>CM032633.1:1136223-1817989 GCA_019097785.1 Fraxinus excelsior
CGGGTGGTTGGTTTGGAGCGGTTGAGCTTGCGAGAGGAAGACCTGAACGTGTATTTACCATGACTTTTGGTAGCGTTTCCCACAGACGGCGCCAAATGATGCTGCCAAAAATCGTACATGTTGACTTCCCGAGCTTGATGACCGAGAATGAGCATGAACAAGATCTTCCGGTACCTGAAACAAAGGCGTCGAGGGTTGACCTCGTCGCCCCTCCGATGCTTAAGTCAGAGAGAGAATAGAGAGAGTAAATATATGCTGAAAATATGTGTAAAGCGTACCTGAATAATGAATAGGGGTAACATATTTATAGTGGTAGGTAGCGGAGTTCAAGTAGGAGTTCTTTCCTTACTTTTCGGAGTGGTTGTAGGAACTGGTGTTGGACACCCGGTAGGAGTCTTACCTTGTTAGGATTGTTTCCAAAGAGATGACTCCTTTGTGACTTAGGATTCCTTCAATGGTGCGTTGTTGTGGGGAGAGGAATTCTAATGAATGATGATAGGTGATGTTTGATCACGGGCAGCCTAAGTGAATATCCCGACCACATAATAGCCCGAGGACCCCCTCATGTCTTTTGGAGAGATCTGACCAAGGTGTCCTCGGGACATGTATCCCGATCACGTCTAAAACCCGAGGACTGAAGCCTCATAATCCGGAGCACATTCATTTCTAAGTCCTCAGGCTCGGGTATAAAATAATGACCACATCAGCTGCTATCATGAAACTCCCAAGCAGGCCCTTAAAAGTGTTTAGTTGCAAGTAATCAATAAACAAAGAGGAGTGATTCACCCACAAAAAGAAATAAACAAGTGGATATCATACTTCGTAGCTTGATTCTTGCGCTTTTTGGACAGGAAGGAGAAGTCATATCTGACATCTTGAGCTCTACAATTTCCATTGCGGCCCTTTTAGATTCTGGGCACTCGCATTTTGTTGAGCGAGACTTTAATATCAAGTCTCTCTGTCAAAGAGGTTCCATGTCCAAGACTCTAGATCTCTCCAAACATGTTACTTGCCTCCTTGAGGGGTGTATATAGTTTAGTATTGGGTATAGTTTTATTTTGGCATGCTGTCTTTTATAACTGTGTATCTTTGTATTATCTGATTAGGGGTCTATGGTGTGGTCGATTAGAATTCTTGCCTAAAGTTCTTGTTTTAGAAACTCTACAGTCTAGATTCTATCATGAAGCTTTCTGCATATGTTTTAACCCTATCTTGTAATATTCTTAGGTACAACCAAAATAAAAAATCTCCACGAAAATATTGGTTCCGTGAAAGTGAAGCTTACAAGCGATGATTTGAAAGAGATATCTGATGCTGTTCCCATTGATGAAGTTGCAGGGTCGAGAACTCTCGACGTTTTTGTCCAGGTCTCGTGGAGATTTGCCAACACTCCACCTCTAAAGTGAAAGGGAGCTAACGAAATGTATGATGTGCTTGATTGCATATGCCTATTTGTTGACTGTTATTTTCCTTGGTGGACACCATGAATTCCCTTTGCAGTTCTTTGGCATTCACTAGTTTGTATTGCTGTGTATCACTAGTAGTTGAATGTCCACTGTTAGAAGACCATTAAATAATTGAACTAGTTTATATTTATTTACTCCGTTGTTGCAATCTCCACTGTCGAATAACCTCGTGTGTTGGATTATAAACCAAAAATCCAATTAATGAAATTTTCAAGGTGGGTGGGGGGGGGGGGGTACCCAGCATTATTTGACCAAAATGCTTGGGTAAGTATATGTATATGCTAGTGTAAAACAAGTTAGGTTCTTCAAGTTTGGGCGATTTTAGATATTGTTTGAGCCCATTTTAGGGGAAAATTATTTTGGAATAGCGAATTTTGAGAGAATGTATTGTTTAAAAATAAAAAAAATGTTTTCGATGTCGATTTACACATAAAATTATTTTATTAAAAAATGTGTAGTTAAAAATAAGTTTTGAATCAAACAAGAGCAAACTAGGCTATGCCCAAATCCAAAATATACTTGTAATACCAATCATTATAAGCGTTCGATGAATGATTGTATGATTCCTACTCGATAAAATTTGACGTTACAAATCAATCAATGGATTAAGAACCTTTCAAAAGACATCTTCTCCGCCTAAGGAGTAAGCGTTGGCTCTAAATCTAGTATGACTTCATCCTTGAGTAACAAGTCAATCTGTTCCTCCGGTAGCATCACTCTTACTACTCGCCCAAGCCCCTCTTCGGCGGCAGGCATAATCAAAATTAACCCTTCACCTTCCACGTTCCCCAGGTGATAACTCACGTGAACGGGTTTCTCACCCTCCTTGAACATCGTGTCAAATATCATCGACCGACCATCGGGATTTATCATATGTTCCATGCTAATGCAAGTAAGTTCGGGGCCATACATTCTAAATGGTGGAGCAAACTCGGTCCCTTCTTCCTTGCGCGTATCAAACACATCTAGAGCTGACCAAAATTTATCCTCAAGACCGGCCATATGCCTATGGACATGCTTCGAGACATTGCCTAGTCCATGACTTTCCAACAATTCTTCAGTATTCAAAGACAGTGATGAAAAACTCAATGCATTGCCAAAATATCCAAAAGGGACGGACTTCTTTCTCAAATCTACGCAAAAGGATAAGGAATGCTTAACCCCATTTGTTGGATTCTTCAACCTTGCAATACGGGACCAAAACAATGCGACGAGCAGATCGAAGGGAGTAGCATTCTCGCACTTGGAGTGGACTCGAGAAAGACATTTCTTGATTGATGAATCGGAGAATCTTAAAGTTACCGTGCCCAATTTCACAGGGTTAGTTTCGACTGCGGATTTTGCTGCATACAATTCAGTTGATTCGGTGCGAGTATCTTGTGAAGATCGACCATTTGTTGAAGGGAGATGGAAAATAGGATGGTAAGTTAAAGGTTGGCCTCGATGAAATTCGGTCCATGATTTGAGAAGCAGCGTTGCACTTGTGAGATCCGCATGCATGTGACTACAGCTGAGGCCAATTGCCAAACCCCCACTATTGAAATTATTTATCTGCAAAATTATTCCATGGGAATTGCTTTTCAATTTATCCAACTACAATAATCTTCCTGTCCAACTTAGAAATCTAGCTCAATACCCTAATTCAATACCCACTTTGAAATTGAAAAAATAAAAATAATCACAATAAACGGTATATACCTGGATTCGAAATGGTGACCAGATACTTGGATCTTCCGGCATGTCCTCCCACACCGTTAGATCTCGCTCCTCCAAAGCATCAGCAGATCTCAACCACTCATCAATGGTGGTGCTTACTTCAGCCCTCACAATCCTCATACCAGCGTCATTGCACTTCACTTCCCAATTTCCATCCACACCTCGGGTGGTCAACCGACCCGTTATTTTCGGGTACTCACTCAGTAGATCCGAGAGAGCGATCCGGAGATTGTCCATGTCCGATGGGTGTGGACCTTCGTCAAATGGATTAGACTCGTAGTAAAAAACGACATGGACACTGTGAAGTCCCAGTGCATGATCCAAAGAAGAAAGTTTCAAAGTCTTCCCCGGCTCAATCGGCTTGCTCGATACTACACTGAGCAGTGAACGGACTTTCACTCGACTGCTCTTCTCCGGCTCCATTTTCACACACTGATATAGAAAAAAGCTAATGGTTGCGGATCCAAATTGGGGCACTGTCTATTTATACATGATTTCAATTCGGGGTAGGCACTGTTCATAATTCACACCTGCAAAAATTCTTTAAATGTTTGCATGCAAGTGGAATGGCAATGCATTGAAGACTAACAGGGGGTGTCCTGTCCGGTGGCAGATGGACGATGGTAGATAATGGCATTTATTGACGAGTACATAATTCAATGAACAAAGCTGCTTTGAAGGTGGGGAAGAGAGAAACGATTAGGGCTCTGCTGGTTGTCAATGCCAGGGGCCCCACACGGATTAATGCTGTTGACAAATTCATATGACAGTTTTTGATCCGTTTAATTGAAAATGTAGAAAAATTTGAGTTATTAAACAGTCCTTAACGAAAATTTGTCAAGTGTATTCATGTATAAAACTCTCTGAGCCACATGACGCCCCCTATAGGTGGGGCTTGCAGGACCCATACAACCAGCATTATTAGAGATGTTAATGGGCAGAGCTCGTCACTTAAACCCACGAGTCGAGCAGGCTTGTGGCTCGTGAGCTCACGAGCTGCTCGTTGCTCGTATTTTCACGAGCCGAGCAGTTGAGTCGACGAGCCGCTCGACCCGTTTGACATCTCGAAGCATTATCAAAGGATTGAACTCTTGTTTGATTTTTCTATTATTTTAAAAATACATTTTTTCTTTCTTCATTTAAAACACACATCTTTCGATAAAATAATATTGCACGTAAATTCAATTTTTTTTTTATTTTTCAACCACACATTCTACGTCAATTTATTATTCAAAAATACATTTTTTTAAGAAAAAATAGGGCTCAAACAGACTCTTAAACGGAAAAAATTATATAACATGTACATATAAGGTTGACACATTAATTTACACCTTATGAGTCGACAAATTCTAGCGCATTGATTTTAGCAACACATTTTTTAATGCATGGCCAGATTTTTGAGACATAAGAGAATGCAACTCGTGGTCTAGAGAATATGTATACATATAGAGTAATCCAAGTAAAAATTACACCACATTTTTAAAGATTAATATTCTAAAAATAGGAAGGAAGTTTCATTATCCACAAATCAAGTATTTTATATTTAAATTTTAAATATACAAATTCTTCCCAAACCTTAATGGTAATGTTTTTTTTTTTTTTTTTGGAGTGGTGGTGGTTGTTTACGTGTTTTTGTGGTGTTGGGGATTTGGGTAGTTCTAGTTGGTGGTGGTGGCGATGAGGTGGTGATGGTGATGAAAGCGAGGTGGTAATCAGCGGTGTTGCAGTGGAGTGGGGTGGGAAGAGTGTTGGTGACCAATTATTTAGGTGACATAATCAATAAATTGTTAATTTGTGATTAGTAAATAATGTGAGATGAATGTGTGACTATGATTAAATTTATAATTGTGACCTATTAATTTAATAATTTGTGACCGTTGAATAAGTTATGATCGTTAAAATTTGTTATTGATAAATGAGTTATGATCTATATAAGTTTTGATTTTGTGATAGATAAATAAATTGTAACATACAAAATTTTTGATTTGTGAAAAAAATTATTTGTATAAAATTTTGATTTGTGATAGAGAAATAATTCATGACATATAAAATTTTTGACTTATGATCGAGGAATAATTTGTAACCAATCAATTCGATGATTTATGACCAAATTGTATAGATTTGTGTCTTTAATATATTTAACTAAAAAAATATTTTTTAATTAATCATTTCATAAATAAATTTTAATAATACCTAATCTTTGAAGTTTAAAACATAGTTTCTTAATTTTAAAATGGGTCATATTTAAATTATTTGGGTGTGTTTGATTGCATATATTTTTCATGAAAAATGCCAGTTTACCAAATTATATAGATTTGTTTGATTGCTATTTTTTTCATGAAAAATATTTTTCAACTTTTAAAAATATGGCTAATTTTCCTTGTTTTTAAGGAAAAGTTTTTTTTTGGGGGAATATGTTTTTTTTTTCCTCAAAACAAGAAAAATATTTTCTTTTCTATGATATATTTTTCATGTCAATCAAACGCTCTCTTAGATATGAGTTTTTCCTAAGGATTAACCTATTCGTCCAAGGTTGCCCTCTACACACCTGTTCATTAGGGGCCATGTGGCCCTGGACGAATAGCCCAATTTCTTTTTGTCAATAGCCCCATATCACATAAGAATAATTATTTAAATAGTGAAGAGATTTTGAAAACTTCAATTTGATTTATCATCACCTCATCAATCCATAAAAAAAATGATGATATACAATGAACATTTTCCAATTCCTAGAGAGAACATATTTGACCAGACAATGATTTATCGAAGATGTAGGTTTTATGCTTAAAGATGACATGAACTTCTTTTTCACATACTGAAACCGTACACAAACAAAATAAGAATATTAAGTGATATGGTCATTCTTTGATTAACCCCGAACAACAATGCCCCAAGGTTGTTTTCGATCATCTTGGGAGTTTTCCCAAGGTATCCTCCTCGAGTTCCCTCATCGGGCTTAATTGCTGCACGTGATAATTTCACGTTACCTTGAGTTTTTACATTTGTCCCTTTTTCTATCTTAAAAGACATACTTTAGTATGATTTTACTTCCATCTTCAAACTTATCCAACTCCAATAAGATTGGATTCTGATTAGCTTACAACTCCTACTCATATTGAAATACTCAAGTCTTTTATATCTTTTAAACATATAAGACTTCAAGCATCATAATCCTATCAAGTGTACAACTTACATATATAAATACAAGTTCTAATTCATTATTCAAGTATGTGTTTTTACATTCAACTTATAGCATTGCGCTTATATTTTCCCTTTCGCTAACTTAAGTATCGAAAGAGCGAGGATAAACATTGACGCCTTTGTTTCAGGAACATGATGTATTGTTCGTGATCATCCTCAATCGTCATGCTCGAGAATCAACAGATGACGATTTTTGGTAGCAAGATTAAGAAATCAGTATTAAATTACACTATTAAGCTTTAGAAGCTCACTCGTTAATTGTATAATTGTACCAACTTAGGTATAATGTCAATGAATATCATTGATAATAGGGTTACTTAAAATTACTCAATCAAAAATAAATAACTCTAGACAGTAAATTTATTTTTTTACATAGGAACGCAACCGTTTCCAAAGTAAAATGGAAAACGCGTACTGTCAAATCGAGCAACGCCTTGTTATTAAAGCTAAAAGGCTGGACGGGACCATTCTTATGCAAGAGGTAGGGCCAATATAAATGTCAATTATAATTTGGTAGTTGAAGTAAATGTACTCCTCTGTCTCACACTAAAACGGGAAATTAACATCACGTGGACTAAATTTATTAAAATGTACGAGCACCAAATAAATTACATTTCCATTTCAATAATAATCTCTTGCTTGAAGATTACAAATATTCATTCACAACAAAACAGGCACATGTTTTAATTTAATATTAACTCTGCCGGTCCAAAACCATTTTTCACTTGGATGGAGAACTGCAGGCTCAAAATATTTTGGCAGAAAACATTACATGCTTCAATTTTCTATGTTTTAAGTAGAGAACGATGCAGGAATTTCCCATTAAGAGATCTTGTCAAAAAGAAAATAGAATACGGTTGTTGAGGAAAATCCTTAAAATGTGAAATAATCAGAAGCGACGATATTAAGATTGACAAAGAATTGCATCTGCAACTTCACAGTTTGTGACGGTCGCTCCTTACATGGATCCCGCAATCTCAATTTCTGGAATTTGAAGTTGCCCGTCCATCATTGATGCTCTGCGAGAGGGAAAAAAATAAAAGTTTGGAAGATGCACGATAAGATACTACATTAGAGTTGGGCATTACAAGTGCAACCATGCTTTTTTCACCGCATACCAGTCTTTTAAAGGATCTAGTTTGTACAGCCTTCTTCACCTTCTTCCAATCTGGTTTGGCACGATCTAAAGCCTGAAGCAGAATGTATTCTGGTTATATACCTATTAAGATTTGAATTTTGGAAGTAAAAACCGGAGGGGGGGGGGGGGTGATAAACCCCAAAAAAAAAAATATCATTGGACCATTTGAACGCGGAAAATAGTATCTTATAAGAGAGAATATTTCATTATCAATAATGCACATCCATGATCCAACAACTCAAAATAACAAAACCAGCTAGACCCATTAGCAGCGTTTTAAAGCAAAAAATGGTGGGTGGATTTGGATTTGGGGATGGTCTTTTGAATGGCGTAAGAATAAACGATTCATGGGTTTGATTAGTAATTGAATTTAGATTTGGATATGGGGATTTTTTTTCAGCAGCAGGGTGGTGGAGGTAGCCAGCAGAGATGGGAGTTGGTGTCAGCGGCAATGGAGAAGATTATGGCCGTGTTGAAGCTGGAGGCCGTGGCTTTAGGATGGGGGTTCATGAATAAGACAATTATATTAATATTATTTTTTCCTTTTTTTTTTTTCTGAAACATAATTTCCTGTGTTTAATTCTGAGCAGGGGCACCATAATCTTTTCAACAACACAAAATTTGACTTTTTAAACCTAAAACTAACACTTTCCTTTACATGGATATCTAATCTCATAGGTTCAATAGGTTGGGGAGTCAAAAACGTTCCTTTGAAAGGTTGGGGAGCCCAGCCCTAATTTCCCTTTTTTTTTTTAATAAAAGTTGACGTCATTCTTGATTTCATCATTCAATTATTCTAATAAGTGATGCCTACTAGATGCGATATATTCAGAATGCAGAAAGAGATATTTATCTGAACAAAAGATTCATCAGTGAAAGAGAGACTCATTGAGATTACAGACTACCTCTATCAGTGACTCTACACGTCGCCTCATCCTAGTATGCATGAAGCCTTCTGAACACTGTTCACCATAAGACATACAGATTAAATGGAAAATAACATATATCACATTCTCAAAGTAAGTTCAATTAAGCACAAGGTTGATATAGGAATCTTAGATATATAAGAGAAAACTTGAATTACAATTTCATTACTTCACTTCTACACACCTGTATTCTCGATGTTTATTATGATGGAAAACTTTTTAGCAGTCCTCAACATGTATCTGGATAAAACTTAGTCACCATTATATGAACTTTCACAATTTGGTATAGCAATTGTTTCCCCTTGCAGGTTATTGAAGCACGTGTTATGGCATTTACCTTTCATCATAGTTTCAAAATTGTACTTGTTCAGGGTCCATTATATTCACTATGTGGCAATTACAAAACAACTCGATGAGGACAACTGCAATACAGCAAACATCATAGAGGCCTGCCAAGACTGCAGGGTCTAATAACTGAAACCATTTTACTTTGGTAATTGTGGTTAGTTAATGTTAATAGAACATGTGCTACAGTAACTTAGAATATGAAAGTTAGAATAGGTGATTATGGAAATATTTCCATCTAGATTATATCCTAATCACAAAGCCAAACGAATGGTATTCGTTATAGTAAATAAAAAATAAAAAATTGTAATTTTTTTTGGCAATTGGAACAAATTCTAGACCCAATGGTAAAAAAACATATCACTTTATGGACAATTTCCATGAAAAACAAAGCCAAACAGTTCTAACATAAGCACGAAATGTTGATAAGCCATTTAGTGTTGGGATCATGTTAAAGAAATACGCTTGGGGTGAAGAAATTCCCACCTTGACATGGTAACTAACATAAGCATGAAATGTTGATAAGCTCCAAACAGTTCTGTCCAGCTTTCTGCCTTCCACATGACGTGGGGAAATGACTGCTCCTCAAACACAATCTTGAATCAGGGAAAGTAGAGAGATTTATAGGTGAAGAAAACTAGTAAAAAAATTATCGTTCATTACCAAAACTGACAAATCCAGCATTTGCCAATAATGCTTCAGCAGGAGCTCCTTTCAGTTCTTGCGGGGGAGAAGGAGACCACGAACAATGAGGGGCATTGCCAAGTCCAGCAGTTCGCCTTGCGTCCACAAATTCCTGAATGATAACCAAAATGACAGATGTTTAAAAAAGCTACTTTTAAGTTTGAAAAGAAAAGGAAAAGTAGGAATGTTGGATTAAATCTGCATTAACGGAAGTGTTAGTTGCATAGCCTCAGACAATCAAGTGACATTTTTAATTCAAATTTTACTTTGTATTATATGAATAAGTTCAGAGAATTCAAGACATGCATTCATGATATACTATTTATCTCGATCATAGCTTTAAAACTTTCAGAAACAGCGGTTAAATATTTCAACATTCATCTTTGTTGCTCCTTAAATGCATATGTCAAAAAGCAGGATAAATTATCTATGTAACTGTGATGTCACAAGGGATAATGAGGAACTTAAAGCACGCTTTTATTCCTTAACTTGTGAAAGCAGATGATCTGAATACCTTTGACGCTTACCAGAAACCATGGCATGCATGGCCTAGTGTCACGGGGCGCAGCTTTGCTTAAACCCAGTGATCCTATCGCAGTCGTAGTTTGCCAACTTCGGCCGCACATTGTAAATAATTTATTTAAATAGATGGAAATTAGAAAATTTTAGTATGATTCTTCGGTCAAAAAACGTCTACTCCTATCAGTTAGGTTTTCATTCCGACGTCTATCATAGGAGGTATTAGTCTTTCAAAAATTTCAAACTTTCTATTGTTCGCCCCCGAAGTCTATCATAGGAGGTATTAGTCTTTCAAAAATTTCAAGCTTTCTATTGTTCGCCCCCTGCACTAGTCATTGTAATTTCTTGCTTTCGTCTATTGTAATGTTCAGCCTTCTAACAATCAATGATCAAGTTTATTTCAATGCATTTCAATTTCATGTTGCAAGCTTTCTTTAAATTGTGATCAAATTTACTTTCGTTTCGAAATGATCGAGAGAATGTGGAAGGTAGTCTAGCGGAGCAGACTACTGCCGCACGGTGTTCCTTTTCTGTGCTAAGAAAAGGTAACCCGTGAAAGTTGGTATCAGAGCTGCGGCTCAAAATCTCGATAAGAAAGCTATGGAAATTGATCCAAATTCCTCGAACACCACAGAGGTTGTAGATGTTCAAAAGAGGTACACTAAACAGCGTTTGGAGGCGCTTGAGGTGACAAACACTAGGTTGTGTTTTGCCATGGAGAACCTCGAAGAAAAGGTCGACGTGGCAGAGACGGAAATTCGGGAATTACGCATCTAACTGGATGAAAGCCAAGAGACTTGCGCAGCTATGACTGAAGCTGTTGGTATCATACCTGATCTACAGGATGAGATGAGAGCGTTGAAAGCTTAGTTACTAGTACTTCAACGCACGGTTGACAATGGGCAAGCCACCGCACAAGAGCCCGTGCATAGGCTCAGAATTCCAGAACCGTATACCTGTGGAGGGGCCGTGATGCTAAAGAAGTTAAGAACTTCTTGTTCGATATGGAACAATACTTTATTGCGATTTCGATCAAGGACGAAGCGAGAAAGGTCACAATAGCTACCATGTATCTAGGTGGAGATACAAAGCTATGGTGGCGGACGAAGTATGTTGATATTCAGGCCAACAGGGTTCGAATTGATTCTTGGGATCTTTTCAAAGAAGCTATTAGATCTTAGTTTTTCCCAGAGAATGTGGAATATGAGGCACGTCAAGCTTTACGAGAACTGAAACACATAAGCTCCATCAGAGAGTATGTGAAAGTCTTTTCAGGACATATGCTGAACATTCGAGATATGTCCGAAAAGGATAAGCTATTCACCTTCATGGAAGGGTTGGAACCGTGGACACGCACGGAACTTCATAGACAGAAGGTCGCTGATTTGAGCGCGGCTATGAGAGCTGTTGAATGTTTAAGTGACTATCAACTGAAATCGAGAGAGGATCGACCTTCGGGAAATAGTCAATCCGTTGAAGGTGGAAAGAGACCTTACAGACCCAACTCGAACTCAAATGGGAAGAGCGTTACTCTCAGAATAGGGAATGACCTTATCAAGGCAACCGCCAGAGTAACTCACAGGGAAACTATCAAAACAACCGTCAAGGAAACTATAACGGTAGTACCAGTAATGACTGGAATCATGGAAAGGCAAAGGAGGGCAAATCTGATGTCGCTCCTAAATTGAAGTGCTTTCTATGTGAAGGACCTCATCGGGTGGCAAGTGTCCTCAGAAACGGATTGTGAATGCATACTGTCAACTAGCAATTGGTGGCTCGAGTTCCAAACAAAATACCCCACAAGCTATGGCGACACCGACTCCGAAGGGGACGAGGATGTAGTTGGTGCATTCTCGCATTGGTGCAATACACTATCGCACCGAGCTACTAAAAGGGATGTAGTTCCCTCGAGAGAGCCAAAGATTGAAGAATCGAGTGCTTGCATTTGCAAAGCTAAAGGCCTAATGTACATTGATGTGAAGATCAATGGAAAACCTATCTAGGCTATAGTGGACACCGGTGCTACGCACAACTACCTCGCAAGTTCCCAAGTAGAGCGGCTCGGACTTATTCTGGAAAGAGGTAAGGGGAAGATCAAAGCAATCAACTCCGTTGCTCAACCAATAGTGGGAATAGCAAAATCTGTGTCGATCAAAATATGTCCCTTCGAAGGAAGGACAAATTTGTCGGCATTTCAGATGGATGATTTCATGTTCATTCTGGGATTGGAATATCTTCGGGATACAAAGACAGCAATGTTGCCGCATTCTGACTCATTAATAATGATGGGTAGTAAACCATTCATTATTCCCACATGTTGGAAAAACTGACGAGAAGGGCATCTCGGCCATACAATATAGTAAGGGTTTCAAGAGGAATGAACCCTCATTTTTGTGCTCTCTTCGAGTAGAGGAGATCGAAGAGACAACCAGCTCTACTCTAAAACCTATCACCGGGTTTAAGGAATTCGAAGACATCATGCCGGATGAGTTACCAAGAAAATTGTCAACAATGAGAGCAATTGATCGTGGGATTGGACTTGTTCCGGGTGCCAAACCTCCCACCAAGGCACCATACCGTATGGCTCAGCCGGAGCTTGAAGAGCTTCGAAAACAAGATGGAGAAGTGTTGGGAAGTGAGACTATCGTGGAGTACACTTGTGCACTACTACAACATACATACTACTGGTCTCAAAGGCGGGACGACATTGCAAGTTATGGGAAAACTTATCTAGTTCGTCAGCTAGATGTGGCAGATCATCAGAAAAAGGCAAACTTACTGGAGCCCCCTTCCATCCCGAATAGTTCAGTCGAGAGTGGATCGATCAATACATTGGTGGATTGCTAAGAGTTGGAGACTTTAGCACTATCATCATCGGGGTGGACCGATTATATAAAGATGCAACTTTCACTACAGCACCCAAGTATGTATCAGCCGAAGAGACAGCCCAACTCTTCTTCGAACATATTGTTCAAATATTGGGGACCGCCTTCGTCAATGATCGAGATTCTCGATTCACTGGCATATTTTGGACCGAGTTGTACAAACTTTTTGGTTCAGCTTTGAGCATGAATTATAGTCCCCACCCAAATCAGACGGACAGACAGAGCGCTTCAATTTCTATGTTGGAAGACTATTTTCGGCACTTTTATCTCTGTTTCACACGAAGTTTGGGTGAAACTTGCGGATGTGGCTCGGATGCGTTTCAAGGTTCAAAAGAGCTCTTCCTCTCAATAGGAGTCATTTTGAAATTATTATGGCCCCCCCCCCCCAACAACGTTACTCCTCCATACTACAAATACAACAGAAACAGTACAAAAAGTCTGAAGATTTGAAGCAACTAGTGTTTAAAGTGAAAAGGATCAGAAAGAAGGCTGCTGAAAAGTTCTTGGCTACCAAACTACTCGAGCTTCTAGAAAACATCTTCAAGGTACTTGATTAAATGGAGCGAATGCAACAGCGAGAAGAATACTCAATGGCTCCGAGGAGATCGTCAAGGCAAATGTGAGAATGTCACGGGCCGACAGCTTTGCTTAAGCCTCGTGATCATATCGCAGCCGTAGTTTGCCAACTTCGTGGGGGGGGGGTGGGACGTGGGGGCGAACCGGGGGGGGGGGGGGGGGGCTAGGGTGGTGGGGGGGGGGGGGGGGGGGGGCGGGGTGGGGGGGTGGGGGGCGGGGTAGGCCGGGGTGCGGGGGGCGGGGGGCGGGGGGGGGGCCGAGGCGGGGCTCGCCACCATTGTCAAATAATTTTTTAAAGTAGATAAAAATTAGAAAATTGTATGATTCTTTGATCAAAAGACGACTACTCCCGTCAGTTGGTTTTTTGTTTCGCAAGTTATTATATAGGTATTAGTCTTTCAAATATTTCAAGCTTTCTAGTGTTCGCCCTCTGCACTAGTCATTGTGATTTTCCTGCTTTCGTCTATTGTAACGTTCAGCTTTCTAGCAATCAATGATCAAGTTATTTCAATGCATTTCAAACTCATGTTACAAGCTTTTTCAAAATTGTGATCAAATTACTTTCGTCTCAAAACGACCGAGAGAAGACGGAAGGTAGTCTAGCGGAGCATATTACTGCCGCACGATGTTCCCTTTTCTGTGTTGAGAAAAGGTAACCCGTGAAACCTAGGCTCAATACCCCCCCCCCCCCCCCAAAACACAGAATCAGCAAGTAATTTGAATTTTGAAAACCCAACAAATGTACCATATCAATGAAGTTAAATAAAGATTAATGTGTTAACTCTAGTGTCTGGCAAATGCAACTCGTGCCTGGTTTCTTTCATTTACTTACCTTTCCAGTTGGAGTTTTGTTTCTATTTTTTTCCTTTTAGTGCAGGTTGCTGTGCGCGTGTGCCGGGGGGGGGGGGGGGGGGGGCGGGAGGAAAAATAAAAATGAATCTCTTCTGAGAAAGAAGCTGTTGAAAATGTGCTGAATTGTTGAGAAAAAGAGATTTGAAGGAAAAGTCTTCTTGTCCCACATGAGAGTATTGCACCCCTTTTTTGAGAATTTACGGGCAGATGATGAAGTCTGTTGATTTCGAAGAAAAAGAAAAAAAAAAAAAAGGAAAGAGAAAAAATAGAAGAAAGAAAAAAAAAAAAAAAAAAAAAACGAAGAAAAAGAAGAAAGAACAGAAAGAAAAGATAAAAAAGAAAAAGAAAAGACACAAAGCAAAGGAATGGAAGATCCAAATCTCCAGCAAAGGATTCTTAGTACCTGGAGGAATGAAGTAGCAAGAATGCTATCTACAGAATCCTTGAATCTCATGGGGAAAACCACAGTCACCTTGTCCGCCTGCAACCAATGGCAACAAGATATTTATTTCTGACATGATCACAGAACGCTCAAACTGACATTATATGATAGCATTGAAGCACCCAACATCATACACAACGTGCAAGTACTTTAATCAATAAGTAGCCATAGTTTCCACATCTGTATAACTTTTTGTGGTGGTGGTAGTGATGGGGGCGGGTGGTACAGCTACTGCAGTTATTTAGCTTATGATTGACAATAGATATAAGCAGTGAGCAGATTAGTATGGATATAGACAGAGAAGAGGAAAATACATGTGCATATATAAATGCTCAGAACACTCTAATGCTACTTGAAGCATGTTCATGATAGAGAGCCGGAACTGATAAATCTTTATAGGGTAGAACCTTTTTCTGACCCAAAAGAAACAGTCAAGTGAAAAAGGAATTTACCTGAGGTACAACGAAAAATGACTCATTTGGCCGATGCACTAGGGAAATAAGCTTATTTAAATCAGATTTAACTGTCCTTGAGACAAGCTGTTTTAGAACAGCTTTCAGCGGTGCACCCTGTACAACTTCCCTAATAGATGCAATCTTTCCCAGGAGTTCTTGCCGGTGTTCTATCAAAGATATTAGCAATAAGAAACATCAAATAAGCACAATAAGATGTCAGAAAAGAAGGATGCGAAACATATGTATTGGACGCATTATTGCATATAAGTATCCCAAGGCAAGAGTTACGTCTTCATGTTTAATGGTGTATACTCCAAGATAATAGTTGATTACACAAACAAGGAATGACATTTTTTTTTTTTAAAATAAAAAATCAAAACGTTCTCAAGCACAAAAGAAAAGCTATTGAAGTCCACGAAATGTGCATTCAAACCACATTTGGAATTTAATAGAAAATAGTTTTTTTTTTTTATGAATAAATAAGAAACGAAGTACTGGGTCTGAAACTAGACCATGCTCACTCAACAGGATAACATAACAGTTGACCCCAAGTCTTGTTATCCAATAAGGGGAGCTAAAATTAAATTAGACATAGAATCATATGTTTGGAATTGAATTTTCTTGAACATAAAAGAATAGACTTCTTCGATATAACTCATTTGAAAAGGCATTCCGAAATTTTGATCTACATTTCAGGAGGCAGGTCCTAATCTGTAATTCATACAGTAGGGCATGACTTCTAGTAAATACCTAGCGTGTTGGAAACAGATTGTCGTTCATTTTTAAGTTGCTGAATTATCAGCAGTCTCTTCTTCCACCTATAAATTACAGCTGCTCCAAGGCTTTCTTTCCAGAAAGGAAACAGAAGAATTATTCTTCAGCTTGCTTACTTTTATATGTCCGTACTTGTTTATAAGAGAATCCTTTCATGAGATCTTCTAGATATTGTCTTTACACAACTCATAGCTCTCAATAACTTGATGAATTTTGATATAAAACAGCCACAAGACACCAAAAAGCATATGCACACACGTGCAGAAAGATAGAGTGCATACGTTTATTTTCATTGTTAAAGCAATCTCCATAGAACATTAGCAATTTTTCTAATAAAGAAATACCAACTTCTGTTCTCGAATTAAATGACAAAGTAATTTATCCCATGAAGAGTAACTTAAAAAAAAAAAAATATATATATATATATATATATATATATATATATATATATATATATATATGAATGACATATAACAGTTCCTATACGACATATCTGATTTATTGACAGTTTAAAATCAAATTTGATTTTACCGCAAAGGAAAAATGGTGCCAGTGGTACAGATCCATTCGTGGCCAATAAGAAGCTGTCACTTAGTCTCAGGCATGGGAGCAGTAGTGAAATTTAGGTCTTGCTGGATGTTTAGAAGGAAAACTTTAAGTTATGGATATTATAGTCGATTATGCTGGTGCGTTTCTGTCTAATGATACATGGCTAAGAGGCTTGTTCTCCTAACAAAGGTTGGGAGGTTAGTGACACACACACATAATTTATTTATATGATCCTTCTCACGTATGTAAACTGCACCTCCACTGTACTCCTCTTTGAAAAAAATGCAAACCAACCCATCAAATGCAGCCATGTGGTGCACACCCAACTAGCTTAATCCAAGAAAATTAGCACCTACTCAGAGAATCTGTAAAACAAGCATCACCTATGAGACTATGACCTACAGCATACAAGAAGTTCTGCTTAAGAACTTCATAAATCAATGCTTTATCTATTGTTTTAGAATGCCTAGTCAACCAGTCTTTTAGAAAACCACATGCATCTTCTATATCTGAGCAATATATCACCATCAAACAACTTGCAGAAAAGAATTAAGTAAGCATCTATAATATTGTGGAATTAATTTTTGAAGTTGGAACCCTTCTAACTGTCTATGTTTGTGTCCTAGTTGGATTCACTGTTTCAATATACTGCGACATTATATTTAGAGGTTTTTCAACGTACTAAACTCATATCAACTTAGAGGATTCACTATGTGTTTACGTGCCAAAATTCTGCTTCAACGGCCCTTCTCAATTTTCGTTAGATAGAAAATTATGCTTACCATCTTGTTGCAAGAATTAGAAAATATCAAAACATGCATTTCACGTTATACTCAAGAGTCTGAAAGTTAAATCCACAGTATTCTGGCCGAGCAAAGTTTCCAAAGGATATCGATAATAAAATAACTTCTACCACAAATTGTAATAATAAAAATATTAGTAAATGGGCAAATGTTCAAGACAAACAGTCGAAACAATTGGTAATTAAATTTGATAGAAGGACCATAAAGAGGAAATAAAGCAACGAAAGTCTGATTCTTTTTCAAAAGATGTATTATTTATCTGTTTGAATAATCATGGTGAGCTCATAATGACCTTAAAAGGGTAACTCAGTTGAACCTTCATCTGGAGGAAGTTTTGACAGGTTCAGTTTCACCGTGAGATTGAAACCATCCTTTGGAGGATCAAGAATGTGTACAACCGTTCCATATGCTGCCTTTATGGCTTCTATTGCTTCCGGAGGAAGTCCCCCAAAAAATACAGTTTCTGGAGGTGGTGTAGGTAATGATACTGATAGCACTAAGAGATTTGGATTCTTCATAGAAGCCTATAAAAGAGTTTAAGGAATCAGATTAGGGAAGTTTGCAGCCATTCAATGCAGGTCACAGGATGCAATAACATCCTACGGTAAACACTGAACGAAATAATCACATTAAAAGCTAACGAATCACCTGAATATGGTAACGGACATCATCGAATTCAATCCACTGACAGTCCAATTCAACTCCTTTCTCAAGACTGCACAACCACCAATAAAATTTTATATGTTTGTTAATGAGGATAAGTAATATGTTAAAGATCAAGCAAGTAATGCATGTACTGGCATACATATTTGTTCCAAAAACACAAACCACTTACATTTAGGACCGACCCCATTATCTAATTTACAAAAAAAAAAAAAATGGCAACATAATACCAAATTTTGTGTCAGAAACCCATAAAATCATTCAAGTGCAAAACAAGTGGAAACGTAAATTAGGTCCCACAAAGACATCAAATTTTCTAAACCCAGTTCAACCTACCATTAACATTTGTTGGTAACTTGGTATCGCTCTTCATAAATGATTTTAGTATTTGGAAAAGATACATCATACTCCATAAAATAACCATAGAAACGGTCTAAATTTCAAAAGATTACCTTTACATTTATATTGCACGAGAAAATGAAAGTTACTATGAAATTATAATAAAGAGATAGTGCTAAAAAAAAGAGGAAAAAAATAATGAGGAAAATTCAGGAACTTACTTCTTAACCCGAGTTGACAAGATTTGAAGGAGATATCTGGAGGGCGACTGCAACAGTATCATTGAATTCACTCACTATTGCTGATCGTTTGGTGAGCTACAGAATTGTAATTTGGGATCAGATCGTAACTACAGTCAAATTTGTGCTGAAAATAACAACTAATTAAACATGTCAAAATAGATATTAGTATGAAAATGCAAACTCAATTAATTGAACCCTAAAATTTCTCAGCTCACCAGATTATGTTTCAGATATCGAATTTATAATCCAAACTTTAGCACAGGATGCGGTTTTCAATAATTGGCAAACGTACAAGTAGGGAAATGAATTAAAACGCAGGGAGAATTTTTTGAAAATTATGAATTAACCAGTTGTCACCGGGTCATAGAGGAACGTGAGCCCGCCCAAATAGATTTCTTCATAGATATAAGCCCACCTCATTAGGGCCCAGCCTCCCCCACAACCCCCCACAAATTCTTAGAGGAAATTACGCTAAACCAAACATTAAGTTTGGACTTTTTAAAAATCAGGATTTTTTTTAAAAAAAATTTATCAGGTTTTTTTTTTTATTTTAATTAAATAATTTTATTATTATTTTAAAACAAATAGTTTCCATTTTAAAACCATAATTCACCCATTTCTCACTACTCTCGTCTCTCTCTCCGCCTCCTTCCCCTCTCTCCCCTTCCCTTCCCCTCCCCCCGCTGTCGGTAGCCCCTTCCTCCCTTCCCCTCCCCTCCCCCTGTTGCCGATTCGCAGCAGCGTCGGCAGCAGCTTCGATGCTGAAGCTGCTGTCGGTTCAACAACGTCACAACGACGCTGTTGTGGCGATGATCCAACATTCATGTTGATTTTGAGTTTTTCTTCATTCTCATATCTGTGTTGATTTTGGTTTTTCTTCATTCTCGGATTTTGTTGTTAGTGATTTGCACATTGTGATAGTTTTTTGAAAATGAAAATGGTGATTTGCACATTTTGCAAATGGTGTTGAGTGATTTTTTGGTTTTGATTTTGCGGTGGTTTCTAGGTTGTGGTGTGGCGGATCTGTGGACTGTGTTGTGGTGTGGCTGTGTCGGCGGGATCTCTGTGTGTGGCTGTTGTAGGTTGTCGATAGTGTTGATCGATAGTCGGGGCGATGGAGTTCGCGACGACGTTGGGCGGATCGGATGAAGAGTTTTTGTGACCAACTATTTGGTCGATCTGTGACCAAGTAGTTGGTGTTTTGGGATTGGTGGATGGGGGTGTTTTCAGTATATGTGACCAACTATATCGATCTGTGACCAAGTTTTTGCAGTGTAATGAGATTGGGGGACATGTGCTTGTGTCGGATTTGTGGGTGACGGTCGTGTGGTGCGGATGGCGATCCGTGTGGTGGTGATTTTTTTTTTTTTTGTCTGTGACCTAACTATTGAACTATGGTGGGCTTTTTTTTTCTTTTTGTGTGTGTCTGTGACCAAGCTATTGACGTGTGTGACCAAACTATTGAACTGTGGTGATTTTTTGTAGGTGTCTGTGACTTAACTATTGAACCGTAACTTTAAAATTGATGATTTGTAATTAAAAAAAGAATATGTGACCCATAAATTTGAGGTGTATTGGGCATATGACCAACAAATTTGGAATAATTTTTTAAATGGTGACCAATTAAAAATTCGTGACCTTCATTAAATTAAAAAAAATCATGACCTGTAATTTTTTATCAGTGACCAATGAAGTCAATTGTGAATGACTCAATTTTTTGATCCGTGACCTCGAAATATCTCTGATCGATTAATTTAATAAGTTGTGGCTGAAAATTAAGTTTTAACTACGTAATAAGATATATATAACATCGGAATCGGAGCAGTTACCAGAATTGAGCGACGGTGAAACGTCACCGGAATTAAGTGTGGCCGAAGAATAGTCGCCGGAATTGTCGTCGATCGCTGGAATAGTTGCTGGAGCAGTGGGAGTGGGAGTGGGATGGGGTGGGGTGGGTCAATTATATTATATTACAGTTCAATATTTAATTTAATAGATTAATTGTAAAATATAATTAATTAATTCATGAAAAAACCTGAGTTTTGTAAATTTAAACATTGGTGCCTAATTTTTGATTTCATGAAAGATAAAGTCTGACCAATAAATTTTTCCCAAAATCTTATGTAATGATACGGCCCTGCCATTGACCATCGAATTTGACCACACAAATTTGGTTAGACCCAAACGTGGTTTTCTTTCCCACTTCCAATTATTCAAATTCAAACCTTCAACTGTGTAGAAAAAGAGTTTAAATACGTGGTTAAAAATAAGTACGTAAAAAAATAGCTTTTAAATAATGGTTATCAAACAGAGACTAAAATACAAATCAAATTTACATGGATCATGTTGGGACTTAGACGACCAAATCTAATAATTATGCTCGAATATGTTTCTTTACCAAAAATAAAATAAAAGATCGCATTATTGGGATTGGAAACAAAAGTAGAGAAAATTGTAAATGAATTTTTCTTTAATTGCATTTTGACGTGCTTACCAATCTTTCAAATTTAGAAACTCACTATTCATATAATATGAACTATTTTAATTGCAAATTACCTCTCTTTTCCATTTTAGATAAAATACTATCCCACGTTTTGTTTATGTTGCAAGATGAAAGCTCTCTCTCTCTCTCTCTCTCTCTCTCTCTCTCTCTCTCTCTCTCTCTCTCTCTCTCTCTCTCTCTCTCTCTCTCTCTCTCTCAATTTAAGTAATGAATTACTTAAAACTTGACAATGTAGTGTGATACGGAGGTTGGCGTATTATTGGCGCTAGACTATTGTATATTGACCTAGTTATTATCATTGGTAGTGAGCGTGAAGAGTTATTGAAAAAATTTAGAGGCACAATGATGATATCTGAATGATTTATAAGAGGCATATCGTATATATAATTTGTATAGATGTGTTCAACATAGACAATGTTAAAATTAAATTTTACAACATATGAACTACATATGGGGACAGTCTTGAGGCCGCACAATAGGTGTGACCACACATTGCCCCTTAATAATCAGGGCACCATATTACATATTGATAAGTGTAGTTTATACACTTATCTATGGTCCTAAATCATGATATTTTATTATCTTTTAAATTAAGTTCTACCTAATTTATTTTATATTGTGTTTTGTAGGTAAAACTTTATGTTTAATGAAGAATTGAAAAAAATAATTAACATAAATATTATAAGAAATCGAGAGATAATTATAGACTGTGCGATTCATATTGAATTTCTATGGATAAATGCGTTCATATATATGTGAATTTACATAGAAATATAGTAAGTTCGAACATATGAATACAATTAGTATTGTTTGAGAGAGATCACTAAATATAATTTGTTAATTCGATTGTTAGCAATTATGAAGATACGACTAAATTGAAATTAAATGCATGATAAATAATCTAAGTGAAATCGAAAATCCTAATTATCTAATCACATAATCTTATCTATAGTTTTAATTTGAGTTTGTTATTTTATTTATTAGACTTTTGCTTAAAAAATAAATTTTGATTTGATCATTAGTAACTATCTTAATTTAAATTGAAGCTATGTTAGTTTAAAACTTTATAGTAGATAGTAGTATATGTGGGACGATATTCGAACTTGATAAATCCACTTTATTACTTGTCACGATCCGTACATTTGTGGAATTCTACGAACACATATGGTGTGTTATATATGTTTATTTTTTATTAATATTAAAAACATTTTTCTGAATTGAGTTATTTCTTTTTATAAAGTTAAAGGGAACATAATTTAAGATTGTCCAACCCACATAATATAGCCTCTCTAAAAAATACCTATTAAATAGGCAAAAGGAAAAAAAATAAATATATATATATATATATATATATATATATATATATATATATATATATATATATATATATATATAGATATCTTTGTACCATCTAAAATCATGTAATTTTGGACATGAAAGATTCATTAGAATCTCGGAAGATCTATCTTGAATGAGTTGAGGGGTTCCAATGAAATGTTTGATGATAGAATAGACTAGAGTAGTAAAACAGTCAGCGACTGGATTACCATTTTCCATTTTGAAGGATTGAAGAATTTCTTGACGATTTTCTTCAGAAAGATAGTAATTCCACCATCCTTTTAGTTGACCAGTAAAACCTATAATCAAATTATTACAGGCAGATTTTGCATCAATACCCTTAGCAATATAGGCTGATAAGCAAACAGCCATTTTTTCAAGGGTTTGAAGGAGTTGAAATTCAGTCATCCTATCAATATTCCATTCGATAAAATCGTTTCCGGAATATGTTTCAGAAAACTGTTGAAAAGATCTTTCTTCCAAAAGAAGATCAGGATGAGAAGGTCTGGGATAAAAAGTAGGAAGATTTTGAGATTTGAAATGCTTTAAAGCATTAACATGAAGAGGTTCTTCTTCAATAAATTGATTTTCTATATTTTCAAAAGAATTAATAGTGTTAACATTATCTTTTGTAAATGAACTTAATTTTGAAAATTGTCTGGTTAGTTCTTCAAGAATCTTATTTTCAGAATTCAAATCTTTTCCAAGCTTTGGAGAAAGAGATGATTCTATAGGTTTGAAAAGAAGAGGAACAGGTTTCTTTTCATCAGATTTTGATTTTGAAAATTCTCTATAATTTGAAAAATTGTCTTTTGAAGACTGTCCAACTTCTGAATTGTTTTCAATTCTGGAAAGTTGAGAGCAGACCGAGTTTAAAACAATATTTGTAAAATTATTCTGAGATTGAAGATTCTTAACATCACTGACTTTAGCAGGACTGTTAATACTTCTTTCTTCAGAAACTTGTTTGAAAGGAGAAGCCGTAACTTCAGCTTTTCCATGAGGAAAAATAATTTCTTGAAGAGGTGGGTGTTCAGATTGAACAATTTGTTTTGAAGCAAGAGTCCACGTTTTCTTGGAATTTGCTTGAACAGATTTTTTCTTTGGAAATTTCTTAAAAACTTTGAAATTAACCCAATCAAAGAAACTTAAATCTTCTGGAAAGTCAAAAAATTCTTTTCAATAATCTTCAAGTTCTTCTTCTGAAAACATTTGACGAAGATTTCTTCTTAATGCTTTAACAACAGGGGTTTGGTCATTTTTGAATTCTCTTCTTCTATCAATAGGAGATGAGATAACATTGAGTTGACTTGAAAGTCTCTGAGAGGAATCAAATGAAGGTGATAACATGTCAAAGACAGTGGGAGATTGTGGATCAGAAGAAAATTCTGATAATTCAGATTCTTCATTTTCTCCAGAATATTGAGTTTTTGGAATTTGAGGAGCAAAATTCACATTTCTTAGTCTAGAAGTGGAATTTCGTCTTCTATGAAGAGGAATATCAAGAGACTCAGAAGCCTCAGAAGTTTCCAAATTCTTAAATCTAGATCTGGATGAAGCAGATCTATATATATATATATATATATATATATATATATTTTTTTTTTTTTTTTTGAAATATTAAATTTTATATATATAAAAGCAAAAGAAGAAAAATGATATGTATAAATACTATAGTGTAAGTTTATTATTAATTCCTTATTTTGTAATGTATTGAACTTGACAACATGTAAAATAGACTCAACAAACACATGAGACGTTAAATACTTATTACACAAAACCATGTACTCAGTATTATTTATACAATCGAACTTTTGTACACGTGCATTTATGAAGTAGTTCGATCAATGTCCCACACTGCTAAGACTCGAGTATTTATTAGATAAGTAATTTCAAATGGCTACTACCAGAGTCCCATAACAATGGATATAAACGTAATCACTATCCAATGGAACTTCCTCGGCAAAAACGGTGTACCTGCCAATAATAAAATGAACAAATAGTTATCAGAACCCCACAATTAAATTTTGATAAATCAATTTCTAAAACACTTAAAACTTTCTAATGAAATAATTCAACTTAATATCTAAATGGGCAAGTCTTGAATTAAAATTTTACAAGCATCCATTTAAAAAAAAAAATCATTCCTCGCATTATATCGAAGAAATAGAAATAAATAATTTAAACTTTTAAATGAAATGATGGCTAACTAACAAATATAAAAAATATGTATTCATTCCTATATGAATTATGAACAATACTGAGAATGCATGAAGCACATACTGTACATATTTTGTCAAACCCAGGAATTTTCCAATAAACATGCAATCAATTTTTAATTAATTTTATAAAAGGATAGTAACGAGATCTTAAAATCTACACGTAAAAACCACATATTCACACAATAAAATATTCACAAGTAAATTCAAAATTTTTCCTTGTTTTTGGTTCTCAAAAAATCACTATTCAAAACTCTGTTTTATCCAAATAATAGTTGTCAAACAAGGGCAAAATTTTATCTTCTCGACTTTTTGCTAATCTTAGGATAACTCACCTTGATTATGATAATAATTGTTAAAATATGGGTTCGAAGTGGAGCGAGAGGCCCGAATTCCTAGCCTTTCGCAATCAGATCCAAGGGCACCTATCGACAAATAAGACAATTAATTTGATTAGCTAGGTTTATGAAAATACGAAAAAAATAATAATAATTAAATTTCAAGATTCGTATAAACTTACAATCGCTAAAACATGGAAAAGCCGAGATATTGAACAAATTATAATGACCGTAATTGCACCGGCATGTGTGCGTATATGTTGAATCCCGCATGCATGTCCCTTCCCCGCAGTAGATCCAATCACATGCTAAACAATAATTCCGACATATACATTTGAAATTAATCCTTAGTCAAACCAGAAAAAAAAAAAAAAAAAAAAAATCCACCCGTTTAGGGGGATTTTGGTCTGAAAATAGACCCGATTTGAAGAATAGCGAGTCAAGTTAAGAAAATTACGGTCAAAGGAAGATGTATTGTTGGGAACCGGTGGAAGTTGTGGCGCAGATGGCATGCATGAGTAGTCAAGAGAGCCTGCATATCAATAATTCCATATGAATGTGAAACCTAGAGTCCTTCTTAGGCAGGGTTCAGATAAATTTTACAACCATAGCCGGGAAAGGCTAAAGAGCGAGAGTTAAGAAATTACAGTCGGGGATGATGCATGGAAGATGTTCAAGATTTTGTTCGTTGTTATCACGCGTGCGTCTCCAACCATTTTGACAGTTGCATCTGAAGTTAAAAGGGAGGCCAGGATCTGAATCGCAACTTCCCCTTCCACATTGCACTACGTCACACATATTATCTGAAACACATCAAACACACATCATCAATACATATATTATCTACACGTAGTAGGTTCGTCCATTCAGAGAAGAAGGGAAAATACCATATCCTTTTGCTGCTATGGGTAGCAAAAGCAAAAGAATTGCCAGAAAAAACTGAATATTATTGGATGAAGCTGTCATATTGCCTACAAGATGAAGAGTGAAGAGGCTGTCTGTATATGAGAATGGGGAACTGGATTGATTCTCTTTCTTGATATAACCTTCTATATATAGACACACATACACATTAATGTGTATACCATGTAATTTCAAAGGCAAACCCAATAAGTCATTAAGAATTTGTATTATTGAAAGCCAAATCTATGAAACTTTTAGTTAGTAGTATTAATAATATCTCCACATTTAACAAATAATATATAATAATAAAAAGAAAATTAAATTACCCTTTTTCTATGTATATCTAGAGAATTTTAACTTTGTACTTTGGTAGAGAAAAAGTCATATGGAGACAGGCCTCTTCCAAAGTGAAGATTCGAAATATTACTTTTAGAAAACGGCAAATTGATTATACTTTGAGAAATAATACCTTTTTCATCTTTGAAAGGAAAAGAGTTAGAAATTTTGTATTTAGAAAGTAAGTTACAATTTTTCCCTAAACAACGTAATACTAATCGTGGGTTGAGACTCGAGAGATGAGAAAAAAGGTGGTCTAATGGTTAAATATTTGTGATCATTGTCGACTCAACGACTTGAGCAGTGACATATGTTAGATTTTGATAGAATTGACAAACCCCAAATATTAGAGAGGTATGAGAAATTAATTAGTAATCTTAAATTTGGGCTTTCAAAGAAAAAAAAAAGGAAGAAAAAAGCCGTGCACAATGCTAAAAAGAATGGAAAAATTAAAATTAAATTTTAAAGAAAAGTAAAAAATAAAAAAATTCAAAATTTTATGGGGGTCAATGAAACCCTACATGACACCAGGTGGCTCCGTCACAGATTAAAGATATAAAAGATTAGTCATTTCTAACTTGTAAATTGAACGCACAATTTTTTGACAATTTTTTTTGCATTTACCATTATGTCCTCACCTTGAGTAAAATTACTGAACCCTACCGTTTTCATTCTTCAGTTCTCCTAAATTCCTAAAATTTCCCAATTCTTCTCTAGTTCTCCTCCATCTTCACTCTTTAGAACATGGGTTGCGGCATCGTCTCTTCCCTTTTTTTCCTACAGCCTGCGGCGACCAATAGTCTTCTCTTCCCGTTTTAACCGCATAGCAACAATGCCAGACATGTTCAGCAGTTCAAGTGAGTCACAGTTCCATGAAGGCATTACCATCTTTTAAGTCTTCAACTAATGTATATTAATTTATATTCATTTGTTTCCTCTCTCTATTATAAAGTACTAATTTCCCTCATTTTAAAAGATACCGTTTCAAAAAAAAAAAAAAAATATGGGCGCTACCTTGAACTCTCGTGGGCCCCATTCCCTTCAACTCTGGGACCCCTCTACTTCGACAGGCTGGCTCCATCCCTACACACACATACACACTAAGTTTGGAAATTTTCAGCTATTTATGCATCAAATCTGAGTATTCGTTATTTCGAATCGACGAACTTATTAATTAAATCAATCTTGGATAGTCATACACAAAAATTGTCGACTGTCCAAAAACCTCACGTAATAGACAAAAATCAACTGGCGTAGACGTTATTGGGGTGGGGGACGGGGATGATAACTTTTATAGAATGACAAAGTTCAACCTAGCTATTAAGAAAAAATTGCAAGTAATTAAATTTATTTAGTTTAAGCAGCCTCCAACTCTAGCTAGCTAGCTAGTGTTAGTACTTAACTTTATTAATGCCGTAACAATTAGATATCGATTAATCAACTTTAAAGAAGGTTTTAAGTCGGAGAAAAAACGTGAAAATTTATTTATCTAAATGTTGTTTTTAACATATATCATCGTTTATAATTCTCAGATTTATTTTCTTAGCTTAAGATTTTAAATGTGTATAATTTTCAAAAATAGGTATCGATGCGACTGGAAAATTAAAAAAAATAAAAATAGATTAAGGTGTATTTAAATTTTGTTTACAACCAAACCAAGAATTGGGCAATTGCATAGAAAATGTATGGACATAAGTGTAAGATAGATAATGGTAATTTTTGGGTCTGCCGAAAAGAAAATTAGTTTAAGGGTTTTTAGAAAATCAATCTTTAGGCTGGCTACATCTTGAAAAGATGAAATTTTTTATTTTCATTGTTTTGATAATTTTTCCTCAAAAGAAAAATTGTAAAGGGAAAAAATAAATCTTCCTAATTTGTGGAGCAATAAAGCTATAATATTAGGAAGTAGATAAAATTATTATTGGGCATTAACAAAACATTGTTAAGTAGAGAAGATTGACACTAAAAAACCTAATTAGCACCAATATCTTAGACATCAAGTGGGCTAAGTTTAATTTTTAATTATTCCTATATCTTGAACATCGTGTGGAGTAAGATGGAGTACTCTTGATAGAAAATCACCTATATAGAGCCGCTTTTATGAGAAAATTTTAAGGCTTGCCTTCTTCAAAGAGCACTTGTGAAATCCACGAAGTGTTCAAGGCCAAAGGAACAAAACTTTGAGAATTGGAAAACGTTAAGGTTATTGCATGGATATTATTGTCTACATCAATGATTGAATATTTCAAGACATTGCATTCATTGATTACCAAGTAAATTTGATCTACTAACGAAGGCTCAAACTCAATATACGTATCGCAATGTAGTAGCTTTCCATTTCAACTCTCCGTTAGTGTCGAGTTAGTAGGATCATTTTAATTTTCATTCATATGAGGGATTATTGAAAATTTGTTATAAGTTGGTTAAACTTTGACCAATTATTTGAGCAGGTTCCATTCATCGAATAAGGAGCTCTTTGTCAAATATGTTCTACTCCGTGAGTAGATTGTCTATTATATTTACTTGCTCGAAACAATATTTCAAATGAATGATAAAATTAAGGTACCGCTTGAAACTTGGAAAATTGAATTGAATAATCGATGGAAAATTGAAAAAGTCCTAATCCCATTGGAAGAAGAAATTAAAAAAGGGAAATTTAATTGTTCAAGTTTGATACTTCAGCTTGAGCTTTCAAGGGTACCAATTGTCTTTGGAAGGAAGGTTGTGTTGATAGGTTCAAACCAAAGTCTACAAGCTTGCACCATGCAATTGACACCGTCGAACGGGCCAAACAACAGGCGTGGGTTGTGTGGGCTTGGAATAGGCCCAAGTTTAAGTATTATTTTTGGACAAAGGAATATTAGCTAAGGAAAAATTCATAAATAAGGTGTATATTTTACACCAAATCAAAAATCAAGTTTATAGTTTGAAAATTCAAAAATCAGGTTTTTTTTTATTTTAGTTATGAAATAATAAATCATTAAATCAATTTATTATTAAATATTTAATTTTAATATAATATAATTAACACATCCCACATGCACCACCCATACCACTCTGGGGACTATTTCGACCACCATTTCGACCACCACTCTTCTTCGACGACCATTCTGGCTACCGCTCCGATTCCGACAATTATTCCGACGACTATTTCCGGTGACTATTCTGGTCACAGTTCAAAAATTGTATAGATCACAATTAACTCGCTGGTCACAGATTTCAAATTAGTTGGTCACAGATCAAAATTTATAGGTCACACAGTCACAGATTTCCAAATTAATTGGTCACAGATTTTTTTACGATCACAAATTATATAATTTTTAGGTCACAGATAAAAAATAGTTAATTTCATTGGTCACAAATTATTTTTTAATCACATATTGTCAAATGTTTAGGTCACAGTTAAATATTACCAAATACTACCATTTTAGCCACTTTTGACCACCCTCACCCTGTCGTCGCCATCACCCCGCCACCAGCAAACCTACACCGCACACACTACATAAAATGGATCTACTACCGTTACATCCCACCAGAACATAAAATGGATCTATCGCTGTTCCACCACACCGCAACAACACCACATCACACACTACAACACCACCAGATCCACCACCGCACACACTAACCGAAAAATTAACAAAATAGCAAAGTAAAACTTTAGAACTAGATCAGTAGATCTACAATAAAAGAGAAGCAAAGAACAACGCTTTAGCAGCATATCCAGCAATCAGTACCCTATTCAAAATACCGTCGTTTGGTAATGAGTTAGGTACGGCGTCACCAGGTGCGACAACGATGTATGGAGGATTAGCGATAGATCCGGCAGGTGCACTTGTAGGAAAAGATGGAGGAGCAGGTGGAGAAGTCAATGGAGATTCATACTATTCATCCTCATCCCCGAAGAACCCATTTTATTGAAGAAAAATCTCAGCGTTACGAATTCGATCGACCTTGCTCACTGTTGGAATATTTTAACAATTTGGGGCCACATGTAACATATTGGAATGTGTGTGTGCTATTATCTAAAATAAATTAGTCAATTAAAGTGATCCACTAAAGATGAATTTTGACTAATGAGTATTGAATTTCGTGGAATTAAAGTGTAGATGCCGGTTGTTTGTTTTAAATTGTTGAGGGGCCGATTTAATACAAATGAAAGATAATGAATGGTCATCATCTTATGAATATATAGGTTATCATCCCCATTTGAGTGTGTTCTTCAAGATTTCTACATCCCCAGCCATAGAAATCAAGATTGAAGTGAAGTTCACAAATCAAATTGGAAGATCGTAATCCTTTCAGGCTAACAATCTAATTATCATGGATTCAAGTATGTTTTATATTTATGTTCATTTTTAGATTTCAATATGGAGATGGATCTAGGGTTTTTTATGTGAAAAAGATTTGAATAAAGTATATAGTTTGATTATTCCTTTTCAATTTTCTATCACTCACCGCTATCCCCAACTCCACTACCTCCACTTCTACACCTCGACGGGTGGACTGAGCTACAACCCTCTCCACCTCGCCCTATGGACTGAGCTACAACCCTAATTTTTAACAAGATCAGAGATTTACAGAGTGAGGAAAGGGTAGACGAGAGGAGGCGGAGAGAGAGAGAGAGAGAGAGAGGTGAGGGAGTTGAGAGTGATAAATTAGGGTTATGGTTTTAATATAGGCTTATTAGCACAAAACGTCCCTACGTTTGACAGTTAGTGTGCAAAACATCCTAACGTTTCATTTTTTTTGCATTTTCGCCCATATTTCAACGTTTCAGTGTGGAAAACATCCCTTCACTATTTTTCAGTGTAAAATGACCAATATACCCTCAAAATTTAAATAAAACAAATAAAATGAAATGAAAAAAATAAATAAATTGTAATTATTGTCCCAAACTTTTTAAAAAGTGCAAGTGAGTCCAAAAGTCTTATTAAAAGGCTTAAGCACAAAACGTCCCTACGTTTGACACTTAATGCGGAAAACGTCCCTACGTTTCAACATATTTGTATTTGCTCAATAGCACAAAATGTCCTAACGTTTGACACTTATTATGTAAAACGTCCTTATGTTTAATTTCTTTTTACATTTTCGTCCTTATTTCAACATTTCATTGCGGAAAAACGTCATTTTCACTATTTTTCAATGTAAAATGACTAATATACCCCCATATTTAAATAAAATAAAAAAAAGAAAATAAAAAAAAATTACAATTACAATTATGCTTCCAAACTTTTTAAAAAGTGCAAACTTTTTAAATATGAGGGTATATTGGTTATTTTACATTGAAAAATAGTGAAAATGAGGTTTTTCCGCAATGAAACGTTGAAATAAGGACGAAAATATAAAAAAAATGAAACGTAAGGACGTTTTACGCAATAAGTGTCAAACATAAGGACATTTTGTGCTATTGAACAAATACAAATATGTTTGAAACGTAGGGACGTTTTCAACATTAAGTGTCAAACGTAGGGACGTTTTGTGCTTAAACCTTTTAATAAGACTTTTGGACCTACTTGCACTTTTTAAAAAGTTTGGGAGTATAATTACAATTTATTTTTTAATTTTTCATTTCATTTTCTTTGTTTTATTTAAATTTGAGGGTATATTGGTCATTTTATACTGAAAAATAGTGAAAGAGATGTTTTCCACACTGAAACGTTGAAATATGGGCATAAATGCAAAAAAATGAAACGTTATGATGTTTTGCACACTAATTGTCAAACGTATGGACGTTTTGTGCTATTAAGTCTTTTAATATATTACTTGATTTTTGAATAATGAAACTTGGTCCCTGATTTTTGAATTTCAATATTTAAACACCTGAATTATTATAATTTCCCTATTAGCTATTTATTTTCTTTTACCTTTCAGATTGACGGCAATTGGCAATGTATAGAGTGCACCATGTGTCAAAGGTCCTAGAATGTCTGTACAAGTGGCTCCTCGGGGCATAACTCAGTGGTGCAAACGATAGAAGTGAGGTAGTCTCATCTGAGCTGACAACCGTAGTGTGAGGGTTCGATTCCTGCATCTAACAATGTTTGAAATTGGACTCTTTGTGGGCACCAGTACGACATCTCTTGTACCCTGACCTGTTGAGGCACATCCTGCGATTTACCTCCTCCACGATGCTCTAGGGGCGGGGCTGTGGGGGGTTCAACCTTTTAGAATGTCTGTACAAGTGTAAGAAGACCTTCGACAAGGGGGAAAAAAATAAAAAAGGTCCATCTCTTGGCTTGACCATTTTCAAGTTTTTTTAATAGCAATGAGTTGGCAAGACCGCGGTTTCTCATTAAGAATTTTCATACAGAAACGCATGAGAAAATCTCTGTACAGATTTTGTGGGTTTTGTTTATTCTGTTTACAATTTCAAGATCATTCGTTTTTGGAAATGAATTTTCTTGAATTAATTGCTCGGATGCTGTTCTAGTATGTAGACAGCACAAGAATACATTTTTTTCACGTCTAAAATTAAGAAGTTTAGTATCCGTTAGTGAAAAGAATTGTTTTACCTTAACTAGATGAAATCAGAGATATACTAGCGGTGAAGATGGTGTTGGAAAAATGGAAAAGGTTTGAATGAGAAAATTGTATTCAATCTACATTTTTAATGGTTGTCATATGATTTAAAAAACTTCTGTTCTAAGAGTTGTCTCTTTTTATAATAAAAAAATTGCACCCTTTATTATTATACCTTTTTCAGAAACGAATTTTCCCTATCTCGACTTGAACATTTTCGCAATATTTTGAAAGGTCGTGACTTTTGGATGTGGCCTCTTTCGGAAAGTCACTCTCAAAAACTATATAAAAAGCCTTCCACTTTGTCATTTAAAAATCAATTCTACATATATATGTGAATTCCATCTGCTCGAGTTATTTCGGTTTACTTCTTGGGGGTGTATTGTAAGTAATTCAAATTTTATTTTTTAAAATTCAATTGATATGCATGTTTCTCTTCACGATAACATATTGCAGTATACAAATGGGGACGAATCCAATAATTTATAATCCGATTCTTCACCACTTGATTTTGGTCTCATTAACCTAATAATATAAATTGCAAGAATATTTAATATCCAAACTAGTCCTAGAGAAGTGGCAAATGGCAGATAAATGGGGAGTCATTGCAGGCCACTTCAATTCTGGCCAAAGGGTTGTCTTTTATGGAAAGTCAATTAACAAATAAAGTTAATGTTCATCACCAAATACCTATATAATATTACTTATATATCTTTATATAGTGAAAGTTCTGTGCTTTCATTGCCAAAGTTGCGAGGAATTATAGTGTGGCTGGTGCAGGCATGGGGAAAGCAAGCAAATGGATCAGAAATTTCTTGATGGGGAAGAGAGAGGAGAAGGACAAGAAATTTGCAGATGCTTTAGTTTCTACACAAAGTTTAGGGACACCAATGGAGATTCTCCCATCAACTCCTAAAGTTAAAAGGAGGTGGAGTTTTAAAAGATCAAGCAGTACAAAACCCATTACACACAAAAAAAACACGTCTTTTGACTCAATTATGAATCCCAAGTTAGAGTTACTAGCATATGAGAATGAAGAAGATCGCGCCAAAAGAGTTGTGATGGCAAGATATGAATCAAGAAATATAGGAATGACCATACAAGCAAATATTGCGGCTACCAGAGTTCAAGCTGTCTTTCGTGCTTATTTGGTAAGTACTCATTAATTTCTTACTCTCCCGCAAGAAAAATTTCTAATAAGTCATAACCATTTGTTTTCCATTGGTAATGTTTGCAGGCAAGGAAGGCATTGCGAGCTTTAAGAGGATTAGTGAAAATACAAGCTCTAGTAAGGGGTCACCTGGTAAGAAAACAAATGGCTGCCGTGTTAAGGTCCATTGGTGCTTTAATGGCAATTCAAGTTAGAGCTCGGGTTCAGCGAGTCCAAATGGCAGATGAAACAAGAAAAACTTCCAGGGAATCAGCTTCGGACAACCAGTGCAGGAATGGATTCCGGGTCAGTTTCCCCTATTTATTCACATAAAATTATGATGCTTACAAGATTTAGAGAAATTTCAGCACATACTGATGTCCAAATGGCTCAATAAAATTTAACAATGACTAAAATGCATTGGACAGCAAAAGTACAAATGTTAAGAAATTTAATATTATTCTTGGGAAAACAACATCTAGGGTCCGCATTTTATACTTAAACGAGCACTTATGTCCCCTGTGAATTCCTCCCAAATACATGCCTTAGGCAAGCTCAGCAATTAATAAGCAACAAGGTTGATTTCTATAAACGTAGGAAGACACGAGTGAGAATATACATGATAGAAGGGGAGCTTTGATGAGCAGAAGTACACACATAAATCATACTCTTGCTGGAAGAGTGGAACATGGATTTGGTACATGTATTTCTGATCGATCTTCTGGCTCAAAAAGGGAATATCAACTTAAGACATGTCCCAGCCCATCAACAATGTCACTGACAGATGGGAGTTCAATGACCTATGATGGGCAGTTAGAGGAGTTTTCTTTGGATATGGCACGACGAAGTTCGACAAGGTACCCTGCTTGGTCTAAATCTGAGTACAGAAAGACACCTTTTGATGATCCTCCTCTTCAACAGCTCTCAGATTTCATGCCTACTGACTCCCAATTCGTACCAAATTATATGTCAAATACAAAATCATCAGAAGCAAAAGCTAGGTCACATAGCGAACCGAAACAACGTCCCACATGGGTAAAGAAACCAAAAAGCAGCAGACGAGGCTTGTCTATGGACAGGAAGAATGACAAAGAGAACTTGTACCCTTGGTTCATCAAGCTTTACGGATCTGACAAATTTAGAAATGAGAGGGATTGTGATTCAATAAGTACAATGACCAGTAATTCTAACCACAGACGGTCACTAATCACATTTGAAGTAAGTATGTTGAGTTTTCTTTCTATTTTAATGAGTTTCATAACACTTGAGGCCTCTGATTTCATTCATTTGACTGCAGCCTCCTGTGAATTTGTACTAATTCTTCATGACCAAGTATGGACTTCATGTCACGGGTGATCAAGATGATGAAGATGGAGATTGAATAATACTGCATAAATACATAAAACAGGAGAATTATACCCCCTCTGGAGCTACCATCAGAGGACCACTTGCCGATCATGAAATTTTGTAATTCCTATTTTCTCAAGTCTATTTTCCTAAAGGAGCACATCTACATAGGGGTTCACAGTTTCATATTGCGCTTGTAAATAGTCATACCAAAAACCCGGACTAGGGTGAAAGTATCTCTTATGTAGACCATATTTTAACAGCATTAACATTTTAGAACTTAAAATTATCTGCCAAAATTCATGATAAGTCACAGAGAAAGGGGAAGTCCAACCTTAATATCAATTAAAACAGTTTTACCGAGTGAAAAGTTATGTACCTTGCTGGTTTCTTCTAGCTTGGAGATTGAAACCATGACAAAGAAATCCACTCTCCAGTTTGATTTGGCAGGTGACACTAAAGGCACCAAAAGAAATAACAAACACTATGTAGAGATAGAGAGGAGGAAATAAAACCAAAAGTAGGAAGGAGATTAACACTATTAAAGGACAACAAAATATCTGCTACACTGTTTACAATAATTCGTTCTCTATCTCGTCCAATGATTCTCAATTAAGTGATTGGATATATGTGGAAGAATGCCTAATCCACATAATAAGCTACAATCTACTACATCAGCCACTTGGTCACTTGCAGACTGCTTCACTAATCTTCTGGTTTCACTGCATTTTCCTTGAAGCTCTTTGTCAACCATATTGCAGTTTCCCTGGAAGATACTTTCCCTGGCCCAAAAGGCTTCAGTAAAACCCCAAGTTCTTCAATTCTATCATCTTGTAACAATCTCGCACTAAATTCAAGTAATCCTTCCAAAGCTTCAGCTCGTTGTCGGCAAGAAGACATATTAAAACGGCGGCGTCTTTGGTCTGATGAGGTTCGGCTTGACATGCCAGCTGTAGCATTTTGATCGGAACACTCACTTCCATACTCCCTAACATTAAATGTAGGTCCCTGAAATCCTTTAGAGTTATTGTTGAAGCTCAATCTGTCAGATCTATCAGGAAACTGAATGGTGCATCTATCCTTCATAATAGAGCGGTCACCCTGTGGAGAACCAGAGGAACCTTGCCCAGACGCAGATGAAGTTTTATGCATACGAAAGAAGGGATCCTCATACGACACTAAAGGAAATTCAATTATCTTGTCAATTCGAGGGGCATTGACTGAAACATCTGGAGACTTGATGATGTCAATGATTCCAAGACTAGGCCTATGACGCAAACCGCAAACTGCATCCTTAGCCGGTAATGGCAGAGAAGCTCTACGAGTAGTAGCAGCAGATTTCTTAACCAAGGTTCTTGAGTTTTGGAGCTGCATAAAGCATATTTTCAGTAAGTACATGTAACAAGAGAAGAATCCTGAGCAATATCACTAGCATTTAGTTAACGCTAAACTGCTAATTCATGTTCAGGGAGGGAAGGGGGAAAGGAAGGGAGAAGGTAGGGATGTATACTTCTTCAAAATTCCCTTATTTTGTGTAAGAAAGGGGAAGGGAAGGAAAGGAAGAGAAAATCAGTAAGAGAGAAATTATTTTATGCGTAATTCACTGAGGTACCCTTTTATTTCTTAGTCTACATATTATGTGCCTATTTGACATTCATTACTTTATTTTATGATTTGTTTTTACACAAAAAAATATTCTACACGTATACCAAAAAAATTTCGCTACTTTTTAACCACACATTCGTCTAAAAATCACTATTCAAAGCTCTTTTTTCTACTATAATGGTTATCAAACGGGCTCTATAATTGTGATTAGTTTAATCATTAAATGCCTTGTGAGAGTGCGGAATGAACAGCGATTTCAGGGGTCGGGCACCTACCCTTTACCCTTGCTTCCTCACCGACTTTCAGGTTTCATCTCAACCAGAGTCCAGACCATGTGATATTTACCATTATCATCCACTTCTGTATTTCCTCTAACGTTTACCCTTACCAACACATACTTGTACAAATTTAGATTGCAGAGAGACATCTTAAGAATGATGTTGCTATTATATTATTAATTCAGAATTTGTTTGACTACCCAATTTATGCCTCTATTTTAACTCGTGGTAGTTTCCATGTTGTAGGTTGTACATAAATTCTCTTAAGAATGATTATAATATCTAAACTCTAAAAGATTGTAAACATGCATTTCTCGTTGCGTTGGCTATCAGGTTAATTTTATTCAGGGTAGATGCGAGGAAATCAAACTCTACTTAAATTTCTCAGCAGTTCATACAAGCAGCTAAGTTGGATAATATGTTTTTATGACCAACATGCTAGATCACTAGCCCAAGTTCTAAGGTAACTAAATAGGCAATTGCAATTGAGATGACTAGTTCAGTAGTTTATTGGCTTTACTCCCCCAAGCAGACAAAAATTGCTGTAACAGACATATTTTCACAAATCCTTCATGCATTTTTTGTTACATTCAAGAAACAAAATGCATAATTCCATGCACATAATTATCTTGTGATCTTACCCATTCACGATTCTTTGACAGCTCTGATTTTCTTTTGGACAGTGGAGAAGAATTTATAGCCGTTGCTTTCGGTTTCTTGGCAATGTTTGAGGTTCTAGAAGTAATATTTTTTGTAATGATTGTTCCTTCATGTGAGCTTCCAGTGGACAATTGTTTTATTCTCTGATGCGGATCAAAAGGAATACTTTCAGTCCTTTGCATAGAAGAACAATAACTTTGATCAGCTCCAGATACACTGGGATTTAAAGTCCTGTCATTTCCACATGATAATCGTCTGTCTCTATTCACTCGAGGATGGGCATTAATTGGCTCTGAGAATCTAATTTTCCTAGTGTCATTTGCTTCAGTTTCAGCCCACTGAAATGGTAGACTGTTGCGTCTGGGGCAATTGAGTTTGAGATGAGTATTAACCACATACGGTTGAAGGTGTGGATGCCTAAGAAGTTCTGCAGCCTGCCACAATGATGATATACTGATTAGATAAATGGAAATATTTTATGATGTAAAAATATGCACCACCATACCATTTAAATTAATATCTAATAAAAAGAGAGGAGAAAACAAGTTGCAAGGCAGGCTTATATTTCACACAGAATATTCTTAAGGAGCTTACATTATAAGCTTTTAATATATGCTTGAGAAGCCACCAAAACAATCCTCCCCAGTTTTGCTTCACGACGTTTGTCAAAAATCATTTTCATTTACACTAATGCTTTAAGTTTGATTTAACAAATGGAAAAAAGAACTGCAAAGAACATGATATCCACAGAGGTAGTCCTGATGGCAAAGGAGGCCATTACAATTTGAATTGGACTTCTGTATCACATAAGAGGTCACTGGAATATTGAAGGTGATGATTGTACATCAAGCAGGATTGAGCAACAGAAAATCAATGATGCAATTCTCAAGACTCAGTTGTCCTTTTGATGCTGACAGAGTTGGCAGCATAATTTTTGCATAATCGGCAACACCGAGAGCCATATTTCCAATAAAGTGGGTTGGGCATATGAATCGTTTTTCACCAATATTCATCACAGCACTACTTTTACCATTTTTCTCAGTAAGGCCATTGACCACCGTTGATCACTCAGGACACAAAACAAGAGAAAAAGGAAAAGAAAAAAAAAAAATCAACACCAAATTATGCAAAATGGAATTATACAGAAAAGAGCTTACATTTGGCCGAAGTTCTGGATTTTTCCGCAGCATGCTTTTTACTAGACCCCGGCTGCATCACAAGTGAGAAAAATAATATCAATTAGCTGGTTAAGGGAAGAATATATAAAGAAAATTTTGTTTGAAAAAATGATAACGGCGTTACTTTCGGAAAATCAACTTTTATACTGCTATTTATTGGGTAAGATTATCTTCGCTATTTGCTAGACATGCATCGGTTTCCACTACTGTGTGCACTAGGTGAAGAAACAAGTGAATACAATTTTGCGATTCGTATGATTTTGTTTGCTAATATAGGTTGTTTAACATGAAAATAAACCTAATTTAAATTCATAATTTCAAAACAAGCTTCAGAAAATGAAAGAAATTGGAAAAGAAAGAATGAAGAATGTCTCGAGGAACAACTAGAAAACAACACTGTGCAATAACTTACAATACACCAGAGTATTTCGAGGGTAGTGGCGCCACAATAGACTTGTTAATTTTATTGATGAGTGCCTGGATATCCTGCTTGAAAAATTACAGAAATGCATAACTACCTCTAGACAAACAATAGCACAGCAGAAACTAATAGAGTTAACAGGAAACCTGGAATACATGCAAGATAAATGAAGATTAAGAACAAGTTAAAGCGAGGGGCCCCTAAGTGATTATGTATGACAAGGTTCCATGAAAGTAATTCAACCTATCCATTCTATTAATGATATGCAGTCTGCTGACTTACAAGAGCACGCCCATATCCAAATGATTGCAAGTTGGTAATTGATCTTGTGTTTTAATTGTCGCTTAGTCACTGTGTGAGACTGCATTGCATGAGTCTGAATTTTTTGTTGATATACCTTCGTGTTGCATTAGTTATTTTGTTAGAACACCTAGACTTGACTCGTTTGAATATTTCCTTGATACTGAGATCTCGAGTCTCATGAAATCTAGGAATCTAGAATGACATATACTATGATATTATGATTACTTTATGTGAACTATTTGTGTATTTTAGTTGTTTTGTTTTTTCAAAATGTCTTCACATTTCGAATTTGAAATTTTCAATGAGAACAGCGAATTTTTCAGTTTGACAATAAAAGATAAAGCGAATTTTGGTTCAATAAAAAGTTTCAAAAGCCAAAGATTGCAAATTTAACAGAACTACAAAAAGAAGAATATGATAAACTTGCTTACACTTCAAATATTTTACACCTATCTGATATTGTTTTGAGAAAAGTAGAAAAACTTGATTCAATGAAAGAACTTTAGAAAAAGTTAGAAGATTTATATTTGCTTAAGTCTACTCCTAATAAGTTGTACTTGCTTGAATGATTTTTCAGTTTTAAAATTGATCCTTCAAAAGATCTTGATGACAATATGGACATTTTTAACAAACATGTTCAAGATATCGTTAATTGTTATAAGAATGTGTCTAAAACTTATAATGTCATCATTTTGCTTAATTCTATGCCTGATTTATATAGAGAGGTTAAGAATGTGATTAAGTATGGTAGAGACACCTTAACACCCGAAAATTGTTGTAGATTCCATTAAGAGTAATGTGATTAAGACTCGAAAAGATGATAAGAGGAGTGGTGAGTTACATATGATGAGAAGTAGAATGAAGTTTAATTGGATGAATTTGGGTAGAGCTTAGTGATTCGAGTAGCAACTCGAGTGATGAAGGTGGTAAGAAGAATGGCAAGGGATAGGACAAATTCGATGGTAAGCGGTGTTACAGTTGTGGTAAGGCTAGACATTTTATTAAGGATTGTCTCAAAAAGAAAGATAAGTAGAAGGATAAGATGGGAAGCCAGACGAATGTGGCTATAAGGTTAAGTGATAACTAGGGATGGGCCAAAAAAACCACAGCCCGCTAACCCGACTGGACACGTATTGGGTCGGGTCGGTTCACTATTCCCGTCCTTCCAACCCGACCAAGCCCAATAAAAATGTCAAACCCCTAGGAAGGAAGCAGTGTCATTTTCCAAATTGAAGGAAGCAGCGTCATTACCAGCCACTATTCTTGCTCCTCTTCAAGCTGGTAACCTTCTTCTCCTTCATATGAGTGTAATTTTGATTTTTTTGGGCTGATACCATATTGGGTTTGAAGAGGTGGTAACGTAAAACTGAGCCCGGAAATCGCTGATTTAATGATCCTTGGAGCGAGCTTCCGCGACGGATAGGAATCAGATAAGTAGATCTTTTTAATTCTTTTCCACGTTCTCTAAATGCCTCATCCATCTTTAACCCACAGTGTATAAGAATTTTTAGAAATCTTCAGTATTATGTCATACCTGACAACAATTCTTAAGCATCATCTAGTCCATCCTCTTATTTTCTCATCTGAACGACATAGTATACTTATATAACAATAGCAAATTAAATGCAGAGTATTTAATGCAGAAAATATGTATTTCTGAAGCCGATGCAAAGGTTGCGATCAGCACCAACTAATAGGCATAATAATTGTGATTGAATATTAGTTCATAGGTAGATGCATTGACAACAATTAATGCACCACAATACATATATTGGAGATTAAAAAATTACTTCAATAGCACAGGTAACGTCACAAGAATGAGGAACGCTCAAAGACAATTTAATCAGCTCCTTCAGTATGTGCAGGAGAGTATTTTTTGTTTGAAATGTACTACTCTTCTTATAAAACTAATGATCGACCGACAAATCTATTATATCAGCATGCTTTAAGATTAGGTTAACAGCAACTTACGAATGCTTTGAATGCAGGTTTAAGTGCTGTCATCTCATATATGCAGCATCCTGGATGACATGATTTGGTAGACATCAGCAAAGTTGAATAAAATCCATAGACTACATCAGTGTCTATTTGGATCTACTTTTATGAAAAGAAGAAACAAAAAACAATAGGAATCTTCCTTGCGTGAACTTATATGACTGGAAGTGTGTTTCATTTAGGAAAAAAATTTAGCTTACCAAGGGACCATATGTCTGATTTGGAACCATAAGGTATATCAGCAAGAAGCTCAGGGCACATATAACTGGGAGTTCCAACTATCTAAAAACAGAACACAAAAATGAGAATGATAAGACAAAAAATGAAACATGAAATAAACCATTTATGCCGTCCATGTAATATATATTACTTACAGAGGAAGCAAGATCGTCCGAAGTCAACAACTTGGCAAGTCCAAAATCACCTGCAACAGCAATCATGATAGTTGAGCAACACTATTATGGTTGCCAAAAATGGGAAAATAATTTAGATATATACATATTCTCTTACCAAGATGAATATCTCGATCTTTTGTTAAAAATATATTAGAGCACTGCAGGAATTTTACAATATAATTACTACAAACTTTTAAAGAACTCAAAAATATGTCATAACAAATCCACCAAGGAGATAGACGGCTGCAGCTAACCTTGACATCACGATGAAGAATATGATTCATGTGTAAGTAGTCAAGTGCCATAAGCAGTTGAACTAGCCACTTACATAGCATCTGCAAATAGTTAGCTTTATAAATTAGATGAAAAGAGTCATACAAAGTGGGTAATCTACAAATTACTTAGTATCCTGATAGAAACCAAACTGCGAGAGAAAAGGGCAAAAGCAGAACTTACCTCTTCAGAGAAATGGACACCATTTGCCTTTTTTATAGCTTCTGCCCTACAATCCAGAAGTGGCAGAAGAGTTGAAGATCTATCTATCTTTCCTTTTCCTTTTTCTTTTGTGGGGGTGGGGGTGGGGGTGGGGTGGAGGATGCTCTCACTCAGAAACATAGATCATTAACCAATATTATGGTTTGAAAAGGGAGAATAACTTACATGTCTCCGCCTTCGCAGTAACCTATGATAATGCACACATAGCAACCCTGAGAGAATTTTAAAAAAATTAAAAAATTAAAAAAAAATCAACTATAATCTATGTTTTAAAGATCAAGAAACGAAATATAGCAGCTCGGACATGATTATGGGAAATGTCTCTCTAGTTTATATTTTACTTCTTATTGCAGTGTGCAATTCCTTCAGTTTACAAAATATGGAAAAAAATCAGATAAGTACTTTACTTTCATGATTAATATTGCAAAGCATAACAGGCATTAACATGAAGAAAAAAGGTACTATTTCCGAAAAGTAACAAAAAGCTTGTATTAAATTTCAGTTATATACCAAGCTACGGGTTCATTATAGTTCAATAGAATGAAAGAAGTTCATCTTTTATGCTTAATATCATGACACATTTCAACCATTGCTCGAAGGTGAATGAAGCTAATGACCAGCAACCAATGTAGGAGGAAACATTTCAATATGCTAGTTTAAATGAGCATAGCTTGCACAATGAAGGTTAAATTTTACATACCAACTAAAGAATAATACTCAACAGAAGAAATAAAAATCCTTAGTATGTATATTAAGGAGGGACAAATATCAGTACAAACAGGTGTCGTGTCTACCTTCTCCACCCATGACAATGATGGTTAAATTTTACATACCAACTAAACAATAATACTCAACAGAAGAAATAAAAATCCTTAGTATGTATATTAAGGAGGGACAAATATCGGTACAAACAGGTGTCGTGTCTACCTTCTCCACCCATGAATCTTTGTACTCCACAATAAATGGATTTTGCATTTTTGATATAAGCTCCATCTATAAGACATGGGAAAAATGCATCTTTTTAGATGTACAAACATTAAGAGACATGTCAATGATTGTGTATGTATGTGTGTGCGTGCACCAGCCAACAATACCAGATGTTGCAAAACCAGCCAGTACTGGACTTATGAAGGATTATTTGGTCCCTTTACTTGAATGTTTCAGAACTAGTGCTAGCGTAAGAAGGATAATTTGTGTATTGTACATTATGGTCAAACTTGGAAAATTCCCTATCCCTCACAGTCAATTTCAAGAATACTAAAAGATACAAAACCATATTACATATGAAAAAAGATCTATAGAGAAAATGGACAGACGGCAGAAACTGAGTGTAAAAAAAAAAATAGTTAGACAACTAACCTCCTGATGTGCCGATCGACGTGTCCGATTGGTTTGGCGTGCAAGACGGATCTTTTTTAACACATACCTTAATATTTAGCCAAAATCAATCAACGAAGGAAAAAATGCATTAGTTAATTACTAAGTTACAGATGATGTACATGACAAGTGATATAAATTGGAAAAGTCAGGATAAGAGAGAAAGGTTAAGGTGTAGTTAGTTCAAGGCTTACTTCTTCTTTTCAAGTTTATGCCTTACAAGAAGGGCAGAGCCAAAAGCCCCCTTTCCTATCTGTTCCAGTATTTCATACTTCTCCATTGCCTACTAAGTTTAACTTCCTTTAACTGGTGAAGTCAATTCAAGACAAGATGTAGCAGTCTTCTCACAATGCCCACAACCAATATCATAAGCTGTTTTAACCTCCCTTCTTTTGGGGGTACTGGGGACAAAAAGTAGTACGGAAAAGTAAACAGAAAAGAAAATGAGAAACAGTTCAAATTACAGTCAAGCTGAGAAGAATTAGAAATGACGCCATAGAACAATTTATATGATAATAGCACATACATAAGAAATTTATTGCTACAGCATTGGTGTGATGTACCAAAATAAGTACATAAAATTGTTTAAAATTTTGAAAAAGAGTAATGCTTTAATTCTGGGCGAGAAAAAACATATTTAATTCTCCAAGTAACTGAAAAATGATCAAACAATAGAGATCTTTCAGTAAATGAGCAGTTACAGACCATGAAATTAAAGGACGAATTTTTAAATTTAAATTGTAGAAAATCTATAATCAAGATCCACTCCAGAGAGAGAGAGAGAGATTACAATGAGTTGTACATTAGCATTGTTGCAGCAAAAAATTAAAAATTAACAACGGACAACCCAGAAAATTATTCTTCTAAGTTCTAACAAAGCGAATCAAAGACCTGAGAATGGCAAATGCAGAGCTGAAAATGAAACTAAAATTCAACAAATTACACAATATATAGAGCAAAATGAGGTCACAGTCAATTCGACAGATTCATTCATTGATTTCATAGAAAGAAACTGCAAAAGGAAAAGAGTAAAGCTGTAAAAAAGAAAAAGGAGATAGAAAAATCACCTGAAATGCGTAGTTTAAGTGTACTGCGGATCACGAGCTACTGCTTTGAACAGATGGAAAGTACAATGCGAGCAAGGTAGTTGAGCACATCACCGCAAAACGACTCTGTAGCAATGCCGGTAGATAGCAGGAAGAAGCAATTGCAAAAGCTCTCTCCCTTCTACTGCCATTGCAGCTAACGCATTTTTTTAGATAGAGAAACAAACATACATAAGAGACAATGTACAAGTGAAACAGAATCAGACAAGAATGAGAAAGCTAGGATTAGTTTAAGAAATGGATAAAAATCCAGTTTTAGATTTATTTTATTTGATATTAAAAATTATTTATAATTTAAATAATATGTAAAAACAAAATATATACATTTTATTTTTTAATTATTAACTAAATTATAAATTCTCATATAATCATACGCTGTGATATAGGGATCTTTCTTTTATGAAATTAAGTGGGTCCCTGTAAGGTTAAATTCGCAGCAAAAAGTGGGAAATTATTGATTTTTATTTCAGATGTGAGGCGTGGAACTGGAACCCCTGCAGTTGCAATTCATTTCATTTGGGGCACATCACACCTAATTATGATTCTTCCCAAGTCAAAGTTTTTTTTTCTAATGCTTTGGGTAGAGCGAATTGAAGGAGTTACTACTGCAGAAGATGTAGACCGACGAGAGAGAAACAACGTGGGACCTTCTACGGCCCAATCACGAGACCGTTTATCCTTAATTTCCTATAATTTGCACCAACACCCCCTTCTAAATGTTTGTTGACTGCACTTTCACATGAGGTGTCCCTTGGCCATACTAGGCCAAGTTGGGGGCGAATTAACAATATGCAATACTATTTGATTTTTAGGACAATCATACAAGTAGCACTAACGTGGATCGCGCAATTACAATTATATATATCAAGTGACTTGTTTTATTATTAAAGAAAATTAAATATCGCACTATTTAAGATGATATGTAATTAAAAGAAAATTATCTTGTTCGAAGACGAGAAGTACATTACAATTCCATTTGTCCGAACACACTTCATACGACAAATGCATTATCTCTTTGACTCTAGGTCACATTTGAAATTGCTACTTAAAAGGAGATTTTGTAAATTTATTGTAATATTCAAAATTCGAAAAATCGGTAACTTGGTAGTAATCTGCATTAAGGTATTCAAAAGCATCCTTGACATATTCACTTATGCTTGGATGGAAAGGTGGAGCACTAGTTTTACGTAAATCACACACGGAAGATTGTGAAATAATATTTTTACTGGCATCTATTATATTCAATCACTTATTGCTTATATTATTTTTAATTGACTATTGAACCGAATTTTTGTCCATAATCAACATGGTCCAATAATGCTTTAAAATCACTTTCCAGATGGAATTCAAGTTCACCCAAAAATCAAAAACCCGTGACTCTTGTTGCAACTTTCATTGACTTTGCTAATCAATTGGCTTTTTATTTATCTATTTGTTGATCCTCTGACTTTTTCAGTCGATCCACCAATGACACTTTTAACAAGTCCTCAACCGATTGAATTTGCGAGCTAAGAGTGATTCGGTGGCTTTTGAAATGATACCAATTTGTATGGATCCCAAACTTTAAACAGATCTGTCCTTACCCACATGTTTATAGCCCGTGTCTAAAATAATCCCAGCTGATTGGACAATCCTTGAATCTTCAATATTTTGATCTTCCCCTGCATTTTCTATTTTTTGCAATTCAACGCTTGATTTTTTTCTATTTGCTACAAAATGGTGCTCGAAGATTTTTGATTATGGAAATTGGACCCTGATTTTTTAAAATTCTGCAATTTAGTCCCTAAATCGTTATTTCTACAAGTAATACATATTCATCCCACTTGCGAGCCAAGTAGTAAAATGTTCACTCGAGCCAGGCGAGCCTGTAGGCTCCCCTTGTTGAGAATCTTGCATGGGCATGGCTGCTTTTTTTCAACCAAGTGACTGCGTTGATTGTTGGACCATGCAACAGGATGCTATCAATTCATAAAAAAATGATTTTTAGATTTTTTTTTTTTTTCGAGTTTCGTTTATATTTATAGGTCTTAGCATTCTCTACAATAGAACAAAAAGAGAGAGAATAGGATTTTCTTGTCTTCACACGAGAGATACGATAGGATATAAGAAACATGGTTAGCTAAAATACAATAATTAAGTGAGTGTTTGACAAAATTTACAATTGCTATAAGTAAGTCAAATTAGGGCTGTCAGTAGGTTGGTTCGATTTTGTTCTGTTCGGGTATTTAATAAATGGAACCGTCGAGTTCAAGTATAATTATAGAACCGTTTGGGGTTCCGTTCGGTTCCGTTCTATTTCATTTGGTTCCGTACTATAATTAAATTTTTTAACATTTACAACAACACTACATAAATATAACTAATGACATTCATTTGTAACTTTTACAAGTTAACGTTGTCTAATTCAAAAATATATAAATAACTAGCTGTGGAGTAACACTAATTCAATGCATACAAATACAAAAAGTAGATATTAATATTAAAATGTTGGTAATCCATATCAATAATTCATTTGCTCCAAGCAGCCTTCATGCATAAAGAAAATGAAATATAAATTAAAAGTTATAAAAATAACATATTTTTAGGTATTTGTAATACTAACCAACTATTTGATTTAATCATCAACTGTTTGACTTGTCATGGTAAAAAAACTCTACAAGTATAATTGAAAAGACGCAATTAACAAATACAAATAAACTAAAAAAAACTCAAATAATAAGATTTAATAAGAAAATATAATATAATATTTATTACATATCTCAATGCCCTCATAGAACTCTATTTCTTCAATACAAATTCCATCTTGAGAAACTTTCAAGATTCTAGAATCTTCCATTAACTAGTTTTGTGTACAAATTAAGACTTCAACTGTTTTAGAAGTTAAAGAACTCCTAAATTAATCAAGAATGCGCCATAATCTTTACAAAAATTGTAAATGGATCTCAAACTTCATTGTTTCTTGTCTTTAAAATAAGCTAATGGGTTTTAAAATGATTTGGGCTTTAAAATTAAAATTATGAAATGAAATGATTTATTTAATTAATTTGTTAATTTATTTAAAAAAAATTAATTAATTCAATAAAAAAATAATAATTTAGTTTCGGTTCTTATTTGGTTCTTCGATTTTTGGTCTAGACCCGACCCAAACTCAAGGTTCTCAATTCGAGTACCCGTTCAGGTATTTAACTTATGAAGAATTGCTCGATTCGGTTCGATTTCGAGTTCGCTTCAGGACTTTTGGACACCCCTATGTCAAACTCTATTGTTTTTATCCACATATTCTATGAGAGTCACATTTTTTACCTACTTTCTTCACCTATTATCTACACATCTTTGTCAAAATGCTTTCAGTTTTTTTTTTTTGAAATTGCCATGAAATACTATATCTATTAAGAATGATACGTTTTGGACCCCTGAAAAATAGGATATTTAAGCTAAAAATAGGTTTGATTACATACTAATTAGGAAATAAAATATTTAATAATTACATTAAATATAGAAAATAATCAGTTTTAAACTCGAAGCGTGAGATTGGATTTCCAGGCGCCAATCTACTTACACTCAAATCCGTTTTATGTTCATTGCGAATGTTTACCAACGTGTTTGTGGGCACACAAACTGAGCCATCTTCCAATGGACCGAATTGACTTGCGAACCTTCTAAGGCAGATTTGTGGATGACTAATTCACTATCATTTAAAAAAAAAAAAAAATCAAATTTTTAGTAAATACTAAAAAATATGTGTGACGATGGATGTTAAATTATTTATTTAATTTTAAATTAAGTAAAATTGAATGTTAATCAGCATACATAGACGTGAATAGTGAAATGCATTTTTTAATGTGAGATTTCATTAACTTATAATTAGAATTAATAAAGCATAAATAAAGATGAATATATTAATTAATTGAGAATTGATGATAAGAAATTCATGCATTAATGAAAGCACACAGATAAATATGTCAAATGTACATGTACATTGATTTTAACAAAATGGTTAAATAAATTAAATACATATTGAAAAACGAAAAATAAAGTATTCTTAAAATAATTGAATTACAATAAGGCTAAAATTGTCTAGAAATGATTCTCACTTGACGTGATATTAATAATAAAATAAAGCCATAATTGGAAAAGGCCGAATTCCTAGTTGATTTGGGGGCTACCTCATTAAATGTTTGTAAAATATTAAAAATAATTTGTAAGGTTGCATAATGTCTCTTTGCTTTTCATTTCGCATTTATTTTTTTAACAAATTGGGATGATTGGACCAGTTCCATAGGTTGTTAGGTTGAGAAATTCAGCTCGCCAAGGTCTGCATAATATGATGGACCAATCGGTAAATCGATATGGACCTCGATTTTGGCTTGATTTTTGAATGGCAACGATGAGCTAAACATAGTTAACCATGTTGAAACAATGGTATTGAAAGTGATCGATGAAAATGTAGCCATGTCGTACTGACCCGAGCCTCCCAATCCACGACACCGCTGCATAAAAAAAGTGGACAATTTAGCATATTAGAATATACTCGACAATATATTAAATAAAATTTTAGTTTCTTTTTTCGTCATTATTTTTCACTAATGTCTCAACGGAATTTGCTGAGTCAGCTGGGCTGGTATTCGAGCCCATAAACAGGCACCTAATCCACATAGCGTCGAGGAACAACCAAAATTTGCAATAGTAACTCTCGTGTAATTTTATTGCTAGTTTTTTTACTCAATTTAAGAACAAAAATAAACTTACCTAGAGATTATGAGCTTGTTTGGGAGGAATTTCTAAATTTTTTTTTCCCAAAAGATCATTTTCAACCTCAAAATACACGGCTTAGAAATTTTTAACACTTTTAACTATACATTCTTCAAAAAAAATTACTCAAAAAAATCTCTCCCAAACAAACCCTACATGTCACTCAATGTTTTTGAGTTGATATATGGATTAAACAACATGCAAAAGCATATATTCATATTGACATATGTTTATATGTACACTCACTTATATTAAGAGGGTATTTGGTATGGATTAAAATCAGATTTTTAATAGATTGTGATAGAAATTCGTGAAATGTGTGGTTGAAAAGACGTGGAAATCCATGAAAAATGTGGTTGATATTCATTATTTGACTTTAATTTAGATTAAAATCAGATTTTTTGAGGATTTTAAACATATTTTTTTTTCATTTGTCAAGCTATTATTTTAATATGACAATATCAGAACACCGTACTATTTGTCTTTTCGTGGGCGATGTTAAATTGAGTTTCTATTGTGAAATAGTTGAATAAATAATTTCACGATGTCAAATAATTGAACGTCGATTTGCGTGTCCAAATTGTTTGTAGTTGTGTAGCTTGGAACCCACCCTTCACTTCTTAATAGGAGGCTGTCAAGTGACGTTTTGTCAAAAAAAATTGTCAAGAAATTATGTACAAATAGCATAGTTCATTTTGTTATCCTCGTGTTTTGAAAATTAGATTGAACTCATGATCGATTTAAAAAATCAAGAATCCGATTCGAAAAACCAATATTCATCGAAAAAGTTTTTTTCACTTTTTACGCATTTCATTTTCCTTTCGTTGATAAGATTGAAATTTATCAATAATTTTATGAAGATAAAAAATAATGGTCCCAGTTTCTGCATGCATTCACGTGTCCTGTAGACTCGAACGTCACCGTCACCATCACCTTCTGCATAGGATTCTAATTATTTTAATTTTGGAGTATACTACCATTTACTGCACAACCCACGTGTTTATGAGCCGCTTGTCTACTCTACTTATCAATTGGCCACTGTCTGTACTGGCATTGGGGCTTCTACCATTTATTATTCCACTGCAATACAGGGCAAAAATCTCCTTCAAATTCATTAAAGAGCCATTCTTTTGTGGTGAATTTACAGTGAAAAAGAAAACCATGTTTGATGGTATGCAGCCTGGTGATCAATTTCATCAATTCATAGCTTCATCAAGAACTTCACTGCCTATTCCTCTTTCATTCCCACTTCATGGATCAAACCCGTCTTTAGTTCCCAGTTTTGATCCGTTTTCTTCTCATCAATTACATATTCAGCTAGAGTCCTCTGTTCATCACAAGATCGAACAAAAACATGAAGAACATAGAGAGAGATCTATGCCGGAAACGACAGCATCGACCGATCCTGGATGGTCGCATAATGAGATTCTTGCACTGCTTAGAATTAGATCCAACATCGAGAATTGGTTTTCAGATTTTACTTGGGAACAAGTTTCAAGGTACATATAATTCATCTTGTGATTTTTTTATTTTTTTTATTTTTAAATTCAAAAATCGAGGGTGCACGAACGCTTGCTTTTTTTGAATCTCGTTTTCTGCAATTTTTATTCTTGTTTTTAAGCTGTTTCACTACAAAAACTTCTGCTGGACGTATAATTTAAGTATATGAACCGACAATAAAGTTAATATATTATTCCTGCATCTGTCTAAAGGGACGGAGATTAAAAAAATGCAGTCCTTAATTGTTTTAGGAAAACTGCAGTGATTGTTATGGTGTTCATAAATTATAAATCAGTGCAGGAAACTTTCAGAGCTTGGATTTAAAAGAGCTGCGGATAAATGCAAGGAGAAATTTGAAGAAGAAAGCAGAAATTTCAACAGTATAAGCTACAACAAGAATTACAGGATTTTCTCCGAAGACGACGATGAATTCTATCCTGATGATCAAGATCTAGAACCTCGTGTTTCTATAGAAAAGGATCAACAAAATCAAGAAGATATAGAGGAGAGGAATATTTTGGAAGGAGAATCAGAGAGAACTGTAACTGCAGTTACTACATCTCAAGAAAATGAAGAACAAGTAGCTTATAAACGAAGAGAAAACAAGAAAAGGAAAAGAAGAGAAGACAAATTTGAAATGTTTAAGGGATTCTGTGAAAAAATTGTGAACGCTATAATGGTTCAACAGGAAGAGTTACACAATAAGCTGATAGAAGATATGTTGAAGAGGGATGAGGAAAAATTTGCAAGAGAAGAAGCTTGGAAAAGTAGACATATGGAGAGGATTAAAATGGAGATTGAAACAAGGGCAGAAGAACAAGCAACTGCTGGGGAGAGACAGGCTATTATTATTGAGTTTTTGAAGAAATTTGTTTCTGATTCTTGTGAAGAAGATCAGCAATTTGTAAAGAAAATTCAGGATCTTCTTAATATCAACATGGCTTCACCTAGTACAATTCAATCTCAAGATCAAAGCCCAACTACCCAAGAAAAAGTAGAAGCAACCACTTCATCAAGCATGACTTTTATTCACCAAAACCCTAGTTCAAAACCCAGCAGCTCAACTGTTCTAAGCCAAAACCCTAATTCTGAAAACCCCCAAGAGAATCATCAGTTAGAATTTACACCATCTTCAAGAAAAAAGCCTTCCAAGAATTTGAATTTTGAAAGTGGAGACACGGGCAACAGATGGCCAAGAGATGAAGTGTTGGCTCTGATAAACCTGAGGTGCAAACTCAATAACAACAATGAAATTAGGGAAGGGTCAAAGGGTCCATTATGGGAGAGAATTTCACAGGGGATGCTTGAATTGGGGTACAAGAGGAGTACCAAAAGATGCAAAGAGAAATGGGAGAATATAAATAAGTACTTCAGAAAGACTAAAGATAGTAGCAAGAAGAGGTCTATTGATTCAAGAACATGTCCTTATTTTCAGCAGCTGAGCAGCATATACGGCCAAGGAACACTTATCGCCTCAAATAATGATCCGGCAAACCAGTAGAAATTGGGAAAAACCGGCCGCTGGCCTATTGCCTTTCAATTTTGAAGTTTTATTTTTAGTTTGTATGAGTGAAATAATCTCTTAGGCCTTTGTATTTTTGTTTATGAAGTTACATTCTGAAAAATGAGAAGTTTGTTTCCTCAGCCATTTGTAGAGAGATCGATCCTTCATTTCTTCCAACTGAAACAAGAGATATAATTGAGCAAATTTCCAAAATACATGTGAATAATATTCCTCAATGACCCGACTATTCAAGAACTGGAGTTGCAGATGATTAGCTTTGGAAGAAATCAAAAATATTCTAAAGAACTCTCTTCTTTTTTATGTTTTGCATGTTAGATGGATCATAAATAGGGAGGCAATGTGAATACCGACATCAACATTGCACAAAGGTGAGCTGGAAAGTACCTCTAAAATGACAATTAAGTGCAGCAAATTGACGGTTTCTTTCAGTTTGCAAATTTACGAATTTATTTATAAATTTTTTTTTTTTTTTTACTTACAAGTTACAAACAACATTCTTCCGTATAAAATAGGTAACTTCACCATATTCTATGCACAATAAAGTTCCACAATGAATGCAATTTCTAAACATAAAACAAACAAAACATAATATTCCACAGGTGCATAATTTCATACATAAAACACCAAATATTTCATAGATTTGTTCAAGTCTTGCACATGAACTAAAAAAATGAAATGTCACATCAGAGATATAGCCTATATTCGTGTAAACTTATTAGTAGTGTTGACCCCAAAAAATGGTCCAACAGGAGAGGAGTTCTAAACGTTTCTTTAGTTGTAGTGTAATTATCTCTATGGTAAAAGGGGGTCGGTCCGGGAAACAAATCTTCTCAATAGAGGGAATGCCAAAGCTTTCTTTGTGTGTGAGAATTAGCATTAACCTCGATTGATGTCAACTATGTGTTTTTATAGTAAAATACAATGATTAAGGGCCATTAGATGATAAAATACGTGGCCTCATCTGTCTAGCTAATACATCTTGTCCTAGCCGTCAATCAATCATGCCATTAATGCCAAGATCCTCAAATCTTCCCTTTCAGCCCCTGATGGGATGGCATAAATCTGTAGGGGGTGGCACCGACAGTGTGTTGTCCCATCAACTCCCATATATAGTTCCTCGTGATTGGATTGGGGCAAGGAAGAAGGGGTCGGGTAGGCAAGGCTTCTTCCTTGTCCGCCTTGGAGGGTTCGGTTTAGGGTCGGCCGAGATTCCTTCATGCGGGTCTCTCCCTGTCACATGGCAGGTCAATTTCGTCATTTGTTTATGTGGGTAACAAGTAGCTTATAAATACTTTTTTTTTTAATTATTATTATTGAGTTAAAGTCAAACATAATTAATCTCAACCACACATTTTATTAATAAATTTATGGTCTATGTTCAATTTTGTTAAGATCGAATGAAGGAAACTTAAAAAAAATCTATTTCTATTCACGATAGAATTGTGTTAAAAAAAAAAAAAAAAAAATGAAATAGGAGAAAACGACGGGATCATGATGAAGATCAATTCAATCTAGAAGGATCTTGACTTTGTGATGCTAATTTGTGTTTTTAAAGTAGGTAGGGACTTGAAAGTGGTTAGGACATTGAGTTGTATTTTAGATGTTTATTGAAGTCCTAAACCATGAGTCAATTCTAGGTAGAAAATCTCAAAACATTTTCTGTCAAGATTAATAAAAGTATAATGAGATTAATTGTTTTTCTATCATGTGCACAATTTCATCTCGACAAGACGTGAACCCAAAACCTTTACTTATTTTTTTATACGATATGTATGAGACACGGAGATATCAAAGCAAAACAGATTGGTTTAATGAATATGCTAAACAACCCATGTTTTTAATCTTCTATTTGCTGTAAATTTCCTTGTAATTAGCATGGTGTCATGTGATAGACTCGATGAAATATGAAATTAAGTAATTCATTTAATTATATTTATTATTTAATGCCACGTTAGTCCAACTTAGACTCGTATTTTAACATCGATAATGCTAAATACTATTTTATTTTTATTTTTTTAGTTTCTTTTAAATATTCTCATCCAGCCTTACGATTATTATTATTATTATTCCGGTTGAATCTCAAAATGGCAAATGGAGTCACAAGATAAATCAAGTTATGACCTTGTCGTTTAACCAAGCAATGAACTTGAGACTATACCCAAATTGTCTAATAAGAACTTTTTGCCATTGCAGATTTTGTTTCTCAATCAAGTAACAAATTTCAACCAAGCAATGATCTTCAGTTCATGAGTCAACACCATCGAAGATTTTCAGTTGCCTTCGACCAAGAAATAAACTTAGGGTCCGTTTGATTGTCTAAATTTCATGAAAAATGTCACATTCGAGGAATTTCATTTCTAATGTGGTGGTTTGATACGAAAGTAGAAATGCAGTTCGAATTCCAAGGTACAACCACTTTAAGCTTGTTTTTTTTTGCCAATTTCATGGAAAATACATTCTTATGAGGTACTTCAATTTTTATTTTTCAACTTACATGAAATAGGAAACCGTTTCCACCTTTGTCAATCAAACGGACCCTTATTGTCGCTGGAGTGCAAGCATTGACCTTGAGTTTACAAATCAACACAATCGGGGATTTGCAGTTTTTGTTAATCGACCAAGAAGTAAATTTGTTGTGGCTCGACCAAGCAATGAGCTAATGGAACATATGTCATTCGCAAGTCCGAGTGTACATCAGTGAAAATGCAACAATGTAGTTATTGAAAGCTTCCATATAATCAAGAAGCAATGCAAACGTACGATCACAAACTACTGCTGCTATCAGAACTGAGGTATATTTTCTAATTCTACATCCAGACACGAGAGTTCCCTCTCTAGTTCGAGGGGGGAGTTAAAAGGAAACTATTCGTGTAATGAATGAGCAGTAAAACAAACAATGTAGATAACTGTAAAGTTGGTAATGGAGATGATACTGCAGCAATTATTGAGTAAACGTGGTGATGTTTGACAGCAAGTATTTACCAGTTCAATATATACATAATAACTTTACAAATCAATTAAATTTTATTAATGAGCATATTATGTATAAGGATTTTGTACCATCAATTACAGGAGGAAAAGAAAAGCCTTTGGACAATGAAGTTGAATTAGAATTCAATAATAAAAGAATTTTAAAGAACGAGAAAGCAAGAAATACTCTTATTGTGTTCGCCTTCTTTTTTCTGTAGCCATTCTTATCAGAAACTAACTTCTGGGATTCTCGATATCTTCAAGTAATTTCCTCTGGTTGTCAGTGAGAAATCCAAGTCCAATTGAAGTGAAAAAATTGACAGAAAATCTCGAGTTTCTTGGATTATCCTCGGGGAAAATAGAAACCAGGGATCTTTGCAATTCGGGATTATTCAATCGTTCCTTCAATAAGTGATTTCCGAGCATCTCTGACAACTCCTGGAAAAGGATTTTGATGAAAATATGCAACGAGGAGTTAGCATCATCCTCGGATAGGTGAATGTACCCCAAAACATGCCACGATAGAAGATTTGTGCCAAGCAATTGAGCGAAAAACTTAGTCATATTTCGCAATTTATAATTAACTTCAAGCTGATGGATTATGGAGCATTCATAGACAAAGCATTCCTCAAAATTACGACAGTATGTAGGAATAATCATGCACAATGTGTGCGCTATGTTGGCGTAGTATCTAAGATAAGTCCTGTCTTGACAGCAGCATTCCAGCAGCATATTACATATCTCCTTCTCTTGTCGAGTCTGCAATTTTATACCAAGTAATTTGTGTCCCGCCTCCTCATAGTTGTGACTGGACATTATATGATAGCATATAGTCCTCCTTAGAACTGCTATATCAGTGTCAGCTTCATCCCGGGAGTCATTGGTATCGAAATCATTATTCTCAATTATTAACAGTGCACGAGAAGATACCTCGTCGCCCTCAGAATCCTCGTATAGAACGAAACTTCTAACATCTTCGTTATGGTTTTCGCTCTCTTCAAATATCATATCTGGCCTGAAAACATCCACACTAGTCTCTGGATCAATCTCGTGTAACAAAGATACAACATGAGTGACTTGTTCTTCAATCTCAACAAGATCCAGCTCGTCAATAATTGCCGGATGGTACATAAATTTCGCTCTTCTAATCTCTAAAAGCACCTCGATCATGAGCCGCACTTGTCTGTCTATTACGCCCTCATGTAATATAGCATGAAATTCCTCAAAAACATAGTTTAGGCCATGTGGAGAAAGATCTTGCAATAAGGAACCACACTCAATGCAAAAACAGACAGCAACCTCAATATTAATCTCGTTCGGATTTCCCAACAGAAGGGTTAAAACATCAATTGCTATTACTTCATAAACAACTGATTGATTAATTAAATGAGCCAAGAATTTCAATATAGCCAACAATTCTAACTTGTCATTGCTCTCATAAGCTTTCTTGAATTGCAAAACGACCCTTTTAACCAATAGAAGTCCAATATCAGGTAAATTAGAGTTAATTATTGCAACTAATGATGCGAAAACATTACTAAATTGCGGCGAGGCCTTCTGAGATTTCATAATTGCGTTGCAGAATAAACCTCTGCCCACAATCAAATTTTCGTTCAAGATTTGTCCTACTACGTGATGAATGTTGGAGATACTTACATTGTTAATTAATCCGAACATACTTCTTCTTAGAGCATCCCACTTGAATTTTCTGTAATCCTGACTGTAGTCATGGTACTGGCCCTGCTCCATTCTTGAATTTATTCTTATTCTTCCTCTCCACAATAAAATTACAAAATTTTACACCCAGAGAGATTCTTTTGCTGCTAATTTTGAAGAATGGTTTCAGGGTTTTTCAATTCAATTTATAAGGTTTTTGTTTCCAAAAAGTTCAAAAAAAATCATTAATTGGGCCGCAAGTAACTGTAAACACTTGGGCCGCAAGTAATAGGAATCTCACAGTAAATATTAAATTATTAATTATTAATGATATGCGTTGGCTCTAGAAACATAACATTGGGCTGTAATAAGAGTTTTAGAACATGAACTAGATATATCCTTATATTTTCCCTTTTCTTTTATTTTTTAAATAAAGGTTATTGAAAATTATTTTAATTTAATAATTCACATGGAAATAAGTGAAAGTTGAACTTTTTAGCAAAACGGTATTATGATAAATGAGGACACTTCGTTCAACATGGGAAGCTCCTCACAAGGATTTGTTTTTAGCGACAATAATGTTCTTGGTAAATTAGCAGGAGGAAAGAAGCTCTCCCCCATGTGTGATGTCGATGTAACAGTAAGTGAAGATTCTTATTCCAACTTTGTGGTATATTAGAGCAAAGCCCAAAATGACCTAATCAAATAATTGCTTAGCCAATGATGGATTTCGCATTACGAATGAATCAACTTCTAATATCGATAGTAGATGTCAGTTGAATCAGCTCATGCAACACTTACTATTGAGGGAAAGAAAGGGGCAAGATACAATCAAAAGACGAAGATCTTCACATAGGAACAATTGTAAGCTTGTATAATGTCATCGAATCATGCCAGCCATGTGTTGGATTGTGATGCCATTTGTGACATTTGCCTTCCAACAGTTTGGGCAATGATGAATTGGACCGGCACATTGCTAGAATGTTTTTCGCCATTGCCCGATAATGCATTGAAATTGGCCCAAAAATCGAGTCCACGTATCTTGCCACTTGTGATGCTCTAGACCGTCGATTTCGTGGCTGATCATCAAGTGGATGAAGAGCCAAGGCCGAGTAAAAGGTAATTGATTAATAAGACCTTTGGTCCAGATTTTCTGACGTACTTACTAGAAAATTATCTAAGGACGTTTAATGAAACAATGTCCACTCCTGAATTTCCTTTTTGGAATGAAGCATTTAATAATGAAATTGAATCCATAACAAATAACCATACTTGAGAATATGTCGAACTTCATCCGAAAAGCAAAACTTTAGGCTGTAAATGGATGTTTAAAAAGAAATTGAAGTCGGATGGATCAATAGACAAGTATAAGGCTAGACTAGTAGTCAAAAGGTATGAGCAAAAAAGAAGGACTAAAGTTTTTCGATACATATTCACTTGTTACAAGAATTACGTCTATACGTGTATTAATTGCAATCGCTGAATTGCATAATCTCGAAATACATAAAATGGATGTTAATTCTACATTTCTAAATAGTGAATTAGAAGAATAAATATATATGGAACAATTCGAAGGGTTTGTTACTCCGAGAAATGAGAAGAAAGTGTGTAAGTTTGTAAATTCGTTGTATGAGTTAAAACAAGTACCAAAGCAATGACATGAAAAATTTGAAAAAAAAAAACTATGTTGTCAAATGACTTCAAAATTAATGAATGTGACAAATATGTTTACATCAAAATCACACCTATCAGATACGTGATCGTATGTCTGTATGTTGATGATATGCTAATCATGTGAAATAATTTGAACATTATTACCTCAACTAAGAAAATGTTGATAAAATATTTTGACATGAAAGATATGGGAGTTGCTGACGTGATATTAGGGATTAAGATCTATAAGATACTTGACGGTTTGTCATTGTCTCAATCACATTATATTGAGGTTATACTTAAAAATGTTAAGGCGTATGACGATAAATCAGTTAAAACGCAAGTAGACTTAAGTTTATACTTAACCACAAATAATAGTAATCATGTATCTCAATTAGAATGTTCACGCAATATAGGTAGCTTGATGTACATTATCAACTGCACGCATCCAGATATAGCATATGCATTCAACAAGTTGAGTAGATTTATAAGTAATCCAAGTAATGACTATTGGTAGGCATTAACCCTAATTCTTAAATACTTAAGACACACGGTTGGTTATGGATTACACTACGCAAGATATCATGTTGCGTTAGAAGGATATACCCATGTGAATTAGATATCTAATACAAAGGATTCAAATCTACAAGTGGTAATATGTTTACCATTGGAGGTGGAATTGTGTCTTGTATTTCATTTAAACAAACTTGTATAACTAGATTCACGATAAAATCTGAGTTTATTGCCTTAGATAAAATCAGAGAAGAAGCGGAATGACTTCGTAATTTTCTCGAGGATATTTCATATTGGGAAAAATCGGTACCTGCGATTAATATACATTGTGATAATCAATCAGCAATTGCAAAAACACAAAATAGTATATATATATATATATTTGCTGGAAACATAATACCGTTAAACAGTTGATATCAAAGAGCATAATCTCGATTAACTGTGTTAAATTGAAGGAAAACATAGCGGATCATTTGACAAAAGTACTTACAAGAGATCAAGTATACCATCTTTTGAGGGAATGTGCCTAAAGCCTATTGAATGGAATTGCCATAGTTAAAACCCAACCTTGTAGATTGAAAATCCCAATATTTTAGTTCAATGCGACAACTAAGTTATGAAAGATTCAATGCAAAATGATTACTCTCATTCCTACCGACCGAAAGTACTAGAATAATAAGTGTATACTTTTAATGATTTTTATATCTTGAAAGTAAACAAGAGATGTAGGAGATCGCCTATATAAGTATGAAGTATAGATGCTTCGATGAGAATTTGAGACTTGAAATTCCCTTAAAAAACTTATGAAACCATTAGTTGTTCAAGGTAAAAAAGAACACAACCATTAGAACCGAAGTTGTTAGATGGGTTAGGGTGTTGGTACAATTGTTTTGATTTACATGCACGGCTGAATTGTTCAAGACATCGAGTTCTCTAATTAGCCTAGTAAATTTGATTGTATTAAACTAGGAAGGTTCGAAGTCACAAGCCACCTATCCTAATGTTTTAGCTTGTCATATTTACTCATTTGTTAGAGTTTGCATATCATTTGCATAGTGCATTGCATACTGTGGAATTTTCATTTATGCAGGGGTTCTCGGAATTGGTTAAGTATAAAATCATGGAAAAATTACTTTCGTATTAATTTCGGCCAAATATTCGGACTTGATCCGATAATCAAATTATGGAAATAAATAGACTAGCTTGTTCTACTCGTCGAGTAGATAATTGTGGGATATTTGAAATGTTAAATCCAATTCCAGATGAATAAGAAATTGAGGTCCAAAGTTGAAAAGAAAAGAGATGAAAACTGGTTGAAATTATTTAACTCCTCTGCTCGCCTAGCTCAAGCGACATGCTCTCTATTTCTGACGCTTGAGCAACGTACATGTGACATATGAACGACAACAAAAGTTGCAACCCTTGGTAAATGTTGCTGAATTTTGAGACGTGTATCTTCACTCACAACATCTCCTCCCTATAAATAAGACCTTTGGGATGCCCATTACTTCATCCCAATCATATGCAATAATAATATATCATAAAAACTCGTATTTCTTTAATCGAAATTTTGTATTAATTTTTTTTTTTCATTTTATTTGAAAGGAGTGCAAAAGCCATATTTTTGGTTCGTTGTTCTTGTGTTTTGGGGTGCTACAAACAGAAGAAGTTAGTTGTTGTATCTTGAGAGTTGTATATCATCATCCATAGGCACTGTTACGGGGAAAATCGACTCAAGTACAAAGAGTTTAACTTTTGCCTCGACTTTGCATCCATTTCTGTTGGTATTACTTTGTCATGTTCATTGGCAATTTTCTTTTGTATTTTATTATTTATTTCTTTGTCGTTACTCTGTCCAATTTTTGTAAGATTCGTAAGTTCAATTTTGGTTTTAAGATCATCGCTTAAATCCATTTTTGGTCAACATTTTCTCTTGGCCGAACTTTGTTATTAACCCTAATATTTTCATGAATAGTAAGATGAAATATAAAAGAGGATAAATGATATCTTGATAGAACAATTTATAGAATATTCTGAATCAAACTTTCCTGCAACTGCTTCTAATCTGGGATGGCATCCTGAGTGAAGTAGAAACTTGCCAAAGACAATTACAACCAATTTCAAAAGAAAGGGCCCATATTTTATGGGCCAACTTGTCATGCCTAGTAAGTTAGGCCGATTACATTTTATTGAAACTTGAGTTTAGAAAGTCACAATGGTTGTAAATTCAGTTATTTTGGTATACAATAAAATTAACTCCTCAATAGTTATTGTAAAGAAGCTACGATGAATATAACTCTTTGAAAATTATAGTAATTGTAATTTTCTAAGCATTTTTTTTCTTGTAAATACTTATAAGTTGGTCAAAAATCATTTTTAATTATTTTTATCTACTTTTTAATTATGCATTTATTGCGTTCCAGTACTTTTAAGCTAAGCCTGGCCAAACAAACACTAAAAAATGGATTTTTGAATTTTGACTCCAAGTTTTAGTTTATTTTAGTAATTTCACCCCTAGTACAATTAAAGGTAGGCATTTTTTTCCCAAAGTTGGTGGAATTCGAATAGAACCAACCGGTTCGGTTCCGGCTCCTTTATTAAATGGATCAATTTTTGGACCATGCATTTAGCACCGATCGGTTCCGATCTGATTCTTTGTACTACCTTAAGAACCTATAATGAATTTGGTTCTCCCTAATTTCTCTTTTTGTTGATATATAACATAAATATGTATCATATATTTGAATATTAAACCCTAAATTATCTCACAACAAAATTTCACTTTTCATACACTTCTTCTTCTTTCTTTTACAGTAAAACGTATGGATAATCAATATTTAAATCTAAATAATTTTATAAATACTTTACAAAAATTCATAGATTTAATGCAACCCCAATAGGAAAAAAAAAGTGTATTTTTAGTTCAATTTTTTGTAAGAACTGAAATTTCTCGTTATTTTCAAAGTGATCGATCATCATAATGAAGCTATTCTTCTTGAAGATTATTGAAAAATAATCTAATTATAAATACTATATACATTTTTTTAATATATATTGTTGTATGAATTTTCTTAATAAATAATTTTTGATCTAGAATTTACAGTTAATTTTGTGTTTAATCCTTTTTATGTCCTTATTAATTGATTTTGAGCATTTGAGTGTATTTTTATTTATTGTCTTATTTAGTCCATGTTTATCTCCTTTTAAAACAAATTATTTAATTTTTCATACTCATTTAAACTTTTAACTACAAATTCTCATAAAAATTAAAATGAACACTATTCAAAACTCTTTTTTTTTTTTTGCAAAATGATTGCCATCAAGCATGGGCTTAATTAATTTATATATTTTAGATTGCAAAAATAATAAGTGATGTTAACTCCATTTTATCTATTTTTAATTTGACATTAGTTTAATACTTTTTTTATATAAAGTTTTTAATATAAAGAATCGATCAGATTGAATCAGAACTTATTTGTTCGATTCTATAGTTAGATATGGAAGTTGAACCAATTGTTCAATTTCTAAGATTCTCATTGGTATCCGATTTGATTCGATTCCCTTTGGTTCTTTATCGAATCGGACCGTGCCCACTCTTTAATACAATAAAGTCCACAAGGCAATTCGATTAGGAGTGCTCTTCAATTTGCATTTAAAAATATGTAATATAAAAAATAAGAAAACAGAAAGCGGGAGAATAATTAAATAGGCGAATATTCCTGTTGAATTAAATATATAAGGTGTGGTTTCTTTATGCATTCTTTTAGACCCACCTTTGAATTTTTATTTTTATTTTTCGAAAAAATGGAATTTCAGTAATATTCCAAACCTTTTAAATTTAAAATAACCATATTACATAAAAGCACTTTATGTCCATTTAAATTATAATTAAATACATTCACACCATAAGCAATATGAATTGCAAGAATCATGACTATGGGTCCATTTTGGCATGACTATTGCTTCTTGTAGAAGAGTTTTTGGAGAAAATTACTTTAATTTTTATTCGAAAATTAATTTTTAAAAACATATCCTATTTCAGAAGTACTTTTAGAGGAAGTCAAATTGGATCGACTTCCTTCGAAAACTAATATTTTGTTGTCTGAGAATCCGACGTAGCGGAAGATTATAGAAAAGATGAAAATACACACAAAGTGAGAGAAAACTCACGAAAATTTTATTCAACTCAATAATAATCTGCCTCAAAGGGCTTACAAAGCTTTAAATAGTAAAACCCTAGCAAAATTCGAAAAATAAATAATAAAAATAAAAAAACGATATTTTTCCATAAATGAAAAAATTCGAGTTAACAACTGAAATGGAAACTCCTAAGATTCAGGATCGTCCTTCAACAAACGGAATACGAATCCGAATTTTATTGAATGAGATATTACTAAAATAAAAATTACCATAAACGTCAAAAACGCTTAATCGATGGCCTAAATGATGGAATCTGCCCAAAATTCGACGTACGACATGGCCAGAGGCGATGAGTTGTGATCGTTGGCCCGTTTCCAATCGAATTAGGCTAGTAATTTGTCAAAAACGAACAAACCCGAAGTTATCATGAAATCATTTTTTTTTCGCTGCGATCCCACTTCATCATGAACTCTAACTCCTTATGCACTTCATCAGAATCTTGACCTAGCTAATTGAAAATTATATATTTTCAAATAATATACCCACATAAAAGTAAAGGTTTATTAAGTTTCCATCAAACAAATGATTGTTGGTTAAATCTAGTGATTTCAATCATTATGTTAATTCTTTCTAACCAATTGATTAAGAATGGTGCAAAAGATAGTCAACATTTTAATATATATTTTTCTATAGTAATGCATTCTCCATCTCTAATTTCATTTTAAATATTAATTACTACCATTTTAATATGAACTAGGAGTACTAAGTTTGTTGTACCAAAGTCATTTTTAATTATCGAATTAAAAAAAAAAAAAAAAATTTGTGGATGGGGTAGAAGTTAGAGCCTTCATTGTTTTAATTAATCAATGAAAAGAAAGGTTTATGTTTTATAATGTGAAACTCAATTAGGTCCACGGCCAGCTAGTTGCAAATAATTCCTTAGACTTGAGGAAAATAAGAATAATTAAAATTTGGTGCACCAGTATCTAATATCGAACGATTTTGTCGTCATGCATATTTAAAGTTTTCCCAATTAATACAGTTGTAATCGTGCAAATAAGAGAATCTTAACCGTACATTATATCATATAAATAAATTTTTTTAAAAAAAAAAAACATAATTAGGTGCTCGTACTTTCACGGTTAAAGCGCAATTTGTGGAATTGTGAGTGTGCTTTGGTAATGTCTAATCCTGCAAAGTTGAGTATCAAGATGAATATAATATTGTTTAGGTGACAAACAAGGTGGGGACCTCGGATTTAAGCATAGGATTAAGATAATTTAAATGCTTTTTTGTGTCCGTGGACGAGGTCTGATTGGTAGATGATGTTGATATTATCAAGAAATTAAACAATTAGTTTTTAATTATATTTAAAAATGACAAAAGGCGACAAAGGTGGCATAAGCCGTTGGAGCACGCACTTGTGAGGATGGAAAAAGACGACAAATTGCTTTGAATTGTTCTCAATTATGAATCCAAGTTGCCTTAAAAGTGGTTGCGGGCCTTCAGAAATTCGGACAGTAATTTATATATCTATCATTGCTTTGACTTTTATAGGTAAACGAATGTAAATTTTTACTCCTAATATCTTTGCAACATGAATTGTGCCCGTGCCCGTGCCCGTGCCCGTGCCCGAGCTCAAGCCGAGGAAGCCGACTCGGCCAACATTTAGACGAGCTGCTAAGCCCACGAGCTAGACGAGTCGCTCGGCCACCATTTAGACAAGCTACTAGGCCCACGAGCCAGGCTCGTGTTTTTTACAAGCCACGCTCGTTAAAAAAAAAAAAAAAATTCAATTCAATTACCAGAACTGCCACTGGTTCGGTCCTTAAATTTTTTTTTTTTCTATTTCATTTTTCTTCCCCTATAAATATACATTCATTACAACAATTTTTTTTCTCACCAAACTTACTATCAATCTCTCATTCTTTACTATGCTCTCTACAATTTATTTACAAATCATTGTCATCATTCTATAATCTATACTATTCTACATTTTTATTTTTACATTGTTGAATTATAATCTTGATTTTACAATTTATTCTCTACACTACTACATAATCTTTATTCATTTCCCAATTCTACTTCAAGTTTTCAATATTCAATTTCAATTATTTACAAATGGATTCACGATCGTTTGTTGAAACTTGTTAGGGATCGGAGGCGAAACAACTACCCAAAGTCAATTTGAAAATGAATTCGTCGGTCTAAATGAATTACCCGATTTCGATGTGTTCACCATATTTTTAATTTAATAGTACAAGACAGTTTAAAACACGTTAAATGGTGAAATTTAACAAATTAGGAATACACTAGTCTATATCAGGATTGTACCTAATAGAAAACAAGCATTTGAGGAATTTTGTGGCGAAACTGGGGTGTCGCATTCAAAAATATTTATTAGTGACGTATGGCATAGATGGAACTTCACATACTTATTATTAAAATCATGTGAAAGTTTCAAACATTTAATTACTGAGTTTTATAACAGTGGGCTTATGAGAGACGACGACGATACTATTTTAAATGAGCACGATTGACATTTGGTTTTTAAAATTAAAAAGATTTTGACAAGTTTTATGATTCTACAAATATTTTGTCTAGTGTTTATTATTCTACTAGTTGTGTGATACTTGAACGTCTGTATATAATTGTTAGGATTTTTTTTAGATTTAAAGATAACCTCGATTTTAGTTCAATTATATTTTCCATGGAATAACAATTTAGAAAATATTGGAAAGATTTTCTTATGTTATTTCCGTTAGCATGCGTCATGGACCTAGATATGTCAAACAGGTCGAGCGGCTCGTCGACTCGACCGCTTAGCTCATGACAATACGAACCGCAAGCTGCTTGGGCTCGTCAAATGACAAGCCCAAGCTCGAGCAGAGCCGCTCGTAAGCTCGACGAGCCAAGCCTTGCTCGGCTTATTGAGCTTGCGAGCAGCTCGTGAGTAAGGCCCACAAGCCGAGCCCACGAGCTGAGCTCGTCTCGTGGGCTCGTAAGAAATTTTAAAAAAATCGTGAAAAAGTAAAATAAAATAAAAATTCAAAAAAGCTTGTGGCTTGCGGCTCGGCTCGTGAGCTCACGAACTCGTGGGCCGAGTCGAGGTCGCTCACGAGCAGCCACGAGCCGGCTCGTGAGCTCGTGGCTCATTTCTCACAAGCCCACGAGCCAAGCCAAGCTCGTGGGTTAAAGGGCTGGCTCAGCTCGGCCCATTGACATCTCTACATAGATTGTTCATATATTTATCGAGTACTAAATTTGTTATTAATCAAATTTCAAATGTTTTAACTTTTAGCGTACTTATTACTTATAGGAATTTGGAATAAACTTTATATGAAATGTATGAAGTATATGCTATACGAATGTGTACACATATTACTCGTGTATCCCCCGACTCTACAACTACTCCTCCCACTAATGTAGGAGATAACGACGCTGAATTTTTAAATTTATTCCAAGACATGAACTCATGTAGATATGATTCAACTGCATATGCATTTGGTTCCTCTAGTAATAGTAATTTGTCTTTCACTATATGTACTCAAACATCGAGTAATAGTCCAAATGCGTTGCCTGATGAATTAATTGATTACTTTAATCATAATATGTCTAGTGACAATGCAATTAGAGAAAATTCAGAAGAAGTAATTGATTTTGGCGAAGGTATGAACGCCGATGGCTAGTAATTTCTGTAATGGCAAAAAATCTACTTACACCTCCGGTTAGCACTGTAGTTTCGGAGTCTGCTTTTAGTGCAGGGAAGATGGTTCTCTCCGATGTCAGGAGTCGACTAAAAGAAGATATTTTGGAAGCATTAATGTGCGGGAAGGATTGTGAAGACGCTCATTATTGACTGCAAGATAAATATACCAAAATTGCATGTAGTTAAGTAAGTGTATTTAATTTAACTATATTCATCACAAAATTTTATTTTTAAGGCTTTATAATTTTTTAAAAAATTGTAAAATTAACAAGTTGTTCGTGTACAATTTTTAACTCCTCATACTCAAATTTGAAATAGCCAATCTGAAACCCAGATAAAAGAGGAGGGATTATCCTTTTTTATTATTATTATTTTAAAAAAGAAAAATATTTTGAAAAATGTATATTTAAAGAAATGTTTAGAAAATGTGTATTTATATATTTTTTAAGTTTAGTATAGTCTATAGTGTTAAAAAAAAACAAACAGACGAGCCAGCGAGCTTTAGCTCGGCTTGGCTCGTCGAGTACCCGCGAGCGACAAGCTCGGGGCACAAGTCGATGTTGCCCAAGATTCGACGAGCTGAGCATCATGGACAAGCCACGACCTTGTGTGGGTAAGGGTCAAGCCGACTTGGCTCGGCTCATTGCCACCCTACATGAATCTGATTACTCGATTGCGTGAGATTGATTCGAGCTTTTATTTTAAACCTTGAATCAATTATTGATGTTTCATCTTGACATGTCGACTCGTTAAATAAATAAAAAAAAGTAATTGAATCCCTTATATATTAATTATGATTTTCAATGTAAACTTCGTTGAATGCATATTCTTTATGGAACTCATGAAAATGTGTCTTCACAACTTTCTTTGTTGGTGGCTTTCTGTTGTTCAAATTGGAAAAAAATAAACATACTTATTATAATCACTAGGTGCAAGCAACGTGCAATGCACGTTTGCTTAATTTATATTTAATAGTTTTGTTTAAGAATTAATTTGTTATTAATAAAGATGTAATTTTTTTGGTTAATTAAATAATTAATGATGTAATGTTTATGTAATTGATAAATAATTAAATAAAGTGCTTCTCTTTGTCATCTCCAACCCAAAATCACAAACAGAAAACTCAAGGTATGTTAAGGGGTAAGAAGATGAGTTTACTTAAACTCCGTTTGATTCTCATTAATATAGAATGATAATGAAAAATATAACCGTTATTGGATCCCACACAAGAGATAGAAATTCAAAATTGATAGATTGATGTGATGGATAACGGTCATATATTTTTTTTATAGGTTTTTAATGAGAAATAAACGGAGACTTAAACTTTTTGTATGATTTAAGTCTTTACTCTTTTTTAAGTAATAATGCAATTCATTTTATCGCTAAAGTATGATATGTATTACGATAATATATGTATATCATGTGTTAGACTTAGTATTGGTAAGTGACGGGTAAATTTTCGATGACGAAAATATTTTAAGGGGGTGAGAATGTAATACCCCGAAAATTTTCATAAAATATAATTCAATTTTTATATACTATATTTTAATATTTTGAAAGTTAGGGACTAAATGATACATTTATCAAATTATATTTTATTTGTGTCAAATATTTAGATATTGATGGAGTTATCGTAAATATATGATCGTTAGATAAATCGTAATTAGATACATAAATCAGATTCGAGAAAAAATCGATTCGGATAAGTTAACTCCAAGATATTTTAGTTTGAAGGAATTATCAAAAGCTAATTTATTTTTATTATTATTATCTAATTATAATTTTGAAAGTAGGGGGGGTAAAAAATGATTTTCCGTTAAAACAAGAAATTCCGTTAGTTTTTCTGTTAAATCAAGAAATTCCGTTAGTTTTTCCGTTAAACCAACATATTCCGTTTAATAGCCACTTTTTATGTATAGAAATATTTACTTTGATTTGACATCCTATTTCTTATATACATATTTTCGTTGAGATCTGTTTATTGTATTGCATAACTCGCATAGTATAGAATTAATAATGATGCATATCTTCTGTGTCTTGACGAGTCAAGGCGTAGACTCCAGGATTAGTCGTCGAAAGTGGAAAAAAATAATGATGCATATCTTGGTTAGCGAAAGGAAATGATTTTCCACTATTAATTGGTCAACATGATACTTTGGTTAAGCTACGTAACGTTCCTCAAAATATTGATATAAAAAAAAAAAAATAATAATAATATATATATATATATATATATATATATATATATATATCTTGATGACAAAAATAACTACTATATAATATATTGGATTTGATTCATTAATTCTCCAAACATGTTTGACAAAAATAACTACTATATAATATATAGGATTTGATTCATTAATTCTCCAAACATGTTTTAATGTACTTCGTAATTCGCAATAGTTTCAAACCAAAAGTTTGCTACGTCGTCACATTTGTAAGTACTAAAATTTTAAATTCTGTCATATGTTTATATTTTTAGCCTATATTTGGTAATTGTTTATAAATGGTCTATCGAAAAAATTCTATGGACTGGCCACGAATACTATTAACACTTACTCATTCCATCGATTATAATTTAAGCCTACGTTTGACCACCATTATTTTCAATTTTTTTTTCTACATACTCATTTTCAACCACACATTCACACAATAAAATATTCTGCATGTGAAACCCAAAATTCTTTCCTACTTTTTAAATATGTATTCCTCTAAAAAATATTATTCAAAACTTTGTTTTCCACAATTAATGGTCATCAAACATGGGCTAAATGATTTAGGGCGTGTTCGGTTCCGATTAAAATCTAATTAAAATTGAAAATATCGTCATTATTGGATTTCACTCGTCTAATAAAACTTAACAATAACGGTTAATTTTTTAATTTTAATCCCTATCAACACTCTCTTATAAAACTTCTCAAACTAAGCTGTTCATTTCAACAAATCAAAGACCCAACTATACCGTTCTGGTGCAGCTGCTGTATTTTTAAAAAAAAAATTGTTAGGTTGTGTTTGATATGTAAAAATTTTCATGGAACTAGGAATTCAAATTTCACCTTCCACCAATTTACCTATTTGATGGGAATAATTTTCTTTGGAATTGAATTTTCACCTTTCTTCACACTATTGACATTTTCTTTATTTTAGTGGGAAAATGGTTTCCAATTTTTTATTTATTTTTTTAGTAATAGCAACAAATTCCAATCCCAATGGTAAAAAAATCTATTCATTTAATTGACAATTTACATGAAAAAAAAATAAGATTTTTAATTTTTTTTTTCTTTTTGACAATCCAAACAAATTCTATCACAAATTCTAATAAATTTTATCCATTTAATCGACGATTTTCATGAAAAACAGAGCCGAACGAATCAGGTGAAAAATTATACCGATCAAATACAATTTCTAGGCAATTCAATTTTCTAAAATTCATTTTCTTATCAAACATTTTTCACATTTACAATCAAATAGACCTTTAGTTTATAACAAAAGCAGGAAATATGAAAAATGAAATACAAAGTTTCTGCAAATTAGTAAAATCTGAAGCAACTTCTTGCATGTGATGTGAATTCCACTCACAAAGCAGCTGCATATAATACGAAAAATAACAGAGAGAGAGAGAGTTGGGGGATTGTGATGTATGACGTAGACAGGTTGAATGAAACCACGACGAGACTGGAAGATCTTCTGAAAAATAGATATTAACATAGAATTCAACTATTTTTAAGTGCAGTGTCAGTCTGTTACTGGCATTTGCCCTTCCATTTTGCTATAAAATTTGGTGTTTCTGTCATATGTGCAGTTTATGAATGAAGTATGTGTCTGAATTTCTATCTATAAACTTCCTAACAGAAGAAAAACACTTGTTACATAGGTCGCGGTGCCCGCAATTTGTGGGGGATGGATGGGACAGTCTTTTTCTTCCCATCCTCTTCACGCAATCAACTCCTAATCCGTGTACTTGACAACCTTTTTGTGAAAGCTTTAAAAAATAAAAAGTAAAATTAATTATTTGAAGTTATTTATTCTATAATCATGCTATCATTTACGGATTGGTGAACATATATATGATGTGGTAACATATGATTATATTATTATTTTTTAATCAAATAAAAAGGAAAAATTCACTCTTTTCTTGACATCTCATCCAGGGACGGATCGAGACCATTGGTGTTGTAGGGTCATTTTGGAGTCAAAAATGAGAATTCTAAAAAAAAAAAAAAATGTTAGGTCAAAAAAAAAAATTGTGGGGGTCACTTGACCCCACATGACTCCGGGTCCGCTCCTGACCTCATCTATCCGTAAAATTTTTTGTAACTCTTTATGTACAAGTAATATTATTCTTTATTTTAAAGATAAAAGTATTTTTATAATTCAACTTATGAGTAAATTCTTTTTTATATTGTTGAATACGTGCATGAGAAATGGAAATTTTAATATAGAGACGCACAAATCTATCACATATTATGGGTGTGTTTGAGCGATATTATTTTGGAAAAATGTATTCTGAAATAGTAGATTGTGAAAAATATATAGTTGAAAAAGAATGAAAAGTTATTCATGTGATGAGAAAAATTATTTTATTGAAGAATGTATGGTTGAAAATTAATAGAAAAATGAAAATAAGATTTTTAATATGGCTCAAACGGGAGAACATATCATAAAATGATTTGACTGGTTTTTTCCTTTTTAAATGTCTCAAGCCATATGGGTTTATGCACATGTATATTATTCAGCCCCTCTTTGGATTGTCTAAAATCAATTTTTTTTTTTTTTTTGGGATTAATATTGATGAAATTTTGAAAAGTTGATAAAAAAAAAAAAAAAAAAAAGAGTTATATAACTCTCATATAATGTATGTTTAAAATGAGTTTAAGAAAGAAAAAAAATTTTAAAAATTGGGATCACACAAGCAAACTCCACCAGCAACACATCATGTACCTGGAGCCCAACAAGCTCAATTCCTCTTATGTATGTGGTCACAATTATTGCTACTCACATGGAGCAGCAAAAATTGCTCGATGAACTTGACTCGATAGTTAAGTTAGTCTAACCAATCCTGCCAATATGATTATTTGAACTATACATTCGAGTATATCATGTTACACACACTTCTTTACAAGAAATAATACAGATGTTTCTAATAAATTAAATTAGATATATTAAAATTTTCATGTTTGGAAGAGAAAGAGCCTCTGGTATAGCAGTTTGGTTCTTTGGTTAATGATCAATTTGCAGCGAGAGGAGAACAGGAAATAGTGCACGTGGAATGGGGGTCCACAAAGCCGGTCTTTACGGTCAAATAGTGGTTTGACCGATTCGTCATGGAAGTGACTGCTGCCTCGTGGCCAACAGCTATATATGAAAAGAAAATTTGACTTGGACATCCTCACGTGACATCTAACCCCATGTGTGTGTGTGTCTTCTTTGTTGACAATGTTAATGCAGTCGAATCAACAAAGTTGAGGTCCCATATTTCTTGTTGAAGTTAGCTATGTTGTTTGTTGCAGATTTTCCTCGGCTTTGAATTCATGGGTTTGGACAGGTGAGCCTGAGTGACCTCTCTATTCAAACTAGACAAATCTCTACCTTCCCCCTTTTCTCATCATTTTTCTTTTTTACTAGAAATAGTTTACAAGGAAACTTCTGTCATTCAAAACTCTCTTAAAATTTAAAAGTTTCATATTTATTTTTTCTAGTTGAATTTTAAAAAAAAAAAATTCGAGTTACCTTGCATTTGCCAAAAGGGAAAAGCCAGGCTAAGTGGCACCCCCCCCCCCCCTCCAATAGGGGGACGCCAGGTGGTGCCCCTTTTTTTACTTGGTCACTGAGCCTGGCTCAGTAGATCGATCCTTGCTAAAATATTATTTTTTCCTCTATCGCACACTATTTTAGAAGTTAAAGGACTTGATGACACGACGTAAATAATTGCACATTTTTGAAGTCATGTATGTTACGTCACCAAAATCACAAGTGCTGTGTGTTTTTAAAATAACGAGTGATGAATTGATGAATGAGACAACACTTTGATAAGTTCATTAACAACTCGGGAAATTTCTAAAATTCAATGACAACTAAGAACTTTTTAAAAAGTTCAATAATAACTACAGTGTTAAAATATAAAACATGAGCGAAAATTGAAACAATAGATTTGTCTTATTGCTTCTTCAAACACTTCTTGAATAACTAACCAATTTCAGGTTCTTCCATTGATTCTTATATAAAAGTTCGTCTTATATGCTAGTGATATATTTATTTTATTAAAAACTCCAAAAATTACAAAAAAAATTAGTCCATGTTTGGCTCCAATTATTTTAAATTTTAATAGTTGGAATAATGTTTTCTAGAAAAACGTGTTTTTAAAAAATAAGAACTTTTTTAAAGATTACATGTAACATTATTTGATTGAAGTAAGTGTGATTGATAAAAAGAGAGAAAAATAAATTATAATTTTAGTGTGTCAAACAAGGCTTAAAAAAAAAAAAAAAAGTAAACAAGGATCCCATTTGCCGCGGCTACGTATCCTAAGCTCGGATGTCCTTTCACTTATCCCCTCTACTCACGAAAAGACAAATTCCTTCATAACATTTTCAAATATTTCATTTTCATGCTCTTTTAAGTCAAACAATAGTTTAGAAATTATCTGAAATTAAGTGCAAAATATTTTACTGAAAATTATAAGTTTATAGAGAATAATTTTTTCCACTCAACTTCATACATTAATATATTATTAACAAAGGCTACACTATCTTTATAACCTATAGATTCTCTGTCTATAGAGTAATATAGTTTTCCACCTTTGATTAAATAAAACAGGGAATTACGTATTTAGAACTTATAATTAAAGGTTGAATTAGTCTATGAAAATCACCTTTAATTAGACTGCCAGAATCAGATGTTGAACACTAACAATCCCTTTATTCAGTGATCATCATTAATTTATCCTATCAGACAGAACAATGGTGTTAATTAATTTTATTAGTTAATGCTTGTTGGAAGTAAAATTACGGAAAATGATTTTTTTGGAGGATACGATTAAAAACTAGGAAAATATTATTTCGAATGGTGAAAATGACATTTTCAAGAATATGTAATTAGAAATATGTGTGACGAAAAACGCTTTTCAAAAAATTACTTCCACACAAGCACTTAATAATCACGAGTTCGAATCCCTTGTCAATACTTTTTCGATCGAGCGTGTCGCACCGGGTTTGCCTAGTACGATTTATCTCTTCTGTGTGGTTTGTGGGCTACTACACATGGAGCGGAGTTTTATACCCATCCAGGGGTAGTCGAATGGTGAAGCAGGTTAACGCGGAGACCGAAAGTCACGAGTTTGAATCCCCTGCCAACACTTTCTAGATCGAACCAGTCGCACCGAACTTGCCTAGTGCATTTTATCTCTCATGTATAGTTTGCGGGCTACTACATATGGACCGAGATTTAACCAGTGCGCACTCACAGTGGTCGAACCTCTACCCCTTTGGGGAGGTCGGGACTCCGCGGTGGGTAGCAGCTGCGGATTCCTAGGTCAAAAAAAAAATCATAAAAATATCCTCTTTAATTCTAGAAAGGAGAATCTCATTTAAATGCACAAGTATAAAATATCTTGGAGAGGGTGCTAAAGCCAAATTTTCAACATAAGAACATAACTCGAAGAAAATAAAAAACTAACTATTTCGAGTAAATAGAATTTGTGAACATAGAAAATTGAATCTCAAATTAAAGGTAAATAAATTATCGATCGCGCTACGTGTACATAATCTTTTATCGAATTTTTTACTGAATTGACAAGTGGCGGCCCCTATTGAGGGGCGCCCGGGCCCACGGACTCCCCTCCAATAAAGGGCCGCCACTTGTCAATTCAGTAAAAAATTCGATAAATAATTATGTACGAATAGAATTATTCATAAATTATTGGGTCAGTTTCCCCTTGAGTCAACCATAGTGCAAGCAACCAAGTACATATTCATTTTTTTTAAGCAATAAATAAATAAATAAAATTCTCGACTTCTTGCCAACCTATTGAGGGCTCATTCGGTACGGATTAAAATCAGATTAAAATTGAAAAACTAGCCGTTATTGTTGACTTTTATTAGACTAGTGGGATCCTAATAACGACCATATTTTCAATTTTAATTGAATCTTAATCCCTACCGAATAGGGCCTGAATGACATTATCCGAAACATAATAAACTTCGGCGTAGAACAAGAAGCATATTTTGCTATGGAGATTTTTATTTTCCTGAAAATTAATGAATATGATCACAATGGAGATTGGAATTGGGGATTTTACTTAAAATTCTGCAATCATTGTAAGGGCTGTCACTATCTGCCTCATAACCTTGAGACAACTCAAGAAAGGTTATATTTTGATGTTTTTTAGACATTTTGAAATTTTAATTTGTCAATAAAAGCTACCGTTTGAAGTCAAAAAAATAAAATAAAATCATGATTATATTAGACTATGCAGACAGCAGAAAAACAGCCTGATATTGGCAAATTTGCTTTTCCATTTTCATGGGAAAAACACATCTCAACTAATATTCAACGATTAATTTCAAACACCCTATTTATTTAGCCCCTGTTTGTCTATTATTTTTACCAATCAATATTTCAAAAAAATACTATTCCTTACTCCATTTCTCTACCAATAATGGTAAACAAACATGCTCTTAGTTTAAACTTTTTTAACGATTGAATAACGTATTTAAACTCTTATTTGAAGCTTAAATTTTCAGAGCAATTTTTTTTATTTAAACGTCGTCTTCGAGACACTCTCATAGCGTATAGTGAATTATTTGTCATTAGAGGCCGGATTCAGTGCAGATAAGTATAAATATTCGTATTTGACTTTTAACGCAATTGGAGTTTTTACAGCTTGTTTAGTTGAAATAAGAAGGATTTTTTTGTGTAATTAGGTAGTTGGGAATAATCCGAAACCTTAATCACACGTAAAATAATGCAACATTATCATTACATCTTTTCTTCCACACTTGAAATATAGACACATAATGATTCATACAGCCTCACTTACCTTGTTGTTTTCCCTAACAACAAGTTAATCCATTTTTAAATCCAAAAAACAATAATTATTTAATTTTTCTCTCGTATTTGAATATATCTAATTTTATATGTTTACTTTAAATTATCTGAATGTCTGCGTCTGCGTCTGCGTCTGCTCTCTCTCTCTCTACTCTTCTTCCTCATCCTTTGTTTTCTCTCCAATCGATTCGATTTGTTTTCTGTTTGCTCTAGGGTTTTAATTGTTGATCTTTAACTTCTTTACTCATAAAAAATTCAGTTATTTTTTTTTTTATTGTTTTTGCTTAATTTAATTATCATACTTTATTGTTCTTGGTTTGCTGTTTCTCTTTGTTGTAGTGTATATGGCTGGTTTGGACTTAGGATCAGCTGCTCACTTTGTTCCTCAGCTACTCAGGCCTGATCTCCACCTCCAAAGACCACCAGATTCTGAAGATGAAAGTACCAGAAACCAGTTTTCTGGTGAAAACGAAGATAATATGCATCAAGGGTTTGACCTAATCACCTCCAATACAAGCTCAGGCGATATGGGTGCGCGTAGGCCACGGGGCCGCCCACCGGGTTCCAAAAACAAGCCAAAACCGCCTGTAATTATCACCCGAGAGAGCGCAAATACGCTTCGTGCTCACATATTGGAAGTCGGCAATGGCTGTGATGTGTTTGAGGCAGTGTCCCTTTACGCAAGGAAGAGGCAGAGAGGGATTTGCATTTTGAGTGGAACAGGCATGGTCAACAACGTGAGTTTGCGGCAGCCAGCTGCTGCCGGCTCTGTGGTGACACTTCATGGGCGTTTTGAGATATTATCCCTGTCGGGTTCCTTTCTGCCTCCACCTGCTCCACCAGGTGCCACCAGTTTGACAATATATTTAGCCGGTGGTCAGGGCCAGGTTGTTGGCGGAAATGTGATCGGTGCTTTGATTGCTTCTGGACCGGTAATCATTATCGCTGCCTCCTTCACTAACGTGGCATACGAGAGGCTTCCGTTGGACGAAGACGAGGCGCCTCAGATGCAGCCACCGTTGTCGCAGCCATCCAGTGGAAGTGGTGGTGGCAGCGGCCAATTTCCTGATCCATCTATGGGGCTTCCTTTTCTTAATTTGCCACTGAATATGCCAAATGGTCAGTTTCCAATGGACGGTGCATGGACCGGAAACTCATCCGGCCGGCAACAATATTAGGTCCAAAGGTCAGAAAATCAGTAGATCATCCTCCCATCTTGTATATTGATCAGTTTATTGTTTTGGTCTTTTGGCTTTTGCCTTCTGATTTGTGATAAATCCTTTTGCTTCTTCTTGTTGCTCTTCATGATACTTCTGAGATAGAAATGTCCCGAGGTTTAGACTTTATGACTTAATTTTCTTTATTTCAAGTTCTTCACCTGTTCTGATTAAAATAGTTTATCATCCTAAATCTTAATCCATTTCTTCTCATTTAGAATATCATTTTTTACTAGTTAATTATTGTCCAAATATTCAATAGCAGCGTCAAGAAATATATTTTGAAATAGGAAGATAGATAATACCCCTAACCCCCCACCCTATCTACACCCGGGGTGGCCACAACATGTATTGATATAGACTAAATTGTCTTATTACATGTATTAGCAGCACATAGATTCCTTTTCTACCTCCAGCTTTGTTCTATTGTTTTATTAATACTTGTAGTTTTTGTCCAGATGAGTTGTCTTCTATAAAAAAAGTTCGGAGATGAGGGATTTTTTTTTATTTTTTTTAAAGTTATAGGCAAACTTACACTTAAAGAAATGTTAAATCAAGAATTTTCAGGTATTTTAGATGTCAAATCGCTTAAAAAATGTTGAAGGATAACCATTTTAATTAGTCGTTTCTGGTTGCAGATAGAACCCTCAAATTATTCTTGAAAACCCCAACTAATTTTGTTAGTAATCCCTTTTTCTTTCAAGAACTTTTGCCATTCTCGTGAAATGTAATGAAGAAGTAGAATCTATGTATATATCATCATACAACTGTGTAGAGAAAGCGATTGAGGAAGATACTCCTTATGGCATTACTTAAGAAGTTTTTTTGAGCTCTTATTGCCCTTTTAGGTAATGTATAATTCAGTTTTAACGAATACCTTCATTGTCTTCGACTAGGTGTAACTGCTCTGACATGACTTTCTGTATATTGAGAATTCTCATCTAGCTAACTTGTTAAAATTCTTATCTCTTTGTATGTCGATGGATAATAAAAATTTTAAGCCTCGAGTTTTGTTACTTATCAAAAGTTCGTTTAGGTTATATGTACGGCTTGTTATGGAGAGTGTTGCCTCGAACTAGTGTAGTTTTCACTAGAAAATATGAATACCTATCAAAACTTGTTCTTGTTCTCATGAAAGCCTCTCTACACATCAAATTAGTCCATAAACTCAATGAGTCCTTCATTTGGCTTCTTGATACCCTATTGAGGAAGATCCTAAACTGAAAATGTTAGTGTGAGCACAACTATATATGTGCTCTTTTAATAGGAAACCCCAATTAGTTTTTTCTTCCATCCATGTCGGTTGATTTTTTATTTTATTTTTCCTTTTTTGAAATAATTGAAATTTATATTTCATGTCTTTTTTTCTTGAACATATATATATCAAGTTATTTAAAGATGGCCGATATATCTACGTAACTTTTTAGTAAAATAGAGGCGGATCTTTGATCTGGACACTGATTTCGTATTGATACTACTCGAAAAAGAATCAAAATACTCAAGATCACAAACGATTAATAAAAAATCATCAACATCAGGGATTGATTATGTTTGGGCTTAGAAATACATTCTACCCACAAAACGAAACAACCACAAATCCTAATCCTCGAAACATGAACACACAATCGTAGCTACTTCAATAGACCAAGAATCAACTAACTGATCAACTCTAAACACTCAAACGAAGAATCACAAAGACTCAAATCACTTAAATTCAACCTCTGAAAACTTTATCAAATTTTTTTAGGTAACACACAATAGATGAAAAGTGAGAAGAGACTCAGAGAGAACAAGCTTCTGGCAGAAATCAGATGAAAAAACTAATTAGGGCAACCACTGAGGCTCCTTAAATACCAGCATCATCACCGTGGATCTCAGCAAGTGATCAACAGTTCAGAATAGCGCAAGTGTCATCCATAATTGGGCTCGATTTGAGCCTATTCCATTTTGAGTTATTGGGCAATGGCCAATTTAATACCGGCACGTGGGCTTAGCCCAATTTCATCATAGCCCATGGATTGAACCACTTTAAAATGGCGTCACAGCCCATCATGTATATTTTTATGTACAACTTGTTGAAGTAGAACATAGGGTAAAATAAATTTTCTGAACAAGTGCTTGATCCTTTCTCAGCAATAACAGTTTGAAAAGAGGAGGTGATCTGTTCAACCAAACTCTGCCCAAAATAGTCAAAGAAATAGCTAGCCTTTTTCCTGTTTATAGAATTGATATTGATGGAACATTATAAACAAGTACTTAGACGTTCAACTCCTACGGGTGAAATGGAAAAGTTAAGCTAAGAAGTCCTCTTAGCTAGATACTCAATAAACCAGTTGAGGTAATGAATTTAATTCTTTGGTTTCATATGATAGTGCCTCCATAAAAATAATTGGTACTTGGTGACACATTTTCAAATATCTTAAAACCATTACTCTTCCCCAACTATATATTCCCCTAAACGGCGAACCTCCAACGCCTTCGGACCCCGACCCTCCATGGCCAACCTCCAATGCCAACAAGCTACCAACCATTAACGCCTACCTGTGGTCGACGCTCCTTTCCTCCTTAAACAACTTACTTTTCCCTTCTCCACCACCACCAACCTCCTCCCCTCTCCCTAGTTTTAAAACAAATCATTACCTCGATTTTGATTTCAAAAGGTGTTATTTGGAGGATTGACGGATGTTAGAAGTAATTTGTTAAACCGTATTGGTATGTTGAAGGTAGTCCCAAAAGAGAGTCTTCAAATGAACTCATATGTGCCCTAGGAGAAAAGCTCCTATAGTCGTGAATTTGGTTATGCTTCCTACCCTTACTCGTATGATATTGTTGACAAAAGTTCTCTCTTTGCTATATGTCCTTCCATTGGAAAACCTCTCAAAATTGCTGAAGCTACATTCAAAATATGGACAAGGGTCGTTAGTGCGGCTGAATATCTTCGTATATTGTAGGAACTCGCAGCATTATATGTTGGAAAATATATTATTTGGCAAATGAATTTTCACTTGTGTATGTGAAATTAATCCCACATTGATTGAAAGTTGGGATTTGAAAAGGAGCCTTAAAAGGGATTAACAATCCCACATTGGTTAGAAATGAAAAAGTGGGAATATATGGGGATTATAAATAGTACCATCCCACATTGGAAAAAGAAAAAAGAAAGTGGCAAGTGGGAAAATTTAAATAGTTATCCCACATAGGATAAGAATAAGTTTTTGAACCAGTTTATATATGGTTAACAATTTGTAAGGTGTAACCATTTGTTGCATAGAGACTCCTCCGTGACCTACGCGCCCGCAAGGGGGGTGCAAATCTTGGACCAACTTGGCATTCGAGCCTTGAACTTGTGTGCAGGCGCGACCCGCGTACACGAATGTCGGACCGAATGAGTCAAAAATTGGCCACCAAGTGCAAGCCACGTTTTGAAAATTTTCTTTTACGTTTTTCCATTTAAAACATCTGCATTAAGAGGCGAAGGCTCCTCATTGCCTATATATACTAAACAATCTCTTTAGTTCAGACACACCACAACAGCACGAAGTCTTTCTGCTTCCTGTTCAAATTCCTGTCGTCTTACAGTCACTTGGTGATTCCGTTCCGGCACACTCATTCAGTTCGACTGTACAAACTACAGTTCACGCCGCTGTATCCTGGGAAGCAAGCGCTCGCATTACTTCGGTGAGGGGGCGAATATTGCTTTAAGGACACTGTGTTGGACACAGGCCCCGGCTTCAAAGACACCAATTTTATCTTCTGTCAACTGCAATATTTTATTTTCTGTCCACTTCTTCTAATTCAGTTAACTGTTCAAAGTTTACCTACATTATGGGTCAAGAATCTTTGAAAGAATGAATTCCAAATCTTTGTGTGGTTGAATCACTTTGTATCTTAAAGCTCCAAAATTTGCATTTTCTTGTTCTTCAATTGTCACAATCCTGATTATAGTGGAAGGGGATTATTATCAAAAATCTAATTGCTTTATTTTGTGAATTTTCATGCCAAAATAGTGATTTTAGGACATTTTCAATTTTGGTGTATTTTCAGGTGGTTATGAAATTGTAGGTTTGAATTTCAAGTTCAAAACACTCCCTCCAATCATTTTAATGTTTTGTTATTTGGGTCACCTCACATGGACTATTTGTAAAAAAACACATAATCAATAGATGGCGAGTCACTTTCATATTCTGCCTTTTTCATATTCCACCAAACTTGTGTCCTTTAATGCTACCAATTACCAAAGCCTAATATATCAATGGCTGACTCACAAACATCAAGCATGTATCATCACTTTTTAAAAGTAGTAGCTGTCTAAACTCCATAAAATATTGAAAAGCATCTTAAGATTTTAATACTTGAATGAGCACGCGGTCCAGTTTTCTATAATTCAAGTAACATCATTAAAAAGGGATGAACCGCAACCTTGACGGTCCCTACTTGCCCTGTCTTGAGCATTGGTGAAAGAGGTAAATTGCAGATTATGCCTCCAAGGGTACAAGGTGAAAGACTGCTTGTACACTTGCATTTACCCACAGGTCAAATCCATATTTTAGAATTTGAAGCCTTGACGTGACAGCCTCAAGCAAAACTAGAGTTTTTCCACCTTCCCCTTTAATCACTTGGGGATGTGCCCTGGGGGCTTCAAGTAACATCATTTGTTATTCGTAAGGTATTGGTATACATCCAGTTATTAGAAATATAATCACATCTAACTATCCGATTTTACCTACCCAAATCATCATTTCGCCATGACAAGAAAATTCAAGGCTCTTGCTTAATCTGCATTCAATTTTTTTTCTCTCAATTTTTAGCTAATATTTTTAACTGGTGCAATACTTTATTTTATTGAATTAGACCTTTCCATGCTTGAACTTTTACCACTTGAAATGGACCTCATAATTGGTATTTTAATGTTATAACATCCTCAAAGTAATCACCAAGCCATGACTAGAAAAAGAAGCATGTGTACATTGTCAAATTGTCAATGATGCAAAAAGGAGGCATGTACTTCAAAAACAGCACGGGACCCCTTTCGAAGACTTGTCCATTTCCATTCGAGGCTCAACTTGCGATTGCCAGATTGAAGAACCTCTCTAAAATGGAACAGACTGGGGACATGTTCGACCAAAAATCCTTCACCAGTCAAAGGATCAAGAAGTAGAGAAAAACGTCCAAAAGCCATTGAAAGAGAACCATGCCAAGGATAGGGAAAGTCTTATGTACCAATGCACGGTCCGTGTCAAGAGTCTATGACTCTATAGAACTTGTAGACAAATTATATGAATGAAATGGTACTTTAGGCTGACTAAGCTACGTACGAAGGACAATAGTCCTGAATGGCACAGAAAAGGAATGAGCCAAGGAATTAAAATAGGATGTCACATCCATGTGAAAAGTTCGGGTTGAAGATTAAATTGGCCCAAAAAATTAAATATGGTAGCGTTCTCTCGGACTATCATCCCGCAAGTATATGGTGTCAGAGCAAGTAATAAAATAACTAGTAGTCTCAAATCTCACGAAAATTGTTATATTTGTAATTAAGCAAACTAAAAGCTAAACCAATTTCTAAAGTCAAGCACTCAAGTTTATCCATTTTTCTTTAAGAGTCTAAACTAAAGTGTGATAAGCTATTAAAGAAATTTAAGAAAACCTTGAGGAAATTAAATTGATTTTAGAAGTTTTGGAATTCCGATTTCGCTTAATTTCCATCTAGTTATTTCACAATACGCAATTTAACCATCTACACATTATCAATTATTCGACTTGATTTTCCAAACGTTGTTAATTACCTCTCTCGAGTGTGAAATTAATTCAAATTTATTTCATTAATTTACCATATCTATATTCAAATTAATAGAACAATCAATCACATTGACGTGTTGAGAATCACAAACGGAATATTTAAGTCTTAGAGGTATATCTATATCTTCTAATTAGAACATAAAGCGATTGCTATCGTGTCTAAATTTAGCCCACAATGTAAAGAGAAAAAATACGAAGGTTTAAGGAATACACCACCAAATCGTTGAAATTGAAATATTCAATTTATTTTTAACTCCCTTACAAGTTAATAATCATTTTCATCATTTTGTTCTCAACTTTATTGGTTAATCCCATCTCTTCTAATCATCCTCTAAAATCAAATTCTTAGTCATCTCAAGAATATATGTGACTCCTCTAAAAGTAAACACAACCTGTATCAAATTTCACAAAAATATCACTTACCCCCAAAACTTTGCATGCAATATTGTTACAAATCAGATTCATGCAAGTTTCCGAACCAATCTATATGGGATGTAACATGAAAAGTGGTATCAGAATCAAGTATCCATTTATGCAAATGAGATTTTACGGTCACATTCAATTCAATAGAGTCATCTACTGGGTTATTAACATATAAACCTCACTAGGTTTGTACTTAGAAGAAGATTCTACGTTCATTTGATCTATCATATTCTCTTTCTGTTTATTCTCCTCTTTAAAACAATCTTTAATTAAAATGATCAATTTTACCACAATCATGGGATTTCTTACCTTTTGACCTAGACTTAAATCTTTATTTACTCCTACCTTTTTTTTTACCATCATTAACTCGACTCACTACTGTTTTGACTATTGTGATTCCCATTGAAATTATATTGAGACCTACCTCTCACCATATGGACTTCTCTATCTATTTTCTTTAATTTTTTAGCTTTTAACTACATTTCCTTTTTTTTTTTTTAATGAATTTCAGGTGTTAAAGTTCTCTATTATACTCTTAATGATATTTTTAACCTCCTTATAAGTTTTACGTATAGCAGTTTATTAACAAAATAATTACATTATACTCTCGTGACACTTTCTCAACAAAGTTAGGGATATCTTGCACAAATTATTAAAAATATTCAAAATTTCATACATATCCTTTGAGGGATCAATTTTAAACTCGAAAAAAATTTCAAGTTAGAGGAGTTTATTGGGAGTCGATTTTAACTAATAAAGATCCTCCATTTGTTTTTCTTAAGTTCTTTTATGTAGTGAAGTTCACAAACTCTTTTCAAAACAATGTTAGAAATGTGTAAAATAATAGAAGTGTAAACTAATTCATGCAATTCTTTCTTTTGATCATTTATGACATTTAAAGCAAAAGAACCATCTATAACTTTAGAAACCTTTATTGTGCTAAGATCCCCTTTTCTTTTATTGCCAAATAGAAAAATCATGATTCCCATTGAAAATCGCCAAAAGCAAACTACGTATATCCATTTTTGGAACTTAACCAAAAGTTAACACAAGTATCTACTCAACCAGATTTCACAAATCAACTTCACAAATTGTAGCACCAAGATACAATCAAGAACAACAACAACAGCAAAATCACAAAGAAATCATTAATTCTTAAATTTTAAGGTCACAAGCGTATACAGTGTCTTATACTCCCAATATTTCATTAGAATCAAGTTTTCAGGTCAAAGTACAATATAGAGCGTGTCAAGTTCGAGAGAGGTGTTAATTAGTTGTAATTTCAACAGGAAAGCAAACACGACAACTTGTGCATTTGAGTAAAAAATTTGAATTCGGAGCTACATCAAAAGCGGCTGAATCTTTTAGCTCAACACAAGTTGCTTTTGATGTAGTTACGAGCTCAAGTTCGTGACTGACACAAAAATATTATTAATGTGTGGCTCGAAGAATTGTTTTATTTACCAAGATATTGAGTCTTTTTCAATTAATAGCATATTTCAGTAATAAAAATAATCATATAAAAAGAAATGAGAAGTGTCTAAAATAGACTTTTGCATATAATCATTTTCTTTCCTTACCAAATGATAATAAATTTGGAATAGTTTAGATTAGGGATAAATTAAAAAGTTATAGATGATGTTATTGCTTCTTAATCTAACTTATTCAGATTAGTTGGCTTTAAGTATGTTCAATAAAGTATAAGTTGGGCCATTTATTAATTTATTGTCATTAGCCATATATAGAAGATATGTTGGTTCTGACAAAAAAAAATTAATATTTATAAAAGTGTAAAGAAGTTTAGTTCGAGTTATCTCTACCACCAATATATACATTCTCACGATGTTAATTTTCACCATAAGAACTGAAAATCAATTATGGACTCAGCGATCAATATCCAAAGATTATTATTTTTATAGAGGATTCAAAGTTCATAAAATATATCTTGTTTGGATTGTTCAAATCATACATATATACATTGTTACTGTTAGAATTTGATGCCATTTGTGACATTTGATTCTAACATTTGGGGTAATGATGAAATAGGGCTTGGCCCAAGATGTTAAAACGGTTTTACTCAAAACATTGCCCAATAGCTCAAAATGAATGTAGCCTAAAACCCGGCCCAAAACTTGATGACAATTGTGTTGCTCTGTACCATTGATCTATTGTCTAATCTACAGTGAGATGGTGGGTTATAACTTATAAATGGAAGTTGGAGGATCATTTTCTAGGCGTGAATTCATTTTGCTTTCTTTTCTTTTGTGAGAGAAATTTTTGGGCTTCTATGTTTTCGGTCTTTTCTCTTCTGCCTTCTTCAATTCTTTTGAACAAACGGGTACAATGTATTCTCTGTGAATTTTGAGCCCCTTATCGAATTGGTTATTACTTTGTGTAAAAATGTCGTATCGTTCTTGGTGAATATTGTCCGCTTCTGCTTGTTTTTCGAGGCTTTACTACTTACAAGTGGTATCAGAGCGTTGTTAAGGACATAAGGAGTCCTCGTTCGAGATTTGGTCACCTGAAAATTCAGGTTCAGTTGACTGTAGGTTTTCTCGATTTTGTGCAATAAACCCTAATTGCTTTCATTTTTTCGAATAAGCTACTAATACATTCTCTACTTGTGTTTCTTGTGAGGAACTCGTTCTTGCTGAACCTAATTGTGGAGTTTGGGATTTTAGAGCTGACAGTGGCTGGTCGCTGGTTTTTCTTCGTGCTGGTCCCTTGAACCAGCTTGGTGAAATCTCTTCAAACTCCATTTGTTTTCTTATTTTTTGATTATGTTATTACTATATCTTGAATGCTGTGAATTTCCCTCTGATTTCCCCTTTGATTTGTTTCTTTTAGTATTAGAATTAAGTCTTGACCTGATGATAAATGTATTTTATACACTTAATTGGGCTCCAAAATATTCATATTCATAATTCTTTTAATGGAATTATAACCTAATTTATCATATAATGTGTTATTATGTGAAACTCAGTGAATAGAAGTGAGATTGAAAGAAAGAAGCGAAAAATGGCAAGATCCAAAGTTTGAGGGCTAAAGTATAAATACTCAAAAGTTGTGTCAAAGCTCACGATGAAAATTCGAGAATTCTAGGGGTCAAATGGATACAACTAAAGATCAAAATGAGTGAAAACAAATCAATTTTCAACCACACATGAATGTCTAAATTTCTAGTTGAAGATTAAGATCCATTTTTGGCCTAATAAACGTTTAAATTGAAAAAGAGCTATTTTATCAAAGTTGTAGCCCTTTGAGTTATATTTTCAACGCATTTTGAATCGCTTTAATCGGACATCGAGAGCAAAAATTATGACAAAAATACTGAAATAGATGTAGGTTGGACAGCGACTCAGCGCCCATGCGCTGTCCTGTAGAGCTCAGGCACTGGGCACCGCCACTAATTTTAGATTTTTATTATTTGGGCAACGAAAACTCCACAAAAGACTCCAAATTGGTCAAGAACCTGTATGGAAGTATAAATAGACCTAATGAGGCATGAAAATGGAGTTCCCACACATTGTGAAACCAAAAATACAATATTAAGAGCACAATTCAAATGAGAAAATATTAAGGGATTCAAGATCAAAGCAAAGATTGGAAGAAGAAGACGACATTGGTGCAATAGTTTATTATTTTCCATATCTTTATTCCAATAAACTGGTGATGTGTTCAAATGCGTTTATTTATTTCATATTTTTCATTATGTTTAGCTAAATTCCTTATTAGGGCAAACAATGTAATTTATTGAGACACTTAGTTTTTTTAATTCTAGAATTATGTGTTTTATTCGTCAATGTGTTGATTTTATTATGATTGCAATGCATTGAATTACTTGATCAGTAATTTGTGATCCATTGAGTTTCTTACGAATCGAGAGGTGCGTTTGAGACTTAGAACGTGTAAGATCTGGTAACGAAATATAACGTGTAGAGATACATATACCTAGTACTGCGATCATTATATGAATTCCTAGTGCCATAACTCGTTTAATTAAGGATAATTCGCTTAGAGATATTGAATTGAATTAGTTAAATAGACTCAATAAGAACTCGAGAGAGGTAAATTGAATACCGTAAAAGAATTCAATCGAACACTACATTAGACCAGAATCTTGAATTGAGAACTAAGTTGAACATTAGATGAAGTTATTTTTCCTTAATATATCTTACATACATGAATCTTTGATCTTTTGTGTTTGTTATTTCATCATAATTTTCATTTGTTTTAGGCATTTAGTTCATTGTAGAAAATCAATATTCACAACTATCATAATCATTTATTTGTTTGTCTTTCATCAAATAAGAGTTAGGAAAAGTAGGTTAAGACTAAAGTATAGTCCTCATGAGAACGATACTTCGAATTCAAATGTCCACTATATTATTTGTTACGATATCGTACACTTGCGATATAAAGAACACAACACCTGAGATCTTGAGCCTCACGGAATCCCAGTGAATTCCAACACCTATTCCTGTTGTTGATATCTTGGTTTTTTCAATTAGTTTGATGTACAGTAGCTTATTCTTTGTGAATTCTTGTGATTATAAGCCTGTTTAATCTCACTGTTAATTCTTTATTGATTCATTAGGTTTATTAAACTATTTATCATCATTGTTATGATGTGCTTACTGAGTTAGTAGTCTATTTCTGCATTGATATTGTCATTCCTGATTCTGTTTTGATTGCACTGTGACTTGTGTGACTTAAAATTGTTGAATGAAATATCTATTTTCTATTTGTCTTTCTATGGAACTGTGACCTCGAAAATTCTTTGTGTTGATTAAAAATTTCATATGATAATAGCAACATTTGAACTTGAAGTTTCTAATGGAAAATAGGATTTTCCCATTTGGCAGCAAAAAATGAGAGGGGTCTTAGTTTAACAGAAAGTGGCTAAGGCTATTACTGGTGAATATCCTGCTACTATGACTGATGATCAAAAGAATGAATCTGATGAACTTGTATATACTTCTATTATCCTTCATTTGTCTGATCAAGTTTTGAGAAAAATTGGTAAATAAGATAATGCTAAGGCTTTGTGGGATAAATTGGAAAAACAGTATATGTCTCAGAGTCTGCCTAAGAAACTTTTCCTTTTAGAAAGATTATTTAGTTTTAAGATTGATATGTCAAAGGATTTAGATGATAATCTTGATACTTTTAATAAGTTAGTTCAAGCTATCACTAATGCTGGGGATAAAGTTTCCGATGAATACAAAGCTGTTATCTTTTTGAATGTTATACCTGATGTGTATAAGGATGTTAAGTCTACTATTAAGCATGGCAGAGATACCTTAACTCCAAAAATTGTGATTAATTGTTTAAGAAGTAAAGAATTGGAGCTTAAGGTTGATAGAACTGTAAAGGATTTTGAGAGTTTGTCTGTGAGGGGTAGGCCTATGACTAGGCAAGTTAATGGTCAGAATCATTAAGGGAAATCACAACAATTTTAAGAAGATGGGGAATGGGAGATCTAGATCAAAGTCTAAAAGTAGAAATAGGAAATTTTATGGATGTGGTAAGACGGGACATTTTATCAAGGACTGTTATAAGAGAAAGAATGAACATAGAGAAGCTAGAGTGAATGAGGGAAATGTTGTTGAATCCCTAGGTGAGACCACTATTGATGTGTATGTGGTGACGGAACCTACTTCTGATTTGAATATTGTCAACAATGTAGATGACAGTGATTAGGATAGTGAATGCATTCTAGATTCAGGGTGTACATTCCATATGACCTCTAGAAGACATTGGTTAGAGAACTTTAAGGATTTTGATGATGGAGAGGTGGTTATGGGTAACAATGCAGCTTATAGCATTAAAGGAATTGGCAGTGTGACTTTGAAGTTTGACAATGGATATACCTTTACCTTAGAAAAAGTCCCTGATTTGAATAGAAATTTGATCTCAATGGGTAATCTAGATGACATTGGCCTTCAAGACCAGATTGGTGATGGTTTTTTTCAAAATCATTAAAGTTTCCTTGGTTATCTTTAAATGTACCAAGAGGAATGATATATATGTCACTAGAGCCAGTGTAGTTCAAAGTCACATTGTTGAATCCTCTAGTGCTGAGATTGATGCTACTCTGAAGTGGCATAATAGGTTAGTCCATGTGAGTGAGAAAGACTTGCATATCTTGAATAAGAGAGGGGCATTTAGTAAGGATGTGATTTCTAAGGTTCTATTCTGTGAGTATTGCACCTTAGGAAAACAACATAAAGTTCATTTTAATACTGGTCAGCATAAGACTGTCTATATCCTTGAGTATACTCATTCTGACTTGTAAGGCCCATTATCTACTACCACTCAAGGTGGTAACAAATATTTTTTTATCACTTATTGATGATTTTTCAAGAAAAATTTGGATTTATCTTTTGAAACAAAAATCAAACACTCTTGAAAAGTTTAAAAATTGGAAAACTTTAATTGAAAATCAAATAAATAAAAAGATCAAAGTTTTAAGAACAGACAATAGTCTGAAATTTTGTAATTCTGAATTTGATCAACTGTGTAGAGATGATGGGATCCTTAGGCATAAAATTATTCTTTATAGTCCTCATCAAAATGAAGTTGCTGAAAGAATGAATATGACTATATTAGATAAGGTTATATGCATGATAATTAGTTCGGAAGAACCTGAAGTTCTTTGGGATGAGGCTGTTACGACGGCGGTTTATATAATGAATAGAACTCCTTCTAGTGTTTTGGATGGTAAGACACCTGAAGATGTATAGTCGAGGAGACTATCTGATTATACTACTTTGAGAACTTTTGGATGTACTGCATATTCTCACCAAAGTATAGGCAAGTTGGAGCCTAGATCTCAAAAATGTGTTTTCATGGGGTATCCTGAGGGAGTTAAGGGCAGACTTTGGGCGAGAGATGAGAAAGGTTTTTAAATGATAACTAGTAGGAATGTTACCTTCAATGAAGCTGATATGCCTTGTTTGAATAAGAAAGTCTCGAGTGATGTTCCCGAGAGGGATGAAGATGATGGGACTAGAATGTAAGTGAGTTTGGATCATTCTCCTGGACTTGTTGATGAGGAACAAGTTAAGAATGAGGTTGTGGGTGAGAATGATGGTATCACTGGTTCTCATGAACTTTGTTGTTTTTGTCTTATCGAGACTTAGTGTTTAAGGAGCCTAAAACTTATGAGGAGGCTGTAAGTTGTCGACAATCTAATAAATGGCTAGGTGCTATAGAAGAAGAGATGAGATCCATTGTGAAGAATAATACTTGAATTTTGGTTCCTAAACCCAAGGATAAGTCTTTGGTGGATTGTAAGCGGATTTATAGTATTAAGGAAAGTAGTTCTTTTGAAGAGCCTATTAGGTTTAAGGCTGAACTTGTTGCAAAGGGGTTTATAGTATTAAGGGGTTTATAATGAAATTTTCTCTCCTATTGTGAAATATACTACTATAAGAGTCATGCTTGCTTTGGTTACTCAATATGATTTAGAGCTTGAACAAATGGATGTTAAAACTACCTTCTTATATGGTGACTTGGATGAAACGATTTATATGATTTAACCTAAAGGTTTTATTGATTCTAAAAAGCATAGTCATGTTTGTTTGCTTAATCGATCTTTGTATGATTTGAAACAATCACCCAGGCAATATATATTAGATTTGACAATTATATGTCTTCTATCGACTTTATGCGAAGTGCCTTTGATCATTGTCTTTATTTTAAAAGAAATGATAAGAATAATGTGATTGTTTACTTACTTTGTATATTAATGATATGTTGTTGGTTTGACGTAAAATGAGTGATACTGATGACATTAAAAAGACTTTGAGTGCTGAATTTGAAATGAAAGATTTAGGACATGCTAGGAGAATTATAGGCATGGATATTAAAAAAAATAGATCACAACAATCTCTTCTTTTAACTCAATCTGACTATGTGAAAAATGTGTTATCTAAATTTGTTATGCATGATTCTAAGCTTATTACTTTGCCTCTTGCTTGTCATTTTAAATTGAGTAAAGAACAATGTCCACAAGATGAATATGATATTAAATACATGCAAAAAGTATCTTATGCTAATGTTGTTGGATCTGTTGTGTATACTATAGTGTCTACTCGTCCTGATGTTGCTCATGTTATTAGCATTTTGAGTAGATATATGGCAAACTCGAGTCCTGATCATTGGATTGCTTTAAATGACTTTTAAGATATTTGAAAGGTTCTGCTGACTTTTGTTTTTTAAATCTTGTAAAGATGATGTTGTGTTAAAAGGGTATGTAGATTCTGATTATGCTAGTAATAAGGACAATAGGAAATCAATAACTACATATGTGTTTACTTTATGTGGTACTTACATTAGTTGGAAGTCTCAATTGTAGTCTATTGTTGTCTTATCTACTAAATAAGCTGAGTATGTAGCTCCTATTGAAGTTATAAAAGAGTCATTGTGGCTTAAAGGCTTGTATGTGAACTAAATGAATTGCATGAACCTGTTGTGATGTATTGTGATAGTCAAAGTGCTATACATTTGTACAAAATTCCGTTTTTTCATGATATGACTAAATATATAGATGTTAGGTTGCATTTCATTAGATATATAATTCATAAAGAATCTATTTTGTTTGAGAAAATCCCTACACAATTCAATCCCGTGAATATGAGAACAAATGTACTTCATCTTTCCAAGTTTAAATCGAGTTTGCAAATTCTAAGAATTGATACCAGTTAACTTTGTGTTTTCCAGGTACTAACCTTTTTGATGTTGATGTTATGAATCACTAATGTGTTTGGTGGTTAATGGTATTGACATCAAGGGGGAGATTTGTTATAATTTGATGTCATTTGTGACATTTGATTCTAACATTTGGGGCAATGATGAAATAGGGTTTGGCCCAAGATGTTAAAACGGTTTTACTCAAAACATTGCCCAATAACTCAAAATGAAAGTAGCCCAAAACCAGGCCCAAAACTTGATGACAATTGTGTTGCTCTAGACCATTGATCTATTGCCTAATCTACAGTGAGATGGTGGGTTATAAATGGAAGCTGGATGGTCATTTTCTAGGCGTGAATTCATTTTGCTTTCTTTCTTTTGTGAGAGAAATTTCTTGACTTCTCTGTTTTCGATCTTCTCTCTTCTGCCTTCTTCAATTCTTTGAGAAATTGATTAAAATTCTTGGTTTTAATCACAAAGCTTGATAGTTTGTATCTGTGTGATCCTTCGATTGAGTTTTGTATGGGTTTTAGATAGGCAATAAAGATCTTGTCCATTGAGTAGCTGCTATGTGTGATTCTTGTTAAGGTTTGGGTGTTTTGTTAGCTTGTTCTTTTGAAAAGACGGGTACATTGTATTCTTTGTAAATTCTGAACCCCTTATCAAATTGGTTCTTAGTTTGTGTAAAACTGTCATGTTGTTCTTGGTGAATATTGTCTGCTTCCACATGTTTTTCGAGGGTCTGCTACTTACGGTTACAATCTCGATTACCATCATATAATTAATCTAGCTTCACTACCATATGTTACATTTATAGAGTCCGAAATTCCTTTATAGGTTTAGCGATGGCCATTGGTTTTATTTTTAAATAAAAAAATTAACGAAATATATAATGACAATAACAAATTAGTATTAGTATTGAACACCTTACACGCCCACACGTCACTGCCTTCGGTCACCACAATCCTCTTGCACGATAAGAAGTCGTGTTCTCATCATCGTGAACCCACTAGTAGCCCCAATGCGCCACCTAGTTGACCAAAAGATGATGAAAGCTCCGGTAAATCAATGCTTATTCTATTCTTTTCCAACTCGATTTTCAACAAATTTTGTACAAAGATGCTTAGATTTCTTCGATTTGCTAAGAGTTTTACCCACACTTTCAAAGTTACCCAAGAATTTCAACATCAAATCGATCCAAATCAATGCAAATTGTAGTTTCGACGTGTATGGGTTCAATAATTCTCAAATCCTACACAAAGACCTTTTTTTATAGAGATAAATGGGAGGCAGCCACTTTTCTGATAGAGAGAGAGAGATGTGAAAGATTAATGAATGACTTAGGGTTTCAATCATATATATAGTCCATGTTTGATCAACATTATTTTTTTATTTTCATTTTTCTACTCATTTTTAACCAAACATTCTTTAATAAAATAATATTTTTCATCATATCAATAACTTTTTCTTCTTTTTCAACCACATATTCTCCATCACATCACTTCAAAAAAATGCATTCTCTCACTTTAATATTCACCAAACACACTCTATATAATAAATCTCAACCATTCGTTCTCATCACGATTCAAGAGTTTTGGAATAATTATTTCGCTTTCTTAACTCTAAATCGGTTGGAAATTATCAAAATAGGAGTACGTAAATAAAATAATAAAGTGTCATTGCTCAAGTTTCCACATTCTGGTGAACCACTATCAGCAAAACCTCACCAACCAAAATTGCTTTGTCAATCAAGCAACATTAAATTATAACAAGCTGCTGCTGTTGAATCTTCTTCTTCTTCTTTTTGGTTTTCTTTCTCCAATTAATCCAACTTATGGTTTTTTTGTTATAATTCCTGTTGTTTCCCTCTAGTGATCTGGTCTCTAAGGATGTCAAAAGAAGAAAAGAAAGTTGAAATAATTACTGTTGTCTACAAAACTTATCTGCACTGTCCGAAATGTGCACGTGACATTGAGAAGCCTCTTTTGAGAATCCCAGGTGAGTTTTTCTATTGCTGAAAGCATTTGGGTGTGGCTGACATTTATGGTATATTTGGTATGTTGAACCCTAATTATACCTACAGAAAAGCTGATTGTCAGGGGGTTAAATCCTGTGTCAAATGGCGCCCCCTATTGGAGGGGATCTGCTGATAGGGGGTGCCATTTGGTTTGATCCAGGATTTAATCCCGGGACAAGTAGCATCTCTCTTATTCCTATTAGGGCGTGACAGCATACTAGACCGAACATAGAGGGTTTAGGGACCGGTCAAGCCATGGCTGGACCCGCCCTTGCATTCGTGCCGAACAACGTGATCTTATCACTTTCGACGATGCCTATAATAATTTGTGATCAGCTAATTCTTCTAGTATGAGCACCGATATAAAATATGCATAATAGGCAGCTCGATATTTTATGACTCCAGGAGTTCAAAGCGTGGATACCAAATTTGAAAAAGGTGAGATCACAGTTAAAGGGGCCATTGATGCAAAGAAAATTCATGCAAAATTACAGAAATGGAGTAAGAAAAAAGTTGAGATCATAACAGAGACGAAGACGAAGACAAAGGAAGATGTGAAAAAGGTTAGAAATTTCTAATGGCGATTATAAAAACACAAGTTATATTTCTAATGTATTCCTAATAGTTAAATTAAATTTCTGCTTTATATTAGGCATCCATCCTTTGAATATTTGCATTTTTCGTAAAAGAAAATAATTATTTGAGTAACTGAGTTGATTTCTTTATGAAATTCTTTTACTGGCCGCCATGAAGGACAAGGAAACCATAAAAACAGTGACTGTAAAGACTTACTTACATTGTGATGAATGCGAGCGTGAGGTGAAGAGAAGATTGCTTAAGCACAAAGGTACGTAATGATGTATTTTATTTTTCTTTTGTCCAAGAAATCGATGTAAAATTTCATTATTAATATGTGCAGGTATTCACAATGTTAAAACAGACATTAAAGCTCAAACTATAACAGTGGAAGGGGTGATTGAACCTGAAAAGTTATTAACATATATGCGAAAAAGGGTGCACAAATATGCAGAGATTATATCTCCAAAGGAAAAGAAAGTAGAGAAGAAAGAAGAAAAGAAAGAGGAGAAGAAAGAAGAAAAGAAAGAAATAGTTAAGTTTGAAGAGAAATCTGGAGAAAAAGTCGTGGAATTTAAAGAAGTTAAGAAAGTAGAGATAAAAACCAAAGAGGGTGAAGTTCCATATTTCATTCATTATGTATATGCACCTCAATTGTTTAGTGACGAGAATCCTAATGCCTGTTCAATAATGTAAATATACGAGTCTCATTTCCAATCCATTGTGAGCATGATAAAAACTTTCCACTATTGAGTCTCTTGCCCCGTCAACAACACAGTTTGTATCATGCTCTCACAGACAGGAAATCAGGCATGTACAAATATATGCCTCCCCTCTTAAAACATCACTATGTAAAATGTTTGTGTTAGGTTGAGTCTCGAGTAGTCTAAAGTAATTACATAGTAGGTCGACGTATGTAATATATTTAATTCTACCACTGTGGGTGGGAATTTTATTGATATTTATGCAATCGATATATTACATATTTGAACAAGCAGATTTTACACATCCGCAAGTAGAAAAAATTAAGCAGAAATATTCAAGTTTTTACATTCAAGATTTATTTGCGGGTTGAAACCAGTCAACTTCCACGATAAGTGGAGAACGAAAATGGTGAAAGTAGAAGAGGAACGTGAAAATGTTCAAATTTCTGCGACTCGCTGACTTCGAATACAATAGAGACGTACGGAAAAAATCCTGAGGGATTATATTTTCCAGTGTTGAAACTAATCCGGTACATCCCTGGACTTAAAGCATCGACCATATTTATCAACTGACCACTTCGTCCATCTTTATCTGTCGTTGAAGACCCTAGAGTCATCCAACCGCCCAAATCTGCCTTGCCAAACAATGGTCGTTGTTGATTGTTCTTCCACATCTCCAACTGTACTTCGATTCCAGTAGCCGGTGACCCACGAGCTACATCCAGTACATGGGTTGTGATAGGCGGGCGAGTTCTAGTAAAAGTTTGAGTTGGCTTCATCACAGAAGCTTCATTTGCTGCAGTCAAGTGTGCTCCAATAATGTTCACCCGATCTTCTAACAATGATGCAAAGATGAGCAGAAATCTCAATTAGCAAAGTTTACTTAAATGGTCGAGTAAAGAGAAGGAAACTAGCAAGAGTAACAAGTTCCATCTATAGTAAATATAGAAAAAATGGGAACAAAATAATGCCAGTTTCAGTATCAGATGATTATTATGGGTAATATTGTGCCATGAATGCAGTGAGGCTTACAATTGATTTGCTTCCGTTATTTCTGTCTTTTTTATGGTTCTTTTCTTTTTCATTTTCATTTTCTTTCAACCAAGTATATTAAGGTTTAACCCCAACAAAAACCAAACAGAAAAAATAAAACCCGCGCAATCCAGCAGAGAGAAAAATACTATAACTAATACCGCCCATTTTTGCAGTAGTGCCCAAAAGATTTTTCAGATATTTAAAACTTTTCCAAAGCCAACAGTAGCACTTGCTACAAGCATACGAGGTGACTTAGAAAACACAATCCCTTTAAAGTTGAACCAAAAGTAATGTCATAAAGCAACTTCTAGTTCTAATGAGTCCACATCATTGTTGGAAAACTGGAAAACGTGAGAAGAGAATAGGAAGAACATTGACCAACAAAAAGTGAATATGATAAATGGGAAAAGCCAATCTGATGCAAATTCACCTCCAGCTTTCGTCACATCTGCAGTATATTGGGTTTGGATTTGCGAAGCACCAGCTGAATTAACTGTGAATAGCTTGGAAAGACGAAGTTCAGTTACTTTCATTTGCTCCTGAGCTGCAAGCTCAAACTCAACTATAGGCCTGTTTTGATAGCGTCTCTGCAAAAGTGGAGAAATAAAAGAAAATTACCTATTATCTCTTCAATTTGCATCGAGGGTACAAGAGAGAGTACAGCATCCAAAGAGTTGCCAAAGGTATATGCCATAACACACTATAATATATTAATCCTATCATTTTATAACTTTCGATTAACATTTTACCACAATCAAAAAAACTCTAAATAGTTTGTTGTGAATGGAAGAACTGAGAATTAGAAACTCGTTCCATCCATAATTACATTTAAATTTTCCTAGCTAAACTAACTGTAGATGGCAGGAGCTAGAGGATAGAGAAAAGGATCAAACTGCAGTATCGCTTGTTTGGTGCAGGATAGCTCCTCTCAACAACAAAACACACTAAGCCTTGTTCCCTATAGATTTAGGGTCAGCAAAGTAAATCCTTTTTCACCATCCATATGGTCTGGAAGGTCTAAAAAGTAACATCTTATTTTAAAAAAAAAAAAAAAGCAAAGAGAAATGATAAAATACCTTGATCTCGGCGAGTATCTCTGGGGTACTCCTCCCAGATGCAAATATCAGAAAGACAAATCCAAACTTCTGCCTATAGCGGACATTCCACTCATTTAGCTCCTAGGAAATAAAATGGATCAGAAATTTCACTAAAGGCAGAGGACTCACTCTCTCTGTGTTATATAACCGTTCCCCAAAAACCTCCAACCCACCAAGAAAGATCTGTACACACAACTCAAAATAGAAGAAAACACGGGCATAAAGTAGAATTTTCATCATTTTTTGAGCATAAATAAACAGAATAGCCATGTAAGCACCCGGCTAGTGGCCAGCAAATCAAACATTTTAGACCTAGAAAATCTGTGGTCCTTATTGCTTATGAAACAGAATAGCTGCCATAAATTGTGACGCCCGAAAATTTTAGAATAGAATTTAATTATTTTACATGCCATATTTTTATTATTTTGAAAAGTTGAGTGACTAAAGTGATATATGTATTAACTTCAAATTTTGGGCTAAATATTTAGATATTGTTAAAGCGACGAAAAGTATATTAATGTGAGGCTTGTTGGATATATAGTAATTAATCATGTAACTTAGGCTCGAGAAAAAATTAATTCGGATAAATTAATCTCAAGATATTGAAATTTAAAGAAATTGTAATTTTTTATTTATTTTTAAATCAAATTGAATTTGGATGATAGATAGTCGCGTGTATCTAAAGAATGGATGTGAGATAAATTTTTAATTCTAAGGTTGCCATCACTATCACGTATTGGGATTAGAATCACATTTTTGTTGTGATATATATTATGTACACACGTCACCTTGTGATTGGTTTACTAAAAAATAAATTCTTATTCAATTTGATAAATACGATTTTCCGTCTCAATTGTTCCATGACTCAATGACTATATTTTTCAACTATAAATAGTGTGCAATTATCCCACAATTCACCACCAAAGAACTTTAAAAGGCAGCTTTCATATAAAGCAGCTGTAAATTTCTAATATATATATATATTTCAATAGCTCTTTTGATCAATCAAGTAAGATACTTCTGTACAATTGGTTCGTTTCTTTATGCTTTTATATTCAATAATTTATGCATGAATTGTCGTGGACCTTCGGGTTCTTTATTAAGAGATATAAGATCCTACGGGATTTAAGATGATCTAAGATGGGTGTATCGTTTGGTCACTGATATACTCCATAAGAGAAGAGTGGTATGAAGTGTTATTTTATTGTGAATATAATTATGTATGGAAACTGCACGTATAATACTGAGTATATTTTTAAATACTTACTCCTACAAAATTTTACAAGTTAGTTCGGGTCAATTGGAACTGTGGCGGATGGAGATGCAGACTGCCAGAGGGATCGAAAAGATAAAATATTAAGTTCCTTTTTTCTCTTTAAATTATCAATTAGTTTTAATTGTTCAAAAACAATTATTTAATTTGGGGTTATGTTTTGATGTTTAGTTTAAATTTATGGATATTCCAATTATATTTTTATTAAAAAATATTATTTTATCGTCCTGCAAAGAAACTGAATTTTTTATAACGTTCCAATGCTTGTGAAATTTTGGGGCGTTACAAATACCTGTAAGGTCGCATCAGTGGCAGTAGCTAAAGCTGTGGACTGCTCTCCCTTGCTCCACCTGTAGCATGAGATTTATAAGTTATTACTTCCAATCTCATGATGCAGTTGCCTGTAGCTAGAGTGCCAAGGATTAATAAATAACATACTGTCATACTTGTAAAATAAACAAAATATAGTACAACAGATATCTTATCCTCATTTTTCGTTTTCTTGTGTTAATTCAACTATTACAATTGTTCCATGAAAGAGATTACAAACACAATCAAGATTGAGCGACTTCAGTAGCATGCTATACTATGCCAACTCTAAATAAAGCATGGATAAAGCTTTATTCACTTTAGCCCTTGTTCGACTCTCTTAAAAACATTTTATTTCTCATACTCATTTTCATTACATATAAACCAAAAACATTTCCATACTTTTTAACCACATATTCTCTAAAAAAAATAAGTATTCAAAACATCATTTTCCCTCAATTTCTTTTTATAATGGCCATCAAACAGGGGCTTAACATGATGTTATAAACTCTCCCCAGGTAGGGGGAGGGGAGTACTAAGATGTATAGAGGCTATTTTCTATACCACAACAGAAACTTCGGTTTGGTATAATAAATTTTCATTTTGTTAACCAAAATACATTGTAGATTCCATAAACAGTGGATGAATGCTTGTTTGAGAACAAATTCAGTTTTATATCAGAAAAATATACTGCAAAAGTATGTATGCTCATGATTGACATACATCAGTATTTATTGATTCAAAAAAAGAATACGCTAAAAGTTCCAAGGGAAGTAATATAAAGGTGCCAATGAAGAAAATAACTTTTATTCGACACATTTTTATTATTGAAGATATGTGAGATAAAGTAGTGACAAAGGTGAAATTTACATAATATAGTAGGTTTTCCTGATAAAATAGTTCATTGCACCATATGACACCAAGCTTATGCAATTAAGTCCTTTTCCAGTTTGTTCTTTCACAGTTGTCTATAGCTTACAAAATATCCTGCAGCACCCAGATAATTTCCATAGCATTTGTACGTTGAACACTTCCTAGTAAAATAAATGGTGATTAGAACCTGGGTTGTTTGTTAGTCAAACCATGCAGGTTACCATTATGTCAATCTACCCTTGTTGAAAATTGGAAATAAATCCATCACAAGGCATAGAATTATTTTTATTGGGCTAGAATTGGGGGTTACATTTGAGCATGTATTCATATGTGGACTGAGCCCAATGGCTCGAGACTCGTTGCGCTAAATTGTCAGAAATTAAAGTGCTCAATATACAAATGCTATGGAAATTTTAGGAGTGCTACATATACGGTACGAAGTCGTTTGAACTATGTTATGAATGGTGGATACTTGTTTTAGATGATACGCTATGAGGGCTTACATTGTAAAGTAAAAATTTTGAGGAGCGCTTTAGAATTCAAGGGTATCAGGTTTCAATTTCAGTAGATTAAAACCGAATCCAAATAATATCATTTCCAGCAATAGGAATAAGGATGACAACGGAATCAAAATAGAGAATCTTGTGTTGGAAAGCAATTTTGTCAGGTATTTAGATTCGATTATTAATAAGGAATAGAAAAAAGAGTAAGGCACAGTATAAAGTATGCTGAGATAGAATGGAGAATCGTTATACAGATTTCCCAAGTAAAAGGACAAATTTTATGAAAGGGCTTCTGGGCAAGCTACATTGTATGGTGTCGCGTGTAGAACCATTAGAAAAACAAAAAAATTGATAAATGAATGTAGCATGAATATAAATGGCAAAATGCACGTGGCCAAACAATAATGAATAAAATAAGTAACAATAATATAAACTAATAAGTGAAGGTCAATAATTAAGGATAAATTAAAGGAAGACTTATAAACAATTGCAATATTTCTTGTGTAAATAAAAATAAGTTGTCATTTACAATTCGAGCCACCATTCCAACAGAACAAATTGAAAGATATAAGAGAAAATCAAAATTAACATGGCTTGGAATGGTAGCAAAATACATTGATTCCGTCGTAGTAGATGCAGCTCTAATCAAGAAAAGTTGAGATAAAAAGTTCATGCAGTCAAGCCAAATTAGGAAGCGGAATTCTCATTATTGTTTTGTAAAGTACAGTGTGGAGCACTCACACATGATGTGTGTTGAAAACCATTTTGGCATCACTTTTGGGTCTATTGTAGTTAAGAACCACAGCCCTTTCCGCAACCTCCCATCCCCCTCCCAGTTTAAAAACAGAACCCGTGAAGATAAATGAAAACAAAAGGGTGCTAATCGCTCAAACTAACTAATCTCAGTTAACTTAGAATTACCAGAGCAACTAATACTAAAAATGAAAGAAAGTGGAATCTGATCTTCCAAGAAATAAATTCCACAATCAAATGTAAGAAATAAAATGTTCAGATTTTTTCTTGAAATAATTCATAAGAGAAGAGCATAAAAGTCTTCGTCTTGAAATAATTCATAAGATAACAGCATAAAAATCTTCGAGTCATCTCATGAGTTCAAATCGCTTCTAAACTCATTTTCATTGATTAAACAAAAAATCAAGTAATGGAGATTCAGAAAAACAAAAACTAACATGAATATCTAATTCAATCAAGAATTCAGGGGCTTGGTTCGGATCATTAAGTCAGAAGTGTTGAAATCCAAACTTCCAAACCTTGAAATCAATCTAGCCCACAGGGTCTCCCATCCACACCCCAAACCCCCAAAAGTTAACAACAAATGAAAAGAAAATCAAAGAGAGAGGGGGGCAGAAAACTGAACTGGGCACTGGTGGGACTTTTGTGGGTTCTAGAAGGGCTTCCACCAATCTGCGGATGAGCAGCAAAGGCTTCCAACCACCCATTCACATCCACCTGAAAACAGATTCGTTCGTCCGATAAGAAAACTCACACATATATATACATAATCATCAGTATAAATAGAGGGAGAGAGGGGGGGGGGGGGGGGAGACAGACTTTATTGAACCAAATATCTCTCGCAGAATTAACAGCTTGTTGATAATCGGAGAAGGGTCCAGCCAAAACCATCTCCTCAGCAAATTTGACGCTCCCACAGCATGCCAAGTAATCTTTTTCACCCAAAACCACCGAAGGTTCCATCTCTCTCTCGCTGCCTCACTCGAAACGGTACTTTGTATGGACCAAATTTGGATATTCCCACGACTGAATTGGGATTTCTCCCCGCGATTGACGATTTTGACAGCACTGGCAGTGTGGAATCTTAAAAGTTGAATCAAAGGGTAAATTTCATTTGTAGTCACTGAACGTTCAGAGAAATATCCATTAAGTTACTAAATTTTTAACTTGTCTCAATTGTAACTAAACTTGAATTTAGTTTCAAAATTCACTATTCCTCACTTTTTGTTAATTATCATCCCAAACAGATGAGAGTTGCTTATTTAGGCACCATACTACGTAACTAGTCCTCCACGTAATCGATATGTGGCACTCTAGAATCGAAAGTGTTGGAAAATAAATGTTATTGAAATGTATTAGTTAATTACATTGTAGATTACTGAACTTTCACCCTAATTATAATTGGATCATTGAACTTCAATCTAAAGCAATCAAACCATTAAACTTTAATTAAAAAGCAATCAGGCCACTCCGTGTAGATTCCTTCAACTTTCCTACTGAAATTAGCTAACATGCCCATTAAAACTAAAGATGTGTCGAAGTGACCATCTCAAATAGCATATTAATAACATTGGTGGTTATTGAACTTTCACCCTGTTACAATCGGGTCACTAAACTTCATGGCACTATCAACTCATAAATCATGCAATCTCACCCAATAAATTATGATACAATTTATTAACTCTTTACCAGATAAAGATTTTTTTAGTCTTTGTAAATGTGTGTGTAACACCAATTAGAGAACAATAATATGCAGCAAAACTCAAATCAGTACTAAAACAACTCCATTTGAAAATAAGAAGAAGAAGAAGAAGCAAATATCCAAAATCACGGAAAAAAAAAAAAAAAAAACTCAATATAGAGGCCAAACTAAAATATAAATCAAGAAAAATAAGAAAAAAAAATTACATAATTATTTCTGAAAATCAAAACCTCTATATAGTAAATAAGACTCATAAAGCGATTTGCAAAAAAATGTGTCCAATGTCACAAGAAAATTTTGACATAGATACCCAACTAAAATTTGTTTTAGTGAATAATTCGGTAAAGCGATTTGAGAAATTATTTATACACATTGTACAACAAAAAATTTAAAACAAGGTCCCACAATACCGTGATCATTGCCCGCAAACAACACGGGGATTCAAAGTTAAACGGAATCATTTTTATTATGAACGTCAACACGAGATAATGCACATTTTTTAGAATAGCAAAGTGACACTGACTGTTATTGAAGTTGTAATAGATGTTTTGTTGCTTACGTCATTTCTAAAATTGCTTTTCTTGCATGTGCAAAATTTCAAGTTGTTCCATAAAGTATTTTTCTGACTCATTTTTCGTTAAAGTTAATTATCAAGAGTATTGGCCAAACTTCAATAACTTTATTGCAACTATTTGAAAGTTTAGAAACCTAATAGCAAATAGGATGAAAATTCAATGACCTATACGACTATTAATTACTGACCAGAGGACACGTTGGCATCTTTATAAGCAGAAACGTTGGACGTCAAGCAAAGTGCCCTTTTAACTTTAACAGACACTTCAGCAAATATTGTGGACAAATTAATAGAATCCAAACGAGTAGACCTTATTGCTTTTTATTAAAGTTTAGTGACTTGATTGCTCCAAATTGAAGTTCAGTGATCCAATTGTAACTAGAGTGAAAGTTCAATGACCTCGAGTGTAATTAATACAAAAGCATATAGATTAAGAGGCAAAATTCGTGATATTAATTGTAAGTTGGCTTGCCACGAAGGAGATCTGTTGTGATAGCGATTCTCTTTTTATGAGCTATATGATATCAAAAATTGTGATATCCAAATCTTTTACATATTTATCACCTCTACAATGTATGCATTTTCCATATAGACTTTTGCATTTTATATTCTAGGACGATGAGTATGGTAAAAATTTAGTTGAAGGGAAGTGTAGAAGATATTTTATTTCCAAGCATGGGATCTATTACAAATTACAAAACACTATCAAAATGGAAAATATGTTAAATTTTTGGAATGACTTCGAAGTCGTACACATAAATTATAATATATGAAACTGCAATACAACAATATGGCACAATAAGATTATTGATTGAGTCTGGTATTTTTAAAATACGCGAGTAATTAAATACTTTAAGAATGAAAAGAATTTGAAACAAATTTTTGTCATGGATTAAAAAAAATGCTAAAAGTAAGAATGTAACTAAAAAAAAGCTAAGGATATAAGTGTGATAATTAATAAAGGTTAATAACTTTTAATGTAATTAAAATGTGGTGTATTTATAAACATGTGGTGTAAATATAACCGGTCATAAACTCTCATACAAGACAAGTTATTTTTGTTGGTGTACGAACTCACATCGACCTTGAACTCACCTTAAATTAAGGATAGCTAAGAAAAGATTATCATTGCAATCTTGAACAGATTCCTTTTCAAATGATGTCATCACCATTTGAACGATCACTTCCAAAGCAACAAATGACACCGATGACATTATCCACTTATTCTCTACCAATCATAAACAATGATTACACAGGTGGTCAACAATCATGACCTAAACCACGACTATTACATAAGTAGTATCTTGATGACCTACATGGCCTACCTTGGCAACAAATCAGAATTCTCAGAGTTGGGTAACAGAGCACGCTTCGAGGTAAGCATAGTTGATGTGACGTTAGGAGACCAGTTTACTTAGCCCCCGTTTGAATCTCATTTTTCGGGGCAAAATTCATTTTCCTACAGTGCACTGGTGGGAAAAGACAACTGGAATGAATTTGTTGTGCCAGAGCACAAATTTGCCCTTGTTCGACCGTTGCATCACACGTCGGCGCCTACCACAAAATCAAAGGCAAATTGGAAGGGCATTCTTGGGATTTCATAATTATTTCCACCAGCTTTTACTATTCTACGTGTTGGAAACACAACCGTCTGACAAGCAAGTAATTGGCAAGGACAATGAGACCCACACATAATGCAAATTACTGTTAAAAAGAGGAAAAAAGAGTGTCAAATGGGGGTTTAGTATAAGCCTTATAAATAGAGCAAATGACCCCCTTCTAATAAGTGCAGTTTCTACATTTATTCGAAATCCTAAATGATAATATTTTATTGTCCTCTAGATAAAATTCTACCAAATTTATGTTATATTGCATTTTGTAAGTAAAATTTTATGTTTGATGAAAAATTGAATAAAATAAAGCAAAATAGTGGGAAAATGGCAAAATTCAAAGTACGGGTACTAAATGGCTATTGGATGCAAAGTTTGGAGATCAAATTTCATACTTTGGAAAGTGAAGGATTTGGAGGAAAATATAGTATTAATGGCTTGGAATTTGAGGTACAAAATTAAACATGTATATCTTTCTATATATAAAAAGTGTCTATTTAACGGAATTTGTTGGTTTAACGGAAAAACTAACGAAATTTCTTGATTTAACGGAAAAACTAACGGAATTTCTTGTTTTTAACGGAAAATCTTTTTTCACCACCCCCTACTTTCAAAATTATAATTAAATAATAATAATAATAATAAATGAGATTTTGATAATTCCTTCAAACTAAAATATCTTGGAGCTAACTTATCCGAATCGACTTTTTCTCGAATCTGATTTATATATCTAATTACGATTTATCCAACGAGACCAATATTCATATATTTACGATAACTTCATCAATATCTAAATATTTGACACAAATAAAATATAATTTGATAAATGTATCATTTAGTCCCTAACTTTCAAAATATTAAAATATAGTATATAAAAATTGAATTATATTTTATGAAAATTTTTGGAGTATTACATTCTCACCCCCTTAAAATATTTTCGTCCTCGAAAATTTACCCGTCACTTACCAATACTAAGTCTAACACATGATATACATATATTATCGTAATACATATAATACTTTAGCGATAAAATGAATTGTATTATTATTTAAAAAAGAGTAAAGACTTAAGCCATGCAAAAAGTTTAAGCCTCCGTTTGTTTCTCATTAAAAACTCATAAAAATGAAAAATATGACCGTTATCCATCACATCAATCTATCAATTTTGAATTTCTATATCTTGTGTGGGGTCCAATAACGCATATATTTTTCATTCTCATTCTACATTAATGAGAATCAAATGGAGTCTAAGTAAACTCATCTTCTTACCCCTTAACATACCTTGAGTTTGCTGTTTGTAATTTTGGGTTGGAAATGACAGTGAGAATCACTTTATTTAATTATTTATCAATTATATAAACATTACATCATTAATTATTTAATTAACCAAAAAATTACATCTTTATTAATAACAAATTAATTCTTAAACAAAATTATTAAATATAAACTAAGCAAATGTGCATTGCACGTTGCTTACACCTAGTATTATATTATATACATACACGCGAGGAAGAGAAAAAAAGAAAACGGCTGCTGGGAAAGAAGTGATATTACAAATAAAGAGAGGAGACAAGAAATCGGATTGGTTATTTTTGAAGTCAAAAAAGGTGGCTTAAAATATAGCATATATTAGATACATACACGGATGCAGACAGGAGACGGCGAAAAAAAAATTGGAGTTTTATTTTGATTTGAAGTAAAAAACGACGGCTTAAAGAAAAGAAAGAGAAAATAAACAGGAAATAAGAGAAAAAGAAAGAAAAGAAGAAGAAGAAAAGTGACATGAAATAAGAGAAAAATGAAAAGAAAAAGTCAAAAAACTATGACGGTCGGGAGAGAAAATACATGCAGGTAGAGATATATACACACATACGAACAGAAAGAAGAAAAGAAGGGACGGTTGCTGCTGATATATATATATATATATATATATATGAGGAACTAATTTTATTTTCATATTAGGGCTAACAACGTAGTCAACTTGTGATCCTTTATTCAAAGAATTCGATATGTATTCAAAGACAATTTCTTGTGTTTATTTTTATATTATGAGTAACTAATTTTCATATTAGAGCTAAAAATATAGTGACTTGTGATCATTTATTCTTATATTCAAGATGTATGTGATTTATTCATATGTGTGTTGGTTTTACTATGAGTTTAATGCATTGAATTAATTGACAACTAATTTGATGATTATGTAAGTTTCTTACGAATTGAAATGTGGGTTTGAGATTTAGACCATATAGTAAAATTTGATAAATTAGTATGACATATAGATATACACATACTAATTATTGCAGTCATAATATGAATTTTTAGAATTAGTGTTTTGTTTAACTAATGTTGATTCACATAAAGATATGAAATTTAATTAGTCAAATATGTTCAATGAAAATTCAAAATGGGTAAATTGAATAAATAGAAGAATTCGATCGAACACTATATTAGGTTATGAATTTTAAATTAAGAATTAAGGTGATCAATAAATGAAATTGTTATGCTCTGCTATTTATCCCATATTTGAGTCTTCAATCAACCATTGTTTACAAAATTTTGATATTTTCAAATAGTTAAAAGTATTTATAATAATAATAATCACAACTATCATAATTCTTTACTTGTTTTTATCAAATATGGATTAGAAGGATTAGAAAAATTAGAATAAGTTTTGAAGTATAGTCATCGTGAGAACAATATCCGGACTCAAAAGGTTCATTATACTGCTTGTTACGATATCGTACACTTACGATATAAAAAAAATGCAACACTTCCCAAAGGTCGAACTCAACGAACTCCATGTAATGTAATACGCTTCAAAATTCCAATCAATGAGAGTTAACTTTCAAGTTTCATAAATTCCAACAATTGCTCTACAAAAAGGATGTTAAGTTGTGTTGACACACTAAAAGGGAAGTTGATCTAAATTTAACGCATTATCTTTTAATCATCAACAACTTTGAGAAAATGTATTATTATTACAAGGAACATGCTATTTGTACACCGGGGTGACACCCCGATGTACAGACCCCCTCACAAGATAAGGGGCTCACGATTTTTTTATTGGTCGTGAGCCCCCTCTCTTGTGAGGGATCTGTTCACTAGCGTGTCAATCCCGATGTACGAATAGCATTATCCTTATTACAATATTAAAGTACCCAAAAATCAGATTGCAAATACATCAATAATATGTCAAATCCAACGTAAAGGAACGTGAACTCACATCCATGTAAAAAAAAAAAAAATCGTGTTAATTAGGTTAATTTAACAAATGAATCTTGGACCAAGACAGATTAATTTTATCTATATGAATACATCATGTAATGAGAGTGGAAAAATATTTTCTCATATATGAATAAGAAAATGATTCCAAGGTATTTCAGTTGAAATCATAAGGAAAATTGTCGTGATCCCAAATCTTTTTGTTTTTTTGCAGACTTTACTTTAATCTTCACTTTGTGCCACCACAAGTTCCAAACTTTTCAGAAATATGCAGCAGAGGGAAATTATATACAATAAGTAAAATGAATGAGCATAACGCTAATAGATACATAATTTTTCTTATAAATTTGATAAAAATGAGAATTATCACGTTAAGCTCTTGTTTGGTGGGGACTTAAATAAGACTTTTAGGGTGTGTTTGAGCTACATTATTTTGAAAGAATGTATTCTAAAATAGTAGATTTATAGAGAATATGTGATTGAAAAAAAAAAAGGAAAAGTTATTGATGGAAAATATTATTTTATTGAAAAATGTGTGGTTGAAAATGAGTAAAATAATGAAAATGAAAATTTTAATGTGTACCAAACGTGGGCTTAGTAAATTTTGATAAAAGTTGATAAAATGAGTGATTGAAAAGTTATTAATCCCATAAAATATGTGATTATAATTGGTTGTTGACTCCCGTTAAGATTAAAATCTGAATTTAATTTCTACCAAAATAATCTTATTGGAGGCCCAGTTCCCAATCTTCATTAGTTTACAATTATGCAACACTGATATATATTGAAGAAAATGAATTATATATATGGTGTGGAAATTTTTAAAGAATAAAAAGACATAAAAATATTGTTTATATTTCTCAATCTAATATTATTTAAGGCATGTTTGAAATTGATGGGCAATAAAGGAGAACAAATTATTTTGAATTATTATATGGGTAATTATATTATCAACACAAAATTTATTAAGTATACCACAATTTTTAAGTTTTTTTCGTGTTTACTTAAATAGCCTTAAGTAAAATTACATAATTAGGGTTAATATACTTTTAATTAATCCCACCACATTATAATTACACCACAAACCTAAACCTAATTTCTTCTTTTTTCTATAATTACGAGTCATGTACCGTTATACCACACGTAAGAATTCATCAATTTGTTTAATCGTTTTTTATATATATATATTTTCAATTCATTAGATCTTATAATTGCAAAATGCAATTCTTTAAAAGAATTATTCTTTTCTTCTTCAGTTAAAATTCTTGAATTTTGAGAGTTTAATCTTCTATCGCTAATGCCCTTTTATGTTATCGAAATCTTCACTCATTAAAATGACTAAATACACAAATATAAAATCATATATATAATAATTTGTAACGAGAAAGGTGAACACAACTTTAAATTCTATCATTTAAAGTTTAGATTCTCTAGAAATTTACAAAATAAAAATTGCAAATATGCATATCTCCGTGTGTATTGTAATTTAGCTCATCTTCTTTTAATAAGTCTCGAAACATTTTATTGACCACTTTGAAATTAGAAATTAAGTTCACCGACCCATTTCTTTGAAATCAATTTTTTTTTCTTTATCTTCCTCTTTTTTAAAAAATAATTAAGAAAAAATAGTGTGGATGAGAAGAAAACCTTATCCATATTTCTTGATAATGTTGATGAGAAGAAATTTGTAATGTTTTCTACTTCTTTCTTGTCGAGTCCATGTAGCCATGAATATATGCAACATAAAAAGTACACAGTGAAAAGAAATGTCGAAAGAAAAAGAAAAAAAGATGAAATTTACTTGTGATGTATTTGATAAAACTCGTAATTCTTCATTATTATTATTATTATTATTTTTAAATTAGGTATATAATCGTAAATTGTTGTGTTGTATTTATTAAAATCACGTTTAAATGATGGTGTACTTAATAATATGTGGTGATAATATAATTACCCTTATTATATTCACACGACATATTATATTTACCATACTACCCTTTGTTCATAGTAGAAACTACGTTCGTAGCTTTTTTCATCGATTTTTTATCTTCAACATTTAGTTAATATATCTTGCCCTTGATGATATTTTTGTCAAAATATTATATTTATGTGATTTGAAATGAGGAAAAAAAAAAAATTCTATCACGTTTTGTGTATTTTGTTTTTAAGAAAAATGATCAGCAAATAAATCATTTTGCACTCTCCCAATGAAGATTTTTGACTGATGTCGTTATTAAAGATAACATTGCTGATTAATAAAATGTTAAAAATATGAACTCAATGAGAAAAACTCGAGGATATAACCGTTACAATGAAAGAAAATTGAGGACATGGTGCAACAAAGTGTCGTGTAATGTAATTACCATTTAGTCCCTGTTTGATGACCTTCAATCTAAAATTCTTTTTTCTTTTCATTCTTATTTAGAACTACATATTCACATTATAAAATATTCGACACGTAAATTCAAATTTTTTTCACACTTTTTAATTACACATTTTTCAAAAATTCAATATTCAAAACATTATTTTTAGTAAATAATGGCCACTAAACAAGAGCTTATTTTTTCAATTATGTTCAACCTTGTTATAAGTTTTTGGAAAAGATTAAAAGAAAGCAAAGGGCTAAAAGGCAATTTTGAAAAGTTGGATCACTTGGCACATGTTTCGAGGTTCATGCAACCGTATACGGTATACCGGACGGGTTAATCTGGCAATAGCAAAATTAATTTTGTCAAGGCATCAACGACTTCTTTTTTTTTTTAATTTCTGTTTTTCATTATTATTATTTATCTATACAGTGCGATAGTCTCTGAAGCGCAGCGAAGCAAGGACCATGGCTTCAATTCCTTCTAGTTTTGGAGAAACTGATCAGGTATATATACTCGGTTATGTATAAATTCCACTTTTAGCTCTTGGGTTTCATTTTAATTGTCTGTTTGGTTGCTGGAAAGGTAAAATATTACCTTTTTTGCGGGATTTTTTTGGGTTTAGAGTTCCTCTTTGTGCAGGATTATCTGGGTTTTTATGCACCATCTTCTATTATAAAGAGCTGAAAACATAGTCTCTAGTTTAATGCTTGATGATAAATAAAGAATTAAAGATAAATGGATTTGCAGGTTTTAGTGGAAGAGAAATCCTCTGCAAAAATCTTCACTCTGAACAGGCCTAAACAACTCAATGCTGTTTCTTTTCAAATGGTACGAATTCAGTTAGCACTTGTATTCACATGTACTGCTTTATGAACTTGCATGGAGACCTTAATAATTGTGTCATCTATGTGATGTTATTCCCATATCTTATCATCTTGATTAAATGAAGGATCTTATGGAGTAGTATGAATATTATCATTTTTTTTTTCGTGCTATGAGCATCTGTGCCAGCACGTACGGTGTAAGGCTGTCAGGATTATTGTGCTAATAATGGTTGACATGGAAAGCCTAAATTCCCCTCTAAGACACTAACTTGGCAACTCCAGGAACATTTGTCAGCATTAAAGCTCCATTAGCTGCATCACCTGCAGCACGTGGGGACACTACAAGATACCCCTTCAAACTAAATTGTCAAGGAGATGGGAAATTCTGGATTGGAGCATAATATGTGCACTGTCATTACCGCTTTCAAAGCAAAAATTGATCTCAAATACTTCTTAGGCCTTGCAATTTAGGCTCATTGTTCAAGGGCTGTAGAATGGCTGCTCGTTTAATTCCAGTGATACACATGCAATTCTTCTCTGTCCGATTTTGATTCTATTGTATAATCTTTAATTCCATGAATTATGTGATTGAGAGGCAATCTTCACTGTGCTCCTCATACCAAAGTCGCTTAACCGCTGTATGGTTTGCTGTGTGGAATTGGCAATCTCTATGTCTTGTCTTATCATTCTAACGAATAGAAACTTTTTGGCCGTTCTCTTGGTGTTACATTTCCCTCTTCCTGTACCCGTTTTTCTTCTCCGCTTTCATAATCTTACTATACTTCAGTAGACAAGATACTACTTTTTGTCCTTTTCCTTTTTTTCTTCTTTAAATATGAAATTGTATTGGTGACGGCGTGCATATCATGTCTAATGATATTTTCTTCATCTATCACACTCCAAAATGGACGCCATCAAGTCCTTTTTGCCTCCGGAGTTGGTAGAGTCAGATAGGTCGGCTACAGTGATCAAGTTAATTTACTGTTTGAGAGAGAAATTTGACAAAGTGACAATATATAATCTTTAGCTGGCAAATAGAGAGTTGGGCAATCTCTATATTACCTTTATTACTGTCTTCACCTCTCTTTATTGAGTGAATGGCCATTGGGGTGGCTTTATAGATGGAGTTCTGAGAGACTAACATCCTGGATGTGAGGCAGATAGGACAATCGTCCCTCTCCTAATTTCTTGCTTTTTATGCCATATCGGTCATTGGAAACATGAGCCTGGCACCCCTTGGAACTTGTTCCTTGGGGCCACTTTAAGGAACTTGTTCCCAATCCCTCGAGACTGGTCACTGGAAAATTTTTCTCTGACATTGGTCAAATCTTGTCTGATTGATGAACTATTGTTTGACCCCATCTTTGTTATATTTTGCTGTCAAGCCGAGTGTCTTTTGGGTTGAACTTACCTTATTTATCTTATGACCTAAGAGCCGAGCAACTTCCTCTTTTATTCTGCTTCGGTTGGCTTACTTTCTGTTTCACTTAGGTGATTATTTCTCCAGCATCACCATGGTGAGCTGAAGCTACCTTCTTGCTGTCCCATCTGCGAATTGGGATGAATGGGGTTCTTGTGTAGTGCATCTTTATCACGTCACATTATTTCAGGGTGTAGGAAAGTTAATATAATATTACTCTGTTTTTTATGCAATTGTGTGACTCTAACGATACCCATAATTAATAATATTTCTATTGTTTCCTTCAATTTGTTTCTGCTTATTCTAGGTATCTCGGCTGCTGGATCTATTTCTTGCTTGCGAGGACTACCCTTCTGTCAAATTGATAATTTTGAAGGTATAGTTCTATGAAATTCTACATTATTGGTCTATACGCATTGTGTTGAGAGTCCATTAACCAAGTGATGAACATCAATGCGCAAAGATTTGGAGCTTCAGTATGCCCATTTTGGAAAAAGTCCTGGCATCTTAATAAGCATTAATCATTATCTATTCTTATGTACCTTCTTCATTACTGGTATAGTTAGTTTTACCTGGAAATGCTACTTTTCATATTTCTTTCAATAAGGTCTTTCTTGTTGCAGTTATCTGTGTTTGAAGCTAATTTTTGTAGGGAAAATTCTGGACTACTTCCCTGCTCTGACCCTCTTTTGAATCTTGATCCAGTCAATCTTGCTACGCCCTTTAGTTTATTTTCTTTTCTGTCATGATGGTTCCAATTGAAGGTTGATTCTATATTTTAGTAATGATGCCATTTGATTTCTTTCTTTCTGTTTCTATTTTTATTTTTAAAGAGTGATTATCACTTTGGTTTAGTGCCTATGTTTTTTAAATCTTTCAACTGGGGGATTCAAGCGGGAAAGCAACATGTTGCTTGTACATCTCTAATTCTGTCATACCATCTGTAAAATTTGAACTTATAGTGAAGCCCTGTTTGGTCCGGATTAAAATCAGATTTTAATCCAAGTCAAAGTTAAACAAGTAATATTAATCACATCTTTCATGTGTCCCACAACTTTTAACCACACATTTTAAAAACTTTTATCACAATCTACTAAAAATCTAATTTTAATCTCCACCAAACACCATCTAATTAATTGTGTGCCATTTCTGTGGAACATAAAAATATGTTTGAAATTCTTCATAGCAGGAGAGGATCAAGCTTGATAAGTTAACCTGCTCTAATTATTTGAGCTTGGGGCTTGACATAGTCTAGAACTTCATGCAATGCAATAAATCTGAATTTTGAGAACTTGAAATGCTTTTATTTAGTAAATGGTCTGCATTACTTTGGGACATCTATTAGAACTCAAGCATATAGTACTAATTAGTTTGAAACATTTTTAATGCAATCAGTTCATTCCCCACCCTCCCTCTCACTTGCTACATAATTTCCACTGTCTCTTGCTTAAAATGAACCTTCTGTTTGAGATTTCTCTCTAGAAAATATGTTAAAGAAACAATTCTTTAGCTTTTTTGGCAGCTTTTATTATCAATAGTGCAAACTGAAAGATTACAAACTTAGGAGGGGTACTGACCTCCATCTAATGAAGAAAGAGACACAGAGTACAATTTAGAAAGAATATAGGACTAAAAGCTAACACTCATGTGGCCTCGTCCTGATTTTAGTCTTCATACATCTATGGTTCAAAATCACTACTCGAGTAGATTGCCACGAGTTATTTTACCATGCTCCACGAGGAATGTGATAGGAACCTGGCTGGTTCACAAGAGCAGAATAAGAAAACAGGAATGAAACTGTGTATTTAATTGGATAAGAACTGAATTACAGAATTAAAGGAAACAATCAGCCATTCGAGAGGGCTGTAACTCTCCCAATTGGATCAACCAATTTACTCAATATTTTTGCATGCACTATCCCCTAACTTCTACCCTTATTTATAGATCTACTCTCTAACAGAATTCAGTTTTCCCCTCCCCCACTTGCAGGTAAATTCTTCTATTCCCTTCTAGAATGAGTGAGGTGGATGGGAGCCTATCAATACCCCGGGTTTCCAAAATCACCTTGTCCTTAAGGTGAAGATCAGAGCATTTTTACTTCTGCCATGGAGCTGTCCCTGTTGAAACTTCTGTTGAGCTACTCCAGGTTCTGCATTTGCGGCTGCCAATAAACATTCCTTGGCATCCTATGCAGCAGAAACTAATAAGGAGTCCCTCCACCAGCATTTGTCCCAGCCTCCACCGACCACCAGCAATTAGAACGGTATCCTTGCAAATTCCATAGCCTGCATTGTGAATTGGGCTTGCTTCTCCCTGGGCTTTCTTTGATAAGTTCCCTTTTACCAATTGGGCTATCTCCAAAATTATGCCCACATCCTTTTTTTTTTTTTTTTTTTTTGAAATCCAGCCCCAATTGCCAGACCTTTATCTTTTATTGATTGGGCCCTCTCCAAGACCCAGCCCCACAGGTTTCCCAATATGAATTTCCTATTTGATAGCCCATTGACATATCTCTCATCCTGCCTGTTCGTTGCTGCCTCTGTCTTCTCCGACTTGTTTTGCGGTGGACTTCTGGGTTCAAAAACCTCCAACAAGGGAAAACTAGGGCTACCAACATCTTCTCTTCTTTGGTTGTGCTTTCTTGTCCCAGTCTCACAGCTTCGAGATTTCTATTCATGGCTGCCTTCAGATTAAGGTTTTGATTCATAGTGAGGAAATTGTCGCAGATGCTTCCCTCTTCTGTTGGGTGAAAACGTAGCAATAGGCGCTGCCGAAGTTGCTCCCAGCTGTAGAACCAATTTCTCGCGTTTTTCCCGTGCAACCAAGACAAAGTATATCCATACAAACTCACCATAATCGACCCCATGTGCTCCCGTTCAGTCAGCCCATTACTTCTCCAGCTGTAGGGATTCCCAATGTCGTAATCCGACATGCCTCGTATCTCCGCTCCCCCTTTATTTGTATGGTGATGCCCAATTGTATTCTTCTCCCTCCATTTATGGTATAAACGTTTCCCAGATTGCAGCGGAAGCGTATAACCAGGGCTTAAAACTGGAGTAATATGATGGTTTTTAGGGCAGTATGTAGTTGTTGGGCCTTTTATCTTTATTCTATTTAGGCCCATTCCAACTTCAGCTAGCCTGATTGAAATTCTGCAGTCCTCTTGTTGGACCACCTCCATAATAAACCCCAAATCCTCTAGCTTCACCACTAGCCTCAACCCATTAGCATTTCCCGTATCTCTACCATCATCCACAATCAAATCGGGTCCGCTACCGGTCCCCAGTTGAGAGCCCGTTCAGTACACTGCCAGTACTCCTGGAGCGTTTCACCCTTCCAGGCGAACACCACCGCGTTATCCTGAGCAATGGCAGCTTCTCCTACTTCGTTGGTGTTGAATGAGATTTCCGATTTCCTAGGGTTTCGAGTCAGATTTACCGGCAAGGTGGCTTTAGAATTCGCCGGCTCAGGTGAGTTCTCGGTCGTCTCTCTTACCCTCCTCTCCCTTTCCGGCTCAGCCACAGATCTCTTCTCCTGGTTCGGCCAGTTCACAGAAACCCGTCCCACCTCTGCCATTTCCTCATTTCTATCTCTTTCCTGCCCATCCATTTTTCTCATCATCAAATCGAACTTCTCTATCATGATAGACATTGCCTTCTTAATTTCAGATTTCCCTGTCTCAAATTCTGATTGCAGTACATCCATCTTCGCTTCCAATTCATTAATTCGATCTTCTAATTGCTTTTCTTCATCAGACGTCATAGTCGACTCCTCTTCCATTTCCTTGCTGAATTTTGTTTCCATTCTCCCTAGAATCGAATGCTCTGATACCATTTTGATAGGAACCTGGCTGGTTCACAAGAGCAGAATAAGAAAACAGGAATGAAACTGTGTATTTAATTGGATAAGAACTGGATTACAGAATTAAAGGAAACAATCAGCCATTCGAGAGGGCTGTAACTCTCCCAATTGGATCAACCAATTTACTCAATATTTTTGCATGCACTATCCCCTAACTTCTACCCTTATTTATAGATCTACTCTCTAACAGAATTCAGTTTTCCCCTCCCCCCACTTGCAGGTAAATTCTTCTATTCCCTTCTAGAATGAGTGAGGTGGATGGGAGCCTATCAGAATGTCTATATCTGCATCATCTCCATGTGGACCGAAAGTCTCACGTGCATAGTCTCTAAACCTACTAATGAAATCAAAAGCTGAAGATGCTATCCCTAGTGCCTCTGAAGTAGGATGGCTCAATAAAGATGGTGGATAAAAAGGCCGTGCACGAATAATGAACTTATAAGCTGATGTTTGTGCTAGCGTTGCCTCGGTGCTTGAGGGACTTGACTCTAAGTCTACCTCTAAATTAACTTTAAAATCACGAAGACCTATGCAGTCTATACTCTTAGGGTCTGTTTGATTACAAATGTGGAAAATGGGTGGAAAGAAAATGTTTTACAGGGAATTGAATTGCCTAGAAATTGTTTTACTGGGAATTGTAATTAATTGTGTTTGATTGATATAATTTTCCACCTGAAAAATGTTGAAAATTCGGTGTCCGTTTGACTTCGTTTTTTATGAAAATTGTTCATTAAAGTATAATTTTTTCTACTATTGAGTCTAGAATTTGTTCTAATTGCCAAAAAAAAAAAAAAAAATACCATACCGAATACCATTCGTTTGACTTTGTTTTGCATGAAAATTGTCAATAAAAGTGAATTTTTTTTAATTATTGTGTCTTGAATTTTTCCTAAAAAAAAAAAAAAAAAACTGGAAAATGGCATGTAAAAGTAGGAAAATGGCATGTGGGAGTGAAAAGAGGGAAATCAAATTGCCTTAAAAAAAATGCTATCAAACACTCAAAAAGTGGAAGTTGGAGTACTTTTTCCATTTTCCATGGAAAATAATGTGAATCAAACGGACCTTAGTTCTGTCTTAAATTAACAGAGGAAAATGTATCTGCCTTGGCTGATGATAATTCGAACCCCCTAAAAAACTGGGTGCATTAAACAGTTGTATCTGGTGTGCTTAAAACAGATTTATCTGGTGTAGAAGAAACTCAGATAAAATAAAGATATTTAAGCCTGTATGAAGTATTTAGCAACCCCTATTCTATCTGAAATTGTAAATAATATTCAATCTCACTTTTCTACATCTTCAAAATACTGCACAGCTTTTATGTGTCAACATCTGGTGACAGGGAAATGGAAGAGCTTTCTGTGCTGGAGGTGATGTAACAGCCGTTGTTCGTGATATTACTCAAGGTAGACTAAGCTTTTTACTCTGTTATATACTGAACATTGTGAACAGATCTCTATTCCTATCAAGTGGGATCTAAGGTTGCATTTGCAATGATGCTTCATGGCTAATTAGTTTACTCTCTATAGCTTTGTAGTGGATTATTTAGTTTTGAATTTGTAAAGTCTGGATGAAGATCTGATTAATTTCTGCATCAGCGTAGGTTGAATCTCTTGAAACCTAGTATCCACTCAGAGATGGCTTTATTCGGATCATAGACTAGTCACTTGAGTAAAAATAGAACATCGGCCTTTGGTTGAATTGACCTTGAAGTTTGATGATTGGATAATAGGTTCAGTAAATTCACTTTAAACGAATATCAGAATATGGATATCAATGTTATGAAATTGGTATTTGAGATTTTCAATAATGGGAAAGAAAATTTCTACAGCCTCTTGTAAAATGGGGATCAAACCCATGATTACTTACTGAAAATTAAATAAAGGTATTTCTCCTATATCTACTCAATGACAATAGCTGGTACCCTGAGGTGTGTCCTTGATAGTCCTCACGTGCTTGGAAATAGTATGGTGAGAGCAAATGATCAAGCAACAATGTGTCTACATCTCTTGATGCGATTCACTGACTACTTGAGCAAGCAAGCTACCTTGGGACTAACATGTTAACTGATCATTATTTTAACTTTACTCACAAACCCTTTTATCAGTGCTAAATTTTTAAACAGGCAAGTCCTCAATTCAGAATCCAATTAGCAAATGGACTAATAACTACTGTCTCATGAACTTTTCCTATTCCCTTAAATTTAATATTAGCTGGCTCTCTCTTGTTCTTAATCAATTCTTTCAATGGCTTTGATATAGCCGTCAGAACTCTGGCATGCACTTGAAGCAACATAAGGTCCATACATAATATGTTATGATGCCATATTTTCTGTGAGCATCAGGTAACTGGAGACTTGGAGCTAATTTTTTTGGAAGAGAGTTCATCTTGAACTATGTGTTGGCTACATACAGCAAACCCCAGGTGCTAATGTAGAAAATCATTCACTAATTTTTTTTTTCCCTGTTAAATGCATTGTGAGGTTAACTAGCTGTCTAGCTGCACCAGTTTCATTTAGATGTGTTCAGTGATTTATTGTTCTTTCCTAATATGTATGAAGGTTTCAATTCTCAATGGAATTGTCATGGGAGGAGGAGCTGGTGTTTCAATACACGGTAGATTCCGTGTCGCTACAGAGAATTCGGTAATTATTTTTCCTATTTCAAGATGCAGCGTTAATTCTATATCTGCGGTTGATACTCCTTGATATTGTTATTTTTATTTTCAGAATGAATTTATGATTGTCGATTTGGATACTAAGATTTTAACTTAAAAGTTTGACTCTTGACACATTACTTATCACATGATGAACACCTTTGAAATCTCAAGCATTTCCCTTGACTTTTATTTTTATGGGATAACTAGTAAGTTGTGTGCGTGAATGAAGCAAGGTGATGTAGTATTTTGTACTAAGATTTTAACTTAAAAGTTTGACTCTTGACACATTACTTATCACATGATGAACACCTTTGAAATCTCAAGCATTTCCCTTGACTTTTATTTTTATGGGATAACTAGTAAGTTGTGTGCGTGAATGAAGCAAGGTGATGTAGTATTTTGTACGATAAGACGGGATAAGGACGACTGAAACATGAGAGTTGTTCTTGTGTCTATTAGTTTTCATGCAGCTGACTCCAAATTTATTGGGAATAAACCTTATCTGCTGTTTTTGGGAATACCAATGTTGTCAAACTATGTTGGCTTTTTTAGAAACTTGGTGCCTTAAAGGAACAATCTGTCCATTTCTTTAGGAGGGATGATTCTAACTGGGTTTACCGTGTCTCCAAAAAAATCTATGTTAGTCTCATTTCTGAAGGGTGTTCAAATATTTGTTAAGCAAAATAATGCATCTACATTATTTCTGGTGATCCCCCCCCCCAATTTAGTCCTTTAGCAGCAGGAAGATGTTAACCTGTCTCACCTTTCTGCTTCCTTATAACCTTCTCTGTGTTTATTTGGCATGGTTACATATCATTTATGATGGGCATTGAGCCAAAAGTTTGGGTTGTGTTGACATTTTGGGCTTTACACCGTATGCGGGTGTCTAATTACATACCTTGATGTGATTATGCTATATAACATTGTGATATTGCAGTACCTTCTGACAATTATTTGTATAACTTAGCTGAGTGATATGTTGTTACTCAATCATTCCGTGTTCTAAAAAATGCACTCATTTTGACCTTATTGCAGCTTTTTGCTATGCCTGAAACAGCTTTGGGACTTTTCCCAGATGTTGGTGCCTCTTACTTTTTGTCAAGACTCCCTGGATTCTTTGGTAATTCCTGATTATGCTCTTGTGTTTCTGCATATTTCTATATTAAGGTGCATTGCATATTCTTCTTAGATATTAACCTCATTCTGATATCATGGCTGATTGCTGTATCATCTATCTCTTGTTAGATTGGATGCTGCAGCTAATTATGGATTTATGATATTATTGTAACATCAACAATGCACATTAGAAGCTGAGCTAAATTCAAGTTGATATTGAAATGTTAATGAACAAATTTATACATAATAAAGACCTTGAATGCAATAAATGTGGGAATACTAAGAAGAGCATTTCATTTTGTTTGTCTTAGATAGGCTGCAGAGTCCATTTTTTCGTTCTTTTATATAAATTGTCGTACATCTTCATTGTTTCCTACTACCCTTTGGATTACAAGAGAAAACACTAGATTAAGTTTCTGTGTGTTCGCATGCACAAATATGTTTCTTCACATTGTTTTCTGGGTCAATTAATGCTGGAACTTTTTAAATTTTTTTGTTCGATAAACTTATATGACAGTCTTACACAACCACAAGGTTTTTTTTTTCTTTTTTGAAAGATGGCCGGATTATCTATTTTAGCAGCTACTCGCAGTTCTGACAATTTATGAGATCACAAGCTTTTACCACATTTTGAAAATAAGATCAAAACATTTCATTTCATTGCAATTTTATGTTGGTTGAAACTGCTTTATTGGTTTATCACTCATCTTCTAAATAATCAGATACTACACAACATCTTCTCTTTTTAGTTATTGCTTACAATTATTGGTGATTTGGTGTTTCTTTGACGATCTCTGAGAATTCTTTATCTTACTTTGAAATAAAAATTGTGTTGGTTGCATAAGGTGGATCATGACAAAAGAGGTCCAAATTTTGTATTTGAATGTGGAGGGAGGATATTTTAGCACATGACACTGGCTGCAACTTGCTGGTATTTGCAGATATTATTTCCTTCTGAAAGTTGCGACATTTCTTCCATTGAAACCATAAAGTTCTCAGCACAAGGATAAACTCCGTGCATAAAAACTTTCTTGGGCCTTATACTAGGAAACCAAGAAACCTTTTAAGTAGAGTCTAAGTTTCCTGAATACTACCTTACATGAGATGTACGTAGATGAACGTCCTCCTTGAGATATGTAGGGAAACTCTGATTAATCCACAGTATAGTTGATTATGAATCCATAAGAAGTTGCTTGATAATGTTTAGCAAACGATGAGCTTTTCTTTAAAAATTTGCAGTTGCTGAAGAAACTCAGTCAAACTTTAGGATTCCAAGCGATAAAGTTGTCCACAATATAAGTCGCATTAGTGTCTCATCACTGAGAGGAACCATTCTGTGGATAGTTGAATTACGTGTCAACTTATTTAAATGTTAAATATTTTGGTTTAATTGATGTGTGAGATTTGCCTTGATATTCATTTGCCTCTTTTAACATTTTCCTCACACTTGTGATCCTGAGAACTCATTTGACGATATCACTGTCGTTGAAGTAATACTTGATTATTGCTTCTGGTGTTGGTATCTTTAGAAGAAAACACTAACCACGTGTCGCAGTAGTATAGATATTTTTAGACATGAATTTGTCTCAATTATGATCAATCATTTAATTTTATTTCACTTCCACCAGGAGAATATGTCGGTCTGACAGGTGCCAAGTTGGATGGTGCTGAGATGCTTGCATTTGGTCTAGCAACTCACTTTGTTCCGTCAGAGGTATGATCCTGAGCTCCTAGAATTAATATGCTGCAATTATTATTGTCCTGAGTTTAAAATATAAAAATCACAACTACTCTTGATTTGGGTCATAAGGATTCTTATATGTTTTCAAAGTCTAACATGTTTCATTGTACAAAATAGAGTTTTCTTTTCTAAGGGAAGTCACTAGAGACTTACGATTTTCTATTGTCATTTATCAGAATCTTAAGTCTGGAACTTAAGATTTTTCTAAGACAAGTCGCTACAGACTTCAGATCTAATAGTGTTTGAGGTGGATTTCTGAGCATGATTCTGCGTAATAGAAGTTTTGATTGCGTTTCTTGCATCAACTATAGCTTTTGGGAAAAGTGGTTGCATCTCTGTGATTCGTATCTCCTTGGGATTGAGCATGAATTACTTTCTACACCCACAAGTTAAGTAGTGTGTGATAGTGCTATCAACATCCCCTCTAGGCACTAATGCATTTATTTGTCATCCTACACACATTCTTTTGGTACATCAAACTTGCGACTTGGGCCAATTTCAATGCCAGCTGTCTACATACCACAGCATTCCAGTCTCCTTAAGGAGGTATATTATAAACTTCTCCTGTGAGATTACTATTCCGTCTTTTGAGTGAGCAATCTCAATCCATGTGAAGCATTCCAATCTTCTGAGGTGCCTAATTTTTTATTTGAACTCCTTTAGCAAGTTGCTCCATTAGTTTTCCTATTTCTTCCTTGTCATCTCTTGTTACAACAATGTCGTTTACATAAAGAATCGAACCAAACCAAACTATGAACCAATGATTTTTTTGATAATGGAATCAATGGTTTTTTTTATTTTTTGTAAGATATGAAACCAACCGTTCGGTTCCGGTTTGGTTCTAGTTCTAGTTCCATTACTTCAATTTTGAAACGATAAATACAAATTAAGATCTATCATTATATCCATAAGTTAGTAATATATGCTTAAATTAAAAAAAAAAAAACATCGGACATTCAACAAATTCAATTTCAAATTATCAATGATCAAGTAAAATATTATGCCCCCATTTGGTGGGTATTAAAATCATATTTTTAGTAGATTTTGATAGAAGTTTATGAAATGTGTGAATGTGTGGTTGAAAAATTGTGTCCCATAAAATATATGATTGAATTGAATTGTTGACTTTGACTTAGATTAAAATAATCTAAAATTTAGATTTTAATCGATACCAAACAAGGGCTATGTAATAAAATTCATTCACAAAAATCCAAACTAACAAACAAAACATAGTTATAATTTGAATACAAAAATATCAAGTTCCATTCCCATACAAAATATTGTCAAATAACAATGATTCACTAATGTAGACGAACGAGTCATTGACAAAAGTTGGATTTTTTGTGTGATTCACTGATTTGTAACACACACACACACACACACACAATTAACAAAAGTTGGATTTTTTGTGTGATTCCCTGATTTGTAAAATATATATACACAATTAATAAAAAATTGAGTTTGGTTCTTGGTTCTGGTTCCAAAACAAAAAACTATTTGGTTCTTGTTCCGGAACCAAATGGTTCTTGGTTCTAAGACCAAAACTATTAATTTTTTTGTGGAATTGAGCCGCTCAATTTGATTCGGTTCTGGTTTGGTCTGTTTGGTTTGTTCATTTTGTCCACACTAGTGGGATTCCCTTTGTCTATACTCCAAAAAATCTCCCAGACAATGCCCTAGGTTTTTGTTTAAATCTTATAGAGCTTTTTTATGTTTGCAAATTTTTATTCATTTCAAAATTCCTCCAAACAGTATTTCTATATAGAACTTGATACAATGCTTGAGACTTGGGAATTCATGATCCCAGATCCTGAGGCCCAGCAGGCCCTAGGTGTTTGTTTAAATCTTATAGAGCTTTTTTATGTTTGCAAACTTTTTTTCATTTCAAAATTCCTCCAAACGGTATTTCTATATAGAACTTGATACAATGCTTGAGACTTGGGAATTCATGATCCCAGATCCTGAGGCCCAGCAGGCCCAAGGTTGACTTAGGTTGTTTAGGGGCATCAGGTTTAAGTGATATGTTTGTTGCCGTTGGCCATAGAAAGGCTACAAACTGCTTTATCAACTTTTCCTAATGATTTTCCAACCCTCAATTCTTGAATCTCTTTGTTCGGTTGTTCCTTCTCCTTTTCCTTAGCACAACCGGAAAAAGCTACAGGCTCTCGTTCTGAAACCACCCTTAACTCGGATTCTTCTATGGAAAAATGCACCAACCTAACACCACCAGATCCTTAGATGTCTTAACCTTTGTCTTTCTATTGACTTTTCTAACATCCCTTCACCAAAGAAACCCATGCTGCCAAAGGAACATATACTCCAATACTAATTATGACCTTATTCATAGAGTGGCCTACGATAACATCAATGTATGCATATTTCCAGCCTCTAATTTTTCAATGTATGTAACAAACTATATACTTCAATGTATGTAGCAAACTGTATTCATTCAACAACATAAAAAATACGTTAAAACGGTATGTATCTACTATTTAATAGGGAGATCAAAGAAACACACATTAATCATACTAACTACCCTGACATCTATCCGTTGAAAATTATACAAAAATGGTCATTCAAATACGTCGAAGTTTTAAATTTTAGTTCATTGTGCTATCAAGCTAATGTGTATTAGATTCATCCAAGTAAAACGTGCTATTACTTAAAATTGGGAGTTCATAGATAATGAGGGGACAGAGAGGGAAAGAGGATCAGGCAAGAGCTGGGTAGCCCTCTGCCAGTTGGTACTTTGGCCATGAGCGAGAGAAATGGGGTGGGGCTGGTATTGGGGATTTGGGTGAAAGATATTGATCAGTAGAAGCCACAAAACATTTTTTTTGGTACTTACTAAACTGCCACCAGAAGCTAAAAACTCCAGGGTTCTTCGAGCTTTAAGCACTTGTTAAGCAATAATTGAATTGCTGAAAAGCTATAAGCTACATGGGAAACCTTGCGAAGCGGATTTTTTTTCCCTAAATACACAAGGCAGCTTTATCACTGATCTGAAGCAATCAGATACAAGCTGTGGTTGTTTCTGCTCAGTTCAAAAAATGATGGAATCAAGTAGGAAAAGGATTGTGAATTCAACTGTTGTTAGGATTTCATATTTTTCAATTTCTACTTGGAACCTTCCTGGTGCACAGAATGTTATGATTGCACCTGCACAATGTTACTTTACTGCTGTTTAGACTTCAGAGTTGGGGGTGACATGGAAATGGATTATTACATCTGTTCAAAGGAAGCAGCCGAGAAGGTATAGCACGAATAAATGGGGTATGGGGCAGGATAATTCTGCCTCAGACAGGTTCATTGGGTGCCACAGGGCAAGGCTGTCCCGCCCTATCCTGTCCCAACTCCCGAACACGGGAAGGGTCCCCCCTGTGCCATAACCTCGCCATTGTATCTTATTCGGACTAGTTTTGCTTCAGTGCCCATAATTTTGGTCATACGTCTTCACAAACTTCTTTTCTGCGAATGCTCATTTGTGTGTACAGTTAATTTATTATGTTGTTTGGCAGAAACTATCATTATTAGAAGATGCACTGTGTAAAGCAGATTCTAATGATCCAGCAGTTATTTCTGCCACAATCAGTGAGTTCTCGTTGGTACCAAATTTGAAAGAAAGGAGTGATTGCCACAGGTAAGTATAATCTTGGATCTGGCATGTTAAAATCTATTTATGGGGGACTATTGAGTATTGACAAAAGAATCACATGCAATATATGCATGAATTAAAAAAGTAAATCTAATCATCATTGATAATTATCTCCACTCTAGCCTCCCCCACTACTCAATCGGGCCTCTTAAATTTATGAATCAATCGTGTTATGTCATTTTACCAATTCCACTTGGAGTATATGCATCTCTGTGACCTTTCTAAATGCGACTTCATTACTTTTGTGTCCTTTTAATGAAGAAGCCTTCATCTCATAGACCTCTTTTTCAAGTCTTTTTCTGTGTTTCTTGCACGCTCAAAAACGTTAAAGACTTGCCACCGTCAAATTTTTTTTTTTAATTTTTTAATGCAACCTGGCCACATCTCATTTTCTTGCGACTACATATACAGGTTGAACATCATCAATAAATGTTTTTCTCGGAGAACAGTTGAAGAGATTATATTAGCCCTTGTAAGTTGAAAAGGCGAATCCATACTTGCAAATTATATGAGACAAAATTTCAAGTAATTTTATAAATGTTGCTGCATGCTCAAGCAATGGTTAAATTTTAACTGTTAATTGACCAATTTTTTGTTTGTATATTTCTAGGAAAGGGAGGCTGCTGACAATGAGGATGAGTGGATTTCTTCTACAATTCAATCATTGAAGAAAGCATCCCCGACAAGCCTTAAAATTTCTCTTAGATCAGTATGGCTCATTTTTTATTTATTCTTCCTACTTTGTCTGATTTGCTTAGGTCAATTTTCTGTGTCAAATTTGTATTTTTGATTATATGTATATCTTTCACTGTGTGGGGGGGATGGGGGGGTGCGAGTGGGGGGAGCACTTGAGAATTGTTTCGAATCTTAAAGACCAGAAAAGTGGAGGTTTAAGATTAGATTATTAGTTTCGTAGCTTTTTTTTAATCAACCACCACGTGGGTGGAGTATTTCTTCGTATTGAAGGAAAGAGAAAAAGAAAAAGACAACAAATTTAAACAGTTTAGTGGATGGGAGCTAAAGACTGAAAGGTACAAGTTTTATATCTCATGTTGAATTGATGGAAAGGAGGTTGAATTTTTTACTGGTGGGATGGAACTACAAGTTGAATTTTATTTGAAGTACAAAAATTTTCGGAATTTAATAGATCTTCACAGTTTTAATTATGTTAATTTGGTTTGCATGTCCTATCCAGATTAGAGAAGGGAGGCTCCAAGGCATAGGTAAATGCCTTGTCCGAGAATATAGAATGGTTTGTACTGTCATGCGGGGAGAAATAAGCAAGGATTTTTTTGAGGTGAACCAACTCAACTTGTACTATATATAATCAGTCACCTGTAGATGTCTGAAGTCATCTTCAAATGCAGGGATGCAGAGCCATACTGTTGGACAAGGATAAGAATCCGAAGGTGCATGGACATTCTTCTAGTTCTTGCATTTAGAATTACGCTCGCGCGCGCACACACACTTATGTGTTCTTATAAAGACTTTCCTTCCCCCCTTTTCTTCTTTTCCAGTGGGAACCCTCCAAGCTGGAGCAAGTCACCGAGGATATGGTTGACCGTTACTTCTCAAAGATAAATGACGAGGACTGGGAAGATTTAGATCTCCCAAGAAGGTCGAACATTCCTCCACATGCTATTGCTAAACTTTAAATTTTATCTCAACAGCTGCCTCACTCGCATAAATTACCCCAGAACTTGGTCTGGTTGGCCGATCTTTTTCTTCTATGGCTGTTTCTCCGAGTTATATAGTATTCAGACATATAAATAAATCCGAGTTGTAAAATTATATTGTGTTGAACGCTACTCAAACAAATCTTTGTTGATTATACTTCTAGAGAAATAAATATATGATTATGCCGTAGTTGCAGAAATTATTAGTCCAGCGCTTTAGGTACCATGATGACGAGTTCTACCGTATGCTTGTAACACTAGATGTAGAGTAGACGTCCCTTTAGACCATTGCTGGGACTAAATTTAGAGGGCTATTTTCAGAAGAAGATTGGTTCTGTGAGTTATCCAACATTGTAGAAATCATTTTGAAGGCACTGATTGTAACAATTACTTCGTGAAAAGTCTACGCTAGTTTATAAGCACATTTTACGCTTTTGTACTGAGATGTTTTGTTTTATGAGGCGATGTCTAAGCGTCACCTTTGAACAAAAAAAAATAAAAATAAAAACTAAGTTCATATTACATCGTAGACATTCTTAAAAATCTAAATAGAACAATTTAAAGTGCGCAAACAAACTAAAGAAAAGTCTTTATTTAAAAAAAAAAAAGAACTACCATTTTAAAGTGAATTCACGATAAACATGTTTTTTAGTGGCCAATGAGCCATTCTCAAAATGAGTCTATCAGACTTTATGTTCCGTGGTCATAATAAACTGAGGCAGTGCTATGAGGCTCATGCCTCACATGGACATAGAATTGGTCGTCGAGCGTGCACACACCTAATTTTGCCTAAATTCAGTAGGTCTGCGAGTATCAGTTTATTGAAAAAACTGTGATGTTGAATCGTAACAGCATTTGGCCTTGGCTTTTGGTTTTAAATTTTTGGTGGTTAAGCTAAGATTCTGGCAGACTTGGAACACTTGAAAAAGTTGATGTTGACTATTCAACTCTAAAATCACTATCACAGAATTAAGATAATTTAATTGATGATAGAAACAACTTAAATAGCTCACTTAATTTATGTTATTTCTTACCGACAATGCAATGGAGCCTAACTAGTGTTAAACACGTGTCAATTAAGTGACCTAATATCTTAAATGAGATTCATAACTCTTATTTTAAGACGTAAATCGATTACTTACCATTACTTATTTGGCGGGCGGGCGGGCGTGCGCGCGCGTATGTGTGTGTGTGTATATATATATATATATATATATATATATATATATATATATATATTCGCATTAAACATTAATCGAAACTCAAAAATTTTAGTCAAAGTCAACAATTAATCTTACAGGACCTAAAATTTTTATCAATTTTTAACTACGTATTTAATCAATTTTTTTCAAAATTTACTAACAATCTTATTTTTAGCAAAATCAAATTGACTTATCATGTCACACCACACCACATCATATATATGTCGTATAAACTCTAATAGATATAAATCATCCGACATAACATACTCAGAGCTCTTTTTATCCTCAATTTCAATGTTTTTACAGTCACAACATATTTAGGTGTTTTATTTACTAAGAAACGGAACCAAGGGTCCGTTTGATACGTAAATATGGAAGGAAATTTTAATTTCATATTAGTTGGAAAATAAAAAACTCAACAAATCCATAAGAATTCGTTTTCCATGAAAACAAAGGAAATGCAGCTTAAAGTGGTTGTACTTTGAAATTCGATTTCCATTTCTACGTTTCAATAAAACGGTCAAAGTGGAATTCGTTTTCCTCAAATGTGACATTTTCCATGAAACTCGTTGCAATAAAAAAGGACCTAATGTTGGTAACAACGTGACAAAGATTAAAAAGCAAATTAAGATTTAATGATTTAATTATGAAAAATTAAAGTTGGTGTCCTAATTGAGAGTTGAGTAATTACAATTTTCGCCTTTTTTATTTTGCAATATAGTGTTTGCTTATCAATTTTTCAATCACATATTTCATAATTTTTTTTTGTCAATATTTGCTAAAAATTTTATAAAAAATATTGTCAAATAACCCCTTAAAACTCAATAACCCTTTTTTTTTTTTTTTTTATTCGCAATAGCTATCACTCTACACTAGAATATATTATCCAATTAGTATTTTAATTATAGTCATTCACGACTTTGTCAAGCTTTAATTCAAGGGGGAACAAAATTTCCTTTGAGCTAATAAAAATCAAAAAGCTACAAATCGTGTGGGGGCGCTGACTCGAGGGGCATAAAATCTCAATTTGATTTCAATATCTAGAGAATCACTTTATCTTGATAAAAGGTTATGTGGCTTAATTAAAGCTAAAATTGTCTTAATATATTTGTATAATTTTTTGGAAGTGATTTGTCTGATTAAATTTCTTTTTAGAAGACGCTAATCTTACACATGTCAAAAATGTTAGAATAATTTTATTATATGAACTTTCATTTGATTGCGAGTTTTGCAAGTTAGATGTATGGTTTGCAATGATACTGTAATTATGCCCAATATGTTAAGTGATAACTTGAGTAGTTGTACACTTTACGTGTTTTATTCTAATAATGTGGTAATTTTAAGTATGTGGACCGGAAGTATGTAAACCCTAATTAGGATTAGAGTCTGTAATGTGACAACTTTATAATTTCATATATATAAAGGCTATATCCCATCTCCTCTCCATACCGTTTATTGGCTTGCCCCATTGACGACTAATTATTTTGAGGAGTAAGAAGGGGAAGATCTAGCTGATAATATTCATAAACACGAAATGTCTTCTACATGTATGAATTTCAATCTATTAATTTGATATATGTGATTTTTGTTCTTAACATGATTACTGTGAAATTACAACAAAAAAACCACACCGAATTTAAGTTTGTAAAATATTGTGACAACAAATGCAAATGAAAAAATAGATATAGTTTGTTTGAGTTTTAAATTAGTGAGAATAGAGTAATTCTTTTTTTTTTTAAATAATGGAAAATGCTTGAAAATTTTCTTACTCCAATTGTAATCAACATCTTATAATAGTTCGATATTTCACATATTTTTTTTTTAAAACTATATTAATTTTGATAATTTCTAGGTTGCATTGGAACGTGATGCCATTGGACCTGATTAACAACTTGTTTATTCAATGGGATACTTGAAATCATTAAAATTTAAATAACTAAATATTGAGAAATCACAGAAGAACTGTAACAATAAATAAAATTTAAATTTCTTTGAAAGGGACAAAGAAAATGTCTCCACCTAATGTCAACAATCTTTCTTCAAAATTATGCCAATTACGGATCGATCTTCACCCCGCTTTCTTTAATTTTCTCCAATGTGGTAAATTCAATTCGTGTCTAATTTCAATCGGAAGCGTGACTTTTTATGGATAATCAATTTTTTTTCCTAATCCCATCTTCTCGGAAAAAAATAGAACACATACCTCGAAAGTTGTGATTGTATTGGTCAATGCATGATGTGGATATTATGACCCCGATTGATTGAATTGCTATATTCGATCAACTTTATTATAAAAAATTATTCAAATATGTTTAATATAAATTTCTTAATCTCATAAACAACTTTTAACTTTTCAAAAATTCTGGACCATATATAAATTCTTTTCCGAAAATACTAGAATTTCACGTTCCCCAAGATTGGGGGAGTAAGCTTGACTCGTGACTTCAAAACGGGGAAGTAAACGACTCAAATTTCCAACTGCCAACTACTCCTTCCCCCAAAAGTCTTATATATGCATTTAAACCTATCCATATTAGGATCAGTTTGAAATAGTTTCCAAGTCAAAGAAACTTGGGGAGGAACGACCGAACGAGTATTTCATTAGCTCTCTCTCTCTCTCTCTCGAAGTTTGTTTGCAAAATTATCAGTGAAAATTAAAGAACTTTTAATGCAATTTATTTAAACAAAAAGAAGACATGTTTTGCGAACAATAGAGTAATGTGCCACATAACATAATAAAAGTACATGTTTTGCGAACAATAGAGTAATGTGCCACATAACATAATAAAAGTAAAATTTCTACATTTAATTACTTCGTGAGAGGAAATAAAATCACTCTCTAAGGTTATTTTTGGTACATCGTATCATGGTACCAATTTAATAAAAATAAATGTTGAGCATGGAGTTTTTGTTGTTTAATAAAAATAAAGGTTATTTTTGGTACATCGTATCATGGTACCAACCTTCTAACATTCAACTTATATTTTGCATTAATGTAATGTGTATTAAGATTTACTTACTTACATACAATTTTATATAATAATAAAAATAAATATATTTAGTATATTAGAAATGAAAAACATAGTTGACTTATTACTAAAAGATAGCTTGTAAGTAACCAATATCTTATGACAAAAAACCTCTAAGTTCGGAACAATAGCATTATTCTTCTAATAAGTATAAATAGATAAATGATCTTGCAAATATCGATGCTTAATTTATGTAAAGTACTGACCATCGGTAGCATGACACAAAAATTAACGATGAATAAATTAAAAAAAGGCACACTAAATTCATATTAAGAAGAAATTAACAAATAAATGTTACAATAATTTCTTTGAATCTTGATTTTTAAAGAATTTCATTTATAAATATGATCAATAATATATTACAGTTTGATTCATTTCTATGTTAAAACATACCAATCATATTGTCTCAAAAAAAAGGGGGGGGCGGGGGGGGGGGGGAACATCAAATCATATTTCCTTTAGCTTGATTCATTTTCCAGCCCCAAATAATCCTTCAACTCACTAGGGAAACAAGGGTAACGGCGCCACCGTATGCTATGCAACTTAAAGATTTTCACCACCCTATCCTTGGTAGTCGACCGCCCACTAATATGCAAAAGCGCCACCAGCCTCTTCACCGTCCCACACACCAACAGTTCCTCCAAAACCCTTTCTGTGGAATGAAAATTGCATAGCAACCATACAATTTTAACACCAATTTTTGTTGCAGCTTCTGACACTTTCAACAATTTCTTGGACATGGCTGCAATTCCTAGTTCATGTTCAACAAAGGCCAATCTTCCATCGGCACATTCACATATAAGTTTGATTAATTGCATTATTTTCTCGCACTTTGATCTGTTTGAGTCTGGAAGAAGCTCAATTAGGGTACAAACTGCGCCAGCTTCAATGGCTTTTAGTCGGCTTTTTTTAGATGCATCCAAGATTCCTAACAGAACTTGTAGGGCACATGAACTTGCCTTTGTACAAATTTCGTCTGATATTATTTCTAATAAGGACTTGAAGAATTCTATACCTTGATCTTGTGCAACATAATTCCAATGATAATCAGCTTTAGCCATCTTCTGAAATATTGAAATGGTACAAAACCGAGCCTCGGCGCTTCCTCTTTGAAGCATTATAGCCATGGATTTCACGCATTCAGGCTTCATCAACAACTGAATTGCCTCATCATCTTCATCTTCAGAAAATGGCAAAAGCTGCAACACGTCTAAAGCCTCTTCACAAGCTCTAAACGTTATGAAATCCGAGCTTTCGACTAAAATCTGTAAAATTATCATTACAAGAACCTCCACACCTCCTGATATCATGAAATCAGCCTTTATTTCATCTCCCATTTCAAGAATAGACTTAAGTTTCTTCAAACAACTTACCTTAAAAGGCGTCGACTCAATTGTGCCAAGAAGTGTCATCAGTTCATCATGTTTGATCGAATGCCGACCTGCTGACGATGAACTGCATGATTGATCACCAGATTGTGCATTTCTCCATGCAAGAATCAGCCTCTTGAGGGTATGATTTGGAGTCATATCTAAACTCTCAATACACTGCATTGTAGCAGGACATATATTCTTCTTGTATGTACAGAACCACCTTTCGATATTTTTTCTCTCATATGTGACCCCTGTAGAGATTGTTACAGGATCTTTCATGAGCTCCATAGAAATGGGGCATCTAAAATCTTGAGGGAAATCCATGGATGGATTTTTCTCCATTTCCTTTGAAGCTGAAACAAAATTATGAAGGGTCTCATATATAGTAATTTTGCGTAAGAAGTGGGGAGTGGAATAAATCAAAGTCAAAACTGCCATTACTAGCTGTGTAAACATGGAAGGGACAAGGAAACTATTGGAGAGTCTGAGAATTTTGAATACTATATCTATCACACTAAAATTAATGTTTCAATCCCAGTTTTATGTGTCATTTGCAATATGACCCCTAAGTTATGTATATTCTTATAGACTTTATTTTATTAGCATTATTTTCTTTGGTGGAATTTTATACTTTCGTTTTCCATTTAAAATATATTAAACATGTAATAGCCTTCGATATTCCTTTCTCTTTAAATTATGTTATTTACCATTTGAAATGATATTTATTTCTTCTCATTGTTTCATTTAAATATTGAATTGATTAATTTTCGATATTTTTTCTAGACCACTACTATAAAATGGTGGTTCGGAAATTAATTTTTTTATTCCAAAATGTTCATTATCAATCAATGTTCTAAAAAGCTCGCATAGCAAACACATAGGTACCTTCAATTCTCGAAACTTGGGTAAAATGTCTCGTTTCACGCTTAAATCATTTTTTATTAATTCCTAAATGATTAAATTTTGTCCTTCATTTTTTTTCGTCTTCCCTAGACGCACTTTATTAGTTTTTTCAATATCAATATTTCATTAAAGTTCAGAATGGAAAATAACATCAAATGATAAGATTATTTATAATTGCTTTGATAAAATTGTGATATCCAAAATAAAATCATTTTCTAAGATTTAAGAAAGATAAAGCCAATCAACATTAAATGATATTTGTAATGATGCAGGATAATATATAAAATCCCCTCAGTAGTTATTATTACTATTATTTGAGAAAAAGGGTAAATTAGCATAGAACTATAAACATAGGGGCCATTATAGAGTATACAAAAAGTGAAGGGGGCCGAACTGAAGTCTCCCCTTGAGAGGGTTGACTTTAAGACAATATAGAACTGTTGAGTAAGATTTGAGCTAACCTGAGCGCACGACATTGTGTATAAATTGTCAGAAATTAAAACTGATTTTTTCATTTAAAATATAACTTTCAATACATAATTTCGGCGAGGACTGCGATTCACACGTTATCATTTGAAAATACAAGGAGACTGTTGAGCTGCCCCTCTCTTTCAATTTTTTTTTATTATTTAAATATTAAATAAATTGTGTATAAATTGTGCTCACGATGTAAAATAAATGAGTGATAACGAAATAATAAATTTCAAAGCTTGTTTTAGTACTCTATCGATATTTATTGTCATCTAATATTTCGACGTCACTTAAATTATATGGTCAATTGAAAAAAAATAACGTCAACGCAATCTATGATGCGAAATTATGTTTTTTATATTATTATATACTGCTAATCATATCATTTAAGGTGAAACTTATGGATTTCTTCCAAGTATTATCCATTAATATTTTATTCAATAATACTATTTATTTATAAGTTTATCAATGATTGGCTACAATTGATAGGAGTAGAATAAATAATATTTAGAGGGTGTTTGGTATGGATTAAAATTAGATTTTTAGTAGATTATGATAGAAATTTTGAAATGCGTGATTGAAAAACTATGACACCCATGAAAGATGTTGTTAATATTGATTGTTTGACTTTAACTTAGATTAAAATCTGATTATAATCTGCACCAAACAATGCCTAAGTATATTGTAATTTTTTTATGACTAAACTTATTACTTAATTTAAGTGTGATGGTCAAACAATCTTTTTGTTTTTTTTAACTGTCAGTCGTCAACTTTCATGATTAAGAGTTTGTATCTAGAATTATGGCATGTGTCTAGCATATGTCGTACATGTGTAAAACGAAGTTAAGGTCAGACGTTAAAAAATTAATATATTTTTAATTAACATTTACCCTATGATCAAAGTAAACATTGCCCTTGTGGATTTGGTTAATTGGGAGGCATTGAAAGACTACAATTTGACTTGAATTTAGATTTTACGTAAGAAGCAAAAAGGAATTATATATTATATGTATGTTTAGTAAGAAAAATCATGCATTTTGTTGTATCTCTATTCATTTTCTATATATATAGGACTTTGGTTCTCGTTATAATACATAAAAGTTGATTAATTTTTATTCTCTCTTCTCTTTTCTCTCTTTTTATAACACATTTAGATATATTTAATAAAACTTTCTTTTTACAATTCACGCGTTTAGATTACAATTCTTCAACCTTTTTTTTTTCAATTCAAAGCGTTCTCTTTACGAATTAAGAAAACTAGAAAAGTGCTTGCGCTTTTCTAATTCTCCATTCAAATTAGCCAATTCTAGTGTGAAAATTTGCTACATGATTCTCCAATGTACCACCTCAAACCCTTATGATTCTTCTAGATAACGTTCTCAAATTTATGAAATCATCAACGTTTATAAACATGTTACAAATGTGGTACATTTTTCAAATAATAAAATACAGAAAGTAACAATATTTATCGAATGATGGAAACTCATGATAGCACGGTGTCCTAAATGAAATTGCCCATTGTTATGCCACGTTTACATTTTCACATTTTTATGTTACAGTATGATGACTCGAATTCTGTTTGACCCGACCTGAATTCTTGTTTCTACTCTTGAATCCTGGAGCAGGCGGCTTTGTTAATGGAAGTACGCCAACTTGACGCAGTATAAATCTTCTTCCACTTCTGACTTACCCCCTTCCGCTATTCTGACTGTGGCTGAAATTTGGATTCGTACAAAACAAACATATAGAAGTAAATAATGCCAGATTCTGGGAAAAAAAGAACACATTTTCTCAAACAAGGAGTGGAAAGATGCAAACACACATAAGTGCAATAGAAACTTAAAATCCTGTACGTGAGAAGATCTTACTAAAGAGAATGCAATGAAGAAAGAAGATACCCTTAGCAGAATCAACCTAATTATACATGATTAATCAAAAAAGGGTCAAAATGCAAAGAGAGAAGGGGATAATGCTGACTGGATAATTTATGAGTTTAAGCTATTTACAAGATTGAACACAAAGGGATGAGCATTTAACTTTTCTTACATTCATACCATACAGAAACAAGTATCCTAGAGCTTTATGAACTGTGGATGAAAAATTAATTTATCTTGACTAAGACCCAGCTGAAAAATGGAAAACAAGTTGATATACTGAGTCTGAAAATATAAGATTAAGATACATCTGCTAAGAATCGCAATTGAAAATTGTTGTCAAATGACCTCATGAGCTATGATGTTAAACCGGTAAAATTTATTCAGTCGGCATCGACCAAATGACTGAACGAAATATCGACACCTCAATTAAGGCGACCCGACTCCAAAACCAAGTGGGTCATTGAAAGCAGCCTAATTTAGTTAGTGTTGCTCGTGGTCCATTTCCATTCTTCTTGGACAACTTCTAAGCATAGGCCCACTTAGTAATACCTAGCACACTTGTCTACCTATGTTGGGCTTTGCCCCCTACTGTAACCTAATGTTCCTATTATATATGTTGTCCTCACCTTTGTTATGGGGCGAGATATAAAAAAAAAAAATTAAACAATAAAGGTAATATTTAAAATGTAATACATTTTTTATAATTGTTCTTTACGGCTTCTCATACTTTGAAAACGCCGTATAATAGTCTCGTTGGTAATTTTCTTACATACATCTTTTTCAACATACACAACTAAACTATCATTCATCCATTGGTCTCCAATCTGATTACGTAGTCGATTCTTCGTAATATTCATAGCAGAAAATACTCTTTCAACTATAACAGTAGCAACCGGAAGAGTTAATCCTAAAGTCACAAGCATGTAAACTAACGGATACACTTTATTTCTTTTGGTCACAACCAACTTCAATGCAAGTTCACCAAGTCCCTTCAATTCTCCAAACTCCTTATTAGAACACATATCAACAATATAGTTTCGAAGCTGATCATCAAGTGCCATGAGTTCTAATTTTGAAAAATCTTTAGGATAATACTTAGCAAACCGAATTAATTTATCCTTGTCAAAAGCAGAGAATGAATCATCGGGGCATAAACATGATAAACAAAGGAGTAACTCTGTACTTACCTCAGAAAACCGATCATTCAATTCTTGAAGTTGCATATCAATGACAGAATAATATAAATCCACACGGAACCGATGAAAATTTGTCATTTCTTCAGCATTACGCCTTGAGCGACCTAGGCGTACAAACACACTATCCATATCAGGAACATCAATATCATGCTTTTGACAAAAAGAAATGACTTCATCCAAAAAAGAATCCCACTCATTGACCCTCATGTGTTGGAGTCTCTGTTTGCATACTGACACTAAACTCATGGCATTTATAATATCCTGATCTTTTCTTTGTAATGCCTTAGACAATTCATTTGAAATCCCTAAAATAGTTCTCATCAAATGTAGATTAAATACAAACTCAAAGGACTGCATTGAGTCCAATAAATTATCAGCCTCGCATCTTTGTTCACGTGTTGATCCATCAACCGAAATCATTTCAATGACATCAATTATAGGTGAGAACATCAAAATCAAACTAATCAAAGTACGATAATGCGATCCCCAACGTGTCTCACCAAAATGCACAATAGTACTTTGTTGATTAAGACCCCGTCCACTTGAAATCTCACCATTACTGAGTGCTTAAGAAATAATGGCTTCTTGTTTCTTTCGAAGAATATCACAACGTTTAGAAGAAGCTCCAACAATATTCACCACGCTAGAGACCAAATTAAAGAGTGACTGGACATTCTTGTGCTTTTTTGCGATGGCTACAAAAGCTAATTGTAGTTGATGAGCAAAACAATGAATATAAAAGGCACTTGGATTCTCTTTCAAAATAAGTGTTTTGAGACCATTGAACTCACCTTGCATATTACTTACCCCATCATAACCTTGACCTCTCAATCTAGATATACTCAACCCATATCGTGAAAATAATTTATCTATCGCCGTTTTGAGTGATAGAGCTGTAGTACTAGAAACATGTTCAATCCCAATAAAACGTTCAACCACATGTCCTGTCTTATTCACATAACGTAAAACAACAGACATTTGCTCTTTCAATGAGATATCTTGAGATTCATCAACTAAAATTGAAAAGAATGGATCATCAATATCTTTGATGATAACATTAACCGTTTCAACAGCTGCAGCACTTACAAGATCCTTCTGAATCTTTGGTGATGTTAGTTTGTGATTTTTTGGAGCATTTTTCAAAGTGACAGCATTAATCCCTTCATTATGATCAGCTAGAAACTTCAACTGTTCAAGAAAGTTACCTTGATTATTTGACTCATCACACTCATCGTGACCACAAAAAGCTTGTCCTTGACGTAAAAGCAGTCGAATACAATCAATGGATGCATTCAAACGAACTCGATATACACTCCGGGTTTGTTTTGACTGTTTGAAGAAAGCTGTCTCAATATGTTGCTCTTGATTCATCAAGGCTTCACAATTGCTTCGGGCTTGATTGTGTGCACTATGGACGTCTCCAACATGAACTCCAAGTCTATCCTTCTTTTAAAAATTTTGGAACCCTTCTTCACAAAAGCATCACCACTTCCTTGTTCCCCATTGTTTGATCCGAAAAGATAACAATATAAGTAAAATGCAGCATTCTTGCTTATACTATATTCTAACCAATCACCATATTCATTGAACCAAGCAGGAATGAATCGCCTAGATTTTTTACGTGGAAACATATGGCTCCGAGGCTGACACGGACCTCTCTGCAAGTATGCTCTTCTTATTTGATCTTGAAGATTAACATTGTAATCCATTATTGGAGTTCTTAATTCGGGATCCGTGGGAAGTTGTGCAATATCAATATGCTCAATACTTGCTTCCTTGGCTTCATCATTTTCTCCAAGTCCAATAGTAGCATCCTCAACCCTTGCTTCATTTGTCTAGACATTTTCTTCAATATAAATTTCATCAATGCGTTGTTTCTTTGCCTCAACATTTTCTTCAATAGAATTTTTAGATACTCGTTTAAAAAACCTCAACATCTTCCTACAAATCAAACAAAGAAATGCATAAATATACCATTAGTGAAATCACTACAATGGCAAATGTGAGATAACATTAACAATTTAACAATGCTGCTCATTAGTCATTAGTAGCTTCATCAATTGGATTTCAATGACAATAATATTATACAAATACAATAAGGTAGCTTCCTGCTTCCTTCAGCAGTGGCCACTGATGACTGACCAGTGAGAAAAGCACTTAAAATCAGAACAAATAACTATCAACATCACTACAACAGTTATAGGCTTACTTATAGGGCAACAAGACATAAACAAAATTCAAAACACAAGTATGAATAATGAATGAATGAATGCGCACAGGCCACAGCAATACCAAACAAATTGGACCAGGATTTTCCACTCAAATGGACCAAGCTAATTGGCTAAACCATTCAAAAACTTGCACTAGAAAATTTATCAGATTTTCAAAACCCAGCATTGATTCCTATTTCCTAATCGATTTCATCTTGAATAGAAGGGAAGAGAAGTTTCATCTTCCAGACAGGAGATACGGAGAGATTTTTAAAAATCACTCCATTAGATACAAATATTGACCAAAAATTACATCACTCGATTCACTCCATTAGATACAAATCACGTGATTCACGTCCGTAGAAACCAATCTGAAGACGAAAGTCATGAAACATTTCCAATCCCAACTCTCTCATCTCCAGTTGGTTACGGACTTTGCTTGCAGTTTCCTCCTCGTTCTTCCCGTGTTTCTCAATCTTCTTGCACACAGCACACACATATATATTCTAATATATTATACATATATTTATTAAAAACTTGCACTAGTAGAATGAGTTTTACCTCGTGTTCACTCTTCACTGTGTCGGAATCGCTCGAATTTTTCAGCCAGCAGCGGGATTTGAAATCGGGGGAAGGAATTGGGGGAAAAGGGAAAGGGGAGGGTGGATAGTGGGCTACAGTCTTATTTCAATTGACGGGCTTGGGCTGCTGGGCGATTGGGTGGCTGGGACTTGGGTGGGCTTCTTTTTTATTTTTGTTGAAGTAATTTTTTTTTTTTTGGCCCAGTTGGCGCATTGAAGCCCAAATTTTTTTTTGGCCCAGTGGGGGCGACTGTCCCCACTGGGCCCTTAATGGGTCCGCCCCTGCTGGCGGACTTGGGAGTGGCTTGGGGGCACGTGCCCCCATGATTTTGGGATTTTTTTTAAAAAAAAATATTATTAAAGAAAACGAAATGAAAAAGAAAGCAATTATAACCTTTGGCCTCCTAACTTCTTCATTTCTCCCGACTCCCACCGCTCAACCCATCCGTCTCTCTCGACTCTCAATCTCTTGCCCGTCACCGGTCACTCTCCAACTCTCTAAGCTCTCTCAGTCTCTCCCAACTCCCGTGTTAGCATCTGGCTGCTGGCGCCTCCTTCGATAGTGACGGACTCACATGGGCTGCTGGCGCCTCCTCCGCCCGTCTCTGACCTCTTTGAGCTCTCTCGGTCTCCGGCACCACTCGTCCACTCCCGAGTACTAATAACTGCAGACCCAGCTTCATGGCCGAATCAACAAGTGTCGATCCTGCATTTGACTTAATTATTATTGATATTTACAAAATTACAAAGAACTTTTTCTTTGTAAGGCAAAGAGAACCTCAAATGAGTCATTGTTCAGTACAAGTGGTAGATTTGTGAGTTCACAATTTTACATAGAAATAGGCTTCACCCGAAAACATTAGAAGCTTTAATGTGTGCTCTGGATTGATTTTGGATTGATATTCATGATAAATAGTTGTGGGGAAGAATGAAGATCGACCTATGCTAGTAAGAGTCCTGACCTATGTTGATAATATTGTTTATTAAATTCGAATTTTGCATTTGTAGGATATTGTTTGCATTTTCATTTGAGATATTGTTTGCTACATTAGCTCAGTATTGTGTTTTTGTTTTTATTGATTTTTCTTCGTAATAATTTTTTTTTTCAAACGATTGGAGTTTGAATTTATAAAAAAATAATTTATTTTTGTGGTTATTAACCGAACCGAACCGAGATACGAACCGAACTGAACCGACTTTCGTGGTTATGGTGTAGTTATGGTATGACAAAAAATTTGGTGGTACAGTTATGGTTTTGGCCGAACCGAACCGTTGCCATCCCTAAGTCTAAGTGCCTGCCAGCCCAACTTCACTTTAGTATATGAAGGTGTCTACGTGTACTAACTAAATACACTTGTGAATATTATCATAGACTTTAAAGAAAGAATATGGTATCTAACATCAACAATGTTAAAGTATCAGTTTACCTGATCACACTTGATATATTCTGTTAAATTATTAATATGATATTGTATTTAAGTGAATCTATCATTTAATATCATGCAATTGTTATTTAATATGGTGCTTGACGCCAATGATTTTGAAATATTATTAGAGTTGGGAAGATAAAAGTAAGGGTATATAACTAATTACATTTTAATTGCAAGTAAAATAATATTAATTACATTTAAAAAAAAATGATCCACGCCATAGAATGAGTATCTTTGGACCCCACATTAATAATCACATAGAGATGAAAACAAGGACTCCATTATTTCAATTTTCAAGAGAACATTATCATTATAGTATCTCCAAGAGCCTCCATATTTATAAGAACATTTTAAAGAGTAATTGTTTTGACTCATTCTTAAGTTTGAGTTGTTTTGGCACAATTTGAATTTAAAATACTTCTTCAAAAATAATATTTTGATGAGATTATGTTCAAGTTAAAATAGATAAATAAATAAATGTTGTTAATTAACGGATAATGCTATCTATCTAGACTTACGAGGATCGTGAGTCTAGGACCTTCATTGACATGCAATCTCAAAAGAATAATTGGAATTCGTATCCCCACATTTAAAATGACATATCAATAAATGTCAGTTAAATAGTATTTTAGACCATCCTAGTCCACGTCCGCCGAGACGGGTTCCTTATTAGATTGAATGTCCTCAACAAGAATGCATTTATGGACAGATTACACCTTATATAGTCTATGTTTTCTTTCAACATTGGTTGTGCAGTCTAATTAAGTTCCATCAACACCCAAAAATCATGATAAGTTACTAGCAATGCAGCATCTTAGCAAGGATAAATCCATAGTTTTACTTCTTTTCTTCCTTTCTTTTTCTATGGGCAGTCCATTGCCTATAATAATACAAGAAAAAGAAAATCTTCAGGATCATTCTCCGAATAATATATTGTCTCTGGAGTAAAGAAATCCGACAAAATTGATCGTAATATTTTCCTCTTTTGTTATCCTAAATGTACCAGTACAAGGATTGCAAAGGGAAAATTGTGGTTCAAGAAAAGATGAAGGGGCCTCGAACTAACGCCTCTTTTGCCTTCTAATAGTAGAATGTTTATTCTTCTCCCGTCTATTCATTTGGAGTAGAAACTCGGTTTATTCTTCCTAAGCAGTTATCCTTTGGCCTGGAATGCGGTAAGTACATCAATGGACATGCAGGATTACAACGTTTGAGCCTGCAAAAAGGACTTATCATCAGATACTTTATAATTTTGAACTGGACATTATTCAGACCCTCTAATTTTTCTCTTTGAATAAGAACAATAACGAAAAAGCTGAGAAATCATAGCTCACTCGTAATTAAGTAGGAAATAGTGAAGAAAAATAGCAATTTCGAGCTTGGCAAGATCATTTCCGGGGCACAATCTGCTTCCCCCTCCGAAAGGAAGGAAATTTCCTGCTTTGGGTGTAAATCCCTAACGGTAGAATTAAACATGACATAGTGCAAATTAGTATAAGCATAATATATCTTTGTTTCATTCAAGAACTGGTTCAGAGACTCACATCCCATCTCGAAGGATCAAACTTCTTTGGGTCGACGTATGTTTCAGGGTCCAAGTGAACACTTCTAAACCAGACCAAAACTTTCCATCCCTGAGGAATGGTGTATCCTGAAAAAAGAGCACAATTTAGAACTCCTCAGGAAAGTAATCTTTATTTTGCATAAGTTTGTTCTGAGTTGTAGCACATTTTCTATCAAATTATTTTGTAGTCTGCTCAATAGAAAACTAACTTATATGTAACAGAGTTATACTAGGAAAATTCAAATAAGCAATGATTATAGTTTAATTACCACAAATATTGACATCTTTCTTTGCCTCTCTGAATACCGTAAGTGAGAATGTAATCACACGAAGTGTCTCGTCAATTACCTGTAAGATTTTGAAGAGGATAGAGTGTTTAAAATGTGCCGATATTATCTGGTATAGTAAAAGCTAAATATTGATGAAAACTATAAAAATTACGTACCTTATCAAGATATACCATTTGTCTTACTTCTTTAAGGGTCAGTCCCTTCTGATCAGGGGATCTTTTCCTTACAATTTCCTCTTGCTCTGCCTGATTTCATTCATTCATTCATATTAGAAAGGGTAAACCATAAACAATGTTCTTTTCTCCGAATCTTGGCCTTGATTTAGCAGAAGTTTGGATAGTAACAATGGAGGACATGATAGAATCAAGGTCATATACCTTAGCTCTTTTGAAGACATCGGGATGCTTATGTAGAAAAAGGGTTGCCCACATAGTGATGTGACCCGAAGATTCATGGCCAGCATTTAGGTACATCACCAAAACATCAATGATTTCATCATCGTTTAATCTCCTACCATTCTCATCTTCAACATCCATAAGAGCATCCATCATGTCTTTTTTATCTGTAGGTTGATTCGTCCTCCTCTGTTCCCGTCGCTGGTCTACTACGGATTGTAGAGTAGCGACAAGTTTTTTACGTGCCTGAAATGGTCTAATAACTTATTTGAGCACACATTAAGTCTAATTTCTAAGAACATAAAAAAGATGGTATCATGCTTCATCTTGAATTTGTAGTTAAATGAGCATAACTAGACCTCACCTTAAGTGCCTTGTAATAAGCAAATCCAGGAATATTGATTGCCATGGCTCGAACGCCATAATTTAGGTTGGTATACTCCCTCTCCAAGGCCTCCATTACTGGCTCACTCTCCGAGCTCAAGAAAATGTAGATAATTATCTTGAATGTAAGCTTTCGAATTTCGGTTAAGAATTCTATTTGTCCCATGTTTGCCCATTTATCCAAAGCTGTTATTACATTGTCTTCAATATAGCTCATGTACATAGATAATGACTCGTGTCCATTCACGGGGGCTGCTGTTAATTTGCGAAGCCGCCTGTGATCTTCGTCAGAAATGCCGAGAAATGAGTTCTTCCCAATGAGATTCACTGTGGAAGTAGGCCAGCCAGGTTTGAAGGCTTCATCATCTGTTAAAACTCTCCGGCATGCTTCGGCCGTGGTAACGATAATACTAGGACTACCAAACATGTGTACCCTGTATAATCCAGTATGTCCATATCTGCAACAGTTGCGCGTTAGTGGTGTTGTGCATCATATTTGTAACAAACATGGAAACGAGATTGTATTAATCTTTACATGTACTTTTTGTCATTTTAGTGCCCATTTGGCTCCATTATTCCAGTTATAATGAGAAAGGTCGTAATTTTTTTGGAAAATGTGCAATTAAAAAAGAATGAAAAGCTTTTGATTTTACGTGCAATATTATTTTATTAAGAACGTGTGTCTGATAAGGAGACAGAAAGAGAGAGAAAAAAATGAAAATATAATTTAATGGGGGCAATCGGGGACTTGGTATACCAAATCTCTACGAGAGGAGAGCATTATGTTGGGTCGAAGTGGGCCATCCTGCCCCATATCGGCCCTCGAAAAACCTATAGAAATGCTATGTTCAAGAGGGGTGTCAAATTGGACCAGGCTGAGCAGGGGCTGGCCCGCCTTGGAAATGTATGCAGGTTGTAGCAGGGCTAGTGCTTTTACAAGACATCTCTAGCTAGAAATGAAAGTAAACAAAAAAACTAAGAGGCTTAGGGGCTGAAACAATTATGTGACGGGCCGCTCTGTTCCGTGGGGAGAATCAAGAGGTCCCAACCTCCCTCTGTTCCGGGGCCATACAATTTGTTTAGTCACATGTCACGATCACCCCTACTTAACACTTCACCCATCAAAATTCACTATACAAAATTTGTAGGAAAGAGGCATGTTAGGTATACTATTTAACATAACAAGGAAAAGTTGAATCGCAATTTGTCTTTTATATTACCATCAAAATTCACTATACAAACAAGGTGTTACGAAAAAGAATCGATTTTGATTGAAGATAAAGACGTGATAGTTGAATCCTAATTTGTCTTTTTATATTATCATCAAAATCCACTATATAAAACAAGACGTTGACGTTACGAGACTTAGTATACATTAAAATTTTCATTCACATTCTTCTACTCATTTTCAATAAAATAATATTTTTCATCACATCAATAATTTTTCCTTCTTTTTCAACCACACATTTTCCATCAATTTATTATTTCAGAATACATTCTTTCAAGATAAAAATGTGATATGTACTGATATGACATATCAATGGAAAGAGACTACTTACTATAGAGAAAACCCATACGCAAACTGATAAAATATATTTGATCATTATGGGTATGGGAATGCGAATCGAAGAAAAATGACAATAATTGGCCTGCCCTTCTTTCATGGGGTCCATGCATTTCTTTCTTTCTTTAGTGAATAAATGGATAGGACAGGTATGATGAACTAATGAAATATGCTTTTAGTATATTTCTTTTTTTAATTATGTCTAATTCTGTTTTTGTACCATTCACCCAAAAAGTCACATGACCAAATATAAGGATCAAGGCATGAAAATTCCACCTAATCTTTGCAAATGGAACTCCTTAGCCTAATCAAAATAATTTGCCTTTATTAGACATGTTGAAAAGGTATAAAACTAACAATCATGCTACAGTGCATGATAGGTTGACAGGTAAGTCGTAACTTTTTTATCCCATCATATATTACTACCCACACTTCTATCATTGCATCCGTCAAAACCTTTCTAGTAAAGTGGCAAAATCCTAAGGAAAAACCCCTTTGTCAATCGATGTTTTACAACTAGCACGGTCCAAATCCTAAAACTAAATGATCTATCTCCCCACTCCCACTCACTCCTGCACTAACATATTGAATGGTAAATTTTGGCCCCAACCGCAACTTCCACTCCTAATAATAAGCAAGCTATGTTAACCCAACCCCACCACCAAGTCACATCACTATGTGCTCCTTTTCCATTAAGATCGAGTTTCTATTCTCCGATTAAGTAAATAGCTATCAAGAACGAAGTAATCTTTTAATTGGATAATATCCCCCTTTTATCTAAACCTATAGATCGTCCTACATTAGCCTTGGTCTTTTAGCTAAAATGTAAATGCTTGAGTTCGATTGCTTGTTCACGGGTTAAAAAGAGTTTTTTGACAGGTCGTCCACAGATGAAGTAATGACACATTCTTACAAATACACATTAATTTATGTTTATGTCTGAGAGAGAGAGAGAGAGAGAACCTGGTGACAAAGTAGGAGATGAAAGATTCAGGATTACTGGTCTTGAAAGCTCTGAGGAAGGACCACATGTTGCCAATGAAAGGCCAACCAAAATCACCTGGTGGCAGTTTATATTTCACGTTTTCATCCAACTTTCTCTCATAGTACCACCAATTTACACTCCTAAGCACATATATTACTCCCAACAAACCACAAAAACACCCCATAATCACCCCCCAATAACTCAACTCCCACTCCATCTCAAAATTCTCCCTGAAATGTCTCTCTTAATTTTTTATATATATATAAAGAGAGAAGCTCAACACAAATCCCTCTAAGAGTCTCTTTCCAACTCTTATGAAAACATATATGATATATATATATATGAGAGAGAGAGAGAGAGAGAGAGAGATGAATTATTGGGTAGTGAAAAATAGGTATTGTAATAATTATTGAATAAGAAAAATGGAATAGAAGAGAGATCAATGGCCGGCCTATATCTATTGTTTTTTGTCTTGTAGTATATAGCAGGGATTCTCTCTTCACTGGTAACAAATTGGAATCCTCTGGCTATTTATTTTATTATTATTACTTTTTTTCACACAGAAGAAAACTACCTCGAGTTTAAGTTAAATGGTAAATTACAGAATATTACTTACTTACTTTGTATCATGTATCGAATTTTTTTATTGAATATTTTACCTACTAATCATAATAAAGATGGAAATCACATTATCGAAATTTTTAAATATACATGGAGCCCACACATCATGTGAGAGAGGGTAATCCATCATATACAAATGGATTAGCCCTACTTAGATATCCAAAAGGAGACACCGTAACGAGATGGATTTACTTAACTATTATCTATTTCAACCATACTGCATGTACCGAAATGAATGACAATGGAGGATGACCGAACACTCACAATATTTCAGCCACTTTTTCTTTTTTGTGAAATTTTTTCATCACGCGAGGTTAGCATGCATGTAAGAGGTTGTCTACCTTGATTTATTTACAAATGAAATTGTCGTATGTATTTTCACATGACAGTACCCGAGATCTATGAATTGAAAATGAAAAATTGACACGAGAGTACTTGATCTATTTTGATAGGACATGACTCGACCATACGAAATGAAATAACATATCAATTCACATGTAAATCAGGCAAATCATAATCAATCCATATATATTATCTGTAGTATATATTCTTCTACCTTTAATCAGAAAAATGTTTATTGACAAGTAAAAGATTTGAAGTCCATATGTTCCTCAGCCTATTGATTGATGAAGGACATTAAAAACTGAATATATTGATTGATTAGGGTTTAATTATTTTTATTAAGAAAATTGATTATTTTTTCACCTCACAGTAAACAGTTCTAAACAAGATTTAAAAAGAAAAAGAAACACCTTCATAAACTAAAGAAAAAAGAGAAGAAAATAAAGAAGTCAATATAATTATGTGTTTCTTTGAACGGAAAAGAAATTATTTTTTCTACCTCAGCTCGATTAGAGATTTGTGAGCAGAAAGATAAATAAGTTTTGTTAACTCAATTGACTAAAATTTCGTATTAATAACGTGTTATAAACTAAAATAAAAATAGAAGTTAATAAACTTACTGAGAATTAAAATCTTATATTTATTAGGAATAATTAGGACTCGGGAATACCATGATCAATCACTAATTATTATTTAATTTACAAAAAAAAACAAAAAAAAAATTTCAAATTTTGTTAGTGTGAAATGTATTGTCCAAATAAATAGTAATAATTAATAATTAATTGTATTCATGTCTAAACATGATGAGAAATCACATCTCGAGATATGTTGAATCATAGTGGACTTCTGTGTGGTACCTTCATGTACCATTTTTGTGGTTGCTAGATAAGGAAATTATTGAATATATTGCATAAATACACGATGATAGTGTTGAAAAAAATAATAGTAAAGTGCAGAATGGCCAATGGTAATGGGTTGTAAATACTGGACAGTTAAAATAATTATGTTTTACTGGCTAGTTGACCCACTAAACAATTCTGAAAATAATTAAAAATAATAATTATTTTATTAGAATCAATAAAGCCCAATCAAATATTTTTTAATATAGTGCGTGAGGCGTGGCTCGAACCCCTGACCTCCCACACAAATTCCACATTTTTTACTAGTTGGACACTTTATCTTAATTAATTATTTATTTCATATATTATATTTATTGTATAAATATATAACAGATAGATGTATAAAAGTTGACATTATTTCATGGGAAATCCAAAATCTGGTTTGAACTTTTTCCTACTCACTTTCATTGTCTGCCACTTAAACTGTTGGATTATTACTACTATTATGTGCTGTGAATGTGAATCAAATACCAATTCTCTTTTGCTTTAGGGAATTCGATTGGCACTCGAATACAATGCTTGTCAAATTAAAGGGATGTATAGCTTTAGATGCTGTCCGTGTTGTGTCGAAAGTCAGAACCCGACTCTTGAAATATTCGTGTACGAAATGGAAGCAAGAATGTCGAGAGAATTATGACCGTTATCTGCAAATTTTGTTGTTAAAGGCGTGCAAGAATTTGATTTGTCCAATAGAATCTATGCAGCATACAAAACTCTAATGACTAGGTTACGAGGATTTATTAACCTAATGTGATAGGAGTATAATTGAAGGCACCACGCTCCAGTCTGGACCAACAAAACAGCGATTTACATTAACAACTAGGTTCTGATTTTGTCAATATATCCCTTAAACTGGTAAACGCGGTGAAAATAATTTCAGTATAACCAAAAAGAAATAGGGTAGGTGGGGGAAACCTAGGAGCCGACTATGTTGGGGGTTCGGTACTAAATAAAACGCTCCTTATATGGTATCATGGCTAGTTAGTTACCGTTTATGGTCATACGATCTCGTTCAAATAAATGTATAAATTGTCTCTATTTAATTTTCAATAACTAAATCCATCCTAAGTCGATCCAAGAAATTCATAAAATTAATAGATTTCATGTGCTCTTTGTTCAATCATTGGCCTTTGTTGAAATTAAGTGAGATTGGATGTGGGAGTACAGAAAACGCACACCCAGAACAGTGCACAAACGTATGCGTGCACAATCTGCCAATGAAATAAGGCAGTGCTGAAGCGTTATTGGAGTTTCTGGCCTCTTCTAAATCAATTGAAAAGCCATTTCAACTAATAATTCTAATCATGGTAGGTGAAATTAAATAAAAATACCACAATTCAGAGAAGGATAAGACTCAAAAAAGAAGTTATACCAAACAAATTATGGTTTGACAAAAAATTTGTTAAATCTTTTAGCAAATGTCTAATTGAAAAATTGATAAAAGTTATTGATTCCATAAAATTAATTGTTAACTTTGATCTCAATTTTTTAGCAACTTTTTAACACTAAGCCTCCGTTTGATAATTTTTTAACAAATTTTGATAAAAATTGATGAAATGTATAGTTAAAAAATTCTGTAGTTAAAATTACTTATTAACTTTGACTTAAATTTAAATCTTGATTTTAATCAATACCAAATCGGGGCTAATGTATTTTCATGTCACTAATTTAACCACCGAAAAAGTCAAAAAGATATGCATAGCAAGTGGAAATCTCGGCGGAAGAAGATAGGGTCATTAAAAGGAGGAGCTTAAGACAAAATTTGCCGGCTAAAAACCGTAATTGAACTCTTTTACTTGCTAAATCCCTTTTCTGTAAAACCTCTACTTGAGAGAGGAGAGCTCAAAGGAGTACGATTTCTGTCTTAAGACAAATTTGAGTGTGATATTAAGCCAGAGAGTCTTTCGTTTATGGAATGACTTGTTTGATAAGAATGATTGAATAACATTGACACGATAACATATGAAAACAAAACTAAAACCGTATTCATTGTATGGAGCGTATATAATGGCTCCGCCCAGAGGGAAGCATGCCCCGGTGATCAGGGTTGTAAATGAATCAGATATAAATCGGATTTGCCTATATTCGATGATTCCGATCCGATAAGAATAATATTCCGGTGCTAAAGAATAGGAAGGCAGGTATTATGAACGGATGGAAAAAGAAGAGCCGGGTTAAAAAAAATAAAAAATAATCCAAAGTCATGTATTCGATGGCTCTCTCAAGAAGGAAGAGTCACTGTAATTTAAATAATATAAAGATATTGTAATCTAGAAATAGAACCATATATCAACAAACATCAATATGAAGAAAAAGACAACAACATTGAATCTGCAAAGATATAAAGAATCTTATGAAAGACCCAACTCTGAAGAAAAAATTCAAGAAAAACCCAAAAAAAAAAAAAAAACAAGAAATGAAAAGGATGGCCCTTGGTTACAATGTAAAGATAAACATTTCTTCTTCAATATCCTGCAGAAGTGTGTATTTTTGGCACTTTATCTGTCAATAGAGCATAGGGAACTTCTCACTTGATTTTATTTAATCATATATTTCAATAATTCAATCAGCAAAAATTTGGCCTACTATGCTTCAAACTTATCCAAAAGAAAAAGAAAAGAAAGAAACCAGTTTGCTTCCAGAAGTTCCACTGTCACGCTCGGGGAGCCAGCTTTTGAAGTATATATTGAATCCGTATAACTATTCATCTTCTGAAAACGAAATTTGAATCAAAATGAAGATTTAAAACTAGTTCAGAAATAATTCCCAGCTCCATGAAAAAATACAAAAACCAACCACCGAAGGTATCCATATACAGAAAAAATTAGCATAGGAATAGATGGTTGCAAAAGATTTAATTTCATTAGTCCATTTGGAAAAGATAGTTTGGTCAAAGGAATTATTATAATAGCAGGAAAAAAATCTCAATGAGGCCCCAATAATTATTCCAATGATGTTGCCCAACTGTGCGAGGGAATCCAAATGCGACAAAAGATATTAATAAGATAATCAAAAAAAACAACAATTTTCACATGGACACTGTAAATATACGTGTCCAAATCATTGTAAGTTTAATTACAAGTTAAGTATTCAACAGGTAACTCATAGATAAGCTAAAAGTCCCTGCAAATCACCAGTTCTTCATGTCTACATCACACAGTACCACAAGATAATTTTACAAATTTTATAGTGTAGAACGATAGTACAAGTTAACCCGCAAGTTGCCCCGGCAAAGCTGGTTGGACCATCCCATCTGGTGATTGTGAATAGGATATAGAGATCAGTTTAGACCTATATTTATCGTCTACATCACAATCTAGAGGTTGAACAGCTTCCTCACTTTCCAAATTCTTAGGCGAGTCTTCGGCATTAAGTCCTGTTTCGGGTAAACAGTAAGAGAGAGCGATGAGTGACTCTCGAGTCATGTCCTCAGAAATCTCCTTACCAGGTTCTTTGTTATCCATAAATTGACAATCTTTTTCTAGCACGTCATAATGATGAGACAAATAGAAAAAGATTCTAGTTAACTAGCATAGCAATATAAACCCATCCTCCGTACAAATAAAATTCAAAACTCATAGTTGCATAGCCACTAATCTATTAGCTTGCCATCAACTGGTAATTTAATCCTTTAAACTGCATCAACAATTAATTGACTTTTTAAATAGCAAAAAAGACTCGGCTGACTGAGGCAAGGCTTAAAAAAAAAAAAAAAAAAAAAAAAAAACCCTTCCAAACAAGAGCAGAAGACAACAATGTTTATAAAGCAAATAAAATACTATCAATGATTCCTTGAAAGCGTCTTCATAAATAAAAGTCTTTATATAGCCCCTGTTTGGTGAGAATTAACATCAAATTTTTAGTAGATTTGATAAAAGAAGATGAAATGTGTGGTCGTGAATCCCATGAAATATGTGGTTAAAATAATTGTTGACTTTGACTAAATCTCCACCAAACATGGGCACAGTATTGAACAAGGCTGCTCAAAGAGGCAACTTGGGTACCTCCACTTTCAGGAGAAGATCATTAAACTTCGTCTATCCAAAATAGAGAAATTATTTCACCTGAACATCCACAAGTAGTTAGTAAAAATATTCAATATCAACCCTCTAGAGCCTACTAGTAGTGGTAATTTAAATTAGTAATGCATTGTGAAGATTTAACAATGTTCTTGTCCCACATAACAAATAGAACAACAGAGAATAAAAAATGACATTCTTGAATTATGCTAGACGTCAATGTTTTTATAAATATAAATAAGAAAATTCAAGTGAACTTCAAAACCATTCTGGATTTGTTTCAGTTTGCTTTTCCATTCAAGACTTGTAACAGAGTATTTAGATGACTTCTTCGAGCTTCCAAATGACAAACTTAATACACACCTCAAGTAATTTAAAGTTATAATATTCAATGTCTACTCACTAACAAATACAAATCAATCTGCCACTTCTATCAATAGATTGGTCAATTGAATCGAAAGGTTTTCCTTTACCAAACATCACAAAGTAACTAGATCATACAATTGAACCAAGAGGCCATCCATTATCAATTATTGAGGTCGTTAGTTTATGTGGAACCAAGGGAAGATATTAGGAACGGGGGATCATATGATGCAAGTGACAATGGAAAACTACCAATTCACAATCTAACCGAAATAAAGAACGTCAAAATTAAGAAAACCCACGGTACGATCAACTTATTGTGGAAACAAATTAACAAACATTTAAGTTAATACAAAATACGGAATCCATCTATGTGGACGGTAAACCATAATGACCTACACTCTACTATTTCTCCTAAGGATATCAAATCAAGCCAATCCAGCTACGACTTCGGTGTGTTGGTCCATACAATGAACATAGGAAAATGATAATCAGGATTTAGCTTGTCTAGCCGTGCTATATCCTTGAAAAACAATAATTCACAGCAGCCAAGTGGCTCCTTTTTTTTTAAATGCAAAAACAATGGCTATTTCTGACAAGTGACAAAACAATTGAAGTGAACATAAGTAATGTTATTCAACACCACTTGTGTCTAGCACTAATCTAAGTCGTAACTGCATTACATTAAATGATAGATTCACTTAAATGCATTGTCACGTGATTTATTTAATTAAAGTTGTTAAAAGTTGTCGCCTAAACTGGTGCTAGATAACATTATTCAATCAACATTAATGACATTTTGGTTGAAATATCTATTTCGCCCTTCTACTTTTGGTGCGGCATGTGAAATATATTAGCAATGAAGGGTAAAATGGACAACTTGGAGTAAATAAATATTTACCGTACTTGCCCTACTTCAAATGGTAAGTAATTAATATTACATTGATAGAATTGTCGGCAAATCTATTAAAATCTGATAGATTGTCCAAAAAAGTACAGCATGTAGGGGCTTAGTTTCCTGCAATAGTGATATGATAATCAATTCTCCCAACATCCCAAATATTTATGCTCCCCTCTCCACTACATAGAGAGGAAGGGATTGAAAATTTTATTCTTTTCGTAAAATCGAAGGGGAGCTCCAATGCAATTCTTTGTTTTGCCAAAATGACAAGTTATAAGAGAATCATACACGATATGTATAAAACTGGTGATTTTATACAAATATATCAGTATATGGCATACATTCATGAGCAACCACATACATAGCTCGTGTCTACACAAATCCTATACCATGGTGTCATGGAGATGTGTAAATTGTAAAATTAACAGGATCCTATACCAATACTTCTCTATATCAGCCCAGGAAGAATGTTTTTGTCTGAAACAGAAGGTTGCTTAGGTTACTTGTTTCTCTCTTCTTCATTTTTCCATTATTCTAGCAAGGGATTGACGAATGCTTAACATTTTTACATTTCTGTTCTTTGAAATGCTATCTTCATCATCCTTCTCCTCACCTTAACAAAGATTGTCAAATACCAATCAACATTCTTGTTGGGTCTTTGTTCCACTTCCTTGACATTCTTTCTTTCATATTTTGGGAAAGATTCTCAACTCCTTTTCTACGATTCCTTTTGTTTCCAACACAGATTTCCTAATAGAGAGCTTATGAAAAAAAGTATCCATATAACAATTTCAGATAAGTCTGGTAATTCTGGATGCTATGAGTCTCGTGGCTGGTCCAACTCTCAAGCAAGGCACCGTGGTCGACAAAGATGGCACAACCGATGTACAGAGGTGAACTTTGACGAGGGCATCATGGAGGGCTACGAGAGGGGTGACAGACCAACCCGCTTACAGGCATCAAAAGGTTGAAGGATCAGCAAACAAAAGACCTGGCAAGAAAACTTGCCACGTAAGTGCTATAAAAGGAGTACGAACCCACCAAAGGGGGAGGAGGACACACGCTCTACTTTCTTTCTTTAGCTTTCTCTCTCTCTACTCACCCCCCCGTGCCTTTTCTCTCTACAGAACCACGACCTAAATCCACAGTCTTCAACGGAAAACACCAGCAACCACCATAAAATGTAAACCTGAAAATTTTATTCACATCATCTGGCATAACGTTCGTTCCAGTTAAGTAGAATTTATTTTCTTTATGGCAGAGAATGAACTGAAGTCTTACCCCAAAATCAAATTCATATCATAACTATTCATTCAATAACAGCACGTAATAACTATTCATTCAATAATAGCCTAAAACGAAGGGCTGTTAACTTCATCGTTGGACAGAATACCTTAAAACCGTAAAATGCAACATAAAAGGCAGAAAATATCAAAGTAACTTCATTTTAATAAAAAAATCGTGAAATAACAGCAAAAGCCCCAATCTGTAGCCAAAAAATTACAAAACGCAAAACTGTAATTTCCAAAAGAGGAAACAGATCATCCAACAAACATGAATATAAAAGAAAACAAAAACAATACAATGAAATAATAATAAAAAAAAAAGATAGATCTTATGTAACGTATGATCCGAGCTTGAGAAAAAAACCAAGTCAGCCAAAACTCAAAACGAGAAATCAACCCCAAAAATTGATCTAGAAATTAGATTATTTTTATGTTCGTTTGATGATTAAGAGATCATATGATAAAATCAATTTCCAAAAAGTTACCTGAAATACAGTTTTATGTTGTTCTTGGTTGGATAATAAATGGCGATGAGTCGATGGATTTTCTAAGCGTAAAGTATTCTTGGCAATTATGCATTCAAATAGGATATCATGGCGGTAGTCACAAGCGATGCACGTGATAAGGAATTGAATTCTGAAGAATTTGTCGTGACAGTGACCGGGACACCTGATATTTTGACATGCCCATATTATCTAGGGGAAATTCCGGCTGGGTTCCTAGCCTTTGCTCACTCTGACAATGGGGTCCCTAATGTTGTATTTATTGCATACTGATTCCTGATTTATCACATGGATATCCATGCGTGAGGAAATGAATGGCTACCATTGTGAGATAATGTCGTGTACTTAAATTTGTAATCAATGGAACCGATTATGCCTTTTAAACTCCTTCCAAAAAAAAAAAAAAAAAACTGAAAATAATGTTATTCTCTTCGATAATTTTTCGATTGTATGAGATTATTTTAACCTTATAAATATGATATTTTATCTTATAATAGTTAAAACATTATATATCGATCATAATTTTCTACAAGTACCTTACACTCTCTTGCCTAGATGTCTATTAGGATGGACTTTGCTACTTTTGACAGAAAGAATGACATACGAAAGTTTCACGAGCATTTTAGCTTCTTTTTTTCTTCCTTTTATTCCCACAATCCACATTTGCGGGAGAAATTTCATCTGCCATAATTTATGTCAACTAAGATGTACATGTAACAAAGTTCTATCAGGATTGCTTCGTAGATTGATTGATTGATTGCTCTCAATAATTGTGGCGCTTCGAGTATATATGACTAATGCCAATGATCATTGGTAATAGTTATTTTGTTTCTCCATTTGTCACGAGGTATTTTTTATTTTTTTGCAAATTCCTGCAACTGTGTGTACGAAGTTCTTGATGGAATTATTGTAGCAGAAGCTACTGGTGGAGTTGGCAAGGTTGGACACGAGACTGGTGAACTTATTTGGCCATTGTGCTGAAGGAGATGAGCGTCTATTAGTTGCTGAATATATGCCTAACAATAAACTGTCAAAGCACCTATTTCACTGTATGGTTGTTATTCTTTTGCCTTGCTAATGAATGTCTGGATTCACTTTGACAAGTATACTATGTTTCAGTTGAATCTCTTTCAGGTATGATAATTAATTCCATTTCTTATTTCTGCGGAGTAAGAAGAAAATATTAAAGTAAACAAATGAACCCGATGCTCCCTTTTGCACTTACCTACCTTAGCATATTTATAAAGATAGATACTGTACTAAAATTAATTGGTGATTTTTCTCTTTGCTTTAGGGGATAAACAGCCTCCCCCAGGGAAATATTGACTGGAGCATAGTGCCCTAGCACTTCAGAAGTGTCAAATTCTGTTGGCTTGATGATTTTAATCCTTTGAATGTTGGAGTCCTGCAATTTAAATGATCTAACACTAATTTATTAAAGATCATGAATCATTAGGGTATATGCTAATGCTAACACCTCTTATCTCATTTTTAATTTACCGCTTCAATAATGTGTTCAGCGTGTCAGCTTAGTTATCATCGTCAAGCCACTTACTTGATTTCCAGCTTCCCAACCCGTAGACCTTTCCTTTCACCCCATATCAATGAAGAAGGGCGATGTAAATTGATTATTCTGAAGAACCAAAAGCAAAGAGATGTAAGTGGTTTTTGAAAGCATCTCTGAGGTCAAAAATAAAATTTGTGTACACTGAGACTCCAGATGAGAGATAGTGAAAAATGAGTGGGAATTTGCCGAAAAGTTGTTTTATAACTCTAAGCCCATGTTTGGGTGTTGAAATTTTTTGAAATAATGATTAATGAGAGAATGTGTGGTAGAAAAGTAATGAAAAATTTTAGATTTGTGTGTAATATTATTTTATTAAAGGTTGAACCCCAACCTTGAAGGCCCCCCACTGCCCCGTCCCTAGAGTATCGTGGAGGAGATAAATCACGGGCCGTGCCTCAACAGGTCAGGGCACAAGAGCTGTCATATTGGTACCCCACAAAGAAACAATTTTCAAACATTGTTAGAGGCAGGAATCGTACCCCCACACTACGGCTGCCGCTCAGCTGAGACTACCTCACTCCTGTTATTTGCACCACCGAGCTATGTCCGGGGGGCCATAATATTATTTTATTTGATGAATGTGTAATTGAAATGAAAAGAAAAAAAAAATTAATGTAATGTAATGGAAAAAAATGGGGGCCAAACGAAAGCTAAAGTTTTTAAGAGCATTTTCATGACATAGTCAGCAGCGAAGCCATCACCCGGCGCAGCCGCCCGCGCTAACCCCACCAGAATTTACAGGTTGCAAGTTCGAAGTTGGAACCCAGTCATCGCCGACCGTTGCTAAAGGAAATGAAAAGGTTTGCCAGATTTTTTTTAACTAGTGAGCCTTTCGTTTTGGGCCATTTTATTTGGGGTACTTACAAAAATACCCTTAAAATTATGGATGTTTTGAAAAATCATGTGAAAGATTTTTAGGAAGTAAAAAATACTGTGAAATGAAAAAGTGACACAATGTCACTTTTTTATATAAAAATTATCACTTTTTTTAAAAAATGTGATACAAACTTAAAAAAAGTGACAAAACTAAAAAAAAAAGTGACGCACACACTCCAGAAATGATACAAACTCAAAAAAGTGACACAAACTCAAAAAAAAGTGACAATGTTTTGAAAAATCATATGAAAAGTTTTTAGGAAGTAAAAAATACTGTGTAAAATGAAAAAGTAGCACAATGTCACTTTTTAAAAAAAAAATTGCCACTTTTTTACTTTTAAAAAAAAAAAGAGTGACACAAATTCAAAAAAGTGACAAAACTAAAAAAAGTGATAAATACCAAAGTAGTACTATCCATTTGTGTAGCAACAATAATCGTGTTTTTATAATTAGCACGTCCAGGTCAATCCACATGCTAATTATGTTAGAAAAATATAACATATTATTTCATTTTTTTTATTTTCTTAAAAAGTGACAACATAAAAGGTGACAAAAAAACTAAAAAAGATGACAAATTTTAAAAAAGTGACGAATTCAAAAAAGTGGCACAAATTAAAAGACGTTATACAGATTAAAAAAATGACAATTAAAAAAATGTGACAATCTTTTGACGAAAAAGTGACGAATTCAAAAAAGTGGCACAATTAAAAGAAGTTATGCAGATTAAAAAAATGACATACGATAAAAATTAGTGATTAAAAGAAGTATCAAATATCACAATGAATTTTTGAGGGGGTGACCCGATACTAATCTCTCCATAATATTAAGCATCCAAGTAATTCTACAGATTTACTATGTCTCCATTTGAATCACCTAGCTTGAGTTGTGCATTTTTCAAACCCTTTCCATACTTCCCTTCCAATCTAGCTTGTTTGGCAGCTTTAATACTAGGAAGATTCCAGGGTCTCTTTTTTAGGTTAATTCTTTGTAGGCCATCCGAAGAAGGAAGTAGGGATCATGTAAACGCCAACAAACAGAACACAGCATACAGATAGCTGGAGAATTCATCTACAAAACCAGAATGCGTGAACAAAAGGACAGTTAATTCATCGTTTTCTCATTAACAGAAGCCATTTTAAGAAACTCCACAAACTGAGGCATAGTTAATTGCATAGTTAATTCACTGCAAGTTAGTAAACAACACAAGTAAAAACCTTTTGTCAAATCATAGATAATTTTCACACTTGAGACAAACTTTAGAGTTCAATAACAGAAGCTGTTTCTTGTTTCTTTCTTATAGTAAAAAACCCAACAAACGCAGTTGATTTCTTCAGTATTCCTTATCTCTAACACGAAACAACAATCAAATCGCACAAGTTTCAACTTGCATTCCATGCTCGGGCTCATGCATATAAAACATACAAAAAGTTAGAACTGTAACTAAATATACCACTCCACATTCATCATAATTGTTCTTTAGCCTATGTTTGACACCCTTTTTTGGTTAAAAATTGGTTTTTAAATAGTGATTGATAGAAGAATGTGTGGTTAAAAAGTAAGGAGAATTTTTTGGTTTATGTGTAATATTATTTTATTGATAGAACGTGTGGTTGAAATGAAGAAATAGAAAGAGAAAGAGAATGAAAATGAAAAAAGAAAGGGTGTCAAACATAGGCTTAATATCTAAAACAACACAACATTACCAATCTTGTCCCTTATTTTGCAGAAGAGGAGAAAGAAAAGAAAAATAGTTTTAAGCTCTATAGAGATTATATAAATAAAGCTGATGCCTGCATCTTAGAATTGTAAATGTTTTTTAATCTAAATGCAGCAATACTATGCAATAACCAAATCGGAATTCAAATTGCCCAAATTAATTCAAATGTATTAAAATCCAAATATCTACTAAAGGCTTAAAACAACTAAAAGATGCTCACCGAAGCCCAGTTGATCCTTGTAGGTGGAGAAAGGCTCCTCTTACACCTTTCCTTGGAGTAATGCCCTTCACCAACTCTTCATAGGCTTTCCTCTCTGAAACCTCCGCTAGCTTCTCCAACCTCACCTTTAATTCTACACTCTAAAATCGAAATTGTTTGTCACTTTAAAGTACAATAGCAAAATCATTTCAATACTTAAGTCAAGCTAGGTTTCAGATGTCGAAAAACCCACATGTAGAACTAACTTGCAGCTGAGGCACAAGTATCATTTTAAGAAACTCCACAAACTGATGAACGGCATCTTCTTTGTTCATCTCATCAATTGGAGGTGGAATTCGACATAAGAAAGGGGTATGAAAATAGAGTGCACTCAAATTGGCAGCATAATTGATGCATAAAATTCAGAAATGACCATGAAAAAAGGATTAGTATAGCAGCATGATATGAAACTGCAAAATCATAAAAATGGCTGCCACACCCTATATATACCCATCAAAATTAGGACATAGTATGGAAAATCCATATACACACAACACACATACAAAGCACAAAAATTCCCTAAAAATTTAAATAAAATCAGAATAGTGTCGAAGTTTTCTTCACCTAGAGTTCAAGTCTCTAATGGCGCTAGCGCTTTCTTGACCCATGGTTCAAGTCTGTAATGGTGGTGGCGCTGTTACTCGGTTGATTTTTGACGAAGTTGGCTTCTTCTTCTTCAACAGGGAGAGTTTGTGTTTTGTTATTTCAGCAAAATGACTTCTTTTCATGGGTGTTTTTTAGCGTATTAATTACTGTTAATTTAAAGGTTTAGTGAAAAACAGTATTTCTCAATTTTTCTTTTTTTTGGGCCGTACTGGGCCTAATTTTCCCATTTTATTTTGGATTTTAATTGGGCCAAAGGCCTGCTGTCTGACTGTATGTATTGCCCCAATAAGGCAATAACCATTCACCCGTCAAATGCAATTATACGTCTGTGACAACTGTGAGCCTCTCTCTCTCTCTCTCTCTCTTGTTTGTTTTTATTTTTTAGTTCATTTTGATGCCTTCCTCATTTAGAACGTGAAGTCTTGAAGCGATATTTTATATGTCTCACTGATTTGATTGGTGATTTAGTATGTGAATTGTGATTATTTATGAAAATTGGGAAATTTGTGAAATTGTGAATATGTGGACTCTGATTTGTGAGGGGAATTTGTGAAATTGTGAATCAACGGAGAAAGATTTTTTGAAAAAAGGATTTTTGTGAGGGGAGTTTGTATATGATTTTTACGTTATATTACATTTACGTATGGGTTGAAATTTTTTTAAGATTATTTAATAAATATTAAGTTGACAAGGACTGCGCTAGCTCACCGACAGTCCTGGATCTACGACTGGACATAGTCCAAATTCGTTTAGTTCCTTTTAAGGTTTATTAGTTTGAAAAAAGCTGTTTGTACAGCCATTAGGGGTTGTAAAATTTACAGCCCCCTCTAATTATGGTAATCAGTGGGCCCTTTTTAGTTTACATATCATGTCTGTCTGCTAATTTGAATTTTTGTGATTAGATGAATTGCCACTGTAGATTGCGCTTGGTTAATAAGTAAAAGATAATTTTAAGTAAAAAAGAAATTACTTATTTCAGCAGTACCTCTTACCTTATTTTCCAAAATAAGTAACTTATCTTCAACTTCAACTTCAACTTCAACTTCAACTGATAAGAAAGATAATTATTTCAATACTTGCTTATTAAGCATACTTTTTAAGCTAGCCAAAGATGCTCATATTCTCCATTCTAACTCAAACCTTATTTTTTATTAAGAGCCTGTTTGGTAACCATTAAAATTCAATTAAAATTGAAAATATGGTCATTATTGGATCCCACACGTCTAATAAAAGTCAACAATAACGATTAATTTTTCAATTTTAATCCGATTTTAATCTCTACCAAACGGACTCTAATTTGGTTAGTCTGTCGCCCATAGGATCTTTCGTCAAGTGCTGATGTGTCATTTTCTAACTTATAGTTGGTGTCAATGTCGTCTGTGCCATAAGAGTATGGTACAAGTGAGGCTAGCCCTGTCGTATTTGATGACTGGTCAGACAGGTGAAGCATTTTGAGATGGTATACAGGCTCAAAATTGCATGCCTCATGAGTGGCCGATGGCCTTTTACATGCAGGCGCGCACTTGCCCTTAACAAGCTCGGAATGGAAAACAATGCTCAAGAATGTTCAACTTAGGTGTCTTCTTTTATATAAGAAGCAAAACACTTGGCACATTGAGATCGTCATGAAAATCTTGAAATCCAGTTCTCATCTTTTATTCGAATTGGGATTCGATAGAATATGAAGGATGTATGTAAAAATCTCCATCAGTCTTGAATTCAATGAGGCGAGGGCTTGTTATAGTTGAATCCCACCTCTGCTATGTAGAAAGTAGTCAGCTCAATACACAAATGTATAGATCACTTGCTTATGTCAAATTCTAAGCAGACTTAGTTGATGCAAAGCATTTTGCATTAGCCCTTTCTTGCCCCAATCAAAAAGTACTAGAATTAGAAAGGATATAGGGTTAATTACACAGATGGTCATTGAAGTTTTGGATAATTACTATAATGGTTACTCAAGTGATTTTCCTACGTTAATAGTCACTCAAGTTTTTAACTATTATACTAGTGATCACTCGATCAAAAGAATTAACAACAAATCTTTTTTAATACCATAAAATATCAACGTGTTACCAAATGATGTTATTTATCAAGTCAAGTTAGCAAAAATTGCTATTAAAATGGGGTTTACTATAAAATTTAAGTCGAAAAATCTAATCAAAACTAAAGCAAGTTACATTTTTCTCATCTGAACGTGTCTAATCTTCAATTTTTTACTCTCTAATTTTGCTACCTTGGTGACATGTTTACAAAAAAATAATAATAACTTCATTAATTATTGATAAGATTACTCAAAACAGAAAAATTTAATGATCATTGTCGCAATTAACTCTTAAGATATACAACATAGGCTGCTTATATAGAAAGAAGTCGTTCACAAACTCGAAACCTATATAAAAAAAATAAAGAAGCAAATCTAGTATCATAGATATACAACCGAGATGAATGTACTTTTCGCCACAAATGTCACTCTAGGAAAGAATATCTCACTCGTGTATTAAGATCTGGAGTTCCATCTTAAAAGATCAATCTCGAAGTCATTATATATTGATATAGATTTTCATCTTTATTCAATGTGAAATTTATCTCTTAATATACCCACGCATGATGGTAGCTCGTTTAAGCAAATCAATTTATTGAAATTTGCTTGCTCATTTTTTGAGTCTTAGAGTCAAATGGTGGTATAAAATTAAATGTAAGTTAATATTTCTAAAATTTCCTTTGCATCCTCATTTACATCTTTGTAAATCTAAATCCAAATTATGTTCCAATGAAAAGATCTAAATTCACTTTTTGCCTCTCGTGGAATTTACAGTTTTTGCCGAAAAATGTAATTCACATTTCCTTTCCATATTTCCATTACAGAGTTTTTCAACCACTTTAGAGATCTAAATCACAATTTGAATTTATTTTACGCCACAATTGGAGATGCTCTTAAACCATATTAAGATTTGAGATTTCATCTTAAAAATCAATATTATTAAGAGGAGTGACACATACTCTTATATGTTAATTTATATTTTTTTTTCTTTATTCGATATGAGATTTATTCTTTTAACATCTTGTAAGGAAAATAAAACATGTAATCCTTTCTTGATAGAATTTTTCATTCAAGTCTATTTCTAATTATTAAACAATTAACTTTGGACACTTAAAAAAGTCCTTTCTTTGTCTCAGTATTTGTGCTGTAATTTTTTCCACTCCTACCTAAATACTTTCATTTTCAAATGCTGAGTCATTTGTTGAAAATGTCTACCATAAATATCTTTTACTTCAATTCACTCACAAGTCAAGCCATCAATCATCATTATCTTTTCCTACGTGAAAAAATTTTCAAATCTTCAAAATTTCCTGTAATAAATGAAAATAACGTGTCTCTATTGAACACGTATGTTTCTATCTAATTTGTTGACTAATTTATTAACTTCGTCTTAAACACAATAATTTCTGTTAAGATTTGAAATTCTATCTTAAAATATCAACCTTATTAAGAGGAGTAGTTCAAATTCTTATAAATTGATTTATATTTTCATCTCTATTCGATATAGGATTTTATCCCGTAACATACCCCTGCAAAATATTGGCTCATTTGGAAAAAGAAAAAAAAAAAAAAAAGAACCTTAAAATCCGTGGGCTCATTTTTTTGAATTTTCATTGGGTTAAATTGCTCGTTGGAGTTTGATAGATCGTGAGTCACATTGATATTTCTCATTGAGGGAATGTTATAGTGGCAAGGTTATCATGGTGACAACAAGAGTTTTTAAGTTTCTAAAAAGAAAATGTCTACTTCTCCAGAGTTGATGAGCTGGTTTTGCCCTGCTCCATTCAAACGGTTTCTTAAGGATGTTACAAATTTGAACTTTGATGAGGAACCAAATTATTCTAAATTGGTATCATAGCCCATGTTATCATTAAGTCTCGGCCCAGTAGCCTGCAAGAGATACAGTTTGCTCCCACCCAAGACTCGATGTGTGAGGCAGAGATCGTTGATATTATCCCACATCAATTGTGGAAGGAGATGGTGATCGATTTATAAGTGTGAGGGAAAGTCTCATCTCTTGAGCTAGATTTTGAGATTAAGAAGGCCCAAAACCACCTAACATATGGTATCATGGTCCTTTAAACTTTAAAGAACAATTCAATCCGATTAAGACTCAAAAAAATGAGCATACTTGTATTACTCCTCTTAATAAAGTTGATCTTTTAAGATATGGAATCCAAGTTTTAAACAATTTCAACCCTTTAATTATTTACCTTTATATAGATAATGAAATGATCGATTTTAAATCGTTAATTATAAAGTTTAACCCTGGATAGAATACGCACATCTCACTAAAGTGTATGTTAGATGACGCCTAATTCCCTAATTTATGTATGAACTTTAGCTACTGTTTGGCTCCCATTTTTTAAAATCTATTTTTCCTCAAATTTATCTTCAACCATATTTTTCATTGAACCCACAATTTTTATCTGTTTTGCATCTACAAATTTTATCAACTTTTATTAAAATCTAAAAAAAAAAAAATGCCAATCAAAGCTTAATGGTTAGGTAGAAAGACGCATTTCACTTACCCATTTAAGAACTAATAAATGGCTATAAAATTACGTAGAAATAGCCAATTAGACATGCTTAAAAAATGTACATAGAAAACAATGAAAAGCAAGTTGCTGAAAAATTAATTAATAGTGGACCTGGTGGGTGCCGGATTGATAAGCAATCTACATTTAGAAATAAAGATAGTTGGATCTGCTTATCGCCTTTCTTGACTTTTTATTAATTAGTGTGGGCAGTGATAAGTGATTGATTATGAATAAGGATACGTGATGGAATTGAATAGGAGCTTTTGCTTTTCAAATTCGCTTTCACCATACAAAAAGTCAAGCCGGACCACTTTTTTTTTATAAAAAATTTGAGAGCCATTCTTTTCTATAACCTTTATGTCACTATCACGTCTCCAAGTTTCTTCTTGACCATTGATGTATTTTACTAGCTGTTTAAATTTTAATAGATGTCTAATCTTCTTAGAAGATAGTGTCAAAACATGCAATTAGGGATAAATGCCCACGTTTGATTAGTTCTATTTAAAAGTTATCGACTTATAAACACTCTCATAAACAAGCTGATAGCAAATTAAATTAGAATCGAATTAAAATCCAAAAAGGATTGCTCGATTGGTCAGACCTTGAGTTTGCTCCCAATGATCAGCCATTCGAGTCCCCTTAGGGCATCTGAGGTAAGTATTCGGCCGTAAACTTTAGGACCCCGTGGGATTAGTTGAGGTGCGCGTAAGCTGATTCGGTCTGGTCCGAACTAATACTTAACCAGTTATGATTCTTACAATTGAGAATAGAGTCATTCTTATATAGGGTGCACCGTTTGAGCCACATTATTTTGGAAGGGTGTATTCTGGAATAGTAGATTGATGGAGAATGCGTGGTTGAAAAGAAAGGAAAAGTTATTGATGTGATGAAAAATATTATTTTATTGAAAATGAACAGAAAAATTAGAATGAAAGTTTTAACGTGACTCAAACGCTCCATTCTATTGGTTCCAAGTTATAATTTTTCTATTGAATTAACCGTTAGTTTGTGACATTCAAAATAATCAACACTTCTGCCGTCTAAAATAAAAAGAAAAATGGAAGTGAAACAAACAAATTACATATCAATTTGTTCATTTATACAATTTCTTTAAGTATAAAATAACCAAATATAAATTTAACTAATATATATCTTTGTCGGTCATTATGTCATCTCAATTCTTATTTTAAATGTGCTTGCTAGCAGAAGATTTGGATTATTCGTAGCTAAATTTAGAATTTGTAGAGAAGAGAAAAAAATCAAACCTGTCAATTTACCAACTTGACATTGCCGGCAGCTGTCACATCCAACACACCGTGAGTCTGTGACAATATGTCAGCGATAAGACCAGATTGGATTGAAACACTTCACCTAACACAAAAAAATATTGTTTAATTTTGTACGTTGTTTTTCATTCATAATTGAAATATTGAACGGCTAACTTTTATTTTTCTCAACATATTATGTTGATTTTTATGAAGAATCTATTGAAATTTGAAATTAGGGTCTGTTTGATAAGAAAGATTTTTCATCAAAAATAGAATTCAAATTCCATTTTTCATGTTTTGTAGTGTTTGATGGCATAAAATTTCCCTAGAAAATATTTTCCACAAAGCCTCCACACGTTCACCAATTTCATGATTTGGTTGAATTTTTTTACCACCTTTTTGGTGAGAGACTGAATTCCATTTTTTTTTTTACAATTGAAACAAATTTTATAATCAATTGCAAAAAAAATTTCACTTTAATGAACAATTTTCATGTGAAATAAAGCCAAACGAACACTAAATTTTGATGAAAAAATTTCGTTTTTTTTTTTACTTTTTGGTAATGGAAACAAATTTTATAACCAATTATGGAAAAATTATCTCTTTAATGAAAAATTTTCATGTAAAACAAAGTCAAACGAACACAAAATTTAAAAAAATTTCGGGTGAAAAATTATACCAATCAAACACACTAAATTAACAATTCCCTGCAAAACAATTTCTAGGCAATTACTATCCCTGGAATTCATTTTCTTTCTACTTATTTTCCACACTTGCAATTAAACGGACCCTTAGATCTCAATGGCCAACCTTACCCTTATTTAATTTTCATTATTTTCAAAATATATTTTTTTTCTTTCTTATTAATAAAAAAAAATCTTTATTTTTTAACCACACATTCTCTATCAAAATACTGTTATAAAATGTGTTATTTCCCAAAAAAAAAAAAATTGGGCTCAAACATGCTCTGGTTAAAAAAGGTAATATAAATTTTTGTATATTGATTAATATTTTTTTGTTTAAACGGTACGACAAGATTTAATTATTTCTGATATGTATACTCTTCGAATAATTTTCCAACACACTAAAACAAGCAGGTTTTTCCCAAATCAAATCTTGTTACTCTTTGTTCTCGTATGTGATGACATAATCTATAATTGGTTACAACTTACAATGATTCTGCCATTCAGCATTTGAAATTTTTTCTTGCATGGAAGTTCTTCATTAAAGATATTGATAGACAAACATTTTCTTAATATTGAAGTTCCTCGTTCTCACGAAGGTTTGTTCTTGTGTCAGGCATTCGTGAAGATGCATGTATGCTTGGTGAAAAAAGTGCATACTTCCTTGAGGAACAAAATCTCTTCTTAACCCCCAACTTCTAGTACTATGTGATCCTACGTCGTATCCCCGCTTTATGGGCCGCCTCATTTATCTTACCTTCGGTCCGTCCCCCGACCTGACATTGTCTATTTTGTTCACATTTTAAGCCGATTCATTCATGCCTCACACATACTGGCCGCATGGATGCTGCCACCAGAGTTCTTCAATCTCTCTCAAAGACTCACCTTAAAAGGCATTCTTCTATCGTCTTCAAGTACATTAAATTCAGTGGCTTTTATGATTGTGAATTGTATCAACCTAGTCCTTGCTCTACCGCAAGTTATTGTACAATGTTTGGTTCCAATCTAGTTTCTTGGAAACCTAGGAAACATATTACTATTTCTCGTTATTTTACTGAGGTAGAGTATCTTAGGATTTGTTTGAGGCTCACTTTTTGGAAGGATATATGTTGTAATAGTTAATTTTTTATTATTATTTTTTTAATTTTTTTTTTGACATTTTTAAAGAATATGGCTCAAACTGAGGCTTAGTGTTACACATTTGTTGCCAATTATTCTCTAATGCGACAATCAAGCAACAAAACACATTGCTGAAAATCCCCCTTTTTCATGAATGAACGAATTAGCATATAAGAAACTGATTGACTTTATTCGAGACAAGTTATGGCTATCTAATTTATGACTTTACTTGCAAGCTGGGTGTCACTCTGTCTGTGAATATAATTTCCACATATCAATCTATTATTTCGTTTCATGATATATGATGACACTAAATGGCTATCTAGAATTAAGTAGAGTGGATTTCACAAATTGTTCTCTCTATTAGTCATCTCTCTCTCTCTCTCTCTCAATTTTTTCACACTACGTTCCTACTAATCCATTGCTAATGAAATTTAATCAATAACATAAATATTATTGTTAATTTGCTTGACGTATAAGTTATGTATTTGAAATACTTTGCTAACAATTTAAATATGTATTTTTTTTATGCTATAATTGTTCTAACTGCATTCTTAAACCAGATTAATGGGAAGTTGATTTTCTTTAATCTAATAATTGAAAGTTACGTCCATATGCAGCAATCAAGAGAAAAAAGTCATCCAAGTTCGTCTGTGTCAGAAAATTCAGGTCCATAATTATCCTTATATATTTAAGTAATCAAGCATTCGAGGATTTTAGTTAGAGCAGAGGTAATCCAATACGTGTCAAGTTTGAATGGTGGATATTGACTATCAAAAATTCCTCAAATACGCAGTACTAGATCTTGCGATGTGATCACATTGATGCGAGTTACTTTAACAATAGTATACTAAAGTCATTTAATTGCAATTGTGAAATTGAGTGGAAATAAAATATTTTATAGGGAATTAATTTTCTTAGAAAATATTTTATTGGGAATTGTAATTAATTGTGTTTGATTTGGTATAATTTTTCATGAAAAATGTTGAAAGTTTGATATCCATTTGGCTTCTTTTTTATGAAATTTGTCCATTTAAATGATAATTTTTTCTACTATTGGGTCTAAAATTTGTTCCAATTGTAAAAAAAAGTAATTTGAAAAAAAAATTTACTGTACAGAATATCATTCGTTTGACTTTATTTTGCATGAAAGTTGTCAATAAAAGTGAATTTTTTTTTAACATTGTATTTAGAATTTGTTCTCATTGAAAAAAAAAGGTGGAAAATGTTTTCCCACCAAATAGGTGGGAAAACAAAATCAAACTTTTATGCATGACTAATATATTCATCCCCAGTGTGTTTACAGATACAGTCTAGGTGGCGTTAATGTAGCATTAAATGATAAACGAAATTAAATAAGTCATTTAATTTCACATTTCATTTAACATATCATTTAAAGTCATTTAAACTGTGTTTGTAAACATATTGGGGATGAATAGCATTACTCTTTGTGCATCAAAGGATTGTACCTAGAAAAATGTGGAAAACATTTTGTCAGAAAATTTGTGCTATCAAACACCCTTAATTGGCTAAAGTTGGAAAATATTTTCCTTTTCTACCCATTTTCTAGACTATCAAACGGACCCTAAGAACTTGTTTGGTGGTTTTACTTCTTGTAGAAATGTTTCTTGAATAAATTATTTTAAGTTAGCTTCATCTAAATGTGTTTTTAGTCTGACAAAGCGCTTTAAAAAAAATTTCAAACATGTTTAGAAGTAGTTTTTTAAATTTTAAAAATTTTGTCGAACGGATCGTACATATGCAAATAATTGTACTTCTTAACAATTATAAAATAATGCTATGTGTACATCTTTGTGTACACTTCATTGAAGTTCAAAAAGTGTTGGACAAGAAATTGTATTTTTTTAAAACTGTCCAATCATGTATCGTCACGTGTTACAATATAAGAAAATGATGTAAAAAAATATGAACATGTAGCATGATTCAAAATTATATGTTTAATAGTCTCCAATTTTGCACCACAAAACTCGCACAACTTTGATCGTTGAAAATATAAGTAAAAATAAATCGGAACAACTGAAAACCTTGAACCAAACACTGTCGTCCTTAATTTAGTAAAAGCTCTACGCAAATATTTGATAATATAAATAACAGCATGTCGATTATTTTCTATATTGAACTTTTCTTTTTTGAATGATATATTAAACTTTTCGGTGATAATACATATATATACTAATTAAAGATAAATTGATCCCAAGGGGATGTAAAGTTCAATCAATTGATATTTCAAATCTTGATGACAAATCCCGAATCAAGAAGGGCACCAAAAAAAAAAACAAAAAAAGGTATTAATATCCAATTCGCATAATCTCGGGTGATAAATCGAATTAGGATTATTCTAAGTGTACAGAAAAAAATTTCACACCCCCTCACATGTGTAAGGTCCACCAGAATAAAAAATGGAAAAAAAAAAAAACTCACCCCCACCTTGTACTGTGAGTGTCTGGGAAATTATCCACTCTCACCCCTTCTATAAGTGTGTCACATCTCTTTTCGTTATGGGCACTTTTATAGTGGAAAGAAAACTTAAACCTCTTTATTAGTGACCTAACTTGGTGACATCGTAAGAAAATTAACGTAGTTAGGGTTTCATATTCGGTTAACCTCTAAATATATGAAGTTGATCGTAGGCTCCACATTTAAGTAAGAACCTATTAAATCAATTTAATTTCTCTTAAATAAAATTATAAAAAAGATTAAATATTACCTTCAAAAAAATTATCAAGTTTTGGTTCGTAATATTGAAAAATAAATATTTTCATGAAGTTAATTTATAGACGAAATCGCATATATGATTTAAGTAATAAAAAAACAAAAATTAATTTACTAATGTTAAAAAAATTGTCAGCAATGAAATAATAGTTAAAAAAAAAATTATTCAATGTGTGCGCACGTGGAAAAAGCATCTATGCTACACATGATTACACCATTCTAAAGTATAATCCTTTATAAAGTGATTTTTGTTTTCATCCACTTTCTACGTGGGATAAACTCCTTTTTAGTTGACACGCTTTTAATTTCAATTTCTCATTCACCCGAACATCAATTTTGACAAGTAAATATATGATTTTGATGTACTCACGGAGGAGAACACAAATCAATCTTTATCTTCCAAAATAGCCAAACGGGTCTCACTCAAAACGCATGTCAAAATCTGTCATATCTCATTTTTTTTCAACACGAAGCGCCGTGTATAATACCCAACTCAAACTTGGTCAATTTAGCCTGCTTACTTCGTGGGGTGTCAATTATCATATGACCATTCCATTAGGATTTCAAGTCCATATGGAATTAATAATAGTAGCTAGTTGTGTGGGGTGAGGATTGTCCTTTTGTTCTTCAAGTTTTCATCACCATAATAAGCTCAAAATAAGGAGAAAAACAGTAGTTGAGGCCCCAAAATCCAAATGATTTATGAACTGTAAACTACTTTAGGTTTTTTTTTAAAAAAATCAAACTTTATTAATATCCAATCCACCATAAGATTGTTTGGACAGCCTAATGCACGGTAACTCATATTCTATGGCATAAAAGACTTTTGTAGTCAGATGCCACTTTGGGTAATTGTCCATAGGGAAAAATTCATTTATCCTACCTTTACATTACACTATTTCAAAAATGACAAAACAACTTTCACATTTAAAAAATAAGATATTTGACCTATAGATACACATATTTATTTATATATATAAATATAAATATTTATTTATATATAAAAATATATAAAAAGATAATTATATATAATATAATTAATTAACCCACCCCCACCTCCACCTCCACCTCCACCTCCACCTCCACCTCCACCTCCACCTCCGGTGACCATTCCAATGACTATTCCGACGACTACTCCGATTCCGACGACTATTCCGACTATTACTCCGATTCCGACGAACGTTTCGACGACTATTCCGGTGAACGTTTTGGTGACCATTGATGGTCACAGTCGAGGTCACAAGTCACAACTCAGGTCACAAGTCACAACACATTATTATTTTTTTATAATGATTAATTACATGATAAGGCTAATGTTTCACATTTTTATTAATAGTCACGAGTTATTTTCAAATGGTCACGGCACAGGTCACATAATATATTCACACTTTTGTTCATAATCTCATGTTATTTTCTAATGGTCACAGCACATGTCACATAATATTTTTGCACATGGCTCCGATTCTTGTTGACAGTCACAGATTTGTTGATAGTTACGGGTTTATATTAAATGGTCACAGAACGAGTCACAACATTAGTCACAGCACATGGCTCAGGACACAGCATAGGTCACATAGACTATACAACACCACCTCACCAACTCCAACTCACCGTGACATCCAACAAGCAGCACCACTACAAAATCGCCCCACCACCGCCGAAATCACATGTTACAAGTTCACAACCCAAGTCAAAACGCACGTCACAAGTTCCCATCCCAGGTCACAAGTCACAGGTCAGGTCACAGCCATAGTCGCCCACACCAACACCAACACCAACTCACCGTGACATCCAGCAACCAACACCACTGTAAAAGCAACCAGCACCACTGTAAAACCACCCCTACCACCGCCAAATTCAATAAAACCAAACAATCAATCACCAGACACAAGAACCACCCGCCAAGTTCAATAAAACCACCCCAACCGCCAGCACCACCACCACCACCACCACAGAGACTATGCACCACCACCGCACAACGCCGCAAATCACCACAGAAACCTCTACAGCCGGCAACTCACCAAGCCAACCACATCCACCACCGCCAGATCCAACATACCCCATCAGATCCACCACCACCACTCTACCACACTAACTAACCTCGCCAACACTGCCGCACCTCATCACAAGCATCGCAGTCGCCGACAACAAAACCTAACACATAACCCACCATCCCGCAAATTACCCTCCACCGCCACTTGAAATCATCACCACCACCACCAAAGAACCCACAAAACCGCTCTCTGCCACCGCCAACACCCCCCACCACTATCTCCATCCCTACAAAAAATCAACAAAATCGGCGACAACGGTGATGGGTAAATCGGGTGACTACAAATCGCATATCTCTAGGGAGAGAATTGCAAACCGCCACCACACCACCACCAACAACTCAGCCCCACCACCAGCCATTTATCTCTATCACACTACAATCACGATGCATATCCCAAAAAATTCGGAGCAGTTGCGATTGTCGGCAGACTCAGCACCACAAAAGACACCACACACCTCGCCTAAATCACTGCACAACCACCACAAGATCAACTTCGTAACGTTCAAAATCGCCGCTTCACCTCCAATGCCATCGCGCGAATGATGCCGAGACGAGAAGGATGACGCAGCTGTGCGATCTGTTGCCCATCCACGAACTGCGTTGCAGAGACGTGGTTCTGGTGGACGACGCCACGAGAAGGATGATGTCGCCACGCGAAGGATGGCGTCGGCGTTCAGAGAAGGCGATGGTGTTGGTACCGGCGGGCGAAGCATTTCAGAGAAGATGATGATCTGTGGCTGCGCCTCCAAGTTCTCCTCCGGCGGACGACGCACTTCGGTGGGGCATGGTGGAGGCGGTGCGGTTGTAGCGAGAAAGAAAGAGAGAGGGATGGGGGGGAGGTGAGTGAATATGTGATTAATTAGGGTTTTAAGGTGGGGTGGGGTGTATATAAATTATTTTTTATAATATTATTATTAATATTTAATTAAATATTAAAACATATGTATCTATATATAAAACATCTGATTTTTGAACATTAAAACTTGAAATCTGATTTTTGAATTTGAATCTTGAAAAGTAGGGATTCTTGTAATTTCCACTTGTCCATATGTGCGTTTCCTTAAAAGTAGTGGATGGTTTTTTTTCTATATATCCTCTATTGTGTAGGATATACGAAAACGTACCCATCATACGTCTTGGAACTTTTTTGATACAAAAAAAAACAGAAGTGATGTGGATTATTCAAGAATCGAAGTCAGATTGCTTTATAAAAGAAAGATATTAATGGACTTCTATAAAATAGTTTCAAGGAATTCAGCCCCTTTGAGGTCACGAGTTCAAATTATGTCACCACAATATATATATAAAATAAAGGAGTGTTTGAAAATGGAAATTTAATAACTTAATTTGTCCCGATCTAATTAAAGTATCGAACACAATCCATACAAAAGATTTATTCAACATCAATAATGGATTTTCGTGGATTAGGGTTCCGTGGTCCATATTCTACACGGATCGACCCTTAAAACCACACAGAAGAAAAGAAAAGGAATTCATTCACCAAGAACGAGGATGACATCCACAAAGGACAAGCGCAAAGCAGTATTCGTAAGCAGTAAGTAAGGAGAGAGAGAGATACATGAGCGCATAATGCGTGACAATAGGATAGGAAAGATCAACTCTGCAATCAGTTGTTAAAATCAATAGATTTTCAAATTCTTCATTCCTCCCTATAATAGGGTAACACACAACCATTGATCTCATTACGATTCAAGGATCAATATTCCTACTCCCACTTCAAATGACACTTTTTATTTTTGCATCGGGTCAACAAATAATCTGGTGTGCAATGTTGGGGCCATGTAGTTTCTTCGACTAATGAAATCCGGTTACGATTCATCATCGACCCATCCCAAGTTTGTTTGGCAACACAAAATCCCAACATAACGCGTAGACATAAAGTGGTTTAGAAATGACTCATAGGACACTCGAAACAGTGGTTAGATCATTAACACTTGTAATTGATAAAAAAGGTAGTTAATAAAAATCAAGTGGAGGCGAGCAATTAAAGAAATAGTAGTGAAAATACAAAAAAAATGAAGAAAGGAAAGATAATAAAAAGTGCATGTTTCAAGCGTGTCAACATCAATACAGCTTTACTGAATATTGAATACAGCTTAATCCCAACTAGAGGTGGCAATTGAGCCGAGCGGCTCGTCGGCTCGCCCGCTCGGCTCGTACTGTTCACGCCCACGAGCCGCTCGGGCTCGTAAAAAAACGAGCCCGAGCACGAGCCGAGCTCGTCCAAACGGGAGACGAGCCGAGCAGGCTCGGCTCGTCACTGTTATTTAAAAAAAAAATAATAATAATTTAAAATTGGACGAGCCACGAGCCGAGCGGCTCGTGGCTCATCCACAAAACAAAAAAAAAATTTTAAAAAAATTTAAAAAACGAGCCGAGCCGAGCGCTCGGCTCATTTGGGCGAGCTCGGGCACGAGCCGAGCTCGCCCAAAATCCCACGAGCCGAGCCGAAGCTCGGCTCGTGGGTAACGAGCCACGAGCTCGGCTCGTGCGAGCACGAGCCGAGCTCGTCTGGGCATGGGCCGAGCCGGCTCGGCTCGGCCCATTGCCACCACTAATCCCAACTATTTCTCCCTAAGTGAAAAGGACATTATGAGCCGGCTCGGCCCATTGCCACCACTAATCCCAACTATTTCTCCCTAAGTGAAAAGGACATACTCGATCGATTCTTTTACAACACATTGTTTTGTCACCATTTTTATTTTTATTTCCAATTTATAAACAAAGTACATATATCGTAGATATTTTTTTTTACAACGGATTTTGCGGAAATAGATTTTTATTGGAGAAAGCATAATTAAAAAGCAGGAAAAAATTATGAGTCCACTTTCAAAAAATTTGTATTGAAAGAATACTAGAATTTAAGGTCGTGTTTGGTACATATTAAAATTAGATTTTAATCAAAATCAAACAATCAATATTAATCACATCTTTTGTGGATCTCACAGCTTTTCAACCACATATTTCAAAAAATTCTATCACAATCTACAAATAATCTAATTTTAATTCTCACCAAACACCATCTAAATGAGTTTGACGATTTTATCAAATAAGAGCTATAGAGGACAAAGTCTTTTCTTGTAGTCTTGAACACTAGGAGGGTGTGTGGTAGAGATTAAAATCAAATTAAAATTGAAAATATAGTCGTTATTGTTCATTTTTATTAGACGGATGAGACCCAATAACGACCATATTTTTAATTTTAATCGGATTTTAAGTCGTACCAAACAGGCTCTAGGGCAATCTTACTCTATATATACATCACCATTTTTGCTTCTCTTCTCAACTTTCTTCTCCCCCTCAAATTTCTTTCTCTATAGTTCTCTTCTTTTTCTTCTCTATCTCTCTCTCTATAATTTTGAAGCAATTGCAATTCGCATTTCGACGTAAGGAGAAACAATGGGTTGCTTAAACATTGTTCAAAAGGTTAGTGAGATACTATTCTCTTCTTCTGTATCTTCATATATAATTTGCAGAGAAATTTTCTTTTTGATCATTTCGATTTATTCTTTTCTTTCACATGCATGGAACCTCTGTTCTTCTTCCATTAACTTGATTCTATATGTTATAAACTAGCAGCAATTATCGTATGGACCATGTTTGGCTATTCCCAGAGAAAGTAGGTTTGGAGAGTAAAAAAAGTAACTTTAAAAGTCAGGTTTTGTAAAATAAAGTAACTTACTACCAAACATGCTCTTTGGGTTAGGGTGGTGGTAGGGAAGGTGAAGTTGTCTTTCTCATGACGTGTCAGTGACCATTATCTTTTTTTATTGTAGCTGAACTTAAATATGTGCTGGAGAGATTACGTCATCCTTTGGCGCATTTGATAGTATCTCGCTCGTATATATCCGTATATACACGACGAAACGGCGATCAGGACAAAGATAAAATAATCTGATTCATGAAGTAAAAATGAAAGAGATTCTATTGCAGTTTCATAGATAGCTTCTTTAACTGATTATATGAAGCCAAAATCTGCACGTCACCTAGTTTAGTACTATATTCATGAATTTAACATGGTTGCCTTTATTATATTCCTCGAAAAAGGAAATTCAGAAAAATAGTTTTCATCACTGCATTAATTTCCATCTGTATTTCAACCCTATTGTTGTTACAAGTCAATTTGGCTTCTTCTTCCTCGTAATAATAATTTCCAGGACATGACGAAAAACTTCATAACACGTGTCATGCATATGAGATAATAAAAAAAATAAGAAATAAATATCTTTTGTACTCAATTTTTATCAGAATCGAGTCGAGGAGAAAACAATGAAACAACAAGAAGAGTGCACTTTCGATGGAAGTGTAGATAAGCATGGACATCCTGCGGTGCGCAAAAGTACTGGATCATGGTTTGCTGGTATTCTAATACTAGGTAAGCCTCAGTTTCTTTATGGTAAATATAAATTTTAAATTCCAAAATTAATATTTAATTACTTGCAGTAAACCAAGGTCTTGCTACACTGGCATTTTTTGGGGTAGGAGTCAATCTAGTTTTGTTTCTAACTAGAGTCATGGGACAAGACAATGCTGAAGCCGCAAACAACGTTAGCAAATGGACAGGCACTGTCTACATCTTTTCTCTTTTGGGGGCTTTCCTTAGTGACTCATACTGGGGACGTTACAAAACTTGTGCTATTTTCCAAGCCATCTTTGTGGTTGTAAGTAGTCAACTTTTATATGCTCAAAGTCTTTGTGCCTATGAATACCAACTTGGAATATATCCTTTTCACGTCACATCGTTTATTGTAGACATCGACCATATCAAGAGATGTAAAGTCTAAAGTGGGTTGATCCAATTTGATTTAACACAATTTAACTCGTTGTATAGTATTTTATTTTATTTTATTTTTATCCAAAACTCCTTAATCCCGTGTTTGACAATCATTAAAAAGAATTTTCTGGGGAAAATAAATTTTGGAATAGTGATTTTTTGGAGAATATGTATTTAAAAAATAAAAAAAAAAATTGAATTTACGTGCAAGATATTCTATTGTGAGAATATGTGGTTAAAAATGAACTTAAAAAAAAAAAGAATTTTATTTTAATGATTGTCAAACATGGGCTAAATTGTGTCGGGCAAAAAGTTATGAGGCAGGCTAGCGAGCTTAAGCCAAGTTAAATTGCCTTTAGCCCTTATCCTTTTAATTTTACGGTAAAATTAGATTTATTCTTTTTGCCATTGGCTTGCATCGCGGGCAAAAATATTTTCCATTCGGATTTTTCTTGTTTCTACAAAAATAAAATTATTCTAAATTTCAAAATATTTTATTTCACTATCGACACACTTTAGTCTAGATTGGCCCACTTGTCATAGTTAATTTCAATTGGTTGTTATAGTCCATTGACTTGTGTGTTCCATTTCCTAAAAATAATAATTGCATGAAATTAATGATAAAAATCCTAACCACGAATTCTTGTAATGGTCGTCGTCGTCAATCTTATTAATAATAGCTTGTTTACTTTTGTGTATTAAAAATTGATATACACTAATAAAGCTATATGTATATAATTGATTGCAGGGTTTGGTATCACTTTCTTTAACATCATACATATTCCTAGTCAAGCCTAGTGGTTGTGGGGATGAAAAAACGCCTTGTACTTCTCACTCCACCATCCATGTTGCTCTATTCTATGTATCCATTTACTTGATTGCCCTTGGCAATGGTGGATATCAACCTAATATTGCAACATTTGGAGCAGACCAGTTTGACGAAGATCACTCCAAAGAAAGCCACTCAAAAGTGTCCTTTTTTAGTTACTTTTATTTGGCTTTAAATCTTGGATCTCTCTTCTCAAACACAATTTTGGGGTATTATGAGGACAAGGGAGTGTGGGCTTTTGGGTTTTGGGCATCTGCTGGTTCAGCTGTAGTTGCACTGATCTTGTTCCTTGTTGGGACGCCAAGGTATAGACATTTTATACCAAAAGGTAACCCACTTTCAAGATTTTGCCAAGTGATTGTTGCTGCATTAAGAAAATGGAAAACAGAGGTCCCTTCAAGTGATGATAAATTATATGAAGTAGATGGTAAGGAGCTTGCACAATATGGGGACAGAAATATACTTCATACGCATGGATTCAAGTAAGCATTTAGTTTCTATCTTTGACATAAATGTTTTGAAATTTGGAGACGTAAGATTTAATTTCATATCGTTGTATGCAGGTTCTTGGACAAAGCCGCAGTTATCACATCAAAGGAGTATAGTTTAGAAGGAAAGGATCTTGGCATTAATCCGTGGAGACTTTGCTCAGTGACACAAGTTGAAGAAGTAAAATGCGTTCTTAGACTTCTTCCAATTTGGCTATGCACCATACTGTACTCTGTCGTCTTCACTCAGATGGCCTCTCTTTTCGTAGAACAAGGGGCTGCAATGAAAACCACTATTGCAGGCTTTCATATTCCTCCAGCGAGCATGTCTAGCTTCGACATTCTTAGCGTTGCAGCTTTTATTTTCATCTATAGACGAGTTCTCGACCCACTTGTTGCCAGATTTAGAAAGTCTAGTCCCAAAGGGCTAACTGAGCTTCAACGAATGGGAATTGGCCTAATAATCGCTATAGTGGCAATGATAGCAGCCGGTATAGTAGAACATTTTAGACTGAAGCACGTGCAGAAAGATTGCTTGAAATGTTCGAGTACTTTGAGTATCTTCTGGCAAGTCCCACAATATGTTTTAATCGGCGCATCAGAGGTTTTCATGTATGTTGGACAATTGGAGTTCTTTAATGGGCAGACGCCCGATGGTTTGAAGAGCTTTGGGAGTGCACTTTGCATGACTTCCATATCATTAGGAAATTATGTGAGTAGTTTACTAGTGACTATAGTCATGAAAATTTCTACCTCTGATAAAATGCCTGGATGGATTCCTGGTAACCTCAACAAAGGTCATTTGGACAGATTCTACTTCCTTTTAGCAGCTTTGACAAGTGCTGATCTTGTGTTGTACCTTGTGACAGCAAAGTGGTACAAGTACATAAAATTTGAACAGAGAAATGGGACAAACAATGGAGAAATGAATGAAGATTTCAGACTAGTCTAGACTAGATCATATAAGTTTTCTTCTATCATTTTCAAAGTGGTGTATTCAATAAAGAAAATATAGAAGAGTAGGGGCTCATGGTATCCCGCCAGTTCCATAGTAATAAGAGTGTGTGAAACTGTATGTGCAAGGAAACTAGAGTTGTGCAATATCCACTTCTCTAAGTTGAGCAACATTTGAGGGAAAGTGGAAAGATGGGAGGATTTTCTTGATTCAAATGTACTCTAAAAGTTCCCTTAAATGTGTAAATTAATATGATTGTGCTCTATATAATTGAGTTTTTTTTTTTTTTTTTATTCAAATTAATTTTCTCTTCGGAATTTTTATTGCCTGAGTTTTGGTTCAAACTACATTTTTACTAGACAAAGTGTAAGTACGAGTTCGACTTTGAGTGACATTTATAGACAATTCAAGCAATATGGGCCTCTAAATGAAATCATCCAAGAATCTTTTCCGGAACAATAACTAAAAAATTAACGGATTCGGAGATTTTATAGGAATCCATATATGTCAATGATTTGAACATAGACGTTGACCCCAAAAAATGAGTTCAACATGTCGGGCCCACTTTTGCCACATCAAGTAAGGATCCGACGTGTTTCTACCGGAATGAGGACGGTAGTTAGGCTTGGATGAACGCGGGTGGCATTTTCCGGCAAGAGACAAAAATCTTCGGACTCCGGCGATAATTTGAAGGCAACCATGTTATCAATGATTGTCAAGCCAAGATAATCAAGAATAAATCTCCTTTTTGTGATGGAATGTGTGGAAGGATAAATATAATAAAATGGTGTTTTTATGTTGAAATCTTGATATATTTGCTATTGTGTAAAATTTGAAAAGAACTATATGTGAATCTTCTTCAATCTCTCTATGTTTCACGAGAGTGAATGTATATTTTTGTATTTGATTGTCTGATTACAAAGATCTCAACCCCATTTTATTTACAAAAAGAGCCTATTTATGCTGTCTTGACCGAGGTGATGACCATTGGATCAGAACCACGTGGCCTCATCTCATTTTTTAGGACGTCACATCATTATCCATTCATGAAATTAATGCATTGATAAAGGGTCGATCGCTCTATACAATAAACTGACATACTGACAAAATTTTATTACAAACGTCATATCAATCACTTATAAAGATCTTCAAATCTATTACAAGAGACAGCGTAGGTTTCATGAACTTTGGACGAGCTGAGAGCCTCGGAGAGACAGTGTCTCAGCATGGACTTCAGCCTTGAGGTGCAAGAACCTCGGCTTTGCAGTACAAGAAGCCTCAGTTAGGACCCCTTTAAGCACCTCAGCTTGGCACTTCAACTAGTTTTTGGGGAGCCTCGGCTAGGCACTTGAGGAGCCTCCGTTTTGTTTGATTTCTTCATATTTTGACCTCATAGAGTCTTTTATTTGACTTGTTACTTACGTGCGCCTTTTCCCAGAGCCTCGAAAATGAGGCGCAACAATAACTACTAACATTTTGTCAATCATATCGATGCACCTCCCTTAATGTTTGTGGACAACAACGTCATTTGTGATGTCAACAACCATCTACATGCTTTAGTTGTTGATCGTCGATAGGAAGTCTGGTACCATCAATGAATATTATTCATATTGTTTTATTTTTTTAAAGTTATTGACAGTTGAATTCAAATGTTTATTTGTTTTTTCTATATAATTGTTGACGCATAAAAACATGACCCCACTTAAATGGCCTAAGAGGTGAAGCCCCAAATAAGAGATTTGAAAGATAGGCCTAACAAAAACTATGAAAAAAGGTCCAAGATAGAATTGTGCAATGAAGGTCCATCATCGCCCAAGTTTATAGGACGCCCAAGCTGTGGGCGAGTATTAATTAAATACTTAGGGTGACAGCGTTATTATGGGCCAAGCTTACGGAATGCCCAGAATTCAGACATAGTGCTATTTCAAGCAACGATTACCAAAGCAGTTAAATGGCAATCTCATTATGCCCCACGACTGAGGAATCACCAGTTATTAGCAGTCTGATAGTGGAAGTAATGACGGCATTTAGAAATAGAAGTTTTATGATAAGTCGGCCAAGATAAAAAACGTGGATAATTACGGACGATCAGTAGTTTCAAACGGTTCTACAACAGTTGTCCAAGAAGTATAAAAGAGAAGAAAAGGCATGGAAGAAAGGCCTCCGAAATCAAACACTCTCGATAGAGACCGTGTAATTTTCATTTTCTTTATTTTCATTGCATTTAATCTTCAATCGTTCTGTGTGCTTGCGCTTCTTGGATGCATTTTGTTTTCTCATCCATTGTGAATCTTCAATAAAACACTCATTTTTGGGACTTTGTCTCAAGAGATCTGTTCCTTAAATAATCGTTTGAGTTTTTCTTTAATTGTTAGCGAAGCTCGACTTTCCGCGCGAAACAATAATATTAACAATATATAATTACTATTTAAAAATATTATCTTGTTCCCATTTGCTAGTGTTTAGATTTTTATTTTCTTTCAGTTTAAGCTTTTTACATGAATCAGTATATTAGTCATTCAGACAGAACTATTGCTATCTTTAGAAGGCTTAAGACCTTATTACACATTTTCGGAAGATTGAGGTACCTCTGTTGCAAATTTCCCATAAGAATATAAATAACTTGATTATGAAAATGCCCTAATTAGCATCCTAAATGCATGGAAAAAGGTTAGAGACTGCGCTCCTGACATGGCCTAGTTTTATTGGTCAGTCATTTTTAACATTTGTCACTGCATGTCAACGCAGCCTTAATTTCTTCTCCACCATCTCATGCTAATCGGCCCAGTGGTCGAAATCTGTTGAAACTTCTAAATTTCCTCTACGGCGAACTTGCTCCTCTGACTCGGCCATGTGGAGAAACTCGCTGAGTTTTTCATCCAAACTTGCCCACTCCAATTCCAGTTATTATCTCCCCTTCTTGCTCCGCACTTCCCCGAAACCTTCCTATCATGGCCTTCTTGGCCGATCTAATTCCACAAGCCCACAGTCCACATCGGCAGCCGATCCGGTGAAGTGGTCCGATGCCGGTCCTGGGATCGTAAATTTTGGGGCTCATGCCGCATCAACCAGCGCCTCTGACTTATCGTCGTTAGCGGCTTCGACGGTGTGGAAGGCTAAGGATGTGGCGTACTTGGCCAAGCATTATGGTCGCTGTTATTGGGAGCTCTCAAAAGCTCGTCTGAGGTCTGTTAAAACTGGTTCAGTTCACACACTATTATTTTATTTTATTCTTTTTTGACAAATTTCAAATTCGAGGAGTTGGAATTTCGTGACCTCAAGCAATAATGTTTGAAACTTAGATCCATCTTATTGGAGATTTTGGTTGGTTTAGAACATATTTTAAGCGTGTTTCATGTCAGCCAAATTGCTCAATTTTCTGGTGGCTAATGGATTTGGATTTTTTTTTTTTTTCTAATTGAAACGTGATATTAATGTACTTTGTGCGTATATTAAGAGCTTAGGCAGAATGTTTAGATTTCACAGAGCGAATATAAAAATTAAAGAAGGCCTATTGACTGTGATTACCCTGTGATTTGTATATATGTCCTTTTGAAATAGCTTTTATCACTTAAAACAGATCAAAGGTATTTTTTTTGAGGTATCTGGATGAAGAATTTACTTCTGCATTTGGAGTAGAGGCCCTAAGAGGGTAAGGGAGGGGAAGGTAGTAGTTGATAATCTGCACAACTAGTTTCTTACAATGCGTAGTTTTATCCATTCTCCTACAATCCACTATAATTAATTATACACTTTCTGTGCTTCCACTCCCCTCGAAGAATAGATATCTGGATATCCTAATAAGATACTGCTGCTTCTCTGCAGAATTTTATATCACTTAAAGGAATAACCCTTAGTATGAAACAAGAGTGCTATATTGCTCAAATAACCTCCTTGTATTGTGATTTACATGTAATTGTGCTTGTTTGATTTGTGATATGTTTCTAGCCTTTTGAGGTGGATTTTTTCTTTCTTTTCCAACACCTGTATGTACAAAAGAAAAAGATAATTCTTAAATAGGTTCTTACATAAAGAGCCTATATCTTGATTGAAACGGTGATTATTTCTAGAAAAAGCCAATCCTTTTGGTCTACACGATTGTAGATATTGAGTTTGTCAAATTGGGAAAAGGAACTCATCGAGTGGGACATTGTGAACTTTCATTATATGGGCATGCATAACATTCAGGATTGTTCCATTAAGAAGCTGGATGAGGAATATGTAATTAAATTCTGAATCACCTGTATAGAAGGGGTTAGAGTTAATAACTTGGCCAGGATTACTATGGGGCAAGGTTTGGATAAGATTCCTCCAAAGAAGGGAAGAGGATAGCTTATGCACAAACCTTGTGAGTCTGTAAGATTCTTTGCAAAGGAAAAATAAGAAAAATGAACAAAATAGTTTTGGCATGATTCTTCCATATTTGTGGCTGACATCAAGAAAATTTTCATGCACTCCCAACAAGACAACTTTCAAAAATTCATCGGATTAATCCTCCTTTTGAAGTCTTGCTGGATGTATACATTTTTAATTTCATCTGCAAAGAAAACAAGTAAGATGGGATGTACATTCTTGAAGTTTTGTTGGTCACTAATACATGTAATTGCACCAAGTCTAGAATATTCATTAGCTATACGTATGTGTTTGTTATTATCAAAATTGGGGTTTTCATATATCCTCACAGTATTACCTTGGGCATGGATTCTGTGCGTACAAGGTGTTAAAGTTGGGCAAAATGAATTGGTCACAATCACACAATGTCACATGTTCTATGATACTAAGAGATGTGGTAAAGTTACTTCCAATGGTCTGTACACATTTGTCAAAAACTTGGCATCTTGATGTAATAGCTATTAATACATGTTAGTTTTGGAGTACATTTTCTACCTCATAATCATACATCTGAACTACAGTGAAAAATGTAGGCTAATCAATTTGTATTAAATCCTGGTCTATCTCCCCATATATTTGTACCAGACATTCTTAATTTTCTGATTTCTTCTGTCTACTCTAGCAATTACGTAGGAGGTTCACTCAGTATATGTGCGTTTCCTGTTATGAGTACTTTTATTCAATAGCTTGTTACACCTATGTCTTGTATGCTTGTGCTCTCATGTATCCTTCTTACATCGTCTATAGTATGCTAGTTGTTGCTACTTCTGGCACTGGATATATTCTTGGTAGTGGCACTTCCATTGATTACCTTGGCCTTTGCTGTACCTGTGTTGGCACGATGATGGTTGCAGCTTCTGCCAACTCCTTAAATCAGGTCTGTTGTGCTTTTCATTTTAATATATATATATATATATTTATTTTTTGGAAATTAGAAAGTGAGTTCTGCTTTGGACAATCTTCGGTCATATTCATGGGGACTAAATCTCACACCGTTCATGGTATCTTAAGCTTGTTCAAGCACCTGCCTCCAGAGGAAAAAAAAAAAAGGAAAACTGATAAATAGGAAAAAGAAAATAAAAGAAATTTTGCTTCTCTCATCCACGACCTTAAATAAGAAAAAAGAAGAGGAAACTAACCTTCATGGGAAACACGGACATGTTCACTTGGCAGGGTGGAGTTCTTTCTTTTGTCAACCCTTGTTTATTTCCCCGCTGAGGCTCTAGAATCATTAGATATCATCATGGTGCTTTATATTCGCTGTATAATCCAAGTCTACCGTCACCTGTAGTCATATGATCATTGTGTTTTAGTTCATAATGAAGGTAAACAAATGAGAGAGATCTTGACATCTTGTGCAAGTTGCGAAAGAAATGTATCAGCGAGTGGATGTCCTTCTTTTGCATTTTTAGACGATATGAAAACAAGTAGGTAGTTATCGATTGACTTGCTTGACGTTAAACTTAGATAATGACTATATGTAGTGGGATGCTCATAGTTTTATCGTCTGCTGTATTAATTAAGATTTGTTTGATAAAAATGAACACTTCTTGGCTTCAAAAAAATGAACAATTCTCTTGTTTCACATCAAAGCTGCTCACATATAATGTTTAAAAGAAAAAGCATTCTGTGTATGTGATTGATTAATTTCTATTAGTTGTTCATCAATCTACAATTACTTGATGAGTATTATTCTTCTGAATTTCTGTTTACGCTCTAAAATCTGTTTTCCAGTTTATAATGAATTTTATATATTTATTGTTGATTAATTGAGGTCATTTATTTGCCACGGGTTTTGCTTTAGGTTTTTGAGGTAAATAATGATGCCAAGATGAAACGAACCAGATATAGACCACTTCCATCAGGACGTCTTACCGTACGTCATGCAATCACCTGGGCATCTTCTGTAGGTGTAGCTGGCACTGCTTTGTTGGCCTGCGAGGTTATCATATGTCTCAATAACTTGTTTGATAGCTGATAATAGGATATTATATTATCTTTTATCCCTGGGCAAAGGACTGATGTTGCAATCTCTTTGCCAAGGTGGCAGGCTAATATGCTGGCAGCTGGCCTTGCAGCTTCAAATCTTTTTCTTTATGCATTTGTATACACTCCACTAAAGCAGATACATCCAGTAAATACTTGGGTTGGGGCTATTGTTGGAGCCATTCCACCTCTTCTTGGGTAATTTCTTTTAGCCACTTTAAAAACATATTTTCTTCTTTTTATATGTTGAATATCTCTCCTATAAAGATTCTTCGCCATTGAAAATATGCTGGAGATATGCTTGATATTATTAATCACAGTTATATTTGCAATTGGTGGTATTTTTCATTTTGTCTGGTTCCATCTCTTTGGTGTAGATATAATCGGAACATCAATTTTGAGTTTGATGGCCGATGCATTGGTAACCTAAAATTTCAGTATGAGTTTTTTTGTGTCCTTGGATGTATTGCTGACATTTTCTTTTTGCTCATTACGTCACTGGATAAACTTTCTTCATTATTAGCTGCACTAGCGTACTGCGTTAGTGGTATCCTAAGCTTTTAATATATAACCTGTACATATATTTCTTACAAAGCTTTTAGTTTAATTCCCATTATGCTTAAGAGATGGAAACATGTGTGCAGTATCTTGCAAACATGGAAGAAATGTTTTCTTTGAATTTGCTCCACCTCAGATATGAAATTTTATACCTCATTTTATTTATTCTACTCTTGTTGAAGGTGAAGTTGGAAATAAAGATAAAATGAATCTAATCAGTCTTTTACTTGAGTTTTCCCCCTTACCAGATTAGAGTATTATATGTGATGTTGAGAAACCATTCCATGGTTCAAGTTTCTTGAGAAATATCATCTTTATCAGGTCAAAATATGTTTTAGATCTATTCTAAATTAATTGTAGCCCTTACTAAGAGAAATTCTGGTATATATAATGTAATTTAGTTGTTTATTTAGACATTCCGTTCTCTACCTACTTATATTCCACAATCTGCTCTCCCTTGTCAGTCCTCTTCTAGAAAGTGGCGCATCCTTCCAATCGGTCGAAGTAATATTTCCATGTTTAAATCAAGATGAAAGTTGCAAAAAGACATTAAAAAAGTGAAGAAAAATTAAACTTAGACCTTAATCAAACCTGTCAGTTACATTGGAACCTTCTACAGTGGATGAGGAAAGAATTCAGCAGCTATTTCATTCATCCACAAAATATTTTGCTATTTCATGCATCCACAAAATTCCATTTTGGGCCACAAATATATGTTAACGTGAGCCAGCCTGACAGTAATTTCTTTCTCCTTTACAAGGTGGGCTGCAGCTTCTGGCCAGATTTCACTTAATGCAATGATTCTCCCAGCTGCTCTATATTTTTGGCAATTACCTCATTTTATGGCCCTAGCATACTTGTGCCGCAGAGATTATGCAGATGGAGGGTATGAGGCCTAACTATTTTTTATTTTATTTTTCAGTATATTAGAATTTATTGTATGACAATGCTTGACTTAAAAGATGTATTCAACTCACTTGGCATGGGAAAGTTACTAGATCAGCTCTCTTGGTAGATTGTTTGTATTAAATGAGCCTTTTTTTTCTTTTTGGCTTGGTTCTAAATGATTTTCTGCTCTGTCCTTTTTGACTAGCTCATGAAGTAACAATCTGCAAAAGTTTAGAGCCTCGGCTTCCGTAGCAAGTAGCAACGGAATCCGTTAGACAAATCTTTACCGAGGGAAATGAAAATTTTACATTACTGTATTTGCATGGTTAAGGAAGTTGGTATTTGTATACATTTAAGAGTCGAGCGTTTAACTTTTTGCTGATGGACATTATGTCGATTTCTTTCTTTGTCATTCATCAAGTCTATGATTCTCTAATTTCTACTGTTTCTTCTTTCCTTGTAGGTTCAGGATGTTTTCTCTTACCGATGCTTCAGGCCAGAGGACAGCCTTGGTCGCTTTGAGGAACTGCCTATATTTACTTCCCTTAGGTTACCTTGCGTATGATTGTGAGTTGATTCTTCAATTTTTAATTTTTTAATTTTTGTTAAGTCCGTTGTTATGGAGGGAGCACTCGGGGTAGAAAAGGAAGAAGAAGCTCAGCAAAGAGAAGAAACCAGAAGGAAGGAAGAAACAGAATTAACTGAATTTCGAATTCTGAAACGGTGTCGTTTGATCCTTGCGGAAACGGCGTCGTTTTACTCAAGGATCAAACGACACCGTTTCAGAATTCGAAATTCAGTTAATTCTGTTTCTTCCTTCTGGTTTCTTCTCTTTGTTGAGCTTCTTCTTCCTTTTCTACCCCAAGTGCTCCCTCCATAACATCCGTTTAACTTTTTGTTCTTTCCTTGGTTAGTAGTAGTATGCTAAGTTTATTATGAGTATATAATCAAACCTGCCAACTTAATCTAAATGATTAGTTAATTGCTTTCTTTTTTCTCAAGAAAAGTAATTAGTGCTTGTGTCCCAGATCAGCCAGGATGGCCTCTTTACTTATTTTCATTTTCTTTCAAGAGAGTACTATACTTCTCCTAATTTGTTTGTACATATTGATTAACGTTTTCTGTGGGCCTAAGTTTAATAATTTTAGTTATTTATCTGTTTTTATAAGTACAAAGTTTGAGAGAGTCATCCCATTTGATTATGATGGCATGTTAATTCTTCGTCTGTCTTGGTCTTGGGTAATTAATGAGATTGAAGGTTGGTTTGACTGGAAGTGTTTATTTGTGTGACTATACACGCATGCAAGTTTATATTGATAAGTTTTACAGTATAATCTGTAGAGGCAGTTGATCTTTCTCTGATGATTATTGTTGGGTGTACTATTTGCATTCTGAATGATGACTATCCGCAGGGGGTATAACGTCTGGGTGGTTCTGCATTGAGTCAACACTACTCGCTCTTGCGATTAGTTGTACTGCAGCATCCTTCTACATGAACCGGTCGGCAAAAACAGCCAGGAGAATGTTCCATGCTAGCCTTCTTTATCTTCCGGTATTCATGTCTGGCCTTCTAGTTCATCGTCTATCTGACAGTGAACAGTCCATGCTAGTGGAGAAGTCACATAAGTATGTCGAACTTCTTCCTTCCCTGGAGAGTGATGTAGATGACTCGGAAGACATTCCTCGGAGAAAATATAGACGTGATATGGTCGGTTCTCAAGCTCGACCACCTGTAGCATATGCATCAGTGGCGCCATTTCCTTTCTTGCCTGCTCCTGCATATGTTAGTAGCTAAATTATTTCTTCTTTTTAAGTAATATATAAATAAAAACAGGAGGAAAAGCCACTTTGGTATACTTTCAAATTTTGTTTTTGATGTGAGAAAAATTCAATAATTGGTGCTGAATATGTTGGCTCTACGATGTGAGCTGTCGTGTTGATTTGTATATGCAAGAAGGAATTTAATTGTGGAGTTTGATGCTTTCAATCTAGCCTCAACTTTTATAATACTGGGTTTGTGGAAATATGCATGCAATGTAACGTATTAGTTTTTTTTGTGGATATTTATGTCATCAGCTTCTACTACTTGAAGGGAGGGAAAAAGTTTAGTTATCTTTGGTACAATTAACCCTATTTGGGTTTTATTAGATTGCGTCCTGTTTGACGACTATTAAAATAAAAGTTATTTTTAATTATACATTTTCACAATAAAATATTTTACATATAATTTTTTTTCAAAACATGTACTAAAATTTGTTTTCTCAAAAAGAAAAACTCATTAAACATGCTATACCTTTGTTTGACCCAAATTTTTAAAGTTTATTTACAATAGCATATTTTAAAGTACGTTATTTCAATCTACAGTTTTTAACTTTATATATGTATTTACTTTTAAAAAGATAATTATATTATATTTTTAATTTTATATAAATTTACCTAAATAGACATATAAAGAACTGAATAAAAATATATTGTTCTAAATTCATCCATTAATTTTTATTTAAATAAAGTCTTTTAAACCTTTTAATATAAAATCAACACATTATTTTAGTTATAATTCTTTCATGATATGGAAAATGGAATCTTATGTTTTATGATTTGTTTTAAGTATTAGTTTGACAAATGAAAGTATACGAGAAATTTCAAAAAATAAGTTTCAACATCAATCCAAATATTCTTAAATTATAAAAGGAAACAAACTTAAAATTACCAATCAAAACACAAACAGCCAAAATTATTAGCTTATAAGCAAAAGAAATAAATTAATTAACATATCCATGTTTGAGCCACATTAAAATTTTCATTTTCATTCTTCTACTCATTTTCAATCACACATTTTTCAATAAAATAATATTTTTCATCATATCAATAACTTTTTTTTTTTCAACCACACATTATTCTTCAATTTACTATTTCAGAATACATTCTTTCAAAATAATGTAGCTCAAACACATTTGAAGAGAAATTTGTTTGGTTGCGTGAACAGTGTACTCTGGAGAAAATCTAATATATTCAAGAAAAGAGATTCGTTAACTTTTGCAATTAAATATTAAAGCAGCAACATGACAATATAGAAATGAAAAGTAATTAGATATTGATAGTGATTTAATGAATATAGTAATTTAAAAAAAAATTAAAATTGCATTAAGCATGTACTTAGAGTGGGATAAATATATAAAGTTGTGTAGATCTATAATGTTTAAATGAATGAATGAACAATATTGAAATTTGACATGAATGGAAATAATATTTTTTAAAAAATTTAATATTTTAATAGGGATAGATATAGAGTGGAATGAATATATAAAAAATGTAGATGTAAATAGCGGTATATCGCATTTTATGGTACCCACAATATTTATTAGTTTTTCAATCATACGTTTTATCAATTTTTATTAAAATTTATTGAAATTTATATTTTTAGATAAATTAAATATGGCTATATCCTACTTACCTTAAAACAGAGGATGCAGTTGTATTGTTCATTTTTGGGCTAAGTGGTCATTTTTATTTCTATCTTCCCTTGAAAGAGTGGATGTCCATTTACAGTTTATTTATGTAACCTTTGTTTCACATTGAAATTGGATTGACTACTTCTCAGCAACCAGTTCCCAACTGTTCATCTAAATATCTATTATATCATCTTTATATATACTTTTTACCTCTATATCTAAAGGTAAAAAATTAAAGCGATGATTTTCTATTGCATAGTTTATCTTCATCATTCGATGAAGTCAAATCCAACATTTTGGCTAAGAAAAGTCACAACAATCTCAATGCAAAACTTGTAATCCCTAATTTTCAATTAATTAATATAAAGAAAAAGAACTTTGTCCCTGTTTGAGCCAAATTATTGTAGAATGAGAATGAAAAATATAATTTTTATTGGGGTCCACACAAGAAATAAAAAAATTTGAATTTAAATGTTGATGTGATGAATAACGATCAAATTTTTTATTTTAATGAGATAATAATATAAATCAAACGGGGCCTTTATAGGTTTTATTTTGTACAATATTTTCGTACTATGGAATATTATTGTGATGTCTTAAAAAGAAAAAAAGAAAGAAATTATTATTATTATTATTTATTTATTTTTTTGGAAAGTTGAGTAGAACAATTTACGACACCATAAAAGCTGAGGTCTTGGTGAAAGAAAGGGGAAGGAGAAAATCGTCACCATATACACATATTTCCTCTGAAACTCAATCGGTCAATCGGCCGGAGATAATCCTAAAAAAATGGCAGTGAGACAGCGGGCGGTGGCGACACTGCCAACACTATTGCGAGCGCTGCGAAAAGAAGCAACTTCGAAACAAAACCAACCATTGCCGTCCCTGAGAAGAGCTTTCTCTCTCTACGATCAGATCAATCTTATAGATAACGTCCCCGAAGACCAGCTCCGCTTCCAAGAGTAATATTCTATACATATTTGTCTCCAATATAACCAGTTGTTTTCATATTGAATGTCTTGTACGGTTATCTCACTAATTTATTTGTCAATTGAAAATCTTTGAAACAATAATTTGTGGCTCGAATTTGCGGGATTGCGCTAGTTTTATTTAATAATGGTTTTTGGCATGAATTTTTTTTATTACGTGAATTGTTTTGCTATAAAAAAAAGAGAGAGAGAGAGAGAGAGGCTAATTCAGCAAAGCTCAGGTAGAAATTTAGATTAAGCCCATAAATTCGTATGAGATTTTTAATTGAAGGGAGTAGCATACAGTAATAATCCCGTAATATTTTTCAGTAAAATTGTTGCATCGTTTCTTTTCACATAATCATTTCTGAATTGTAATTGCTTTTATATGGGTTATTTATTAGCTATATATCACTTCCATAGCGTTTTTTTGTTTTGATAACGATAGACCTATTGTCTGTAACTACTGAGGGTGCATTGCTTAACATTTTTAGTAGTCTCATGCATCTCTTTGTTTTTTTTTTTTTTCCTTTCTTAAATTGTCGCTGCACGGTGGTCTATTTTCCTGCATCTTGCAATTTTCTTCTCTTAATGTCTGCCTTATACTTGTACAAAGTACCTCCATCAATTAAATCAAAATATGTATATGCACAAAATTACATTATACAAAATTTTATTTACACGTCTTATAAATTCATTAGATTTGTTTTACCTTCTCAGTTACATTTAGTTATATGTTGTTGTGAATAATTCTTACATCCACGGTTTGATTCTTAATTAGATTTGCATATTTTTGTCTTTTAGGGACATTAGAAAAATGGGAAGTTTGTCTTTTTAGTGTATATTAACTTGCACAACATGCAACTTTCAATCTTTTCCATATTTAACTACTTATATTCGTGGTGCACATGTATGGATTTTAGGTGTGCTTGTACATAATATATGGCGGAAGAATTCTGAAGCTATTTTTAATTTTTTTCACGGGTATTTAACTCCATCTTATCTTTTTGTGTTTTGGCAGGTTTGATGATACAGGGTTCAAAGTAAATGGGGTCAGGTATGAAGGTAGCTTGCTTTGTGTAGGAAACTTGCTGATGTCTTGGACTCCCAATAAGTTTTCAGAGATTACTGCTGAAAGGTACTTCAGTTGTCAACGTTATATCTCAATTTCATTTAATTACTGCTTTATTTTTGGATGGAAAGAACTAACTCGATATGAAATCCATTTTTTCGTTGTTTAGATTGTCAATTTTAAAAATTTGCTTCAATATCTCAAGAATTGAGTCACACAATTTAAGCTTTTACTTCTTTAGATTAAAAAATGCTAACATAGTTATGTTATTTTTTTTATCCTTTCTTTTTCTTCTGATATACGATGATAGTTTTTGGTTTTTTCTATTTGCATGAGTAAAGGTTCCTAAACAAAGATTTCATTTTTATACTCTCAGAATTATTAGATGGACCATACAGGCTCTACTGTTCAGCTCTGGGTTCGAGGACAACAAATTAGAAATTTAAAAATGAATTTGCACTTTTTGTTATTGGGTATTTAATTTATGATAATTAATTTATCTCAGACAATATAACAATGACCTGTCGAGTTTGCTCAATTCTGAAAGTACTTTCTTTATTTGATTTTCTGCAGCTTATCTATTTTCCAGACTGTGCGGCCAATACCTGGTGAGAAGTTTGACAATGTCTCTTTTGTGAAGAATTTGATGCACAATTTGTTACATCATGATTGTGATATCCCATCTTTCTGATTTCTAGAACATTTTGATCATGGATTTTAAGTTTTACTGAACTTCCCTAACATGTGATTGTGAAGAGTAAACCCTTACAAGGCAAGTTATGCTTGTAAAGAGTGACGGCTTTTTAGAAGAGAAAATTTAACTTGTGCCACAATGCTAGGGGGAACTGCTTTAGTGCTTTATAATAACAATCAGTGCCCATTTATTAGTATGCTTCTAATGGGCCCTGCTTTCATGTTTTAGCTTTACTTAATTGCCTCTCGCATGGTGTATAGAATATTCTCAACACGCATGGCAGCATCTTTCAACAGAAATAGTTGCATTATTTAGTTGGGGTTTACACATTAAGTGAGAGATGAAATTACTTAAAAAGACATGAGAAAAGGTCTAGCAACGAGAGTTCGAGACTCTCTCTGCATAATAATGAGTCTACAAATTTAGTGTTATACACCATCTAAGTCCTTGAATTAATTCTGCTTACCGGATAGTCACAGTACTTTACCACTGTTTGGTCTTCACGTTGCCTGTAGACTTCAAACTCTAGAATAATTTTATCAATGGGACATGGTTCTTCATTTAGGATGTAGGGCTGTTTGAATATGCAGACTAAAGTAAAGAAAAATGGATATCTGATCCCAGACCATTACACTGATTTTGCCTGTTCGTCTAGAAAAATAAGCCTACGGAAGAACCTAGTCTCATGATCTTTTGCTACTTTCAAAACTCATTGAAAGTTTGGAGCTCTGCATGATATACAGTGTCTACCCAACCCAGATAGATTTTAATTTTACTTTATTAAACTGAAATTTCTGAACTTGTCCTGGCTTTGAATACTCATCCTTGGACTTGAACTTTCAAGTAAAAATGCTATTCAGCTGTTAACTCACAGTCCAGAAAGTGATTGAGAACGTATCATGTGTCATGCACTTGGTTTTTCCCTATACATATGTTTTTCCTCTGTCTGAACTATTCTTATGCATCTTAGGACCTTTTAAATGGAAAGCAGGAACTCTAGCTATAATCATATACAAACTACTATGTTCGTAGCTTATTTATATAGCTAAGCCAGACATCTGATGATTTCAGAAATTTTGATTCTTGGTTGCGGAAGGAACATTCAACCTATAGATCCTCAACTTCGTAGCTTCATTCGTTCTACTGGCATGAAATTAGAAGCAGTCGACTCAGTAAGTATTTTCTGTTACCCTCTGTAGTCAAATTTTATGTCGTAAGCATGCTTTTTGTGTTGGAAATAGTTTATTTAGATTGGAAACTCTCGCTAAGTCTCATCCCATTTAAATAGTTCTGTAAATAAGAAAGGGTTGAGTTCAAACTGAGGACCTAATGGAGTCATATTTAATCACTGCCCCCCCCCCCCCCCCCCCCAAATGAAAAATTATTGTGTTGTGATTCTTCATCTTACACTACATGGACCTGGACCTTCCCAGTTTGTGGGTATCTCCATTTCTGCTTCACCTTTCCTTAGCCCTATGTGCTCATCTAGCTGCAGCATCTCGGTGCTGCTTCTTCATGCGCTCTCTCTTTCTTCACCTACTAATACTTGGCATCATTGACCTACCATCATCAATTGCCATAACTCTGTCACTTAGTCCTCTGTTAAATTGATATGCAGAGTCTCAAAGTGATAGTTCATTTTAATCACTCAGCTTATGATTTTCTTAGTAAGCTGTGTGAAACCATATGGAAGGGGAATGGTGAAGAGAGAGGAATATCTGGATTTGGATTATGAGACATGATCAACTAACAATACGCTGGGGAAGTGGTTAGATGAGAAATTAAAAATGAGGCATTATGCTCAAGATTTTGTCGTCGTCAAAAAACTGTTGTGCTTGCAATTTGAGACTTGAAATGGGTGCGGACTTTTGTAGGGATCTCATGAATCAAAAAATTGAGGTTCTTATTTTTTCTGACTGGAACTTGCATGAGAAACGTGAACTTGTGCAGTAAATCATTACCCACACATCTGTGGTGAACTTGCAGGTGTATGGACACTTACTTGAGTCCACTCTTGAACTAAAAGCAAAAAAAGATACACACTCATTGCCCACACGTCTTCCATCTAGGAACACTAGCTCTTGGCCCTTCACTACCCCTTTAATTAACTACCAGTTCACACCATTGGCACCCTATTCTCTCCACTGATGAGAAGAGACCCAATATACCTGAAATCAGACTGTGACCGTAAATATCCCATGTGGCACACACGTTGCATGAGATAAAGACGAGCAAGGAGTGTTTGTTTGCCAAAGTTCACCTGCTCATCTACATACCTATATATAGATGTAGAGGCGAGTTGGTGCTCTTGCCTAAATGCAAATATGTGATTGCTTCATATGATAGTATCATGATATATAACAAACATTGTGTTTTACTTCAAGCGTAAGATATATCAGCTCTCCACTTGTCCACTTCACGCATGTTTGTATGTTATCGGCAGCTTGATTACATCGCATAAATATCAACTATTTTGGGTCTCGACTACTATCTCATCTTCTGAATATTGACCTAATCTATTCTTCTTATGTTGCAGAGAAACGCTGCATCAACCTACAACGTATTGAACGAAGAAGGCAGAATCGTAGCTGCAGCTCTTCTCCCATATGGAGTCACTTCTTGAAGCTTATATTCTAGATGAACATGTTTCCAGAGACGATATCGATTCCTGAATGTACCCCCCTCTTTAGAAAGAGATTAACAGGTCTTCTTTTAGCGTCTCGAGTCCCCTTTAGAGTTTTTGTTTTGTTTGGTATACTTAATTCTAAAGAATTTAAGAAGTCAAAATCATTACACAAAACTGGTTTAAACTTCAAAGAGTAATTCAAGTAGATCCTGTATTTTTGGCCAAGCTAAAGTTTGGGAACTTTGGATGGATTATGCTACAATTGCATGTGCGTGTCTTACATAAGGTTTTATAAAAGATCTCCTACCAATGTTTAAGTTGGAAAATGAACTTTGTAAAGAGATAAACAATATTCTTACAATTTAAAATAATGTTCTCAATTGACGGCAGGTGTAATTTATTGTGAGTAGAGTTTTTTGCTCTTTTGCAAATCAAGTTACAAACTACTCTTATATTTTATTTTATTTTTCGTAATTATATAAATTTATAAATATTTAATATTAAAAGAATATTTTATTACAAATTATATACATAATTTCATTAAACGGATAATTATATTTTTGAAGAAATTTGGCTAAACTGATCAAATTCGTAATTCGATCATAGGTAATAGAGATTTGAAACTACGTAATTGTAAATTTACCAAAACCCATCAATTTGTAGTGGAGATCTGAAACTATGTAATCAATGGAATTGAAAATTTAGCTCGCTCAAAACTGATCAAATTTAAAAATCAACCATAGAATTTGAGGGCATGATGATCATAAACTTTAATTTTAAGGACTATAAAAGTGTTCAATTCATAAGAAAATGAAAGTACTGAATTAAATTTCACATGTTACTCATCAAAAGCAACTTTGATTGCACAAAATTTATGGTCACACTTATTTTATAGAAACAAATCCATCATTTTAATAGAGCTCATATGATTTAGTGGTGAGTATCCTTTCCAGTTTAAAGAAACAGATCCAAACTGAGTAAAATGTTCTTCTTTTGCAGAGGCTTCTCTCTCCATTCTTCATTTCTCTGAATCTGGATAATAAAATGTGACGTCTTTTTTATGGATATTCCCCCACAATCAGTTTCCAGTAATTTCAAAATTTATTCAATCTTGTAACTTCGATAAACTGCTAAAACTCTGAGATCTCGTGGAGTACTCCTTGATTAATTTTGAGAAGAAAGAATTCTCTCTTTCCAATAGCTTAGTTGGTGTGTCATACTCAGCTATTCTTCCTGCTCAAAGATAAAGAAAGTTTATCCATTAAAAGGACCACACTAGAGTACTCAAATTTTTAGAAGCATAATACTCTTCTTACCATCACTGAGGACCAATACTAGATCGCTATCTATTACTGTGTGGATTCTGTGAGCTATTGTGACAACAGTTCTATCTTTAAATTCTTGAGTGATGATCTTCTGTATCACTCCATCAGTTGCAGAATCAACCGAAGCTGTTGCTTCATCTAGAACAAGAATGCTGCTTTTCTTTAATAAGGCTCTTCCAAGACAGAATAGCTGCCTTTGGCCTACACTCCAGTTCTCTCCATTTTCAATCACTGTTAGAACCATACTTTTTTTCAGTTTTGAAGGGATAAACCAATATTAGCAAAGACTGAAACCATTGACAGTAGTCAAAAATGAAAAACACCTGTAGCTTCCAGCTTTTCTGCCTTTTGACGTATGACGTCTCCGAGTTGACATCTATCCAAAGCCTGGAAGAAGCTACTTTAGTGGCAACCTTGTTCTATAAAATAACTTGTATGGGTTCATTTTATTTGATGTTTCCTCATTTAGAGCTAAAATTTGTAGTTGTTTTGCTTGATGTCTGAACAATTGAGTTTGTTACCAGCTAACTGTAGCAAGATTTTTTTTTTTTTCCCTTTCTTCCAATCCACACCAAAAAGTTAATGCTCTTATCCCTTTCTTAACTTTTTTTTTTTTTCCTCCGGGAGATTGCAGTAGGGGGTTGGGAGCATCAAGACCATCATTTTATTTAGTTTATGTTCAAATTATCTTCTCTGCCTGTCTATGGAGTCATTTATTCAAGTTATAACAGTTGATGACATCTCAATATAATTTTCTTACCCCCCAAATTGCAGAGTCGGGATATTGCTCGAGTGGGTCAAGATTTCCTCTAACTGTTCCCTCAAACATTGTTGGATCCTGAGGAATGATGCTAAGCCTTGATCTCAAGTCATGAAGCCCTATCTTGGATATATTGACATCATCAATGACAATTCTTCCCTCTTTGGGTTCTACTGTTCGAAAGATTGCCTGTATGAGTGTCGACTTTCCGCTCCCCGTCCTTCCAACAACGCCAATTTTCTTCCCCCCAGGAAATGTGCAGGTAATACTTTTCAAAACAGATGGAAGATGTTCAGCATAGCGAATCTACATGGAGAAGAATGTATTCAAATTAGCAAATTAAAAAATATTTTAGTATTTATTCTTCCCTAGTAGGATTTGCTTCATACTATGCAAATATAAATTTGTGAAGCTACTAGGTATTTGTAAATTTGAAGCTGATTTTCAACATGGAATCAACTTAACTTCCAATTACACTATATACGTGCGTATTGTATTTATGTAGCCAAATAAGGCCCGTAAACAGCTATACTCATTTTGACAGGTACTCTTACCTGCAAATTTGTGAAACAAATTTTTCCAATATCTGGCCAGTTGTCCGGGGGCCTACAATCATCAATCACAAGAGGGGCTTCACTTGCAAGATTTGAGTACTGAAGAATTCTTTCAACTGATATCATTTTATTTTCTGCATTGCATATGTTCCATATAACTGAAGCTTGCAGAACATTCAAATTTATTCCATAAGTGACTGCTAGCCCTGCAATGCCTGTAAGATATATGGGTAATGAGTTCCGTGTGCTGGTGTCCTCAACTACAATTACTTCGTCTTTTGTCAGAAGAGAACATAAAACATCAGTTAACTTAATTGATGCATGTTTTATCGTTAGTGGTATTTACTTCCTCGTTTATTATAGAAAAATTATCTCATGGCATAAGAGTTTTACATCATTAATTATTATGGTTAACTGTTATAGTAATAATATATTCTTGTGAACCAAAAATCACCAAAATGTCTTTTTACTTACTAGGATTTATGATCCCTTCAGGAAGTGTCACTAGCAAAACCAGTGAGAATGCAAACACAAAATTGGACAACTGATTCAGTCTGAAAGAAAGCCACTCCATTGCTGAGACATTATGAAACCATGGCCTTGAATGGTTGTCGATGAGGCAGAGATTTGCGTCGGTGAAGCGTTCTTGTTGCTCAAAAGCACGAATTGTTGCTGCTCCTGCAAGTGATTCTGCAAAATGGTGAAGGATTGGAGCTCGTTGTATCCCCGCTAGACGCGCCAGTTCTCTTGCAGTTGGTATGTAATATTGCTGACCACCAACAAGTTATAGTCATTATCTAAAGTTCCATGATTTATAGCAAGGGCCTTCTAGGAACTTGAAAAGTTCCTATAAGTAAATTTTTAGCTCAAGTGTGTTAGCTGTCCATTATTTTTCAATAGTGGAAAGAACCGAAAGAGTGCTGTCCTTGTAGTATGATGTCACATACAAAATATATGTGTACACACTCACACGAGCCAAAACATTAATATTCTGGATGCTAGTGGTATGGCCGGGCTGGGCCATCCACACCGTACAGTTAAACTACCATTGAAGGGAGATGTTGCTGGACTCTAGAAGTAACAACCTTGAGCCTGTAGAAATGCTTACATCCGATGGCAATTGTTTTTCGATAACCCATGCCAGAATGTAGCGTGAAGTACAAAACTATAAAACATGACAATAGAAACTTCCTATAATTCCTGTCAAGATTCTGTAGACGTAGGATAGGCCATCTATATTTTAAGTACTTTTGAAGTCCATAGTATAAATTGAAAGTTTCACTTCTCCAACAAATTTAATGCGCCTACTCACCTGATACCAGATGCAAATGCCTGTCACCGGAATGAAGATGACAAATACTTCCCATGCAACTTGTGACATGACCGCTATAGTCCCAAGAAGCTGGATTACTGAGAAAGCACACCAACCCAATTTGTTTGCCATCTCCAAATCTAGGACGCTTTGGTCTGTAGATGTCTGTCAAAAATTGGAGATTGAGAATATTAAGAAAATTTGACCTCAAAAGTTTTCAGAAAAAGAAAGTATATGGAAACTTTAACCATATAGTTATCAAACAATAATTTCCAATTAATTTTGCACATTGAAGTTTTCATACTCATAGACATCATTTAGCATTTCAAAATTTTCCATTTTATGTGTTCTGTTATCCATTCTTTAATATCTAGAAATAAAAAAATAAAAAATCAATTCTGGAACCTTTTTTCATCATAACAGTAAAAAAATTGATGATTGGAGCCACTAGGGGTATTAGGTTATATGTATTTTTCTCTTGTAATTGGTGAGACAGGAAGGTTAATTCAACAAATCGGTTATGGATGCTTCTATGGAGTTGACTATGACAATCAGAATAATGCTCCAGGCCGATAGGCCCATTCATAGTGTGTTGAAGAATTAACTGCTTGAGGCAATACACACTAGGTCTAAATTGACTAAGACAATGAATTTATCGTCGCCCAACGCCTTATGAAGAGCTCTCTGCTTGAAGTTTCCGCCAATGTGGTATACACGGGACATTACAATCTCCCTTCCTTGTGAAGGCTATATCCTCATCATGGAATAACCACATTCCAGGACCTTCTCTAGTACACTTATGTTGGGATCTGAGGACACCAATACTTGGGAGTTGTCATGGAATAACCACATTCCAGGACCTTCTCTAGTACACTTATGTTGGGATCTGAGGACACCAATACTTGGGAGTTGTCTATGATAACATTTGTAATGCCCCTAATCATAGGCTGTACTGCCTATGGATTGAAATATTTGCTTGATCAATACCCACCAGGCCCATAATGGCAAAGCCAAGTTAGTTTTTGAAACAGCCCACTTAACTCCACGTTCCCTCTTATGTGGAATAATTGGGATGTGTCAAGCAGATAGGATTACTGAGTTTTTTTTTGGATGAGATCATGATTGAAGGAATTAGGAAGCTTAAAGAAGTCACTTATATAACCTGTGCCTCTTTTTGGCAAGTTTTGTTGATTGTTTCTTATGAATTGTTAGTTTGAGTAGGCAATAGAATTGTGTTGGTGATGTGGAAGAACAAACAAGTTTTTACTTATTTTTGCTCCCATCTTTTTCCCACTTCATTGAATAATTTATAACTATCCCAAACCTTCATTCTTTAACAAGTTGCATATTCTTACATATTTATTTTAGGAATTTGTCTCTTAAATGTGATTATTGTACTTTTTTTTTTTTAGATTACAGGCATAATTGTTTCTCGCATGATGTTGTGTTGGCTGACCTTCAGTTAATCAAATGAGAATAACATCCCATTTACAACAAACAGAAGCTTACATACCCGATTTAAGATTCTTCCTGCTGGGGTGGAGTCAAAGAACGACATTGGAGCACGTAGAACACTGTGCAGCATTTTGCTGAAGAGCTTTTCTGCTGTAAACAACCCCGCAATGGCCACTAAAGAGGCTCGGATCAACACACATAGTGAACTTCCGACAGCAAGAAGTGTATATACAAGTAATATGAAATGCATCCCAAGTTTGGGCTCGACTGCGCCTGTCGGACAAGCCCATGCCATCCAGTAGTTGCTGGCTATCTGTAACACTTGAAATGATGATTGCGCAAGAAGAATAATTGGAACTAAGACACCTCCTTTCACGGTGGTCAAGTAAGACAAGTAAACGTCTTTTCCAATGCTTCCTTTCTCTCTTTCTTCATCCTGTACCAACCTTCCTTTTTCTTTCATCTCGACACATAAGTTATGCTCTGAGTCTTGCTTAGTGTGTGGAAATTCTTCATTTATACTGTTGTCTGTGTCTGTTTCATTTTCAGTTGCTGGATATTCAGATGTTTTACTCGTGCTTTCAACTGTTAAGACTGACTCTAGAGCTTGGCAGTGAGCTCCAACTAGAACTTCAAATCCAATATTTTGTTTCAAAAGTTCTTCAAATGTACCCGCTTGTGAAATTCTTCCATTTTGCATCACCTGTTGCAACATTTATGTGAAACCTTTAACTAGAAATTACAATCATGTGTGTTGAAGTCTTGTTATATTCAAGGATTAAAGATCAAATAAATGTGAAGAATATTATAAATTGTATATAATAAACTTGTTTCTATTATAAAGTAAAAGACCCTATTTATAGGGTTACAAATAACTGTAAAAGGAAATAAATATAAAAGGAAATATTATGCAATCTACTACTAAGGAAAATAATCATCTATGATGCACCGACACGGACACGTGTGTCCGACACGATACGCAATCTTCATTTATATAATATTCCTAATATAAAAAGAAAAATGATTACAGTAGAGTGTCCGAGAAGTGTCGGTATCGATTCGTGTCCGACACGTGTCGGACACGGACACGCTACCCTAATTAAAGTGTCCGTGCTACATAGGTAATCATATACTAAAAGGAAATATTATAATCGCAATCTTTGACGATCTCTGGAATCTTATTCAATATCTTTGACATCCCCCCTCAAATTGATGCTGATAAAATCATCAATTTGTAATCATGAATTGACGACGATGACAATACTTGTGCCCACGAAGAAGAAATCCAAAGCAACCAACGACGAAAAGTACTGACGACAAGAGACCAAGAACAACAAAGAACCACTCCAAAACCACTTCAAGAACACTCCAAAGAAACAACGAGAACCAACGAGAAACCACGAAAAACTACGAGAAACCACCGAAGAAGAGTCACACGTTGACAAAAATTCAGTCAGCCGTGGACGACCAGAAGAACCCACACCTAAAAGGCTGAGTTGTGACCCAAGAGAATCGAAGATTCAACCACTCCAAAGACACTCCAGAGAGCTCACTCACCAGTAAGAATTTCCAAAGGAAATTGACGAAGTGTGCCGACACACACAGCGAACTCTATCTGTCGGGAAAACTTAGTTGAACATATAATTCATGTTCCAACAAAAGTTCTAAAGCCAAAACACCGGCCAAAACTTCAGATGAACTGTACATATACTAAACCAAATTCCAAATAAACTGGACCAAGTTCTAGATTACCAAAAGTTGAAGAAACTCCAAACAAACTGCAGAAACTGAGTTGTGGCCACTAAAATGTGATGCGACTTTGTAGGGATACATCCGAAAAGAAAATAAAAAAAGAAAAATAACATTGGTAGCCGGACGAGCGGCTCAAGGCCGCCCGTCGGAAACGAAATTCAAAGGTTAATTTGTTTAGGATCGAAACTGCTCTGATACCATGTGAAGAATATTATAAATTGTATATAATAAACTTGTTTCTATTATAAAGTAAAAGACCCTATTTGTAGGGTTACAAATAACTGTAAAAGGAAATAAACATAAAAGGAAATATTATGCAATCTACTACTAAGGAAAGTAATCATATATTAAAAGGAAATATTATAATCGCAATATTTGACGATCTTTGGAATCTTATTCAATATTCTTGACAATAAAAGCTTATTTTCTTTATGTTTTACAATACCATCTGCAATTTTGGTATAATTAATTATAATATGCCAACATATGCAAGGGTCTAGAATAAGATCATACATGGGTGAGAAAATGCAACTCAATTTCATGGTTAATTGGACTGAACAATTAATTTTAACTGTGTGTCTTAGTACTTAGTACTTACCATAATGAGGTCTGCTGCAGGAAGAAATTCAACTTGGTGTGTAACATAAAGTATTGTTTTGTCCTTGAGAATTCCCATCAAGCAGTCCTGTGGATTATGGATTATCAATTTTCGTCAATGTTGCTTTATTTCAGGAAGGTACCTAGAAAATCAATCTCAAGACACAGTCTCAAGATTTACTAACCTGAAAGAGTTGTGTGCCAGTATGAGCATCCACAGCGCTGAAAGGGTCATCAAGTAGATATATGTCGGCATCCTGGTATACGGCACGGGCAATTTGTATTCTTTGCTTCTGGCCTCCACTCATATTTATTCCTCTTTCTCCTATTTCAGTTAAGTCTCCTGCAGCGAATAGCTCAAAATCCTTCTTCAAAGCACAGGCTTCAACTGTTCTATCATACTTGGCACTATCATATGGCTTGCCAAAGAGTATATTCTCTCTGATATTTCCCGTCAGTATCCATGGGGACTGTGGAACATAGGCCTTGGAACCACTAATCCTCACGATACCAGACAGTCTCTGCATCTCTCCAAGTACGCATGAGAGTAAACTGGACTTCCCAGATCCAACAGGACCACATATCGCCACCTTCATTCCCCTTTTAACTACAAGCCTGATCTCATCAAGTGTCGGACATCTTGATTCCATGTCCCAGCTGAATTTACCACCATCAATCTCAATCTCAAATTCTGTCAGATCTCTAGGAACAAATTCAACTGCATCTGAATTGATCTCATCTTCCTGGAGATAAGAAGAAATTCTATCAGCCGAAACTTTCGCTTGTGCAATCGTATTGAGTAAGTCTGGGAGATTGAATATAGGATCTTGAAGCATCCGGAATGTAGCCAATGCTGATAAGACTCTTCCAGCAGTGAGAGGAATCTCCATCAAAACACACCCACCAAAAGTAATCACGGAAATAAAAGTTGGTGAGCCCCAGAAGATGAATGTTGTTAATGCTTGTAATCTAAGTGATTTCCATAACCAATTATGCTCTGTTCTCCTTAGGTTTTCTAGATTTTTAAGGTAATGAGTATCCCATGCTTGAAGTTTGAGTGTCTTCATGTTTCGAAGAACTTCTGACGTGGTTTTCATTCTGTCATCCTTGGCTTCCATAATTTTTGTCTGAAATCTTTTCTGAATCCTTGTCAATGGTATGTTTACAGCCATCACTGTTAAAGTTGCAGCTAATGCTATTAGAGCTCCCATTCCTAGATTAATGTGTAAAACATAGATTGCTAGGGAGATTTGTACTGGCAACATCCAAATTATATTCAAATACCATATGAAGTCCGTGATTCTTTGGACATCCACACTCATATAGTTGATGATCTCTCCAGTGTTGCAGCTCTGGCGTGATAGGCTTGACAAGATCAGGCCCTTTTTGTATATGTGTGATATCAAAGCGGCTCGCAGTCTGAGTCCTAGCTGGCGTGCTCCGAAAATCCACTGCCTCTGTGCTGTTATCTCGATTAGTTTTGCCCCAAGGAAGCCTAGTGCTAGAAGGTAGCCAAAACCCAGGCTCCTGAATTTCTTTTCAGTTAGGAAATCCACAAAGTAATTAATTAGATATGGTCCTACATACGATGTTCCTGCATTTGTAACAGCAAAAAGTGCATTGATGGCTGCCTTTTTTCTCGCAAATATGTAAATTGCCCTATAGATAGATGATCTTGTTGTTCCATCTTTTTCTCTTGTGTGCTTGAGGCACTCGTCGAAGTACTGGGATAGGAAACTCGCCGAGTCCTTGATATCAATATCTGGGACTTCATCCTGGTCAAGAGGCTTTTTAATCCCAGTCTCAAATAGTGAATTAAGCCAAGAAAAGGTAACAAGTTGAACCAGAGTAGCTTTCCCATAAGGACAGTCTCTTTTTACTTCTGAATGTTTTTCAGTTTTCCCATTGAGAAGGGGTTCTGTGGTGCTGTTTGAGATGCTTGGAGCTATGTCTGTGCTCCCGTTGATTGATACACCTAGTAGACAGATAGAAGCGAGAAAACTGACTATATCAGTATATTCTTGCACCCCCAGGTTGTCATGATTCGTTATTGCGTAATGGACATCAATCATAGCTCGAACCAGAGATAACAAGAAGCTGGATGTCCACCAGATTCTCAAGATCCATGGGAACTTGTTATATTTTCTATTTAAAATCCTGCACAATGCAATCAATGTGATTGCCCATGATATTATTTGCATAGTTCTGGACGAAAGAACTGGAACCCTGGATTCGCACTGAGCGCCACTTTTACTTTCCAAAATCAGGAACATCAGCAGCATCACACAATGAGTACACAGCATCACAAGGGAACAAATTATGCTGAGTTTGTAAGAGATGCCTGATCTCAGACCTGTGGGATTTTTTTCTACATTCTTCACCTTGTTTCGGCCTCTGCAAAGTGATTCTGTACAATTTCTTACGCAGTGGAGCAACACGATGCCCAGGAATCCAAGTTGTAGAACTATGCTGGCATCTTCCCAGTTGCAGGAGGTGATTATATCTGGCCATGCAACCCGAAATTGTAGGAACCTCAAATCTGTCAAAGATAATAAAACAAAATGAAATCAGCAGATACAAGTATTTTACTTCATGCTGTCAGCTTTAAAAATTAAATAACCTATTTCTGATTTTTTTATTTATCTATTATCGTTATTATGATTATTATTTTTGGCCATAGCTATACAAATTTCACTATCAGGGTCTAAACCATTTGAAAGGAGACAATAATTTGCAAGTGGCATTTACAATTGCACCTAAGGTGACAATTTATCGTGCTGGCAAGAATTTAAATGCATTTAGTCACTATGCGGAAGACAACCTACAAATGTCCTGTATTTAATGCCTGTGTAAGGATGATAATGCCGAGGAGAAGCAGAAAACTGAATCTGGCAGCAATCATCAGGCAAAGAAATTCGACAAGTTTCCTAGGGTAGAAATCTTGAGGATTATGCATTCAATGGGAAATGCTATTTACTTGTGTCCTGGAACACTGGTGATGATGGAAAATCTCCAGGTTCTCTAATTCCTAATATCCAACTATATAAAATTGTTCTTAGACTCAAAACCAGCTAGAACGTAGATTCTGGTGTGAATAAATACTTTTGATGCTTACTAGTGGAAATTCGCTGGTGCTTTTTTGGGATTTTCACATAAATTCCTCCTTTATTTCATTGACAAGTACATGCATCAGTTAATTTCTCATTCAATAGGATTTTGATCTGTTTGTCAGTAACAAGTTCTTTGTTGCTCAAATTTTCTGAATCTATAGTTACATCTTGTATAACTAACATAAATGGTATACCTGAGTAGGGAATCGTGCAGGATCTCCAAGTAATGGAGATGTAGCGATATTAACTTACTATGTAGAGAGTATAAACCAAATGTTTGCAAAGTTCACTGAAATACTATCAAGTTTCGAAGTCTGCCAATTTCTGTTTATCATTTAAAATATGACAGACAAACTAAAGAGAGCAAAAGTAATGTAACAGAAAATAAAAATTAATATACTGGAACCTGAATCTGACTTAAATTGTCAATTATCTGAATTATGGATGTGAAAATAGTGTGTTCATCAGCCGCAGAGAGAGATAATTTATTGTTGGTTGTAATACTATGACTGCTATATGAATGATCACCTTGTCTGTGTGTATGTTGTTATCAAAACAATTTTTTGTTGGTCATATGAAATAATACGTCTTCCCTCTTAAATGCTCGACCAGATTGTAACATTATTATCTATACAGATCAACCAAGTCATACATCAAGGAGAAAATTACTTGATCAAGCATATTTGGATAGCAGGGTTTCAGTCTGATATATCTACGTTGCCCATAGAATAAAAAAGGCAAGTAATTTTGGACACTAACCTAACACAGGTCTTTAGTCTTTGTCTCTTTCTGTTTCTGAGTCGGCACGTTGTTATACTTTGTTGAAATTATTTTTTGATGGTCTGTCTTATTTGTTAGCCTCTTTAGGAATATTTTATATTATAAGAATCCATCGATTCTTTTTTTCAATTTATTATTTTTATATCAGGAGCCTGCAGATCCTTTAAAATCACTCTTTGAAGAGATTGGTAAATTTTCATGTGAATATCTTTGGCTGGAACATGTTCCATGTGAAAAGGAATACTGGGGCAAATGCATGTTCATACTACAGTGAATCCCTGAAGTGAGCCCCACCTGTGGCCCCCCCCCCCCCCCCCCCCCCACCCACCAAAATCAAAGGAGAATTTTTGTCCTTGGAACTTAGGATTTAGCAGGTAGATCTAAATCCAATAAATGACTTCCCTTTCAGGATCACATTCAGCACCGTATTTTTCTCTCAGGCACATGTACACTTATGATCATTGACACGAACTGGCTATAATATTAAAACCGAAAATCTAACTAGCTATGTTGCATGAACACTTCAATTAGAGTAGCTTGTTCGTGTCAGACACGTATCGGATACCAACGCTTCTCAAACACTCTACCATGATTATTTTTCTTTATTTATCAGAAATATTATATATTTTAACTCTTTAACTTATTATTAAGTACTCATATTTAAAAGATTTCAAAAAAAAAAAAATATTAATATCTAGTACAAAACTAAATTTATCCTATATAAATTAAGAATTTTAAAGAATTTAATCGTGTCGACAACATATCAGTGTCGATGCATCATAGCTAACCAGATTTTTCCATTAAAATAAAAATCTAAATGAAATTCCATGCATCAATCTCAGCCTCTTCTTCATCTTCTTTTCGAAACAGTGATGAGTAATCTACATCTTAATCTCAACCTTCTTAGCATTCTGTATCTAAAAGGACAAATTGGAACAGTTTTCAAATGGCAAAACCAATGTTTTGTTGTAATAAAAAATGGGAAGAAAGATATAAATAAGTGAAATATGACTATGAGTCTCTGACCACAGAATGAACATCATATCAGTATTCAACAATTACCTCGAAATTGGAATCTCATAAACTTCATAGTTTACACCTTTCGTGTATTTATGCTTGCGAGTGTGTGTGTGTTTCTATATTCCGATTATCTTTTCCCCTTTGAATTCACTTGTACACGTGCATGTTGATTGTGAAAAACTATTCAGAAAGAAGTTAGAGCTTACTTGAACCACTGTTGGACCTCAACATTTCTTCCAGCACCATTTTCTCTTACACTGAATCTGGAACGAGTATTTGTATCAGTGTGAAGAATCTGTGTTTGAGAATTAGGGTCTTTTATAGAGTTTATGAGTAATGAAGCAAGTCTAAAAGGATATTCTAATATGCTAAAGACATGTTACTTTTTCAGTTTTTGAATCAAGAGGTGAATTAATATGTGATGGGGAGAGTGGCATGAGAGATCCAGAAAGCACACACAGATACGAGTGTTCAGAAAGAATTGTGTAAGCATTTATCTTGGTGTCATTGAGTGTGAGAGATCACATGTAGGTAAATTTTAGGAGAGTCATTTGGCTATTAGTATATAAAGAAAAGAAAAACCCACTTACTAGTTTCCTAGTTTGACATGTTGGACAGCTTGATAGTAGCAAACAAAGGTTCATTTCATTTGTGACTTCGTTCTTGCTTTAGTATGCTCTAAAACAGACATCATAGTAAAAATATTCTTGGTCGGATAAATTATTTGACATGTTCGATTTGCTTTGTTCAATAGAAAAAGTACATCTCGTCTTTAATCGTGTACAATTTTGTGTAGCATACCTAACATGCATATTTTATTAAATTCAGATTCTATGGTTATTTGTATGACTGTTACCCAATTTTAAATCACACTAGGGAGAGGAGGGTAGAGATAGGCCAATGGCATAAAGTATTTAATGTGACTTTAGGGCCTAATCATCCCACTATTGAATGTTTTCTGGAATATTGGGAAATACAGTGGAGACTAGTAATGGCTGGAGGTGGAAAAGCCTTGGCAGTATTAAAGTGGTGGCATTGAATTATTGATATATATACCCACATTGATGGTGAAGGGCATAGATAATATTAATCAATTTCTCTGGATGCTGTTGAATATATTACATGCATTTATCACAACTGAACTGAATTTCAATACTAGAGATAATATATACCAATGGCTTCAGATTTGTTGCTAGCTAGAGGTCATCATCAATCTATGAGACAGTTGTTCAATAAATTAAAAGTAATACTTTCATTAACATGGTAATGAACAATAGTCTGTGGCAGTAAAATTATTCATAACTAAAAGAATATGGCTATTTATCAGTGGTGATAAACGAATCGGTCTACGTGGCAATGGACCAGTGGTGATGTATATCATTACTCGTATAAATATATTAATCTTGTCGAATTTGTAAATAAATCCTAGATAATGTGGAGATTTCCTGAAGAATGATGGAGGGTGGTAGTAATTAAAACTTTTGGTAAGAGATCTTGCACTAAGCTAGCATTGTTAGTTGTGAGTAAGTGTTATTATTTCAATAGTTTCAACTTAATCTGACATGTAGAAATAATAAGGAAATGATCTCCTCAATCCCTAAAGAGTAATGCTACAAGTTTCGGTCTATGTGGTAGTGGGACGACTACATTCTCCCACAAAATTGAGATGTATATGATTAATGTGATGCAGTAAAATAATATATTCTACAATAGGTATGCCACACTTGCACGTGTATTTTACTCACGATTTACCGACTCTATTAGATAAGCCCGACTCAACATGACAAGGAAAAAGTCTTGTCCGGAATGACATTTAGCACCCATTAACTAAGTGAGGTGTTTTGTAATCATTTCGAAACTTTGAATATTGGAGTGACAATAATTTTTCAAAGAATTATTCTTCCTCAACAGAAGAATTTTCACGGGGGCCTTACGTGCCTCTCACAAGGGGCCAAGCCCCACATGTATTAAAAAAATAATAATATTGTGCGGACCTCATCGTGTGTGTTGTCTGTATAACTTCTGTAAAAAAAATTTGTACACCAAGAAGAGTTCATTTTCAAGTTTGCATTGCGTATATGCAAATTTGAAAATAACATTATATGTATCTAGCAAAATATTAGCAACACATGTTTTTTCCTAAGAAAATGTATTGACATTATTAGATTATTAAAAGTAGCCTTTTTTAGTTCTTATAAAGGATATGATTAGGTTCACATAAAATCTAATAAATTATAAGATTCCATTACCAGCCAAAAAATATTAAACTTTTGGGTCCTCGCAATCTTCTATAAATTAATCAAAAATCTGATCTTTAAGCCTTCAATTTGACCAGAGAAGAAAAAGTACTATGAAGAAAGGCATACAGGTATTAATGTACAATCGCCATCGGAGATTAAGGTATCAGGTTCTTGCACGGAATGTTTTCTCCATCATGTCCCTTTTAATCAATGCCGTTGATCAGTCCCGCCTGATGTTGATGAGCAGACCACTTTCTACGGTATATATTTATGTTGGTCCAACTTTTATCCTTCAATTTCCTCAATTTATATAAAACGAGAAAATATGCAAAAGCTTTTGCCATTAATCACCTTTGCGTCGTTTTCGGCCAGCCGTGAATTGGACGATAAGTGAAAGTTGAAAGGAATTCTTCGACAAAGGGTCCTTGTAAGGTTTTATATTATCGGGCATGTTATCGTCTATGATAATGGTCGTTTAATTAAATGTAAAGATATAGCGCCTATTTAGCCCGTATCCGGTATGGATTAAAATCTAGATTTTAATTTAAGTTAATATTTCATAGTATCCACAACTTTTCAACCACACATTTCATAAGTTTTTATCAAAATCTACTAAAAATTTGAATATAATCTCCACTAAACAAGGACTTAATTGGCTCGTGACACCTATATTACTCGTGTCATTTAGAGCATGTTTGAACGCCTCTTAAAAAAATGTATTTTGAAATAGTGATTTGATGTATAATGTGTGGTTGAAAAATAAGAATTTTTTTTTGAATTTACGTGTAATATTATTTTATTAAAAATGTATGATTAAAAATAAAATAGATAAAAATATATTTTAAAATAATAAATATAGAACAAGGGCTTAGTTTTTTTATTAGGCTCCTATTTGAGCTGTATTAAAATTCTCATTATAATTTTTTTTTAATCACACATTTTTCAATAAAATAATATTTTTTATCACATCAATAATTTTTTTTTTTTTTTAAACCACACATTTTTCATCAATTTACTATTACAAAATACATTATTTCAAAATAATATGATTTGGTGTACAAAAGCTTGTGCCATAATCCAATTATTGAGATTGGTTCAAGCATATAAAGGTCAGCTAAGTGGGCCATGGAGGGAGGGTGAAATGCCAACTTTTTAAGTGAAATTAAAATTCATTGTCCATGGTACAAAGCTGTCCTACACTACTCCCCAAAAAATATGCCAAAAGTTTCACAATCAAGACCTAATGCAAATAAAAACTTAAATTAAAGGACATTGTGATTTGTACTATAGCTTTTGACAATACTGTATGTGTCAAAAAAGTACTAATTAAAAAGATAAATTATTTTTAAAATTTTTCAATCATAACATGTCATGTCAACAATATTATAAAAAAATTGTACACCAAGTATGATCGTAAATTAAAATAGAATTCATCATAATATTTTGCTTAAAATCAAGGACCTGGCTATTTGTCCGACAGGCCCACCACCTGTAGGGGACTCCATTAGCATCCCAGTTTGTCCATAGCCACATAGAGGTGACATTGGGTCGAGTTGAGCAAACTCGGTCCATATGACCATGAGCTCAGCTCATTACTCGGGACCAACATGAGCTCGTCAATTTTATTTTTTTTTTAAGATGAATTTGAAAAAAAAAACATTTCGCTTTGGACTCGCCCACGAGCCACTCCAATGGGCGGGCTCTGCTTGTCCAACGAGTCAGCCTGCTCGGATTGTCATTTGACGAGCCCGAGTCGAGCGGTTAAGTCGACTCGTCGCTCGATCCGTTTGACACCACTAGGACCACACAGCAAAACAATCCTAAAATCAATTTTTTTATAAATTTTAATAAAAATTTATTTTTAATTTCTACCGAACAAAACTTCCACGTCAAACATTCCGTCTCGAGAATAGGATGCTTTTGGAATTCCACATGTTATATCGACGGCGTGATTTGGAAAGATTCTCCGCTCCCATCAAATTTTGTCACTTATCTTCCTTTCTTTTTCAATTCATGAACTTACTGGTACAAATCAAATCGCGGGTCTTATCATAATACTATTTTTTTTTGGGACTCGAGACCACATCACCATTTTGTTTTTCTACCCGACTTATTTTTCTGTAACATATTTGTTTTTCATTTTTTAAAAAATAAAATAAAAAATATGTACTTATTTTAATCGAACGTTCACGGAATATTCTATTCATAAAATCAAAAGTTTTTCTATCTTTTAGCTAAAAAATTTATTATTCAAAACAAAATTAAAAAAAAAAATGAACACCCAACAGGACTTAACGATATTCAACAAACATGACAATTTAGTTTCCTATTGACGTTGGATTGAGCCAGACCCAAGTGGCCAAAATTTGCAACAAGCCTTTTGTCTTTCATCAGTTTCAAAAACGATAAGAAAGTAAATAAATTAAAAAGAAAAAATATGAGTTCCAATCGATAGAATCTACTTTTAACTTGCTTTGCACTCATTTTCACTTTACTAATCAAGTCCGTGAAGTAATAATAGTTAGTACTAAGCCTCAACATATTTCTATGATGGACGGTGATTTAATTCTTATCATATGATTAGCGACGAAGTTAAGATTCAAATTTAACGAATGGAGTCTAAACACGAGGTCCTTGCCATTGAAAAATAATATGGAATAAATCTATATATTAATTGGCTTAGCTAAAGGGTTGATAAGACGAGACGATGAGGAGTGGAACAGGAGAGAGAGTGTGAAGGGAGGGACATAATTTAACTTAAAAATAAATTTAAGAAAAAATTCAAACTCAAATTATAATAATGTTAAAAATAAAAAGAAAAGGGGTGTACATAAAAAAAAAAAAAGAATTAACCTCCTTTACAAGAAAATATTTGACATCTTGATTGACCAACACTCACATGCGCGTGAGACTCACATGGGACCTACGTGAATGTAAAATGCCAAAAAAAAAAAATGCTCCCCTCTCTTCTATTGTGAGTGTGCTGTCACGGAGGATGGCAGCATAACATGATTGAAGAAAAAAATATGTGGAGACGTTGAGAGATCCCAAAAAGGCTTATGTGGGAAGATAATATTCCACATGCTCCTCAAAACTTGTCCCTTTGAGCACTTGAAAGTACAAAGATAAATTATATTAATCTTTTGTTTAACCACGGAGTCTTGTCTGAAACTAATTATTGTTTATATATAGCTCTCATTTGACCTTTATTATTTTATTTAAATTTTTGGAAAAGCATTTTTTTTAAATGTATAATAAAAAAGGGAAAAAAAGTTTTAAATTTAAGAGGATGTTTGGTAAAAATTAAAATCGGATTAAAATTGAAAAACTAACCGTTATTGTTGATTTTTATTAGACGAGTGAGTCTCAATAACGACTATATTTTCAATTTTAATTGGATTTTGAATTCTACCAAACACTCTCATATTATTTTATTGGAGAATGTGTAGTTGATAAAAAGATAGAGAAAAATAAATTATAATTTTAATAGGGACTAGCCGACCAGACAAAGTCTTGATGTAGATTAAAATTAAATTTTTAATAAAATTTAAATAAAATTTAATGAAATATGTAATTGAAAAGTTGTGCGCCCATAAAATACGTAGTTGAAATTAATTAATTATTTAAATTTAAAATTCTAATTCTATTTTAATGTAACCCAAACATGTGCATATTATAGTCCATGCTTGGTTCAGCTTAGAGATGGTAAAAAATTTGTTAAATCCAATGTCTGTGAGAATTATCTACCTAATTGGGTAAATGAGATGGGGCGGGGCAGTTATCCCGAAGCGAGTTGGGAAGTAATGATCCATGTACTGCTACCCGTCCATTTAAAATTTAAATTTTTTATTAGACAATAATAATAATTTTCATCAAGTAAAGATATTAAAAAATAAACAAAAAATAAAATTAATTAAAAAATAAATGGGGCAGATGACATGCCGTATCCCGTCCCGATTAAAGCAAGGTGACAAATATACCCGAGTGGGCGGGAGACAGAAATGGTTGACCCGCCCATTGACATCCCTAGTTCAACTAAAAGTTTATTAAACTTTAAATCAAAGTCAATAGTTAAATTTTAAAAACAAATATCTTTTGTCCTGAAACTTTTCAATTATACATTTCATTAGTTTTTTTTATCAAAATTTACAAAGAATTTGGTTTTTATCTAAACCAAATATGAGCTTAGTATGTTAAATGTGTCGGAATTAGATATGACAAAAATTATCCGTTTTCTAGTCTAGTTAGTTTAATTTTACGTGCCAAAAAATCTCAATAACATTCTATCGTTCTCAAGATCATACAAAATGCCACGGGAGCGAGGTATTCAAGTCAGCTAAAATTATACACTCGTGAATTGTGATGATATCTGTCGTATTAATTTTATTTACTTCATAATGAATTGGGATTTATCTCAAAATATTAATCTATGAAGTAGTTAATTATTTTACAAGCCCATTATTTACTTCACGTCTAGCAAATGTAGAACAACTTTCTTAAGAATCTCGGCCGTCCATCGCGTTGGTTTTATTAATTAAATTTTTAATATATTTTTGTTTCAAGTATTCTGGGGATTAAGGAGTTTCAATTTTAAAAGAGAAATTAACATAAAAAGTGGATTGAGTCGATTTTTGCTTCAACACAAATCAAACCCAACGTGATTGGCTTGATCCAAATTCAACCCAACCCACAACCAGTATGAATGTTGAAACCCAACCCAATCAAGTATCGGTAGGTTGGATTGGTCGATTTGTGACGACTTGTCAACAAAAATTAAAGTTATCAAATTTTGTATTATACTAAATTCTGATAGACAAGATTAAATAGTAAGTGAATAAATAAATAAAATTATATATTATTTTATTCCATTCTCATTAGACGATCTTACAAAGAACAAAGTGCATTTAAAATAATATGAAAAATTTATACTACATTTATTGTAGGAATGATAGTAAGCTTCTCCTTTAAAATGCATCAAAGTAATTACAGTTACATTATCCACTCATACTTTTTAAGTTCTTTTTACTTTTCAGGCATTTATTATTATTATTATTTTTTTTAAAAAAAAAGTACGTGGATTGGGTTGGGCGGGTTCAGTCAGGTTTCGCCCACCCCTAGTTACGAGTCTTGTGACAGTAAAAGAAAATAAGCCCTTTACTCTTTTAACTCCTTGTTGAGATTTGATGTTCAATTTTAAAAAGTCGATCTTATTAAGAGGAGTAATCCAAACTCTTATAAAGTGGTTTATGATTTCATCTTTATTCGATTTGAGATTCTATCCCTTAACATGCTTCCTCAAAATGGTAGTTTATTTAAGCAGACCAATGTTGAAATAAGGTGTCTTGTGAGAAAATAATGCACGAGAGAATTAACATTCTTTACCAAAAAATGTTGACATCTTGATTGACCAACATTCACATGCGCACGAGACTTACATGGGACCTACGTGAATGGAAAATGCAAAAAAAAAAAAAAAAAAAAAAATGATCCCCTCTCTGTTATTGTGAGTGTGCAGTCAGGAACGGTGGCAACATAGCATGATTGAAGAAAAAAATATGCGGAGACGTTGAGAGATCCTAAAAAGGCTTATGTGGGAAGATAATATTCCACATGCTCCTCAAAACTTGTCCCTTTGAGCACTTGAAAGTACAAAGATAAATTATATTAATCTTTTGTTTAACCACGGAGTCTTGTCTAAAACTAAAGCCTTGTCTGGTATTGCTTTGCAAAGCATTTTTTGTACCGTTAGATAGTAAGTTGTGTCCCACATGTGAGTATAATGGTAAAAAATGACGGCTGAAAAGGAGGTGCAACGGCTACAAAATCAATTTTTTGGGTGGAAAAAGCAGCCGTCAGACACACCCTAATTATTGTTTATATATAGCTCTCATTTGACCTCTATTATTCGTCATTTAAGTTTTTGGAACAAAGTGCATTTAAAATAATATAAAAAACTTATACTACATTTATTGTGGGAACGATAGTAAGCTCCTCCTCTAAAATGCACAAAAGTAATTATAGTTACACTATCTACTCATACTTTTTAAGTTCTTTTTACTTTTTAGACAGTTTATTTTATTTCTTTTTTTTTTATAAAGTAGGTGGATCGGGGTTGGGCGAGTTTATTCAGTTTTTATGAGTTAACTCATAATCCGACCTGACCCGACACAACCCACCTACACAATCAACCAACTCAACCCGTGTAAAAACAACAAAAAAACAAACCCCCGATCAGGTTGGTTCGATCGGGTTCAGTAGGGTTTCGCCCACCCCTAATTACGAGTCTTGTGACGTAAAAGAAAAGAAACCCTTTACTCTTTTAACTCCTTGTCAAGATTTGATGTTCAATCTTAAAAAGTCGATTTTATTAAGATGAGTAGTCCAAACTCTTATAAAGTGGTCTATGATTTCATCTTTATTCGATGTTTGATTATATCCTTTAACATGCTCCCTCAAGATGATGGTTTATTTGAATGTACCAATTTTGAAATAAAGTGTATCGTGAGGGAAGAGTGCACGGGAGAGATATAAGATGGGAAATATTTTAGGTTTTGCGGTGGGAGTGGGGGGTGTGGAGGGTGGGAGTGGGTAAACTTTATAATATTAGTAATAATTTAATTTATACTTGATTTTTGGTTAAATAAAATTTACAACTGATTTTTGATTTGAAAAACTTAAATACCTGTTAATATGTAATTTCCACACTATTAAATACTATATTGAGAGGATGTTTGGTACGGTTTAAAATTCAATTAAAATTGAAAATATGGTCGTTATTGGGTCCCACCCGTCTAATAAAAGTAAAAAATAACGGTTATATTTTTAATATTAATCTGATTTTAATCTCTACCACACACCGTCTAAGAAAAAAAAAAGCACGCCTAGACGCGAGAAAAATAAAACAAGCAAAAAAATAAAAATAAATAAAGGCGCGAGGCGGGGTGTTTTACGCAAGCTTCGCGCCTAAACGCTGCTTCTTGGTGCACTGCGTCGTTGGTGGTGCTCTTATTGCCTCGGCCCTCGTGTTAGTGCCATTGGGTCTCATTGGGCCTTTAGCCCGTGGACTATGGCAAGCAGATACTCCAAAATTCTCTTGCAGCTCATTAACTGGCCCAAACCTTTTAATAGATCTGAAACAATAAGACATTTTAGCCCTCATCGTCTTCTCTCTCTCTACAAGCAAAAACCCTAGACGACTCCTCTCTGAACCGCACTCTCCTACGCCTTCTTCGCGCTGGCTTTCTCAGATAAACGCACATATACAAACATCGATACATTTATTCATACACACGCAGTCCTAGCACAGTCATGGCGGAGGTTGTATCAATGGATGACATACGCGCCACCGCTGGCCGCCTCAACATCGACATCTCCTCCATAGATCTTGATTCCATTCGTCTCCCCCCTGGCGAAGACTTTGGGGTTATCAGGTAAGATTACTGAAACACCCGGCATTTTACAGAACACTAGTGGTATCAATTATATTGCAGCGATAAATTGTTTGGCTGAAATGATTGTTTGTAGTGATGATGAGGATTTAAAAGGGGAGGAACAGTTGGAGTTCGAGGCGGGGTTCGGGAACATAATTGTTGTAGACAATTTGCCAGCTGTGCCAAAGGAAAAGTTTGAGAAACTGGAAGGTGTAATCCGGAAAATCTACAGCCAAATAGGGGTTATTAAGGAGGGTGGCCTATGGATGCCAATGGATCCTGAGACTCAGAAAACCCTTGGATATTGTTTCATCGAGTATAACACCCCTCAAGTATGTGTGATGTTCCACTTTGTTAATTTCGTTTCCCTTTTTTATGCGTGTATACTTCTTTACCTGAATGTGCATTATATTTATTTCTATTAAAAGTTCTATTTTTATTAAGAGTTTACCTGTTAATTTTTTATTTTTGGTTAATGTCATTTCCACTTTAGTGTATTTTGGGTCTTAATTGTAATTTTATTTTTGCCTGTAGTTACATCTTGTTTTGGTTGCACTGTGGAATAAAAAATTCAGCAAAGGGAAATGCCTCCGACAGTTCAAAAAGATTTTTCATTTCCGCATCTAATGTCCTTTTTTAATATAGGCAGTGATTTTTGAGTAAAATTTTGATTTTTTTCATTTTCTTTTTTGTAAGAGGACGTGCTTATAATGACACTTTTGAGATTGTAGAATTCTCGAGAAATACATAACAGAACAAATTAAGTAATTCATTAATATTGAATAGATATTGGACGCTAATTCAAATATTTTTTAGTACAATCGGCAAGGGTGATAAGATATAGCTAACCGTCATTTTAGCTTGCTACTGATGTTGGCTTTAACCCTATCAATTATAGCATGCAGTTTACTGAGCTCTGCTCAGGAACTGAAGAGATGCCAAAAGGTTTTAATGATATGTCTCAGTTTCATTTTCCTTGCTCGGTAATAAACTATGTCTGCATGCTTTGATTTTTAACACCATTTGTCTATTAGTTGTAGATACTGCATATTCTCATTCTGGTATTGGAGTTACGTTTTGTTGCTGTATCATTGTTTAAATGAGTTAATGGTTGCTGTTTTAGGAAGCTGAACTGGCCAAGGAAAAGACAAATGGATACAAATTAGACAGATCACACATATTTGCTGTTAACATGTTTGATGATATTGAGAAGTTCATGAAAGTTCCAGATGAGTGGGCACCTCCAGAAACCAAGCCTTATACTCCTGGGGTTGGCCTCTGTTCTCTTATCTGTTATCCTCCCAATGGAAAAGGGAAAAGAAAATGAAAACAGAATAAAGAAATAAAAATGCCAAGCGAGCAACACCGTGAAGAGAAATGAAAAAATCTCTTAACCTTAATTGATTTTTGCTTATTATGTCTCCATCTCTCTCAGGAGAATCTGCAAAAATGGCTTACTGATGAAAAAGCTCGAGATCAGTTCGTGATTCGTGCTGGTTCGGACACTGAGGTTTTATGGAATGATGCAAGACAGTCGAAGCCCGAGCTTGTTTACAAACGTTCTGTAAGCAAACTTCAATCCTAAGTATTCTTACCTGGAGTGGTTATTGGGTAGAATGATTATTTGGTCTTCATACGCATTGGTTTCCTGGGACAAGTCTTGAACTTGTTTCTTCTTGGGAACGATTTTCACTGCTTATCTTGTAATTATGTCTGTTTCAGTTCTGGACCGAAAGTTTTGTGCAGTGGTCCCCACTAGGGACTTACCTGGCCACTGTGCATAGACAGGGTGCTGCAGTTTGGGGTGGTGCAACCACTTTTAACCGTCTGATGCGCTATGCTCACCTCCAGGTTACTTTCTGATTGTGGTTAACATCTAATAAGAGGCTTCCTTAAATTTTTAGATCTGACGGTTTGATTGTAGGTGAAATTGATCGACTTTTCTCCTGGTGAAAAATTTTTGGTGACTTACAGCAGCCATGAACCGAGCAATCCTCGCGATACTCATGTATAGTTATTGTTCCTGTTTTCTAATTATCAATGCTTTACTTCATTAATAGTGTCGTTAACATTGATTTTCTTTACAGAGAGTTGTGATAAACATTTTCGATGTGAGAACTGGAAAAGTCATGAGAGATTTCAAAGGCAGTGCTGATGAATTTGCAATTGGAGGAACTGGAGGTGTTAGTGGCGTATCCTGGCCTGTGTTCAGGTGAATTTGATAAGTTTGTTACGTCCTTTCCTCCCTTCCCCCAAAACAGACAGATATATACAAAGCTAAGATGGATGAAATATGGTAGTATTACCGAATGCTTTCTCCTGTATGACAACTTCTATTTTTCAGATGGAGTGGTGGAAAAGATGACAAGTACTTTGCCAGAATAGGAAAAAATGTCATTTCCGTTTATGAAACTGAGACTTTTACTCTCATCGACAAGAAATCTATCAAGGCTGAGAATGTTATGGACTTCAGCTGGTCACCTACCGATCCAATTCTTGCTCTCTTTGCTCCAGAACTTGGTGGAGGGAATCAACCTGCCAAAGTGAGTCACGAACTTCCTTGCTGTTAAGTTCTTTGTAGATTTCTTATACTGATGATCTAACTCTTTGGATTCTAATAACAGGTGAGTCTTGTGCAAATCCCGAGTAAAATAGAGTTGAGGCAGAAGAATCTCTTCAGTGTGAGCGATTGTAAATTGTACTGGCAAAGCAGTGGGGATTACCTTGCTGTCAAAGTTGATCGGTACACTAAAACAAAGAAAAGCACTTATACTGGTTTTGAGCTTTTCAGAATCAAAGAACGAGATATTCCTATTGAAGTTTTGGAGCTCGAAAATAAGAACGATAAGATTATATCATTTGCTTGGGAGCCAAAGGGCCACAGGTTTGCGGTTATTCATGGTGATAGCCCAAGGCCTGATGTAAGTTTCTACTCGATGCGCAGTGGTACTAATACTGGCCGGGTCTCAAAGCTCACAACTGTTAAGGGCAAGCAGGCAAATGCACTTTATTGGTCACCAGCTGGTCGCTTTATTATATTGGCGGGGTTGAAAGGTTTTAATGGACAATTGGAGTTCTACAATGTTGATGAGCTTGAAACCATGGCAACAGCCGAGCATTTCATGGCAACAGACGTTGAATGGGATCCCACTGGAAGGTAATGGCATTCACATATAGCTACTAAGCCTTTATGGATTGCTTTTTCATTTTTGTGCTTTTGGTTTATAGCATGAATAAGATTGTGTTCCCTGCAGTGTAGTGTGACTTGACTGCATTTGTGTGTAAGTATTGGTTAATTATATTTCACATGGACCCAGATACTGTTCTTGACTTGAAATTTTCTCTGCAGATATGTTGTCACGTCAGTTATCTCAGTTCATGAGATGGAAAATGGTTTCAATGTCTGGTCTTTCAATGGCAAGCTGCTATATCGAATATTGAAGGACCATTTCTTCCAAGTACTGTTTTTCTACTTGTTTTCTATTTACAAGACACTAGTATATTCCCATTGATGTTGATTTTTGCCTAAATAACTCCTCCTTTTTCTCATCTCAGTTTCTGTGGCGCCCAAGACCCCCATCCTTCTTGAGCCCTGAGAAAGAAGAAGAAATTGCTAAAAACTTGAAGAAATACAGCAAGAAGTATGAAGCGGAGGATCAAGATGTTTCATTGCAATTGAGTGAGCAGGATAGAGAGAAGAGAAAGATGTTGAAAGAAGAGTGGGATAGGTGGGTCAGCGAATGGAAGCGTTTGCATGAAGAACAGAAAGTGGAGAGGCAAACGCTACGTGATGGTGAAGCGAGTGACGAGGAAGAGGAATACGAAGCAAAAGAAGTTGAGGTTGAGGAGTTATTGGATGTTTCTGAAGAGGTTATTTCCTTCGACTAAGGTGAAAACTGAAAAGTTGTAAAAGGAAAGGAAACTTGGCGACAGTGAAATCCCCATTCATCTGTTAAGGTTGGGACAACAGTGTGCGAAGCCCAGCTTCTGGGAACCTCTCGGAAGTCATGGGTAAATCATTTTGTCCTCGCTACAATTCTTTTGACTGTATCCACGACTGCAAGGAATTTTGTTACAAGCAGCAAGGCGAGGATTAAGTTTGAATTTGATTGGTATTTAGTTTTGACTAACTGGGTATCCATGAATAGTATAGTATACTATGCTTGGTTGAAATTATTGTTTTGTGGGTCAATTCTCACTCTCCCTCCTTTTTTTTTTTAACAATAGGCATCCGGGTGTTTGATAGATGAAAAAATTACGTTGAAAAGTCTGGAAAAGCTGCAGAATTATTATTTTTTTTACAATAGTATGAAGTGCTTATTCTACCAAGGATATCAAGTAAATGGTAAATTTTTTAAAAGAATGTAGTTTTTTAGTTGATGTGATGTGGAATATGTGGTTGAAAAAGAAGAAAAGGTTATTGATGTGATGAAAAATATTATTTTATTGAAGAATGTTGTTGAAAATAAGTAGAAGAATGATAATGAAAAAAATAACGTGAATCAAACCGGGGCTAAGCTCATTCTTCAGGAATGAAAAAAACATTTTATTGAAGAATGTTTTACAATGAATGGTAAATTTTATTGAAGAATGTTTTACAATGAATGGTAAATTTCAGTCTTCACTTTCTGACACTATAATATTAAGACCGTGATACAATTGAATTTTCAACCATCGAACGGATCACAATTTTCGCATTATGCATTTTTTTAATTTTTTATCGTATAATACTAGAGATGGCAAACGAGCGGAGTTGACTCGGCTCGTTTTGATGAACCACGAGAGGCTCTAGGCTCGTAAAAAAGACGAGCTCGAGCCCGAGCCGAGCAGGGGACTCGCTAGGTGAGTCGGCTCATTTTTTTTACCAGCGGTTCATGGGCTCGTCATAATTTTTATTTTTTATTTTTTCTCAAAAAGGCTAATATCCTTAAAAAAAGTAAAAGGCTCGCTGAGCTGAGCGGCTCGAGCTCGCCGAGTACCCATTTTGGGCGAGCTCCAGGCACAAGCCGAGCTTAAGCTCGGCTCGTCTCGTCTCTAACGAGCCACGAGCTCGGCTCATGCTCGTTCCCATTTTGGGCGAGCTCCAGGCACAAGTCGAGCTTAAGCTCGGCTCATCTCTAACGAGCCACGAGCTCGAGCTCTTGCTCGTGCAAGCATGAGCCGAGCTCGTGTGGGCATGGGCAGAGCCGGCTTGGCTCTGCCCATTGACACCTCTATTAATAATACGAAAGATATTTCGAAATTTATTGCGAAAAATTAATTAGGGCTAGCAAACTTAAACCAATGGAAACTCTAGAAGGAGAAGGACCACACCATTTAATGACTGAACTATAGAAGTTAAGATTGGAGCCACCGCGGATGACAAAGGATACGAATTGTTCCCCACTTCTCTGACTTAGCCTTTGTTTGACTACGGTTTATTTCATTTATTTTTATTTAATTTAATTGGTCTCCCTAATTATCTTTAGTTAGGATCAACAGCATTACAAAATTAACAGATTGGAGCATGTTGTTAAGAAAAATGGGCAGGGGACCAAATTGTGTTAATAGATTGAGGACTAATGGTGTATTTTGTTTGTTTATTTGTTTTGGTTCGTCATTTTCACATTCAAATTATGGAGGTGAAATAGATAAGATATGATTCTCATTAAGAAAAGGAAGACAAAATATTAGAAATAGATCATAAAGAAGACACGTACTTTTTTTTTTTTTTAAAAAAAAAATTAATGTAATTGGAAGGAACTCAAGATTTGTTCGGTTCGCTTCAAATATTTAAAAGTTTTTTTAATACGACGCCCTTTACTTTTTTCAGATCAATGTACAAGCTTCTTTTTTAAAATATAAATAATTTACATTTGTTTGGGAATTGGGAGAGATATTTTCACATGAAAAGTAAATTTATAAATCTTACGACATACCCGGCATGATTATTAATTTTAAAAATATCTTTTGCCTATTTCGAAAAAACATAAAATCTCTCCTATCAATCAACTTAAAATCCTCCTAGTTGCATATTAAAGATTTTGTGGTATACAAGTCTTCCTAATATTTGTTGCAATCACTTCCTCTTTTATTTTCACCAAGTTGAACTTGTAGGTTTGATAGGTTCGTCACATTTTAATAGCAATGATAATTCATCATATTTGCTTATTGTTGCACTTAGATCCTCATCTTTTCTCCGTCACACTTCTACCTCCAAATTTTCATTAATTAGAACATCTTGTTTTTAATAGCGATTTCTGACCGCAAAAGCTGTTGCAAAAGAAAATCTTTATTGCTTATTCCAATTCATGAAAAAAAGAAAAAAAAAAAAAAAAAAAAAAAACCAAATCAATTATTAAACAAAGCATCTACCAATTCATGCCTTCTCTGATGCTGAATGAACAAGTAATATAGATGATCATACTTCAATCGAGGCTCATGTCGTACTTCTTTGACACGACCTCATTGCTCAGAGCTCTCGCAAGCAAAAGACAATTGCTTGTTCCTCCATGAAGGCCGAATATCGCTCAGTAGCAAGCACTACCTCCGAGGTCCTGTGGATTTAATCCTTGCTAAGTGAACTTGGAATTGATCTCACTTCATCTCCAGTTATCTATTGTGACAATGTTGGGGCCACATATATCTATGCCAATTTGGTCTATTATTCCATGATGAAACATATCGAAATTGATATTCACTTCGTTTATGACCGTGTTGAGTCTGGTGCACTTTGGGTTTCTCATATCTCCACAAATGATTAAATAACTGATGCACTCACCAAAACTTGGGAATGCATACATCAAATTCAAATCAGAATTGGTGATGCTGATGACACCACCATTTTCGGGCAGATGACAATATATCTTTAATAGATAATCACAATATCTTGGTGAAAACATTTGTAGATAAGTACTTATATTCTACTGGGGTTCCTTGACTTCCATTTCAATCTTGAGAAAGTAGCATAGGGGGAGGCCCCAAAGAACTACATGAGATGCATCTGGGCAACCAAGTTGTCGGGTTCTCGGGGATTGACTTTAGGTTTGACAACTTGATTGGAGGAGTGAACCATTGAGAAGTGTCACTCGATTTTCATCCATTGGACAACATGTGCACTATTGATTTAAAAAAAGTATCGAACGTGGAGATCTTGAGTTGACTACAGAGAGATAACAAGAAGTCACATTATCTCGTTGATAACACTTGTGGATATTTTTCTATTCAACTAGAAGTTATCATATACTGGATAAAAATGTTTGGCTTCTTTTACCATTGATAGGTTTGAGATTACCAATAACAAATGTAACATTTTTGCAATCATACCAAATCTCACACTTCAGACGTGAAAAATTGAAAAAGACCAACTTGTCAATGAATTCAAAAAATTCGACGTGCCAAACATTTGGGGGTTCCAAACACTTAAATCAAAACATTAAAAATGGCTTAGCGCTTAAGGTTGTAGCTTCTACGCGTATTGAAGCCAGTTTTTGTCACAACTTTTGGTGCCGGACCACATGCCAACTAGAAAAACAACGCGAAACCAAATAATTAACCATTCTGTGGACCAAATTTTAAGATTCCAAACGTATCACATGTTAGCATGTTGTCTAGGTAGACGCAGAGACGGATATGGAGCGGGGGGGGGGGGGGGGGGGGGGGGGGGGTGGGAGGGCTTGTAGCTCCCCCCGGTTTGAAATTTTTGTAGCCCGATGTTGAATCCGTCCCTGGGTAGACGTGAGGAGTTTCAGGGAAATAAATAACATTTTAATGTAATTTAAAATATATAATCGAACATTATATTTTACACATGATAGCATAGAATGTTGTCTAGGCATGAAGTCTGATTTTATTGTTTATCCACTTTTTACGTTCTTTACATTTAGACAAATTTGTAAAAAATCGAAACTTGATCTTAACGTCCAACTACATATTGTTGATATTATGAACCTTAGGTGGTTCGTTGGGGATGAATTTTTTAGTTGGACATGTGACAGTCCAACGTGAGTCCCGTGCCCCCCTCACTAATTACTTAGAATAAACGAGCAAATTAATTACATTATAGAGTTTCAAATAACTTGGCATGCATGTGATCATTAATTATAGTAAACATCCAACATGTGCACAAGTTAGCCAAGTAATGGTTGGCACTTGCTTTTTGAATGCATTTATGATTATACACCCACAATATTTAAAGTTTCGACCACAGATTTCGCAATCAAATTGCCAAAAATCTCTCGACAAGGTTCATTCGACATCAAGAGTGAATCCACAATAATTAGAGCTCGATTTTGCCCACATTTCCCTCAACCGTCAACTCCATTGCTTAAAATCTTTCCCAACACGAAGAAGATCAACCCTTGAAATCACAAAAGAGACAAGAATAGCATTCACAAAGAATGAAGGAAATATAAAAAGAAATTGCACAAATCAAGAGTAGCCGTGAGAAACCGAGAGTTGAGCGATGAATTCAGAATCGGACTAAAAAAAAAAAAAATACAAGTCGGGCCAATATGTCAAAAATAAAAATACACATAAAAATTATTTTCACATAATTTTTTTTTTTTTTTTTTTTGCACAGTCAAAATGAAATGGGTTGTGGACTGGATCGATCCGAATCCAATACCCCTACATCTGCCCCTAGTTGAGCAAAAGAGAGAATGAAAGAGTGAGGTGAGAATTAGCTAGGATTCCTCCTTTCCAGAGGAGGGCATACAACCATTGATCCTAGGGCCACCATCTCTCCACACATTTAAAAGATCATTGAGTAACACTCATTAAATGATACTTTTTACTTGGACCGGATCAGTGGATCAATGTTGACGTGAAATATTCAAGACTTTAGATTCTTAAATTATTAAAGGGGATAATTACAAAAATCAGGTGTAAAGTTTACACCAATTAAAAAAATTAGGGTAAAAGTTTAATTGTTCAAAAATCAGGTATTTTATTTTATATATCAAAACCTCAAATCTATCAAAACCCAAATCTATCTCAACTCTCTCTCTCCCCCCCCCCCCACCATTTCTCTTCCCCATCTCCCCTGTCCGTCGTCGCCGTCGCCGCCGCCGCCACCACCGTCGCGCCTCCACCTCCCTTCTCCCTCCCTCCTTCCCCTTCCCCTTCCCCTCCCTAGCAGCGTCGAGGTACTGCTGAGCAGCGCCTCGATGGCAGCATATCGCTGCTGCGATTCCCGGCAGCAGGCGCTGCTACTGCGACCAAGGCCTTTGGCGGTGCGGTCGTGCGGCTGTGGTGTGGTGTGTTGGTGGCTGTGGTGGATCTGGTGTGTGTGTTGTGTTGGTGGCTGTGGTGTGTTGGTGGATCTGGTGTTAGTTGGTGGATGGTCTATGGGTGTTGGGTACTTTTTTCAGAGCAATGCCGTGGTGAGTGTGCGTGTTGTGGGGTGCGGTGGTGGTGGCACTGTCGGTGTGCGGTGGTATTTACTTGATGTGGTGTGTGGTGGGTTGACAATGGTGGTGACAGTCGACGGTGGTGCAGGTGGAGGATATGGTGATTTGATTTTCTGTGACTAAAAATATAATCTGTAACCTTCAAATCCTATAATATGTGACCAATCATTTTGTTATCTGTGACCTAAAAATTATATAATATGTGGCTGTGAAAAAATCTGTGACCTATTAATTTGGAAATCTGTGACTGCGTGACCTATAAATTTTGATATGTGACCAACTAAATTTGAAATATGTGACATGTGACCAATAAATTTTGATATGTGACCAACTAATTTTGAAATATGCGACATGTGACCAATAAATTTTTTGAACTGCGACCGTCGGAATAATTTTCGGAATCGGAGCAGTCACCGGAACGGTCGTTGGAACGATCGTCGGAGAAAAGTGGTGGTTAGAACGGTGGCCGGAATAGTCACCGGAACAGTAGGGGTGGTGGAGGTGGGGTGAGTTAATTATATTATTTAATAATTAATTAATTAAAATATTTTTAATTAATAAATAAATACTTAAATTTTGTATTTTGAAACTTGACACCTGAAAAATGAATTGTGTCAAAGTTAACACCTGATTTTTGAATTCTCCCTTATTAAAGTCCGACTAATGTACATCATCACCCAAGATTGTTTGACAACACAAAAGCCCAATACTTGTGCCTAACCTGAAATTGCCAAGTAGATTCCTATACTCGATATTTTTTGTAATATATAAGTTGACAGATGACAGCAGCAATTGAATGCAAATCATCAATTTGTTAAGGACAGCTTGCAATAAATAAATAAAGCTTGAATCAGTAAGAGTTGGGAGTCGAACTGGTTGGAGGAATCATATATCGAATCCAGACCAATAGTTCTGTGTTAAGGAATAAATTTCAAATCAAATAAATATAAAAAAGTAAAATAATATATATTATCCTATTAAGGGTTTGGAACACTACTCCTTTTAACAAGGATGACATTTTTTAAGATGGAAGTACAAATCTTAATATGGTACTAAAGTCTATTAAACTCGTACAAATAATTCATCCCGACTAAGACTCAAATAAGCATACGTATACCAAAATTGATATTTTTTAACGAGTCACAATCTTGTAGATACATGATATGAATAAATCCCATATTGAATAAATTTAAAGATATAAATAAATATATAAAGATTTGTCCTTCTCTTTTTAACAAAGTTGATTTTCTGAGATGAAACTCCAAATTTTAATACAATGCACATTGTTTTCCAAGCGAACCTTCTTGTCCTGTTGTGGTAAAGGAGGTGAGGGTGGCATCGTGTTGGTATTTAGTATTTCGTGTTAAAAGGTTAACTTATTGAGTCTCAACAAGAGAGAACAAAGTTATATTTTGAACTAACTATGTAGATATGAAAGATAAATATATGTGAAGATTTTAAAAATGTGTGAGCCCTAGTTGATTGCAATGGGAGGACTTCCTCGATGAACTTTCAACATGGTGGAACTTCAATAGAAACACGAATGCAGGAGGATGAAGATAATGTAGATCTCAATGGAGTGTGTGATTTTCTTGAGGAAAGGAAGATGGATCGAAATGGGTCCTTGCTTGAGAGGGTCATTATGATTAAGGGTGGGCTTGGGCCATGGTAATTTGGTACTTAATTCAAGGGAAAATTGTTGGAGATGATCGACCATAGTGGTGGCAATGGGCCGAACTGAGTCGAGCTTGTGGCTCATTTAGAACAAGTCTAGGCCGAGTTTTGGCTCGCGAGATCGTCTATCTTTTATTTTTTAGATAAAACCTTTATCCTTTATCCGGATTTAGGACCGACTACTTAAATTTCGATAAGACGGAATTAAAAATTGTACAAAACCTTGTTACGAGGACAATTTTTTAAAAAATTAAAAAATAATTTCAGCATATTTATCTTGTAATCGGAAATGAGCATCTTGTCAATCCTTCCGGTACATTAATGCTTCTAAAATATCTTCTTTCCGCCAGCTCCTAACTTCGGACATAACTCCTTTACCCGTACTAAAAGCAGATTTCGAAGTTACAACGCTAACCAGAAGTGTTAGTAGGTCTTTTGCAATCGCAGAAACTACTAGCCATCGTCGTTCATACTTTCGTCATAATTCAATAACTTCTTCTAAACTTTTTTTAATCATTTTATTGTTAGATATATTATGATTAAAGTAATCAAATGATTCATCACGCAATGCATTTGGACTTGCGTTCAATGTCTACTTACATGCGGTAGACATACTACTACTAAAAGAATCTATTACATTATATCGATACGTGTTAATGCCTTCAAAATATTTCAGCGTCGTCTTCTTCAATATCAGCAAGAGGAGTATGTGTAGAGAGTACCCGATTAATATCTGCACACATTCGTTTTGCATATAATTCATAGATTTCACATAAAATTTGTTCTAAATTTCTATAAATGATAGGTGTATTAAAAATTAAAGTTTTTGAAATCTGATCAATTACATGTTTAGTAGCTGATAAATTGTATCAGTGGTCCATGATGCATGTTAAAGGAAATAACATAGGCAAGTCTTCCCAATATTTTCTAAACTTTAATTCCATAGAATATATAATTTCACTAAAATGAGGATCATTTTTGTATTTAGAAAAAGTCTTTGCAATTATATAAAAATGTTCAAGCACCAGACAGTTAGTGAGAAAGTACACTCCTGATAAAATATTTGTAGAGCCATAAAAATTTGTCAAAAATTATTTAATCTTAAAAACTAAAAATCAATCAGATTTATTCAAAATAGTGTCATCATCGTTTCTAATATACCTATTGTTATAAAATTCAGTTAAGAAATGTTCAAATTTTTCACATGATTTCCATAATAAGTGGAGTTTCATCTATATCTATGTCACTAACAAATATTTTCGTATTCGTCACCCGAATTTGACACATAATTCTTCAAAATCTTATTTTCTATTAGGTGAAATCGTGATATATATTAGTGAATCTATAATTCTTTGAATTTCATTCTTAATATATTTCAAGCCATCCTACACAATTAAATTTAAAATAGGACACAATGAATATGAAATAAATAACCCCGAAATCGGGCTGCAGTACCTTACACAATTTATCGATAACTGGCTTATTAGCACCATCGTTTTGAGGGAACTAAATAATTTTAAAAGTAATATTTTTTTTATGCATACACCAAAGTAGGTTTACGTAGTGTGCAGTTGCAACTATATAACTTCTTTTATTAGTCCATTTTCATAAATCCGAAGTTAAAAATATAACACCCCAATTTTTTACAAATCGATAATCAATTATTTTTTTGTATTAAGGAAATATTCTATTGGTATCGGAACGAAAAATATTTCTACTTACCCTAACGTACCCCGGTTGAAGATATCATTTCACGTAGGAAATGAAATGTTGGTTATCCGCTATTTGTAGAGGCAACTCTACATCATCAACGAATTTCATCATTCTCATTCGAGCTTTCTTCTCCTAATATATCCACGTGCAAACTGTCGTAGAAACATAATCGACTATTGGACTACCAAATTACAGGTACATTTGACCGACACCAAGAAACTCATATTTGGCCGTACATACTTTGTAGTGACGGTTGAGGTGGCTAGTTCCATGCCCTTTTTCCATGTCAATCGTTGTTGACAAAATTTACATACTGCTTTAAACTATGTAACCCCATCGACTACACTACCCATTGGAATCAATTTAAAGTGATCCCAACATTTTGCCTACTTTTCCCCTTTCGCTTTCCTCTTACATCGGGAATATTTAATTCATGTTTCTCCTGATGTTCAACTTCGGGAATATCAATGTCATCCAAATCAATTGAATTACTACTTCCTAAGCATCCAAATCTAGAATATTTTGGGAGAATGAGTGCTCTGTTGATACCGGCGAATTCATTCTGAAATTGACTCTGCGGCTTCATGGGTGATTCGCCTGTGATAGCGATCAAGCCATCAAGAAATGAGTGTGGATCCATGTATTAATTGTGATGAAATGTATAGAATATGTATTGTAATTTGTATAGTAAAAACTGTATAGTAAGTAATTTAGTAAGTAAATAAAGAGTATGGAAAGAAATTAAGAATTTAAAGAAAGTTTATGTATAAGATTTTAATTGCAAATTTGTAGTTTGATAATTGAAATTGAAGTTAGAAATGAATGTAGTAAATTGTTGAATGTGGAAGAGAGTGAGAATTATTGTTGAAATGTTGTGCGAAAAAAATTGGAAATAGAGTGGAATATTTTTAGAGTAAAAAAAGGAAAAAAAAAAATTAAAGTGGCCAAAATGGCCACTCCGAACTTATATAGTGACCAAAACAGTCACTGTAGTGTCGAGTCATGAGCCTATGAGAATGCTCGTTGGCTCGTCTCACAAGCCGCTCACCAATGGGGAGAGCCGGCCCACTCGGCTCGGGCTAGTCAAAGTACGAGCCCTAGTCGTATTTTTACGAGTTGAGCAGCCGAGCTCAGCTAGTTTGGCACCTCTAATTGAGCAACAACATTAACCTATGTTCAGTTCACGCTTATACACAATTTATAAACGTTCATATAATTTATTCGCACTAATCATTTATAAAACACTTTCATTAGACAAGGAGATGATATATGGGTTTAAAAATAGATTAAGCTTGTGATGATGTGATCCATGTTAATGACAAAAAAAAAAAAAAATTTCTTGAAAGTGAACCATAGAAGCGGTAGAATGACAATAAAGATTGTTTTATTTAATGCTTTGTCATTTTCATTACTTTTTAGTCGTTAGTCATTATTGATTTTTCCTTATTAAGCCACTTTATGAGGAGTTTGGTTTGGATGTATTCTATCGCAAATCAACACACTTAATTTTCCAGAAATTGACAATTATTCTCAGACTCAACATGATTTTAATCTTATTTGTGTCCTACTGAAACTCGCAAGGAAAAATGCCAGAAAAACGCATCTTGCATTGTAACTCAAGCCTAATTCCGTGGACATGACATGGACTTCATTCGTGTGGTCGTTTTGGTCGAAACAAAATTGTTGAAAAATATCCCTGTTTGAAGAGATTGTGCGGTTCATAGCTTGTAAGGAATTCTAACCGTACGTACACACTATCCACTGCCCTTTAGGGAATCAGAAGAAAACAACAAATCTAGAGCAACTGTGCACTTGCTTTTCACTGTCACTGTCCTAAAAGTAAACCGTCCGATGCTAATAGTAACTGCACAAATCAAAACAATTAATTGCACATACAACGCTTTTAAACTAAAACAATGCCTCTGAAGGGAAAATGTGGTTAAAATGTATTGAGATTTTTTTCATTGTAATTTTATTATGGGATTACGTGTTACTTTTCAACAAAAATATCGGTCAAGCAGTTAATAAAGTTTGACATGTGTCAGGTAGGTATTGGACAGAATAAAAAAGGTGCATTTATGAAAGTTCTGTTCATCTATGCATAAAATGTACAAGGCTATGCAACTCTGTTTTTAGAAGAGTTAAGGGGAGCTGTAGAATAATGGCTTCTAAACCAGGGATTCTCACCGATTGGCCATGGAAATGTCTTGGGAATTTTAAGGTACCATCTCCTTCATCATTGTTCTCCGTTTATCTGCATAATTCATTAAATTCTTGTGTGTTTATGTGTGCTTTGCTAATTCATTTATCTATTTTGTTTTGTGGATTAAGTACCTGGTATTGGCACCTTGGGCAATTCAAGAAACGTATTCGTTTATAGCGAGTGATGAAAATGAGAGGGATCTTTCACATTTTGCTATATTCCCATTCTTATTACTAAGAATGCTGCATAATCAAATATGGATTTCGCTATCTCGCTACCATACTGCGAAAGGTAGTAACAGGATTGTTGACAAGACTATTGAATTTGAGCAAGTTGATAGAGAAAGAAACTGGTACATACTTTCTCAATCATCAATTATTCTAATTTAGTTTTTCCATTTTTGAACATTATGGTATGAGCCTGGAATGATTTGTAGGGATGACCAGATTATATTTAATGGGCTTTTGTTGTACCTGGGTGGCATGTATGTCAAAGGGGGTGACCATCTGCCATTGTGGAGGACAGATGGGTTAGTATTGACAGCTTTGCTTCATGCCGGACCAGTGGAGTTCCTCTACTATTGGCTACACAGAGCGCTACATCACCACTTCCTCTACTCCCGCTACCATTCCCACCACCACTCCTCTATCGCCACCGAGCCCATTACCTGTAAGAAATCCTTCATAAAAACAGCACCCCTTCTATGACTACATTATTATTTCAGAAATTAAAGCACAATGACATGTTAACTACCTACATCATTTGATAATTTTTGTGATGTGGCAGCTGTGATTCATCCATTTGCAGAGCACATAGCATATTTCGCCCTCTTTGCGATCCCATTGTATACATCTGTGCTAACTGGGATGGCTTCCATCATGTCAATGGCGGTTTACATTATCTACATTGATTTCATGAACAATATGGGTCACTGCAACTTTGAGCTCATTCCAAAATGGCTGCTATCCACGTTTCCCCCTCTCAAGTATCTCATGTATACACCTTCGTAAGTATATCCCTACCCTCTCATTTCTTGTGATAACTTGTGGTGAAATGATGTTTAAGTGTATATGCAATACTTACAAGTAATTATGTAGTCAATATGTCTTATGACTGAGCATGAACACATAGAGCTAATTAAGCCACCATTTGATGGAAAACTTTAAATTACTTCGAACATTTTCATTTTGGCTGATGTGTTATAAAATGATACTATTTGGACAAACTCTGTTAATTGCTCATTATCTAATAGCTGTAACCTTCTAAGACCACTTCACCCTTACCCCATTCCTGTGTCCCTGCTTCCCTGTCCCCTTCTCCTTTTGTTGTTGTCCTAAGCAATGTAGCAATGGATGGGGAGAAAGAGGGGGACATTCAATGAATAGTAACAACAATAATCCATAGACTGGTATAATCTAGTAATTTTATCAATTTCTAAATGTGTTAAGATTTTCATATAGAAGATTTGAATTCAGCTGACTGCATATATATCTGGTGATGTATACAGGTTCCACTCACTGCATCACACTCAATTTCGAACCAACTACTCACTTTTCATGCCATTCTACGATTATATCTATGGAACAATGGACGAATCCTCAGACTTGCTACATGAAAGTTCGCTTAATAGGAAAGAGGACGCACCTGATGTAGTTCATCTAACACATCTAACAACTCCCGAATCCATATATTATATGCGTCTAGGATTCGCGTCCCTGGCCTCTAAGCCTCACAATTCGACGTGGTACCTTTGGTTACTCTGGCCAGTGACACTTTGGTCCATGATGGTAACTAGGATTTATGGACGCACATTTACTGTGGAGAGAAATGTCTTTAAACATCTGAAGTTACAAACCTGGGCCGTTCCAAAATATAAGATCCAAGTAAGAATCTCCGCATCAATTTATATATAGACATGCGGGTATTTACATATTTTTGACATTATTAATTTCATGTTGTTGAAGTATTACATGCAATGGCAAAGAGAGTCGATCAATAATTTGATCGAGGATGCTATACTGGCAGCTGAGGAAAAAGGCGTTAAGGTGTTGAGCCTGGGTCTATTGAATCAGGTAAGTCAGTCTACTAGAAATACTTTCACTTCCACATCACCAAAGAGTCATGTTTTAATTCTTTATGTTTCGTAAATATTGATCTCACAGCAAGAAGAACTCAATGGAATTGGTGAGCTCTTTGTAAGAAGACACCCCAAGCTAAAAGTGAAGCTGGTATCTGGAAACAGTTTAGCTGTTGCTGTTGTGCTGAATAGCATTCCAAAAGAAACAAATCAGGTGGTCCTTCGAGGAAATTTGTCTAAGGTTGCTTACTCCATTGCCCTTGCTTTATGCCACGGAGGAATACAGGTATGTTTGACAGTAAAAAGTAACTGACGTTGAGTTACATTGCACAAGAGGATAATGTTTTCTTGTATGTTTGGGCTTTTCTTGCTATTTGTCATTATAATAGGTAGTGACACTACGGGAGGATGAGTATAACAAGCTTAAAGCGAGGCTCAGCATTGAGGCTGGAAAAAATTTGGTCCTCTCTAAAATCAATGCTCCCAAGGTGAGATTTCTCTCCTCTTCAGCATTTTCTAGTTTCCCACATTTGCTCTGGTGATTGTCAAATTTAACTAGTATAAAGCGTTTTCATTTACAGACATGGATAGTAGGAGATGGACTGAGTGAAGATGAACAATTAAGGGCACCAAAAGGAACAGTATTCATTCCATTCTCACAGTTTCCTCCCAAGAAAATACGCAAAGACTGTTTTTACAACAATATACCAGCAATGTTGGCTCCCAAGCATCTTCAAAATGTTGACTCTTGCGAGGTAAGTACAATAAGGATAAAAACTTAATTTCTTCATCATTTTATATGAAAGATTTACTTGTATTTGTATGACAGAATTGGTTGCCAAGAAGGGTAATGAGCGCATGGCGTATAGCTGGAATACTGCATGCTTTGGAAGATTGGAACGTGCACGAGTGTGGAAACGTGATGTTCGACGTTGATAAAATCTGGCAAGCCAGTCTTGACCATGGGTTTAGCCCCATTATGATGTCCACCGACTCAAAGCTGTATTAGATTATATTATGAACGCTGAGTTCTAGTGTTGAGAATTCTGCAAGTCTCTTTGTGGAATGAGACGGAACTGCATTTTGACAAGCGACACAGAAAATATATGTTGTTGGAAACTAGTACAAGAATTAATCGCAAAACAAACATTTTCTTTAATTAAATAAATTAGAATTTTTACTAGATGTTCACTTGTATGCTATAATTAAAAACATAAATTTAAAATTATACCTAAATTGATATTCGATATCTGGATTCAATCGATTCACAAACCTCTAGCATTTAATTCGCAAACTTGGCACTCCCAACCTTTAAACCTTCTATGGTATTATCTAAAGTATAGACTACATGAAAAACTAATTCTCAACTTGAAAAATCAAGAAAAAACAATTTTCCTTATTCTCATTGAGCCAAACAACACTTAGGTTTTCATTATGTTATATCCTCCAAAAAGGTTGCATTTATACTAATAAAGACTTTCATATCTAGAAGACTACAAAAATAGTACCCCCTACCCCCCAAGTAGCTTTACAGCATCCTACTAACAAACAAACACATTTCTGACCAAGAGTTCGACTTTTCTATCTTTCCTTTCAACACGAGTCGAATAACCCCAAATTCATACGTAACGCAAGTTTGGCTGGCACCATTCGAGTCCTGGGAATAACTAGAAGGAGCTAAGTTAAGAATATTTGTAATTGTCTCCAATGCATATTCCCAAAATGAGATAGGTATAGATGAGAAATTCATAACTGTCTTGACCATATCTAACAGTGTCGTGATTTTTCTTTCTGATACGACATTTTGTAAGATGTACCAAAGCACTCAATTGAGAAACTATATCATTTCTTACCGAGTAGTCCCTTATTCTTCAAAGAGGTACCCACCACCTCGATCTGAGCAAAATGTCCTCGTACTCTTATTCAAATGTTCCTAAACTTTACTCTTTGAATTTCTACTTTAAGTCATTAGGTAAATTTATCTTATCTAGAGCACTAATCAATGAAGGTAATGAAATTCTTGTAGTCTTCTCTCCCAAATGTATTCATGGGTACACACACATCACGATAAACTAATTCCAATACTTTTTGACTCTATGTCCTTTTGTCAAAAAGGAACTTTAGATCTTAATATAGATCGAATCTACAAGCACACTAACAAATAGATTGCACATTAAAAAAATAAACGTTTCTCTTATTTTATGAACAACCAAAAATCCTACAAGATGTTTTAAAGTCTTAAATACTAAAAGAACAGATAACGTACTGGGCCAACAGTCCCTTAACGGGTTGGGCTATGAAGAAAAATAAATAAATACTGAAAATAATGAACTAAGAAACATTAAATACCATTTTGACTTGGCAACCGAATTCAAATGTTCAAAATCCCTCATACATCACAACGAAGCTGTGAGTTCAATGGGAATCATCGCGAGCTTTCCGTAATGGGGTCATGGGCCCAAAACGGATATTGTATGCAAAAGTTAGGTAATTTTCTTCGAACGCCGACCATTCATACGTTCCAAACACGCAATTGCATGTTCATCCACATTAACCTCATCAGATCTTCTTGCCTATTAAACAATTTTTCTCGATTAATCGATTTCGTTTTAAAATAACTAAAAATTGATTAATCGATGGTTATATGACTTGTAAATTACATGGTTTTATAGTATCTTGTTAAATGGCAAAAACAAGCTATTAATGGATTGATTGAAGAAGCAATACTTGAAGCAGAAGCACGAGGCGCCAAGGTGTTAAGTTTAGGTCTTCTCAACCAGGCAAGTTATTGCAGTGCTTGATCATCTTCATTTTCCTCATGTTAAAATTTTATAAAACTCTAATTCTTAAGAACTTGAAAATCTAATTTATTTATTACCTAGATCCTCCAATCAAATCATCAAAGGAATTATTTAATGTGGACTCATTGGGAATGATTCTTTATTACTGGATCTTAATTATGGATTTTGAATTTTGAAGATCAACTATAATCTCTTCATGTTTGGTTTATTAATCTTTAATGTTGAATATTGCCCTTTTTGGTTCTTGAATTCTTGTTCTCAACTTTAGCTTCGTGCTTCGTAATCTTAATTGTCTCAATTCCTTTTTCTTGATTGTTGATTTCATGTTCTTGATTGTTGGTTTTGGATATTTCTCTTCAATATATTTTTTCATGTATTCTTGTGTTGATGTGATGACACATAGAATGAGAATTACATACGAATTGGGGATTATAACTTTATTTAAAGTTTTCATATGTATTAGACACATCATCAAATACAACTCTAATGGATCCAATCTTTACACATATATACTCCACATTTTATTTAAATGCCAAAAACCCAATAACTTAAATTCCTCATTAGATTACTTTAAATGAACTTAACTTTAAGATAACATTTATAAACAATTAATTACGACCCACATGACAAATTAATATTTTCTCAACACCTCAATCACAAGAGCTTGCACCAATCAAAATTCTTTTGTTTTGCTCTTTTCGAGTACTTTCACAATGAAGAGAGAAGCTTCGTTTTGCTAGAAAATTCACAAACTTTTTGCAAGCTAAGGAACTTAACAGAAACGGAGCAATTTACATTGAAAAGCACCCTCACCTAAATATAAAGGTGGTAGATGGAAGTAGTTTGGTTGTAGCTATCGCCCTTAATAGCATTCCAAAAGGAACAACAGAATTGGTCTTCAGAGGAAAGCTGTCCAAGGTTGCTTACTCCATTGCAGTTGCTTTGTGCCAAAAGGCTATCCAGGTATGTTACAAAAAGCAATTTTCTTATATCCAATTATTGAAGTTGAATTCAAGAAGTGATTACATTGGAGAAATGAAATATTTTATTACACGACTCTTTTCTTCAATCATGTCCAATCATATCCAATTCAACTTGCCAAAAATGACTTGACCGTTGTTTCTTATTTCTTTCATAATCTGTAATGAGGGTGTGTTTGATGGATATTATTAAGAAAATAATGTATTCTAAATAGTGGTGGCAATGGCACAAGCTTGTAACCACACGATCCGATCCGAGCCGAGCCCATGAGCTTTTTAAATTTTTTTTATCTTTTTTTTTTTTTTTTTTTTTACTTTTTTCTTCACATTTTTTTTACCAGCCCACGAGCTTGTGAACTTTAGGCTTGCGGGACGAGCTCGATGAGCCAAGCCTTGCTCGGCTTGCCGGGCGAATCCCCGGTTCGTGCTCGTGCTTGTCCTGAAACGAACTCGAGCCTTCCATGGGCCGAACTTTGACTAGTCGTTAGCCACTCGCCCATTTTGCCACCCCTAATTCTAAATAGTGATATGATGAAAATATGTAGTTAAAAAATAAAGAAAAATTATTGATGTGATAGAAAATATAATTTTTTTGAAGAATGTGTGGTTGAAAATGAGTTTTGAGAGAATGTATTTTGAAATAATGTGTATTAAACATGGGCTAAATAATAATTTATGGCAGGTGAGTACGTTGTATGAAAGTATGAAGAGCTTAAATTAGCTGCAAAGTCTCGTAGTAGAGTGGTACTCTCAAAAAGCTATACTCAGAAGGTAAACATTTCTTCCTTAATTTATGCTTTGTTTAATTTATGTACCTGTTAAAATGTGATGATTGATGATGTTAGATATGGCTAACTGGAGATGAACTGACAGAAGAAGAACAAATATTGAGGGCACCAAAAGGAGCATTGTTCATCCCTTTCTCGAAGTTTCCCCCAGAGAAAGCGACGCCTTCTACCAGTATACTCCAGCTATGGTGGCTCCGCCATGGCTTGAGAATTTGCATTCTTGTGAGCTGAGCCACTTCATTGCTCCATCTCAATCATTTCTCGAACTATCATCTATTGCAAGCAAAATTTGCTCAATCCCCACTATAAACTTAAGATGAATTTTGTGCAACTACTTATTTTTGCACCATTGATGCCCTGTTTGACTTAAAGACCTGATTTGATTCACGTGGAACACTTTATATACAGAACTAGTTGCCAAGAAAAGTTATGAGTGCTTGGCGTATAGCTGGGATTGTACATGGGATGGAATGTGAACGAGTGCGGGGAAACCTTGTTCGACATCCACAAAATTTGGCAAGCCAGCCTTAAACATGGGTTTCGACCTTTAATATTTTCGACATAATTAAACATATATTTTAATATATAGCCAAATAGTTACACATACAAAGTATATATTGTTCACCTTGTTTCATATAGTTCGTGCTACATTTCCTATTTCCTATGTCCTTAGATCTACTATTGTTAAATACATCAATTCAAAACTTTGTCTTCTACACGCTTCTTCAATTGAGTTTGTTTTTCATCAATGCCAAGATCAAGATCAATATAATTAATTCATAGAGGATAAGTGGATAACATATACTTGTATTTATATTTTTATTTCAACTATTACCTAAAAAAAAATACAATACAAGAGATCGAAAACGTTAAAAAATAAGTAAAAATCAATGAATAATACTATCATATAATTACCTAAGAATCACACAACATTGTCGCGAGCTCATCATTAAGAGGATTACATATTTTTCCGAGTAAATCCTCAAGAAATGGAAGAATCTGAGAAACAAAACTCCATCGATTCTCATTGTGAGAAGAAAGGTGAGAAACTTGAGTTCTGCACAACGGGCATGTGGAATGGCCATTAAACCATGCATCTATGCACTCAACGTGGAAGCTGTGGTTGCACTCCGGCAGTTTCCGGCACATCTCGCCGCCGTGAATGTCGTTAAGGCATATAGCACAGTATGAATAACCCTCTTTCTTGCTGTCATTCACGTCCAAAATGGCGGCCGAAAGGCGACGTCGAGGACGAGTTTTTTTCAAATATAGACACCAGATGAAGAGGATGATAATAAAGAAAATCGGACTCAAACTGCTTGCAAAAATCCCTATTTTTTCCATGAAAAATAATTAGATCTTTCTGCAGGTTTCTTATTATTGAAATGGTGATATTTTCATGTGTGTATAGATTTATATATATACACTGTGTGTGTGCGTAATGTGAAAAAGAAAGAGTAAACATGGAAAAGCAGGTCCTACACGTTGTGAATTCATTATTATTGAACGACTTCTTGGAGTGGAATGCTTATTATTTTACAATAATTTAAAGTTGAGGTCCCATTTCTTTAAATTAGTCTGAACTACCACCGATAAATATCTATTTGTTCAATAAAGAATGGTTGTCTTAAAGGTACGTTTGGCACGAGAGGTTAAATATTCCAATATCTTGGTGAATTTTCCTACTATTTTTAAAGTAGTGAACAAATATTCAAGTCTTTTCTTAAACAAATTTATCGAACTAGAATAAAAAAAATAAATAAGACGGTTGTGATCCAGCCTTGAGTTCTACCTATATAATTGAAAGGAAAATTTCATACGTAAGAGGTTAACTATTATTATCATCATCATTATTATTAATATTCGAATTATTATTTGATTTATAAATAAGTAAATCTTGTACCTGATTTTTGAACTACCATCTTTAAAAATCAGCCGTAGTTTAATTTCCACATAATTGAATTTTAATTAGGCCCATGTATGTTGTAGCTAAATTTTTTTGATAAAGAATTAATTAAATTTGTTGTTTAAAATTTGTGAGTTTGTGTAATTAAAATTAATTGTTGATTTTAAATTAATATTTTTGTCTAATTTTTTAGCTATATCAAACCATGACTATTCTATTATTATTTATTAATACTCTCTTAATAAAATTAATTATGAAGTCCATATATATGAATTAAGTGAATTAATCATTGGTTCGGATCTAGTATGGTTTTAAAAATAAATTGGACTATGACCACCCTTAAATAATAGAAGAAAAAATTATTTATATCAAACCAAATGTGAACATTTCTGTTTAAGTTGTGGGCTCATAACAAACACGACCTTGATGACATAAGATGAAGCTGATTAGACAAATTTTTTATCTCATTGGAAATATATATTTGTATTAGAAGTCAACAATCTCTATCTTAGACTCTAATGTAAGGTCATGTTGCGGAGTTTACACGCTTTCACTTGTAATTTGAGAAGCTACTTATTAACGGAAAAGCGGTAATCTAAAGAAAACTAGACCCTTGTTTGGTGGCTATAAGTTATTAAAATTCTTCAAATATAATTAAATAAGAAAAACGTCGTAATTTAGGGTGCGTTTGGTATGGATTAAAATCAGATTAAAATTGAAAAATTAGTTGTTGTTGTTGAATTTTATTATACGAGTGGGACAATAACGACTATATTTTTAATTTTAATTGACTTAAAATCTATACCTAACACACTCTTAATGTAGCCATATTGCCTAGCACCAATACATTACCCGTTGGTGCAATGCTTGAGTTAAGCATGTTATTAATCAAGGGTGGTTTTAAAATACTTCGATGTAGCTATGCTTGAGCTCCTACTGAAAGGGAGCTCTTCAATGCACTTAGAAATAGGGATGACATCGAGGCAGGTATGAGACGAGTCGATCATTCTCACTCTCATCCCATCAAATGTTTTTGTTATTTTACACCATCCACATACCGAGTTAAAGCGGGTTCAGGGTGGGGCGGGACAAGACAAGTCCCTTACCTCATTTATCGCCTCTTTTTTTTTTTTTTTTTAATTTTTGCTTTTATTTTTTATGTCTTTAATTAGTAAATATTATTACTTTTTTACTAATTTGTTAAAAGCAATGCATATTCTCTTCAAAAAGGATGATAAATTTATTATTTTTATTCGATAAAAAATTTAAATTTGAAATTAATTTTAAACGGGACGGGTAGTCCCCGCCCCGTACTCGCTTCGGGGTAATGACCCTCTCCCCGTCCTCGTCCCATTTACCCAGTTAGACGGGGACTCCCCGCCGTTTGGCAAGAGTTAAAATCCATGTCCTGAATTGTGGACAATAATAATAATCTCTTTTAAGTATATAATTTAAAACACTGATTGACATTAAAGTGAAAGTGTATTATTGCGACCTCATTTTTCTATACAGCACATACCTGTCCTGCTTGACCTATTTTACACTCCCATCCATATTGGCATCGTATTAATGCCCAAGGGTAATTTTTGGGGGAAAAATGCATGGTGGGGGGATTTACTTTCACAAAATCAAAAATCAGGTTCCAATGTTTAAATTTGCAAAACTCATGTTTTTCTATGATTTAATTATTTATATTTTACAATTAATCTATTAAATTAAATATTTAATTATAATATAATTAAATTGACCCACTCCACCCCACCCCACCCCACCTCCACTACTCCGGCGACTGTTCTCCTGCCACACTTAATTCAGGCGACTATTTTCCGGTGACTGTTGGTCGTCGCATAATTCCGGTGACTGCTCCAATTCCAAGGTCATAGATTATTTGAGGTCACAAATGAAAAAATTTATAGGTCACAGATTTTTAATTGATTATTTTCTTGGTCACAGGTCAAAAAAAATTATATGTCACATGTTACATATTTTCAAATTTGTGGGTCACAGTTCAATAGTTAAGTCACAGACATCAAAAAAATCCATACTGTTCAATAGCTAGGTCACAGACAACAACAAAACCCACAACAGTTCAATAGCTAGATCACATACACAAAAAAACTCACCACATGTTCAATAGCATGGTCACAAAAAAAAAAAAAAAAAAAAAAAACCACCACATTTTAATAACTTGATCACAGACCAAAAAAAAAAAAAAAAAAATCACCACGGTCAATATCTAAGTCACAGACACCAAAAAAGTTAGGTAACAGACAAAAAAAAAACACCACGATTCAATAACTAGGTCACAGACAAAAAAAAAACCACCGTCCACAGATCCACCACTGTCGCCCAAAACATACCACCGTTCACAGATCCGCCACAACACTCACAGATCCACCACCCACACACAAACCCGCCTCCAAACACACAAATATCATCCACCCACAGCACATCCATTCTACCACTCAAAAATAAATTAAAAATTAAAAAAAATATATAAAAAATACAGGCAGCAGCGTCGTCGACGCTGCTGCCTGTGCTGTGCCACACAGCAGCGCGACGCTGCTGTGTCGCACAGCACAAGCAGCAGCGGCGTCACAGCAGCGATGAGCTGCTGTGAGACACAGCAACGTCGCCGCTGCTCTGTCGCACAGCAGCGCCTGCTGCTGCGACATAGCAGTGTGTCGCCACACTGCTGCGTCGCGCAGCAGATCCGAGGGGGGGAAGAAAGGGAGGAGGGGTTGCGGCGGCCGGAGGCGGCGGCGGCGACGACGGCGGGTGAGAGTGGGAGTGGGAGTGCATATGAAATTGATTAGGGTTTGAATAGGATATTATATATAAAATAAAGTTGGTGGGGTAGATAATGGGGTGGGTAAATAGATTAATTTAATTTAAAATATTATTATTAATATTAATTGTGAAATTAAAACCTGATTTTTGATTAAATAAAGTAAAAACATGATTTTTTAAAAGTTAAAACTAAATAGTTGGTTTGGTGTAATTTCCTCTAATTTTTGGACGCAGGTCTGTTAATTGATCCAGGCCTGAGGCCCAAGTAAGGTACAGGCTAGGCCCAGATGTTTAACAGGCCTAAGGCCCAAAATCTAGCTACAAGAGAAAGCCCATTTTATCTGTTACATTATCTCCTTCATTAAAGAAAAGCAGTTTTGATTTGCTAATAATGGCTGCTTGCATTTCTGCTGCAACGCCTTCATCTTTGATTCTCTCGTCTGAATTATTACGAAGTAAAGGAGATAAACCCGTTTCTGTATCATGGTCTTCCTCCTTTCAACACCTCAAGCTTTCAATACCAATCACTTCAACTATCACTCTCAAAAAGGTAGTCATTTATCATTTCAATTTTTGAAGGTTTTTTAATTTTACAATAGGGTCTACGTTTTAATGTACGTTTTGATTTGTCTTCTTCGAGTTTGGAGTCTGGAACTGATTATCAATCTTTTGTTTCTAATTGTGCGTGCCATCAATCCTCAATTTGACCTAGAACAATTGATATCGAGCGGTGTAGTTTCTATTGCATATAGCATTTCATTTAGTTATCTTCAATAAGTGTTCTTAAGGTTAATGGATGTTCTAGTTTTATAAATTCATAATTGGTCCATTAGGATAGAAGTAATAGAAGATTATCGTGCTAAATGTGAAATTGCTGATTTTAATTGAAAAAAAAAATTAGTTTTATATGTAGGCTCTATCATCTTTCTGCATTCTACTTGGGAGTCATGGGTGTGGATTTGAAAACCGATTCTGACAGTTCCCCTTTCTTTTTAATTTCTGATCCTTCTAATATGCCTTTTTTTTAACTAGAAAACTGTTTCTATTGTTCTAATAATATCTTTCTATGTCATAATGAACTTAGAAGGTCTTGTTTAAATGCAGGCATCGGATTCTTATGGTTCAATATTTTTGTACCTGTTTATCTCCTTTTTCTTGTATGGTTTCTCAGTCTCATTTTAAATCTTAGTCTTAGGACTCTAATTCGCACAATAGAAAAGTCTTGAAGAGCGTAAACTTCAATCTCCGTGACAGAGACACGTCTGTAGCAGATTACATTTGCTTAAAATGACATGTCAGCTGCAAAATGAAACTTACCATATAAATGAGAAGCCACATAGATAAAATTGCAGATAGCTCGTCTTTTGAGGAATGGACGACGTAGTGTTGAATCTCGTTTCTATAGTTCTGGCCTGAAGTCTGTTCAAAATAATCGGTCAAATGCCCACATATTTTATTGATGTTCTGCCAGTGCAAAGAAACACGTCTTTCCATAAGATTGTGAGGAAATCACATGAAATGTGCCCTCTGTTAGCTCTATAACAGCTTTACTTTCTTGTAAATGATGAGGAAATTTCAAGTTACTGGGACACTTGCTAGTTTTTATGTGCTATGGAAATCCCTCATTTTAGCCTTTTAGGTAGAAAATATTGCACTTGCATAAAAGTGCATATGTATCACATCTTCATCTTGTGTTTCTAGCTTAGCAAATTTGTGATCCTTCTTCATCTTCTTTCCTCAACTATTGATAGTTTGAGGATGGAGGCGATCTTCATGCAAATGATGAAAATAACAAACAGGACACAAGATTTAAAGGGAAACTAAGATCCAGAGTTTTATTTTTATTTTTTTTGAATTTCAAATAATTAAATGGAGCAATAAGTATAACCTTCTGCTTGGCATTAGTTAGTTTGCTGTTCAGGTGCCTATACAGGCGATTCTTATGTTTCTCCTCCTCCCCTACACCCAACCTCCACCCCCGCCACTAATTTTCCATGCTTCTATTTTTGTTTCTTTGTATTCTTCTAAGTCGGTCATAACCCCAAATGAGTAGTGATATTTAGACCCCAGTGGCATTAAACACCGGTCTATGTGACATTGTGGTCATTGCCACGTTGTCCAATGAATAAAATTGCATCCCAACTTCATTGGACAATATCGGCGTTCTAAAAAGCATAAATCGTGGCTAGACTTGGAGGCGAAGTTTCAAGATTTATGAACTTAAGCGAGCCTATGCGAAGCTTAGGCGTAGAAAAGCTTTTTCTTATTTTTAATATTATTTAATCATTTTAAATTTTTAATAATTTTAAAAATTATTTAATAATTAAAATAATAATATCAAATATCTAAAATTATAAGATACTATATTTACTTAATAATTCTTACCATTAGTCAATTATATAATTTTCAAGTTTTCGAAATGCAAAAATTAGTATATTTTTTATAGTTTCAATTTTCAACTAAACAAGTCTTGCTTAATAGATTTTATAGGAACTTTATACATGTTTTTGGAGTTTGCAACACAAATAATGAGTTTCAAGATCATAATTACATAATGTAGATAGCACCGTAGCTTAAATCTTATTTAACTATTTAGATAAAGTCATTTTTTACTTTTGTACAGATAAAATCCTTCAAAAACTTGAAATTAAAGTCAAATTATTTTTTTTAAGAGGACAAAAAAATTAATAAGCTAAAGTTAAGTAAGATTTAAAAAAAAAAAAAAACTAATAAAGTGTGTCTAGGGAAGACGAAAGAGAGGAAGGAAAAAATTCAATCGTTTAGGAATTGGAAAAAAAAAAAAAAAAAAGGCATCTAGGCGCGAAGCAAGGCGTTTTGCTCGAGTTTTGAGCACGTAGACCAGTTTTTTTAGAACACTGGACAATATAGACGGGTGACTAACACCACTATAGCTAAATAATATATTCCCCCTAGATACATGCTTAGCCTGCAAACCAAGCACCTTCAGTAATTGACTGCAAAATTATGTATTGGCATTCACTTCCTGGCCCCCTCCCTCTTTTTTATGGATTGTAAGTATGTATTGACACTTATTGTGATCAACAAAATCAAGTCATTAGCGATTCTCAATTGCTACGTGTTTGTTCATACATGTAGGGGCTGGTTGTTGAAGCTGCTTGGACACGGAGGTCTCGTAGTGAAGCTGCTAAGAGGCCTAACCGAAAATCATGGAAACAAAGGACAGATATGTATATGAGACCATTTCTATTGAACATTTTCTTTTCCAAAAGATTTATCCATGCAAAAGTCATGCATCGAGCAACCAGCAAAGTGATATCGGTGGCTACAACAAATTCTAGGGATCTCAGAAACACATTACCATCCCTCACAGACAACAATGCATGTCGTGTTATAGGAAAGCTGATTGCTGAGCGGTCAAAGGAAGCTGACGTGTTTGCAATGTCATATGAGCCCAACAAAAATGAACGGATCGAGGGTAGACTTGCTATCATTCTTGATACCATCCAGGAGAACGACATCATATTTGTTTGACTTTTTACGCTTCTGGGATTTGAGCTACTACTTCCATATATTTCTAGGCCAGTTTAATGTAATGTAAATTTTGCCAATTTGATGAGGCTATGGACAGGTGGGGGTTGTATTTTCTCGCTAGTTCATCTTTGTTCTACAGAGCTGTTACTCTTTAACAATTCCACTTCATCTCCTTGTTTGTTTGAGATTGGCGAGAAAGATGGTATAAAATGTAGCCATGATCAAAGACATTTAGCTAGTAGGATCAAGATTAGGTGTTCTGGAGTCGATCTTTAGGATCAAGACTATGCATGTCTTCTTGTGTTCTGATCTTTGACTAACCAAAACAGATTTAAGCTATGTGATACAAAAGGAAGGTATGGCCAAATACATAATTAGGATCAACGGCTCTGTGGAGTTGTAATTTGGTAAGCATAATATCAGTATTCATTGTCTTTCTTTACGTACGCTCTTGCTCCAAAAAATCGAAGCAAATTAGGTATGCAGTGTTTCTTATTTCAAAGTACTACTCTACGTCTTTCATACTAGTGCTGGATCCATCCTTGGATGCTGAGTTTATTACATGAACGAAAGGAAAATTGCATCAAATTTTACAGGGCATATCGGAAAAATATGAGTTTTTTTTGTGAACTTGATGATTTGCTATTGTTCCTATACCAAAGATTCTATTATTTATTCCAATTACTGAGGCTCCTGCAAGAATTTCTCGTTGGCCATCACCCAAACCATTGACATGAAAACTCGCGTCAACTAGCTACACTGGTTCTTCCTACAGCCAAATGCCGGTCTGAGCCAATTCAAGAAAATGTTCAATCCATCAACAAAACTGATTTTTGTTCCTTCTTCTCCTTTCATAGGCTATCTGTTCTTGAAATGGTTTCTAAGCATTGGGTGGAATGAATTTTAAGATTACTATCGCATAAGATCAGGTCCAGCCCAAAGGATTTGCAAGTGGTGTGATCAGACAGCATCCCAAAATGTATAACAAAAATATTCCTCTTCTTCAACCCAATGTGAAGAAAAATTGGACCAATTTTTAATTTTTTGTTCATTTCAGAAAATTAATCCATTAGCCCACCTACGATTTTATTTTCTTAATTATAACAGATGAGCACTTTTCACATTTCGCAACCAAAAGCCCTGCAGAAAATCATGGGAAAAAGGTAACCGTGCACAGATCCAAACTAAGGAGTCACATGAGAAAGGGAAATTTACTGTAGAAGTACTTAAATCTTATTAGGAGAGGTCGCTCATATAATAACAATACTAAGGCAACATCCTCAACAATATAATTTTCTGGTTCACAAAATAATCAAAGCAAAAATAATATGTGAATTTTCTATGTAAACTACAAATTGATAAAGTAAACGAACGTCCTGATATTCTGATCAAAATATTAAACCATTGACCATCTGCACAAGAAAAACTATAGAATGTGAGCAATCGTCCTTACTATACGACGTTGATATATAATTTGGCAGTAATTCCAGTACAAATGCAAGTGTTTGGACTAAGCCATTACCTAGACACAAATCTGGTGTGATATTTTGGATCAGGCTTGAATCTTTATGCATCAACCTATGACAAACCATGAAGGAAATTTGTATTAGATTCTGACTTGACAAACATAGGAAGCCTGAAAAGGCTGAGACTGGGGATAGTAGCAGTATATGCATTTCCTCAAAGGTGTCTTTTTATTGTAATCAAACTATTTCTTCCTATCCTCAAATTGATGAATCAATACGGAGTTGAAAACAAAAGATTTAGAAGGTCAATTTACAAGCGTAACCTAAATGAATAAAATAATCTGGCTAATAAAACAATTGATTTCTTGCTACACTACAAAATAAATTCTGCCATTAAGGCAATACGTGCATTGATACTTGCACCATTTCCCAATTTCGTATTCCCTATTACATTCCCTTGAAGTAATGTTACGAAGCTTTACCTTGCCAGTTGATGGGGTAAAAACAGCTTTGACTGCCTCAAAAACTTCTTCAATGGGTTGTGCAGCATCAATCTAAAATCAAAAGCAATATCAATTTCCATCTCAACCCTTTTTTGGCCTAAAAGAATCCCCACATAGGGTGGGAATTGAAAGGAAGAATCTCGATGAGAAATAATCTTGTTACCTTTTGAACCTTCCCTTTGGAGTTGTAATATTCAATCACGGGAAGACTGGATTCCATGTAAACCTTAAATCGCTTCCTTATTGTCTCAATGTTATCATCTTCTCTACCCTTCAAGATACAAAAAGAAAGGAAAACGAAGAAGGCAGAGTAAATAAAAATGCAAAGGAAAGATATCACAAGAAAACTGCGGATAAATGGAAAGTCAACAGAAATTTTAAATTAAGAGAGAAAAGAAAGACATTAACCTGGTTCCTGTTCAACAGGCGTTTCTCCATTTCTTCTTCTGAACAATCAAAGAAAAGCACAAATTCTGGCTCAATTCCAGTCTGCAAAAATTAAGATAGTCAATAAACCCTGAAATTGGTGCACAATACATATGATATATTAAATGTCTTTCTCTAGAATCCACAATGCAATTAGGAGTCTGTAAGCCTTTAAAAATATTGGAAAAAGGAAACCATATTTCCATTAAATGCATAAAATATGTAAAAACAAGCAAAAAGAAGATATAAAATTATGATTTTAACAAAAACTGAGGGTGGAAGAAGAGGATAAATAGAAAGACTTACAACGGACTCAAAGTTAGCACGGTTCTCCTCATTACGAGGGAAGCCATCTATAAGAAATTTGTCGTTGCCATTTTCCTGCATTGCTCGTTGGAGTAGCTTAATTGTCACCTCTGATGGTACAATTTTTCCCTCATTAATCATGTTCTGAATCATTGTCCTATATATCACAGGTCAATTATGAATAAGACTAATAAAATATTTGAAAAGGAGAATCTTGACAAGTTCCATGAAGCCTTGACGTTTGAAAAATAATACATTCATACTAGTTTTCTATAGTGATTTTACTTGAATTCAAAATCAATACGCAGATGACCATGGATTTATTACACTTCACATCTCGAAAAATCAACCTCGATTGACCAAGACAATTACTTGATCCATAATACAAGAGAACAAGATAACCAAGAACTTATTTTGTACAAAGAATACAAAGAGAATCGATCAGGGATTTAGAAAAAAATAGTTGTAATGTATTTCTTTTCGAAGAGCTAAAGCATGTTGATAGAAAAGAATTTTAGTACAGCGAGGATGTACCCATTTTCAGAACCAGATTTTATTTCTGCACGGAGAAGATCACCAGCACTGAGATGGGTGTATCCAAAGTGTTCTACAATATTTGCACACTGAGTTCCCTTACCACTGCCAGGGCCACCTGCTCCAGTTTATTGGTTAAAAATTAACGTTATCAGAGGTGTTTGATTAATCCAAATAAAATATGAAGGAAACAGCATGTAGGACACCGACTTAGGAAAATACAACGCGGTAATTTTCACATCCAATACTGCTTTATTATTATTATCATTATGATTACCCGTTACCCGTATCCACAAGACAAAAAAGAATATCAATAACTTGATCGACATCCTGGAAGGCAGACACATGAATGATGGTGATATATATTCAGATACCACAATTTGAAAATGGAGCACTCACCTAGGACAAAAACAACTGTAACTTTCTTGTTAGTTGGTACGCTTCCATTTGCTTCCTGCAGTGTTACTGAATCAAATTAATATTCTAAAGAAAATAAGTTCTCGAAATCTGCTCAAGCATATCCTTCATGCACATTTATACAAGTCACTGCTTATCTTAGTTAAACCTAGATGGTGAAATAAGTATCCAAATGAATTTTGCAGGGAAGACCAACTCATAGTGCTAAATTAGTGACTAAACAACCATTAAGTTATATGCAAGTCTACAACATTGTAATTCATAACCATGAGATCTTCTGGGTTTTAAAGAAAGTACATGCTTCATTTTACTTGAATCAATCTATTGCTAGTCTAGTTAATTCGAACTGTACTATCAAATTTCAAGATATTTCATAATTTTGAAAACTACTAGGCCTAGGCCTATAGATGTTGTCCGGAGTCTTACCAGAAGTCCTTGGGAACAAAATCAAGTCCCAAAAGAGTCAGGAGTAAGAAACCTTAAATTATTATTATACCATATCCTCAAGTATTAAGAAAAATGTTTTAGCGCCCAACCTATATGCCAGTGCATTATTTTTTAATGGAATTTGAGCTCTAAATTGTAGATTTTAGACATGGGTATTCCTTCAACACCCATCTTGTATCTTACTCGAGAAACAGGATAGAAGCATAACTATCCAAAATTACCTTATTTCTTTGACTGCTCTTATAATGTGTCACAAACTCTAAGCAAGGATACATGTCAACTTATTGCGTACCTATGTCCGATATGTGTCCAAGTTTGGATACACTTAGACACACTCTAATACGTATATGATACGTGTTTTTAATTATTTTATATTTTTTACATTTTTAAAATTTTTGATACATATTGGACACGATATGATATGTGAACAAGATGAGTTTTATTGGTTATAACTCTTCTCAAACTTATTATTATTAATAGTAGATGACAGTTTTTTTTTTTTTTTTGTAATAGATAACTATTCTTATTATCAATAACTTATTGAAAATAGATAATATTTACTAATTAAAAATTTCAAACAAAGTAAATGTCTTATAAGATAATAGATAACTACACAATATACGCTTATTATTGAAAACATATATAGTATTAAATAATTGACAACTAAAATTTTAAATTAATTGACAACTATAGTTTTATTATTGGAAATAGACATTAGTATTAGAACTTTTAATACATGTAAAACCGTGTTAATAATTGACAATTATATTTTATTATTAAATATACACAATAGTTATAAAACTTTTAATACATCAATAATTGACACACACACACACACACACACACACACACACACACACACACACACACACACACGTGTATATTATACATACAAATCTGTGTATCCTAATTCTTTTTTAAATTTTTTATTTGTGTACCCTTGTATCGTATCCGAATCCATGGTTCTTAGCACAAACTTAGAAGAACACCTCTATGCATTTATGTTATTTTGTAACATTAATTACAATCAAATCCAAAGATCAACTAACCAACAAGTCTAGCTTTTATCAAACTCGAGAAGTCAATTTTTTTAGCTTAGCCAAATCCAAAATTCAATTAACTGGAAATGTATAATTAACGATGTTCTGATGTATATTTTCCCTTGATGACCAGAGATATTCAAACCACCTTATCTAGAAAAATAACTTCCAAGGCTATAAACTTAAAAAGTCAATGACATCTCTCTTTCTTTCTTAAGAAAAAATAAGAGAAACAGAAGGAATATCGACTTTAGAACCATAAACAGCTTTTAGAAGACCACATTACTTATTTCTAAAAATTGGGAACGAATTTAGGTATATAATACTTGACCAGAAATTTAGAGAGGTATTACTGTGCTTAAGCATATTATCAGGCTGAAATCTGTAAAAACACCAAAAATAATGGTGAAATAAGATTAAAAAAAATGAAAAAAAATACCTTGTTTGCAACATCAACGACAGTTCCCATGAGTGCGTATTAAGTTGTGTTCTAACTTTACCTGCACACAGCCCATGAATACTAAGGCAGTTAGACTAACATTTTCATTTCGTTCTCAATTATTGCTGCACAAATTTTTGAAATGAACTGCACTAACATCTGAAATTTAAGTAATATAAATCTTCCACAAATGCTTAAAACTGACCAGCCGAAGAAAAATTAAAAAGAAAAAGAAACGCTGCTAAAGGATCTTTTGCAATAGAGGCCTAGCACATGTCAACTCTCATATTCGTAGGGCTTCAAAGATCAGTGGGTATATGCTTGAAATTCTTAAAAGACAACCTCTAATATAGATATCCATCACTTCCTAAAATCCTACAACCACTAATCATATATTAACTCCATGAATTGTCTTATCTTGCAACACACCCATTTCAGGACCATAACTGGCAAACATGACAAATCTAATGTGAAATGCAAGTGCAATCAACAAAATAAATATTTTATAAAACACTAACAATAGAATAATATAACATTTATCACTGAGATTTTGAAAAATGAAAACAAATTTTGGACCACATGTAGCACATAGTTCAAAGCTTAAGATCATGCAGCAGATAAAGTAGAACTATTAGCTTAAGAAGCTTGGAGTAGGCGGACAAAGACGAGAACGTGACTCTTTACTAATAGTAGGCCTGTAAGATGCTTGGACAGGTTGAATGTATTTTTGAATCAAGTTACTTAATAAGATTAAAAAAGAATTCATGTAATTCAAAATGTAACTTCATAAGTGGCCGAACATTAATAGAAGTCATGAGCATTATGAACCCTTGGGTGGTACTCTCTTTACTATTCTTTTTCTTCCAGCTTCCAGCCATTTAAACCATTTTTTCCTATATTTATCTTGCTTTCACCCAAAACTTTGTAATGCAGAAGTTAGAACCATTTGTGGTTCTAAAATTGCATGTTAGTCTCAAAGTGTCCTTCGGTTATTCAAAACGCAAGTGTTTCATTTTGATAACTCTGGAGAAACGTTTCGAGAGCTCTCAAAATTTCCCATTTTTTAATGAATTTTGGGAACTCTATAGAAACTCTAGGAAAACTTTTAGGAAACTTTTCGTGTATAATTCAGAACCACTACCAAGAAAAAAAAAACCCTTAATTACAGGCTTTAATAAAAGTTAACTTAACTATGAGCTTTAAGTATTATAGTGAAAGAATTAAAATGCTAAATTTTAATATATACCTAGATTTTATAACTCTAGTGTTGGCCATCCTTGGTAAACTTATCAATTCTATAGAGAAGTTTTGTGCCACTTTCCAGTTGATTTCATTTAGGAATTTATTTAAGATGACAATGATTATATGTTAAAAATTTGTAGTTAGATTATGCTGATTGTGGTAATATGTTCCTTTAATTTATATTAAATAGGTTTCGGAAATAAATATTGAAATTATAAAATAAATAAATAATCTTAATAATAATGTTTGTGCAATATTATATAACCTACTTTTTCCAGAAATAATGTTTCCTCATGCCGTGTTGTGCCATGTCCTGTGTCCTTCTTCATTTTTGTTTTCGTACAACCCACAACTCCCAACATGTCCTGGTGTATCCTTAATGTGTCCCGAGAATGTCTATAATGTATACCCCAAGTGTGGTAACTATTAGAATCAAGAAATAATATCGACATTGTTATTAGATCAAAGTGCAATATAATTCTTAGATCATCTTCGAGAGACTCTTTATTTTTAAAAAAGCATCTTGATCATAATAGAAAACATCTTTAAATTTAAAGAGTAAAGTTTGTATATACTATTTTTTTAAAAAGAAAAAAGAAAAGAAAAGAAATTAAATTAATATGGTTTTTCAGACGTCAATAGCTAAAATATTCAATATAATATAATAATTTGAGCAATGGAACATTGAAACTTGCAATTTCATTAACTGAAATCTTGATAAAATTCAAAGAGAGAGTGAGTTTGGCTCTCCAAATCTCTCTATTTTAAATATTAAACTAAAAAGTCTCTTGAAGCCTAATTTTAAAATTTAACTCTTTAAACTAAAGAGCGTCTCACTTTTAAAGACTCTCTTAAGAGCATCTCCAAGAGAGTGAATTTGGTTCTCCAAATTAAGGAGTCAAACTCATTCTCTATTCTTAATGTACAATGATTGCAATTAATAAGTCACTGCTTTCACTTCTTAAATTATTCAAAGCATGTTTAAATTAATTGCCCATTGACCTATAAAAATTATGTTAAATAAAATATAAGAAGAAATCAATAAATATTTCTCGAGGAAATTAAAATGAAAAGCCAAAATAGATAGAATTTTTGGAGTGAATAAAATTATTGACTCTCTGAATTTATAGATATTTTCTATAATCCAATGCTATTTATAGATAAAGACGCTTTTAGCAAATATGCTTAAACTTGAGGGAAATTTTTAATCTTTACATAATTTTTGGTTTAAAAGTCTACAGATATATTTTTAAAAGTGACCAGAACAAATAGAACTTTAAAAGAAACAGAAATGTTAAAGATCAGTCACATTACTGTAGAAACACATAATTAAGATTGAATGGACAGTCGAATCTTTCAGAAAAGGCAGGCTTAAAACTCAGAATCAACCAGATATGATACTTTTTTTCAAAATAAAAATTCAAATGATAACTCATTCTCTAAGAGAAGCAGTAACGCGCTTCAGCTAGTATTTTAAATTGCTTACTAAATAATAAATCTTTTAGCAAACAAAATCATAGAATTGAATCGCTGAATGAAAAGATTCAAAATGGCTATCATAATATAGCATACAGCATTTTCAACCAATCTGGTCACATGATAAACAGACAAGCAAATTTTCCCTGATGTGCTAATATTCGATATCAGATCACAACAGTAGACATCCAATACCAAAATCTTCGAAGTAATGATCAAAAGATCCGATCTCTCAACGAATTTGCTGTGAATTCAGCAAATCAGCATTTTACAGAAAACTAAAGCGATGTACAGTTAATAGAGTTGTCATAAGCTCTGATCTAACGATTATATTAATTAGTAAAACTAAAATCTATCAGATCACAACAGAAAATTCTTAAACAGGATAGAAATAAAGTAAAAATAAAATAAAATTAGCAAACGAGCATTTCGATACGAAGACAAAAAATCACAAAATTATCCTTTTTCGACGTGATCTTACATTCTAATTAGTAATCAAACAAACGAATCATTCTCAACTCAAATGACAAAACATGAATCGCGAAATTAAATCTTGACAGATACAATCAAAATTAGCAGAAACAAGATCTAGATCGCACCTTATTGGTTGAATAATTGGAAAAGGGAGGGAAATTGTTGAGATCTACGAATGGCACAAATGGAGCGAAGAGCCTATATTTATTTATAAAGACGGGGGAGTGTTTAAATGGCAACTGACGGACTAGTTTTGTAATTCTGTGCAATTTTTTGGTTTCTTTTTTTGTGACTCCACAAGTTTTTCCATCTAAACGTGATTTATTGTCGGTAGGACTGGAAATGCGGAAGGTTAGCAGCGACTTTGCGTGATTTTAACGGCTATAGGTGAGATGTTGGATTAACTTTTGTGGAGTGTGGACTAACATAATGTGACATTTTTTGGGCCATTTATGGGATGGACAACATTATGTCACTAACCATGCTTTGGGCCCTTGGGTCCATTCTTCAATCTTGCCCAAGCTCTCCTATTGGGCTTGTGGCCCACCAGAAAATAGCATTTTGATGTGTGTGTGTATGTGTAATACACACACGTGTGTGTGTGTCCGCGCGCGCGCGTTCTAAGTGTGTGGTAATGAAGAGAGATTGAAGAACCGGATCCATAGAACCCTAGCCTCCCTCTTTCCATTTTGAATCTGATTTTGCAGGAAGTTTATTGATGTTCCATGGCTTCCAATCAAGTTTCACCAACACTTGGAGGTAATGTATTTCATAGACAGGATTTTATTTTATGTTTCAAAACCATGGACTACATGCTTGACATTATTGAGTAGCCAAGGGTTGATTTAGAGCTTCAATATTAATTTGTTTTGCTCATTAAATGTTATTATATTTTCTACATTTGGTTTCAGAGACAAATCCAATGTGTTTTGAAGTTGTAGCATTTTTGCTCAATTTTTTGGTCAAGCACTAAAATTCACGCTTACGTCAAGGCAAAGTATTTTGCCCGAGCCTCGCATCGCCTAAGTGCACTTTTTAGAACACTAATTAAAAATAAAGTTTGACTATCTATAAATAATTTATGATAATTGCCAAATGAAGGCTAAACTCCATTATGCAATTGTGCCACCCGATCTCAACTCTGTTCATCCTCTTTAACAAATCCCGTCCAAATGAATGTCAAAATAGGCACACGATTACAACGTGCTAATATTCTTTTTTTACGGTAAATTAAGCAAAGCAATTTGAGGGGGTATTTGATAAATATTATTTAGGAAATAATGTATTTTAAATAGTGCTATAAACACAGTCTATGTGACATTAAATGATAGGTGAAATTAAATAAGTCATATCACTTAGAGTCATCTAAAATATATTTGTAGCCCCACTGAAGATAAATAACATTACTCGTTCAAAACAAGCTTAACTTTTATTCATTGCGACATATATTTTGATGAAGATGTAGTTATAAAGTGGTGTCGGCAATATTATTACACTTAATCAAATTATTCTAATACTAAACTAAACCGTTTATTGCAGTCCCGCCTTCACGTATACACAACTGCTTGCCAGGTGTTTGATGTACTGCCAGAACGAAAATTCTCAGAGGGAAATTGCCGTGGATGAACCTTGTTCGGTAAATAGTCCTAGTAGGGTCTTGAGTTTCTCCAAGAATCGGAGGGCAAATGTATCATTTCCCGATCCCGACGACGGGTCTTTGTCTTCATCGGGCTTTGGAGTTTCCGGGGAGCATGGCCTGAAGCCCTCTGAAGTTTACGGATTTGTTGGATCCATCACCACTGTTGTTTCCACAGGTCTGTTGCATACAGAATGATCCGATTATTTGTGTAGACTGTAATGTAACTGCATCGTATTGTTCTCGAATTTTCCAGTTTTATATGCATTGGAAAAATTGAAGTATGCGAGTAAAAATGCATTCTAGGAATTATAACCGTGTCTAAAAGGGGCTAAATCCGTATTTACTATCAAAATATAAATTGAAGTAAAGAAATGATCAGGTTATTCGACTGTCAGTGATGACTGGTAATTTATTGGCTATTTCTTCTGGTTGAACTTTTTACTGAGATTAATAGCGGATACATTTTGCTGTTTAGGTCTTGATTGCATAATATAAATAGAACAACTGCATGAGCCTAAGAATCAAGAACATTACACGCAACTGAAAATTCGTCCCTGGTTGTGCATTCTTTGATAACTTGTGTGCTAGATTGAGTGGTTAATTTAAATTGGAAAATAGGATACAGATAATTGAATTTCTTGGTTTCAGCATGTGCACGTGAATGTTCTTCCATGTAAAGTGAGTATTTTTTGGTGCTTTTATTCTTGGTCGAATGGGTTAAAGGATTTCCTGACTGTTGGTTGCATTCTATTGGGATCTATTACTATCCAAGAAGGTTAGCGAAATGGAATATATGCTTTCTTTTGATTCTTAGAGCTTCATTAAATTCCTAATGTGTATATCCTTCTCCAATTGATTATCCTGCCCTCACATGTCATTATTTTGTCCTGGAAATCCTCCAATATGCGAATACAACTGCAGATTATTCGGAGTAGTGAACTTTGATGATTATTCGAGTGGATTTGTTTGCTAGTTTTTGCTGTCTTTCAACTCAGAGGAGCTGTATGTGTTTTTTTCTTCGTGATGAATTGTATTTGGAAAACATGGCCAAACGTTAAGAACTGAATATTCATCTTTTGTATGTTTTTAAGAGACGAAGTGCATAGAGAGATATATCTATGAATCGTTCTAGACCATCCTCTATCTAGATAGATATGTCCTTATAAGCTACCATTTGAAGCAGGTTACAAAAAGAGAATTTCAGAAACCTTCCCTAAGGTTTATGACAATTACAGAGACATTCATCTCTTTTCAAAAATTTCAGAAACCTTCCTCTTAGCACATAGTTCCCATTTTGTCCTTCTCTCCTATATTATACTTAGATATATGATATATTTGCTTTCTTATTTTTTTATTTTAATTTGGAAAAAATTAATTGTTTTAATTTTAGGAGTTTATTTTTTTTTTTTTTATCTTCTTGTATTATGTTATTTTAATCTTATCATTTTTTTGTGAATATTGATTTCTTATTTAATAGACAAACTAAAATTAATCTAATATATTTAGCCCCCTGTTTGGTGTAGCTAAAAATCAAATTTTTAGTAGATTTTGGTAAGATTTGAAAAAACGTGTGACTGAAAATTGATAAAAATTGTGGTTTCAATGAAATTTGTGATTAAAATTAATTATTGACTATGATTTAGATTTTTAACAAAAATTTAAGCCCACCCTAACAAGGACTTAATAGAAAGACGAACTAAAAGAATTTAAACCTTTGGGCTTTGATGCCAACTTTTTTGCACTTTCAATATTATGCTCCAATTTTCTGAAACTTAATCTATTATAAAAATAAAGAGAATAAAAAATACAAAAATTAGATAAAATTCTGCTGAGTGGAGCAATATAAAACATTTATTGTGTGTTTGAGCCACATTATTTTTGAAAAATGTATTCTAGAATAGTAGATTGATGGAGAATGTGTGGTTAAAAATAAATAAAATAATAAGAATGAGATTTTTAATGTAGCTCAAACAGGGCTTAATGAATTTTCAACTAGCGTTATTAAACTATTAACATTTATTTATGTTGATTTGTTAATTATTTATCAAATCTATTGGGAAAAAAAATCACATTTAATAATTTATTGCAATATTTATAATGGTATCGAACTTTTCTACCAACTTTATTAAGTTTTTTCAAAACTTAAAATTTACGTTGATTTGTTAATTATTTGTCAACTATATTTGAAAAAAAAAAAAATCATAAAACATATGTAATGGTATTGAACTCTTAAACCAGCTTTATTAAATTATTCTAAAACATTTGTTTATGTTGACTTGTTAATTACTTGTCAATCCTATTTGAAAATATATATATATATATAATTTTTCTTTTTAACTAAAATGGTTTCATCGAAATGAAAAATATTTAAAATCATATATCTTAAGAAATAAGAAAAGGAAAATATATAGTTTAAGTATAAGAATACAAGAATTTTACAATAGAATAGAGGGGTAAATGGGAAATGTATATCACTTTTAGTTGATTGGGGGAATCTATTACAGAAATAAACTTGAAATGAGGTTTCTGAAGTTTTTGAAAAGGAAGAGGGTGTCTTTGTAATTGTCATAAATTGCGGGGCGGTTTATGTAATTTTCTCTTAAGAAAATTATTGAGGACTTTATTAACTAAATATTTCATAATTTTAGTGATTTCTTGAGAAATGAAAAAAAACTAAAAAAAGCTTAAATTTTCCGTAGCTTGAATGTTGAAGTACTGCAAATAATTACGGGTCAATGTTTGTGAGATGCATATTGTCTGAGATGTGTGAGATCACTATTATAATTCTCCTCTATAATAAAAAAATCTGCAGCAGGGACAAAACGTAGCAATTTATATGTTTGCTTTAAGCATGTTTCTGATTTGATGTTGCTTAAATTGATCTCATGATTAGGATTAAGTCTTAATCTTAACATTAGACATACCATTCTATTCTTCTAATGGCACATAGCACAAAAACTTGTTTATACCATTTGTTATGCGCCGCACCCCTAGTACTGGCGATTGGATTTTACATTGGCTTGAACTTTATGGCTACCCCTCCTCCAACCTCCTTGAGCACAATATTTGGTATATCTGGTGTGCCTTTCTAGAAATGGCTTTACATCTGCGATGGGTTATTCCTGGTTTTCAATTCGAGGCTGAACAAGAACCACCATGCAATAATTCTTTAACTCTCTTCTTGTCAAGTTATTATGTTATCAAACTCGATTCTTGTCTGCTCTGCAGATGAATTCAGCAGAGAAGAACTCAATGGCATTCCCTCGACCGATGATGATGAGCAGCCCATTGAGCACATATCTGACATTGGCATAGACCATATTAATGGCATCGTGTTTGACAATCTGAACGTGAATCTCGCGTAAGGTATAGTTCATTTTAGTGACAATTGTCTTTTGTATGGAGAGGAAACATTTAGTATTTGCATGTCCAGTGTGGAGAAATTTTGTTTCGGTCCTTGGGATCCTCATTTATCGGCTATCATAATTGACGTGCTGTGTCTGCTTACGTAGGAATATGGTTGATGATAATGGAAATTGAAATTGGATATTCATATTCTGTTCAGTTCCAGATTCCAAGCAAACCTATCAGACAGATCAAATATAATGTAGGTTGGTGCTGTAAAAATCAGATAAGCTTATTCTCCTTAAATTTAATGGATAGCTTTGTTTCGAGTATGAACGAAGCTTTTAGGAGGGTGCCTCCAATTTTCGTCCACCTTGCCTATCTGCCTTCTATGTCGCGTTATGCTGCAATTGTAAAAAAGATTGTTTTCTTGAAATAATTAAGATGCTTTACTCAATTTTCAACTACAGTTGTTTTTGCAGTTTTTGGACTTTTAGGAAAGCCAAAAGTCAGAAATAACCTTTAGGTTAGACAAACATAACCTAGCAAATGGTACATGAGTTATCTCCAACAGAACCTGTGTTCCAGACATGAACTAAAATTATTATTATTATTATTCTCTGTTTAACATACACTTTTCAATGTTATAATTTGTTCGTATAAATCAAACAATAAGCAAATTTAAGCAGAAGAAATTACAGATTTTGCAATGGAGAAAAAACCGAATAACAAAGAAAGGAAAAATAGAAACAAAAAGAATAATTGTACCGGGCCGAAACTATGAAGAACCAGAAACATATACAAGTAAATCACTGCAACAAGCCAAATATTGTAATGAATTGGACCATAGTGCAACAAACGAATGTATAATGGACAATCAAAGTGAAAAATCATCCCCATCATAACGAGAACTATATTATCATACAAAAGATACCTAATTCTCTATCATACACCAACTTTATCGAACCCATGATACAGAGTCGATTTCATCCCTGGCTTTCTTGTAGAGCTCAAGCCTTTTAGCGCATTGCAGCCTCCTCTCCATCAAGGCTGGATCTTCATCCAACAAGTCAGCAAGTTGCTTACCCTGAAAGAGTCAAAACCATTTATCTCTATGGATTTAAAGAGAATGACACATCTAATCCTACTAATGACCCAGAAGAACAGACATGATATTCTAACGGTGAACACAAAGTATCTAAAAATAAGTCTGCCACTAAAGGAATGGGTCAAAGGTGCAAACAGCAAAAATTTCAAATGGAATCCTTGAAATATATACACGTGCTAAATAAAACTAGCCAAGATCATGTTTATGAGACTTGTACCACCTATCTAAAAGCTTAAATTATTAGGGAATGAACAAACTTGTATTGTTAAAATTAAATAACTTTAGATATTAGAGAGCAAATTTATCTAAGTCTTCAACAAAATCTATAGAACTGTACTTGTAAAAGAATTCCTATATGAATCTTCACTTCCACTATAGTGCAGTAATGGGAAAAAAAAAATTCTTCTGTTTAACATCTACCAACATAAAAATGACAACAGAACCAGTACCTCTTTCTTCCCAATTTGTGTGTAAAAATAATTGAGTAAACACTGTTTGGCCTCCTTCACTTGACAGTAAACCACTGCCTTGGGAATAGAGTTTCTCAGTGTCTCAGAAACCATATTTATATAAGACGACACATTTGACGCTATCCTCCTGAAGTGTCCCTCTGAGATGTGATCGATGGTATTGGCAGCCGCTGGCTTTCCCGGGTTTCCCACTTTCTCAACTTCCTGGGGAAGTTTCCGGAAGAAATCAACAGTCAAATATGAAGATTCCATGTCAACCAATCTAACGACAGTTTTCTTGCTTTCCTCACGAAACCTTTCCAAGGCTTCATTGGCTGCTCCAGCTATAGTTGATTGCAGTGTTGGAAAACGTTTTAATTCCTGTTCCGCCACAGCAATTCAGAAAGTAAATATGGTATTTAAACAAAGAACAGAACAGTAACACAATTATTAACGACATACGCACCTGACACTCCCCAATTGACTTCCTCACAAGTTCCTTCAATACAAAGTGAACCTGAACAAGGTTTAATAGGTCAGTTATGACATAGCCAGAGCACGAGATTTGAAAAGAAGTTATCCTCCCAGTGAAGTATATCAAAACTACTTACAGCATCAACAGAAGCTTCAGCAGGCCCCCTAAAATAATTTAACGATCCCTCAATAAGCCGTCTGTAACCTTGCTCAGGAGCAATTAAGTGTGGTTGATAACCATCAGCTTCTGAAACAATTTTTCTCACATTTTGCAAAGAAAGATGCCGATCAAATGGGAGTTTTCTCAAAGCAGCTGGCAGCTGATTGTCAAAAACTCCATAAATTCGATCACCACCTGGTCGGCTGAAACAATGAACAAGCTGATTAGCTAATAATCATATGAAGACCTACTATATAAGAAGTAGCAAGAAAGCAACAAACATCAAGGCATGATCAAGAAACAATTGGTAAAAATAAAACTTTCTTCCAATCTACAACAAATGATGATTTTGTCTCTTAAGTTATTGAATAAGTTTAAAAACTTGAAATTTCTTCCAGACCTTCCAAATTTTAATCCAAACTTCTAGAATTCCAATCAAAATTAAAATAGTAAAAGATAGGACAAGATTCTAATTTAGTTCAATCTTGAAGAATTTGAGCAAATTTAAAATAAAAAAGATAGGTGATTCTGCATACAAAAATTTTCCACCTGTAAAGTGTAAAAGATTGGAATCCTATTTTGGATTAACTACCCAGGAAGTATAAAATGTCATTAGTAAATTCTTGCCTTAAAGAGGCTTGTCAGGAAGGCACAACTCTACAAAACCACATATAGTAAAAAAACATTTCTAAAAATTACTTAATAAGCCCCTGTTTGGTGCCCATTGTTTTAAAACTCTCTTTGCTACTAGATTATTTTCAATCACACATTTACACAATAAAATATTCTACATATAAACCCAAATTTTTTCCTAATTTTTTTAACCGCGCATTCTCCCTATGATGCACCGACACGGACACACGTCGGATAAGTCGACAAGTGATTTTTTTTTAAAAAAAAGTACAGACACGACACATCATCGACACGTTGAAATCTTTTAAACATGAGTACTTATTTGTTATTTGCCAATAACTTTGAATTAACAATATATAATAATTCTAATATAAAAACAAAAATGATTACGATAGAGTGTCCGAAAAGTGTTGGTATCGATTCGTGTCCGACACACGCTACCCTAATTGGAATGTCTGTGCTACAGAGCATTCTCTTAAAAATACTATTCAAAACTCTTTATTTATTTTTTAAATAATGGGCACCAAACAGAGGCTAAAAGGTACAGAAAACATTATGAAAAATAAGAACCCAATATATCAAGTAAACTTTCGTGTCAGAACAGTAGTAAAAAGGGAAACATGAAACCATTCAGTAATAGTCAGATGTATTGAAGAGGAGTAAAACCTACAGCACCCAAAAGTTTAAGTACAAAACACACCAAATGTACAATAATGGATTAAAAAATTTCCAAATGCAAAATTTGGGGTATTATAGTAAGCAATTTTTCTTTCATACCCTCCCTCCAGATGTTCCTTGAATATCCGGTCAAAAGCGCGACAAAGTTCCAATATAGTGTATAATTGAGCCTGAAATCCATATATCAGTTGCCAACAAAATTTATGGACTTCAATTCAGAAAACCCAATGAGAAATTCTAGAAGCTCACCCCTGCATCAACAGCAATAGGCCTTCCCAGGTGATCCATCTCAGATTCAAGTTCATCAATGCTTTTGTTAATCAATGACGTGATACTTGGTATTCGAGCCCTAATTACAGATTCCAAGTGCTGAAATACAAAACAATGATCTATGTGAACTCTACCCAATGTAACTTAGCAGGAAATCAAGATAAAATTGAGATGCTATAATATACCCTCGAGAGAAGTTTTGCAAGATACTCTGAACCCATTTTACTGGCCAAGTGCCCATAGTCAGGACTTGTAGCAAAATACTCACGCTCCTTTCTTCTTGCAATAATCATATCAATGTTTTTATTGATATCTGCCTGTGAACGATTCACTATACCCACCCAGGGATGCTGTAAACGGTAAGATCTGCCTTCAAGAACCTATTAAGAAAGCGAATTGAAAAGCTTAGTTGAAAGTTTCCAGTCTTTAATGGTAAACTAAAAAGAGGAGTTAGCTGGACAGGGATTAGAGATTCTGCGGAAGGGGAAACACAATGACAAAAAATCTGGTGGATAAACTATTTGGATAAATTGGAAGACAAAAAGTAAGAAAGAAAACAATTTCAAAACAACTAAATCATTAACAATTCAAATCACAGAACTTTATTTTTCTTTTATCACTATTTACTACACACCACACAATGTCTTCTTAAATTTTCAGAACTATAGTATTCCAATGAAAAACGTTCTTATAATTCCAGCTGGTGGTTGTATATAAACGAGAGAGAGAGGAGAGCTCACATCCAACGCATTAGTTCCTTTGTCCATCAGATCTAGCTTTGTCAGCACTCCAAATGTACGATCACCTGCATAAGTTGCAAATATAGCTCCATAAATATGACATCACCAATTGATATGACAGTTTTTGCAAAACCACAATTCAACTGATCAAATAGCAAAAGAGCATACCCGACGGATCCACTTCCCTCGCAAGCTTAATAGCATCTGATGTTGCAATATCTTGATTTGCCGGAGATATTGCCAATATGATGCAGTTGGGCTGTTCGTGAAACAAAATCATCAAGTACAATGACAAAACATATGCAATTTCAGGTTCAAAAATAGAAAGGTATGAATAGTGCACAGTGTGACATGAATTAAGACACCGATGATAATCAATTTACATCAAGATAAAGTTGATTTGCAGTTCAGTAATAACTAATTCAATAAAGGACATAGAAACATTAAGCCCCCATTTGACAACCATACTTTTCAAAAAAAAGAGTTTTGAATAGCGATTTTCAAGAGAATGTGTGGTTAAAAAGCGGGAAGAAATTTTGGATTTACATGTTGAATATTTTATTGTGTGAATGTGAAGTTGAAAATGAGTGTGTAGAAAAAGTTTGAAAAGTATGGTTATCAAACAAGGGCTAAAAGAAATATTTAAACTTTACCTTCTCAACATATGATCGAACCATAGTTTCAATGTCTTGGACTATACTTTCTGGTTGGCCCTCTGCAAAGAATTAACGCCTTTGTATTAGATTAAGTTCATATCGACTGACTAACATACCAATGATTGGAAGAGATGCAAAAAAGGAAGTACCAACAGCAACTTTTGTTAAACCAGGTAGATCAATTAGAGTTAAGTTGACCACTGCAAGATAAGAGAATTCATAAAGCATTAGTGGTGGGAAGATGCTAGCATAAATTGGAAAATATTCATTCCTTTTGAGAGAATTAAGAGAAATTGCAAAAGAATAATATACCATTGGGGGAGTAAATACTGAGGTGAATAGGAACAGGAGAAATCTGCTTTGTCTTCCCTGTGATTCTATCAGTTTCATCACTAATTTCCTTGCGAACCACGGCTGCATGAGAAAATGAAATCAGAGACACACATTTTCTCCATCCAATTCAATTCAATACTGTTGTGATACTTTGAAGTAAGAGATTTTGGGATGCTGTATGCAATGATGCATACATCACAATCTAACGGGAAACTGAGCAAGGGGAGGAGGTGAAGACGCTTAATCTCTAAGTTAATTGAAGAGTGTACAAAAAAGTCTTGAGTAGGTCATATTTTCATTCTCTAAGCTCAATTTATAAGATAAAGATGGTGCACCCAAAGTAAAACAGAACAAAGAGTCAAGTTCTGAACTTTTCAACTACCTGTGTATATTCAGTTCTGAACTTTTCCATAATATAAACCAATTTATGAATCTCAGGTCTTGCTTACAAACACAATGAAGCTTCCCATTCATTTTGCAATTTTAACATGAGGATAATAATAAAACAACAATATAAATGACCTCGATTGTGAAATAGAGGCAAAATAATCACATTTGTCATTCATCCCAGAACAGTAAGCAGTAAAAATTCCACATACCAAAATCAGTGAATCTTCTCCTCTGCATATGTCCAAATTCTGCATATTCCTGCTGCCCTTCCTCTGTCTTGTGAAGTTGCAACACTAGTGGTCGCCTTGTAACAATACCTAAACTCAAGATACCCAAAATGGGTAAATTATTGCAATGGCCGGCTTTAATCAAATATCATTTCCAAGTTTATCAGAGTAAGGGTCCGGGCTAACCAGAGCCACGAGGAAGGAAATCTCGTCCTACTATGCTCTCCAACACAGAAGACTTCCCTGAACTCTGTTTTGAGCTCAAACCACAATCAGAAACCAAAAATATATTAAGACAGTTCAAATTCATTACACAAGAAAAACAATAACAATCTTACCAACGCCCGTATAATAACTTAAATCAATTAAAATATCCTCTCAATCTCTAAAAAGTAGTCAATTTTTCTCTTTTATCAGTGTGGATCTATAAGTTCCCCTAAATTTCCCACTTTAACAGCTCAACTATATTTGATATAAAAAAAATGATAAATATAATGATTAAAAATCCAGACCTGGCCACCAACGACTGCGACAGAAGGAAGAGCGTCCCAGAGAGAAGAAAAAGCCTGGTCGCCACCGCCGTAGTCACCTAGGGCGGTGCAGGCCCTCTGAATCCTGTTCACCAATCCAATCAAACTCTCCATTGTCGTCATCTTCTTGTATAAATTTAATTTCTTCCTCTCTTTGACGCTAATAATACAGATCTTAAATTGTAAGCCTATGAATCAATTCCAGCTCCAAACAAACGAATCAGAAAACAAAAGTTCTATAAAAAATTGGCGAAAGCAAACTTAAGATTAAAAGTAAAAAAGTGAGAATTAATTGGACTTGAACTGGACGTGTAGTCAGAGAGAGAGAGAGAGTAGGAGGAGTTGAAATCAGACTGGTGTTTTACCAAAGTCGAAAATGGCTGTAGTATCATCGTGTGCACTTTGGGTGATATTAATCATATTATGCGCCAGGTGCGCAGTGTTCTTTTTTGGGTGGTTCGCATCAATTGGGTCGGATTCTACATGGAAATCGACCGTTTGGTTGTGTTGTACCTTTCGTCTTTGTTTTTTATTATTATTATTTTTAAATTTAAAAAGTAACGTTTTGAAATTTTGAATTTTGAATTATGGGTTGCACCGGCTGGCTCGTGGTGGTGGGTCAAATTGGGTTTTGAAACTTTTACACGCCCCTCGTAACAGGGTCCACGTCCAATAAAAAAATTGTGTACCCCATATCGTGAGGGAGTAATGCTAAGTAGCCCAATTGAGGTTACAACCTCAGTTTATATGATTTAAATGATATGTTAAATGAAATGTTATATATCATTTAATATCACATTAAAAATACCTAAGTGAAACTAAATAACATTACTCTTAAATTAATGTCACATTAGCGTCATCCTAATCGGGATTGTAATTCAGTAAGGCTAAATAGCCATGGCGTGGCCATTATAAATTTATATGGGAATAAAAAAGATATTGTCGAGTTTGGGACTCATTAAAATCCAGAAAAACTCATTTTTCAATGCAAATTATGTGCCCCGCATACAGTGTAATGGTTAAAAAATGTTAGGAAAATACAATTTTGTAATTGACTTTTTCACATTTTTATTTTTGAGGTTTCCCTACTCATTTCATATTTACCCTCCAAATATGTTGGGTGTGTAGTGTGTTTGAGCCAAATTATTTTGGAAAAATATAGTGCTCGTCTGGGAGCGATTTTTGTCCAATGCAAATCAATTAATGGACCGTTGGTTGCTGCAAGGTGGGTCCGTTCCAGCCACAAAATTTGACTTCCAAAAAACGAAATGTCAAAAATGCCCGTGTATCATGCAAAAATGATTTAAATGTTACTGGCAAAAAGGTCATTTTGCCATAAAATATTCAAAATTATTTCTGCCATGGCAGAGTTCCTGCACTGACAGTGAAAAGCAACGGTCCATTTTTCTCATTAGCAACGGTAATTTTTTCCATTTTAAGCGCGCCCAGACAGGGCCATAGTTTGATAGAAAATGTGTGGTTGAAAAAGAAGGAAAGTTATTGATGTGATGAAAAATATTATTTTATTGAAAAATGTGTGGTTAAAAATGAGTAGAAGAATGAAAATGAAAATTTTAATGTGTACCAAACAGGGATATGTTTAAAGGGATTTGGATTAATTGTATATATTTCCACCACAATTTTCGTTACCTACCCCATATTTTAATTTTAAAGAATATCTCGAAACTTTTTTGAGAGTATTTGATCCACATTATTTTTAGAAGAATTTATTTTGAAATAATAGATTAATAGATAATGTGCGGGTTGAAAAAGAAAGCAAAGTTATTAATGTGATGGAAAATACTATTTTATTGAAAAATATGTGATTGAAAATGAATAAAAGAACGATAAAAAAAATTTTAATATGTACCAAACATGGGCTTAAGTTCTCAACCCTCTATTAATTTTCACATTTTATCAATAGAAACAATCTTTGATCAAAATGTTTGTTGAGAAGACGAAAAAGACATTTACCTCTTATGTTTTTAAATAATTGGGATAAATAACTTGTATGAAAATTAAACAAAACATTTGCCTCTCTTCTCAATGTATGTTATTAGAATATTTGGATAAAAATCGTGATGAAAGATAAAATATGTTACTAAATCGAAGGTTAAGAATAAAAATACGATGAAGAAAAGGTCGATAAAAGTAAAAGTGAACAAATATTGAAAACCATTATTCTAATTAAAATGGGTGCATTAAAAAATTGTTGTGTTAATATAATTACCCTCGAATTAATTTGTGGGAGAATGAATGATTGGCCAAATTCATAACTTCAACTCAAAAGTTGATGATAGAATATGGTTAATTTCACAAATGGTCACTGAAGTTACCTGAAAATTTCAAAACGGTCACTGAAGTTTCAAAGTTTCAGAAACAGTCACTGAAGTTTGAAATTTCTTTCAAAACGGTCACTGAATTTTCAGATTTTTTGGCCAAGTTTGAGGCAATTTTTAGGCAACTTCCGACCACCAAAACCGTCGATTTCGGATACCGTTGGAAAGCCCACGATATCCTCTTCAATTACCACCAAAAATCTCATCAAAACTCCAAATGATTCGGCCGGAATAAACTCACGAAGTTGGCAACCGAAAATTGTGAAAATCTGTCCAGATTTTCAGATTTTTTGGGCAAGTTTGAGGCAATTTTTCGACACATTTCGGCTACCAATACTGTCGATTTCGGATACCGTTGGAAAGCCCACGATGTCGATAAAAGTAAAAGTGAGCAAATATTGAAAACCTTTATTCTAATTAAAATGGGTGCATTAAAAAATTGTTGTGTTAATATAATTACCCTCGAATTAATTTGTGGGAGAATGAATGATTGGCCAAATTCATAACTTCAACTCAAAAGTTGATGATAGAATATGGTTAATTTCACAAATGGTCACTGAAGTTACCTGAAAATTTCAAAACGGTCACTGAAGTTTCAAAGTTTCAGAAACAGTCACTGAAGTTTGAAATTTCTTTCAAAACGGTCACTGAATTTTCAGATTTTTTGGTCAAGTTTGAGGCAATTTTTAGGCAACTTCCGACCACCAAAACCGTCGATTTCGGATACCGTTGGAAAGCCCACGATATCCTCTTCAATTACCACCAAAAATCTCATCAAAACTCCAAGTGATTCGGCCGGAATAAACTCACGAAGTTGGCAACCGAAAATTGTGAAAATCTGTCCAGATTTTCAGATTTTTTGGGCAAGTTTGAGGCAATTTTTCGACACATTTCGGCTACCAATACTGTCGATTTCGGATACCGTTGGAAAGCCCACGATGTCCTCTTCAATTACCACCAAAAATCTCCCCAAAAGTCCAAGTGATTCGACCGGAATAAACCCACGAAGTCAGCTACCCAAACTGGACAGATTTTCGAACTTTTTTGCCCAGTTTGGGTAGCTGACTTCGTGGGTTTATTTCGGTCGAATCACTTGGAGTTTTTGGGAGATTTTTGGTGGTAATTGAAGAGGACATCATGGGCTTTCCAAATGTATCCGAAATCGACAATTTTAGTGGTCGGAAGTTGCCGAAAAATTGCCTCAAACTTGCCCAAAAAATCTGAAAATCTTGGCAGATTTTCACAATTTTCAGTTGCCGACTTTGTGAGTTTATTCCAGCCGAATCACTTGGAGTTTTTGGGAGATTTTTTGTGGTAATTGAAGAGGACATCGCGGGCTTTCCAACGGTATCCGAAATCGACGGTTTTGGTAGTCGGAAGTTGCCGAAAAATTGCCTCAAACTTGGCCAAAAAATCCAAAAATTCAGTGACCGTTTTGAAAGAAATTTCAAATTTCAGTGACCGTTTTGAAATTTTCAGATAACTTCAGTGACCATTTGTGAAATTAACCCTAATAGAATAGGTAAAAAGCAATTTCAACGGGTTTTGTATCAGGATTTTTGCCAAATGTCCTTCTTGCAGGAATTTTTTTATGATAAAAAGGTACTTTTTATGATAAACAAAGACTTATTTGGCTACATCGAAACACAAATTCAGAGTATGTTCTATAGAGATTAAAATTGAAAAACTAACCGTTATTGTTGACTTTTATTAAATGAATGAGACCCAATAATAACAATATTTTCAATTTTAATTGAATTTTGAGCTGTACCAAACATTTTGGGACATCATCTTACTGAGCCTCCATTTGACGACCATTATTTGAAAAAAAATATTTTTTAAATAGTGATTTTAAGAAGAATGTGTAATAAAAAGTTGGAAAAAAGTTTTGAATTATTGTGTGAATCTGTAATTAAAAATGAGTAGAAAAAAATAGTTTTCAAATAATGGTTATCAAACATGGGCTAAGTAATGTGTTACAGTGTTAGTATATGTGAAAGTGGATAATTGTCACATTTTTCAATAAATTAAAATCAATTTAATTTTTTTTTTAAAATATGAAAATTATTTTACAGGTAAAAACACCGCCAAGCAATATTAGTGCAAGAATGATTTGGGCTGTCATTAATTAATTATATAAAGGGAAAAATTCATATTTAAGGTGTTTTCTTTACCTCAATTCAAAAATAAGGTAAATAGTTTGAAAATTCAAAAATCAGGTATAAATTTAATTAATTAAAAATATTTATTAAATAATGATAATAAAGTCACAGTTTGTAATTAATGGTCACATATTCATAATTATAAGTTACAGATTTATTTAATGGTCACATATCGTCAAATTTGATTATTCGAGGTCACAGATCAAATTTTTTTACGTCACATATTATTTCGAGGTCACAGATTTTAAATTAATTGGTCACATTAATTTTTAGTCACGGATTATTAAATTTGAGGTCACAATTGATTGATTGGTCACAGATCACCAAACATTTGGTCACAGACTAAATACACTACAAATACTTGGTCACAAGTCACAGATAGACCAACACAAACTAACCAATCACAAAACACGGACGAAAACTGAATCGCGACATATCCGCCGCCACCACCAACAATAAATCCGTCACCAACAACAAATATAAACATCCAACCACCAATCCGCCACCACACAAATCCGTCAACAAAAAATCACCGCCGCCGCCGGAAGCCGCTGCTTCCGCTGCTCGCAGCAGCGGCCGAAGCTGCTGCGAGCACCGGCAGCAGCGGCCGGTGCTGCTGTTGCTGCCCGGCAGAAAGGAGGGGGGAGAACGCAGAGAAGAGAGGAGAGGAGAGGGGGAGAGAGAGAGAGAGAGAGAGAAGAGGGGTTGGGTAAAAAATTAAGGTTAGGATGTTTATATATTACCTGATTTTTGAAAAATAAAGTTTGGTCCCTGATTTTTGAATTGGTGTAAACTTTACACCTGATTTTTGTAATTATGTCTTATATAAAAGTGTTGGTTAATCCCATTACTAATTCTAGAAAAATGATCGTCAAACTTGGCGAAAACACAATATACACCAATTTATGTATTTCTCTACACACATATTAAGTTAACAATGTCTAAGGGAGGATAAAATCCCAACGAGATACTAACTTCACTATAATCAAACCTTCACCATTGCATATGCAAACAACGTAAATGAAAATCAAGTGAGAGATGTAATTTTACAAAGCAGGCAATGAATTTGAAATTGGAAACCTTTATTGAAGATTTGATTATCAACAGATCACTATTGGACAAGTATAGGCTAAAACAACGACAGGTGAGTGGTGGAACCATACCCTGGTTGTTTCCTTTATATTGATGGTGGCGGCAATGTTTGAGCTACCAAATCTGCGATAAAACAATGAGACGAAAGAAGACTCACAAGAGGAAAAGAGTTCTTCAGTCCTCCTTGAAAACCAATGTTGGGTACTCAGGATTCCACATATTGTTCATCACAAAACTCTTGATTTCCTCCTGCAAATAATGATAATTACTCCAATGATAAAGTCTGCTTTAAACTACATAAAATTAGATACTGAGAAGATCTATGATACTACGTTGAACTTGATCACCAATTAAAGAGCGATGGTTCGGAGGATCATCTCAACATGTACAAACAGGTAGTTTACATGTAACCAACGAATTAGACAGATTTTGAAATTTCATATACCAGTCGCATACCATTTTGCGCCAATAAAACATACCTCATTAAGTTTCCGTAACTCTCGACCATCCATCTCGCGGTACCCTTCTGCCAGATCTTCTTCTATAGCTTCCTGAATGACAGACGCAGCTACCTCCTTTGTTATGTCACGTATTCTGATTACATTTTTATTATTAAGATAAGAATTGACAGTTGAAAGAATAAGATAAAATTATCTCAAGTTAAAAATACAGTTGTTCCCCCAAGACCAATACCTTGATATTGAAGGGTATGTAATCCCTTTAAGCACCTCCTCCTCAGTCATATATGCAGCTAGGCTGTAATTATCAAATTATCGTTAGTGAGTACCATAGTTGAAAATAATGGCCACAGGAGCTCTTTCAAGTTACAGAACTACTTCAATATAATCATACTTTGAGTCTAGTGAATGAGTGCTCTCTTGTGTGTTATTTTTCTGTTAAAAATATATTTACTCAGGTTTACGGTCTAATGACTCATTAGTTGAACCAATGACTTGCAAGTTGAACCAGTCACCTGGTGTTTTGGCCAAGTCAACAATTGGGTCCGATATAATGATTAATGACTTATGACATAAATGACCAGATTAAGTGTTCAAAAGTCTATTTTAATTAAATTCAATTTAGAAGTCAAAATCCATGAAGTACCATTCAGCTGCTGCCTGTAACATTCCGTCTGAGACGATCCTAGATCCAGATAGAAGCGTTCCTAGCCCAATCCTACATGATTTATGAGCAACATTCAGAAAAAAATCAAGAAAGAACATGTTGTTTGCCTGGTTCTACAGAATAGATTACAAGTGTCTAACCCAGGAAAAAGGAACATGTTGTTTGCCTGGTTGCAGTGGCCAATGTGACCATTTCCTGCGACATATCCATTGCAGTTAAGGTATACCACAAATTAGCAGAGAATAGACAGCAAAATTATTGAGTCAATCCCTCAGAATAGCTGTTTGTCTGCATACAACATGCTAGGCATTCCAGGTGGTTTTCATGAATGATATTTCCCGGAGAAAAATATAATATTTGCACATCGTTCAGTATTCTCTTATAATTTTCAACAAGAAAATTCGTGAAGCAAAGGTCATAAACATTGACATATGAGCATATTAAGAATGTATTTTAGTTTTAAGTAACTTCAACTCAACCATACTTCAATTGAAATGGACGCACGTAGAAACCTGCATGCACGTGTATCTCGTGGACATGCACTCACTAAAACATATGATTTGGCATGTAGATGCATGTGAATAATCTAACAACTATACTTTCTCATATTTTTTTCATTGATATACGATTTGCACTATATAAATCATATTCTCATATTCACAAAACAAGATAATATGCAAAACATGGCTACCATAGAGACATCTTACATTCAAAACAACTTCCAGCCTACATATCATGTCTCGGGAACATTAACCATACGAGTTGCAAACTTTACGGAAGCCATTTCAGCAAACATGTTGAGAATGGAGAGGACTTAGCCATACAAGTAGGGAACTTCTTAGAAGCCATTAACTAAACACTCTGCATGACACTAAACGCAAACAAAGGGCAGAAGCCCAACATCCTGGATATCTATACAGAACATATATAAGCATCACGACTAGAGTCCATCTGATTCTTTCTGTGTAGCCCCCTTATTAGTTGCTTGTTCCATATGCTTCAACAACGCATAAGCCATGCATGTGTATGTGCTGTACGTGACTGACAAGAAAATTGCACAAGGAAAATGATGGCAAGCAATGGATTAAACACAATTGCGATACATACCTAGATCAACATTGGCAAATGGGCTTCCACTTCCAAATATGATGTTATCACCAACTATGGAAAATGCTTCCTCAGGGGTGCACTCAGCTAAAAAAATAATTACAGAAATTTTTCAAAAAAGTATAAAACAAAATGATAATTAGAATATTTAAAAAGTACATGCAAATTACCATTTTTTGTAGGGTTTGACATCGCAAAAATTGCTGGTCTGGTAGAAGTTGAACCTTTTAGAGCTTCTAACACCTGAAAATAGGAGAGCAGTTCAACTGAAAATCACAACTCCTATGCTACTACTGACAACCAACGACTCTGTTAAGTAAAGAAATCACTTAGAATGAAAAAATATGCCATTCTATGATTTCATTTAAGAGATGGAATGGGCTCAAGGGGAACATTGTTACAACCCAAAGGAAAACGTGAAATGTATTATTACCTCTTTAGAGAACAAGCCTCCAACAGCTGACAAACCAAGAAGCACATCGGGCTTTACTTGCTGCACCTGATTAGATATAAACCAAACTGGTGATCACACATACTATAATGACAATAATCACGAGAAGTAATAAAGAATGAATAATATGTCAGGTCATACCCAAAGAAACAGATAAGAAAAGATCTTTAAGGAACTTCTAGTGTATTAGAATTGTAAAATATTTATCACTCAAACGAGGAGCTAAAAAAGAAGCTATTTCAATGGTCAAAGAAAATTGTTATCCATACACGCTGAAATTAAAAGTTTTAACTGTTCAGAACGGGTAAAATGGACCAACAACAGCTCCAGATTACAATACTTTATTAGGAAATCAGCTTTTCATGACACTTGGGGGTTTATGGGAATGAAAGTGGATTTCAATCATTCTACATAGTTATGTAGGTTTGAAGAACATGGAATTCCGATAGATGTTCCATATGAATAGGCATTTAATTTTTTGTGCCTCCATTCTCATGAATTCAGTAAACGGTTAAATTACTGTAAGGTTCACCAAATAATTGCCAAAATGGCAAAATATATCAAATTCACAATGGTATTTTTCATGAAGTGTAGCTCCTTCAACTTACAGGATACAAATAAATTCATAATCAGGCATAAACTATAACGAAGGCATAATAGCTCTAGTTAACTAGATTGGGAACTGCAACTACTGAAATCCTATGCCTAATTATAGTGAGAATACACCCAACGTGACACATGTTCTTCTGCAGTGTGTTATAAAATACCCTTTCATACATCCCGTAGTTTAAGAAATTCAATTTTCCATAGGCTTTATAAGGTTACAAGTATTACTGACCACTTCCACAAGCTTAGACCCTTCCCTCAGTCCTTGCCGTTCACTTTCATTGACCTTCCTAGCAAATGGACGAGCATCAGGATCAATGTTTTCGCGTGCCTCCGTCAACAGTCCCTGAATCACATAAAAAGTTATTCTGCAGGTAACACGAAACTGACGAAAGGTAATATAGCTACTACTCATTTTCAAAAGAATTATATCCATCTGTTAGACATTCAATTGAAAAACTGGGCGAGTCTATAGTCAAGGAAAATTCGATTCCTAATAGGATTCTCAAAACATGCTTTGGAGAAAAAAGTAATTCCTGAGAAAAGCTAAAAATGGAGGGTAATACTTTTTTTTTTATGGATCACTATTGATCATCCAATAAACAGGTTCTTTAATAAAAAATATGATGAGCGGTATATGCAAAAGAATTTTATGGAAGCCTACACATTTGTGTTTAAAGTATTCCTTCGCAGATCTTGCTCAAAAATTGTATGGACATGGTTTTCCTTTTACATCAGGTTTTCCCCCTTATGCCCACTATATTAATTGGTTCAACGGTAAGGTACAGATTTTTTCAGGGGTAAATCTGGGACGAATGAACTCTACACCAACATGTGAGAATGCAACACTACCTCGATATGTGTCTTGAAAATTTTCAACAAGTGATAAGTGTGTTTTTGCAATCGATTAATAGTTATTAAAATCATAGGGAACAATTTGATTATTTAACTGGATGCAGTTAAAATTGCAGTTCATCCTGGCTCAAACTGTGATTGATACCAGCTAGAATCTCCCATTACATTGTCAATTTCATGACAAGACAGAATCAAAATATACAAAGTATCTCACCAGAAATATTAATATAAAATTACTCACATTAGCATCAACCACCCAGAATTGCCTCTTTGCGCTTTCAAAAGCAACTTCAGTATCTCCTAACATCCTAGCCATCGTTTTTCTTGCAGAATTTAGAACCCCTATTCCAGCACTGCAGTGTAAAAGATTAAAGAGCAGAGCCTCGATAAATAAACAAAAACGAGGAAGTATTCCAAATGTCTACCATGTGAGAACACTAGTCTTGTGTAACACAAATTGAGCTTCCCAAAGTGACTATAACATAAAGCCTCCAACTAAAACTTAACTTTAACACGAACAATTCCACTTAAAAATGAATAGAACAATTATGAGCATATTCATTAAGAAAGCCTTGATGTCGTAATGTCTAACAAAGATTTCAAGAATATGAAATCAAAATTGCAGAAAATCAAAATAAGCCTTCAAAGTCAAAGATATTAAAGAACATATACCGCCAGATGTTATATATCTGTCATCCAGCAAAGTTATAAATTTGATAGTAACACCACTACGAGGGAATTTTGCTATACAAATTTTGGAATATGATTACAGTTCCTCCAATTTTAATCCAGCCATCCTAATTAGTATCTGATTTAAAAGTCATTGCTTGATCTCCCACCACAAAGAACATAAGTTATAAATTCATAATTGGACCACTTCAGGAGCAGAGTTTGTTTCATTCTTTAAACCTTTTTTCTTCTTTGCTTTCATAGTCTGTCACAAAACATTGACTTTAATAGGCCTGCAGTGCAAATAGCTGTTTTACACTGTGTAACTAACATCTTCTCCTTTTTGTTTTCATTTACAACTGTTAAAATTCTCCAAAGGAAGCAGTTCTGTTGCTCTATTTAGCATAATGGCTTCAGTCTTGATGCATCATATAGATGACATTGCTTCTCTTCACTTTCTAAGGCATAATTATTCATTACAACCAGTTCCATTTGATTCAGAACCTAAATATTCTTCTCCAATTTGTGATGATAGAAAGAACATGTAACATTCAAGTTGATCACTCTACTAATCATCTGCGTGTTAAACTTTGATAATAATACTACCACCAACCAACTCAGACAAGAAAAGGCGAGAAATCTTACCTTCCTGCCCCCGCAACTACAATCTTCATTTTGGGGAAGTCAATCATTGGCCTTCCTTGAGCTCTGACTGCTCCTAGAAGACCAGCAAGTGCAACTCCAGCTGTCCCCTGGACAGAATATTTGCATTAAAACAAGTTCATAATACGATTTCCAATCAGAAGTGCACATTGAATGCAATATAAATAGCAATTTCACATTGAATAACTTATAACTTGCAAATTATTAAAACTCACAACAATTTCTGTAAATCAAACCCATCCAATCATCAAACTGATGTGCTAAAATCTTGTAGGAAAAGAAAAGGTAATTTATAGCAATCGCTGGAGTTCACATTTAAGGCTCAACACATGGTCTATAGGAACTTTCCAGATGATTAATTCATAAAACAAGCAAGGTAAGAGCTTGCACTCTCTCATGAAGGCCTTATATATCATTTTCAAATCTGTTCAGCGATATGCATAGGATTTGTGGTGTATTTTTGTGAACTTGCTGCACTAGAGGTTTTTTGATTGATTTTCTTTTCATCTAATCATTAGTTTATCTCTGTGTGGGTAAGGGAGAGGCATGATAGTCTACAGAGAGAGAGAGAGATGATGATGTCAAGTTGTATGCACTTGTGAATTAAGTCCTAGTCCATGCTTCCTCTGTGAATGTTTCTTCTAATATCTTTTGAAAATGTAAAGAACTGTACATGCCCCTCCCTAACAGCTATAAGAGTCATGTTACTTGCAAGTACTTAGCCCCTCTATGGCCAAGACATGAAGAGCATCTTTAAAACATGATAGATTAAAGTGCTGCTTCTCTAACATTAGAAAAGAAGTACATCACTTTAAATTACATTGACAGAATGAATTTCATCACTCGACATTCGGAAGACTATCATTTAGGTGACAAAAAATGATTTTTTTTACCTGATACACTATGAATAAACTAATAAAATATGCTTTGATAAAGTTGTTCACCTGAACATCATCATTGAACATTCGATAGTCATTCCTATAACGCTGCAACAGCTTGAAGGCCCACTTACTTTGAAAATCTTCAAACTACACAATGCAATGGGCATTAGTATCTTCTCATAAATATAGAACATAAATACTTCTATTTTCCAAAATAATCAACAAGATAGGAAAGTCATAATCAATATGAAAGACAGATGAAAGAGACACCTGGACAATCACATTTGGCCAGCGAGTAAATACTGCTTCCATGAATTCATCAATTACTGCAAGGTACTCCTCTCCATCAAGGCGGTGCTCTTGTAATCCCAAATCTGCAGGCAAATAGTAATAGGTTGATATATAGTTGAAAAGGAACATCGGTAAATGAGACCCATCAACAACCAAAGCAAACAACCTGGGAAAATGACTAAAAGAACTGTTTCGTCAGGAAAGGTGCAGTAATCACTAGATATTCAAGGCGAATAAATAGAATCTTGGGTTAAGTCTGATGGTAACAAGTTGGAATAATATATGTGAGCGTGTGTGTATGTATATAACAGAGAAATTCATAGATAACATCATGATAATAAAAATAACTACACTACACATCATTCTAGGGCCAAACATAGATAGGAACAAGTCTTACATTGATCTGACAACTCAAACTTGTGGAAGATAATAGCAAGGTCTTGACAGGTATAAAAACTTGAGAATTTTCAGGGTGTTGAGTTATTGTATGTCAAACAGTAGTTTCCGAACAACCAAACATATGGAGAAAGAAACTGGTATACAAATGGGATTATAGTGATCACCTTCAAAACTAAGTAAACATCAACCTGACGATGTCATTACAAAAAGATAAAGAAACATTGATAAGTAATTGTTAAAATGGCAATTCTCTGATATACTTGATTGGTTGAACACAAGATACTTACACAATGGGTCTTTCAGAATCTTCTCATTGTTGGTTCCAACGTCAATCATGACAGGGAGTACCTATTAAAGCAAAAGAAGGGACATTACATAGCAGAAGTAGAGAAACAGGACCAAAGTATATCCAGAGTAAGATGAAGATCAAATTAATTAATGAATATAGGCATTCAATTCCAATAATTCTTTTCCTGTATTACAACTTTTCCTTCACATTATGGGGACATTCCAAAGCAAAAGTTACACAATAAAAATGCAGTGTCTTAAAATTATACAGTAAGAGAATGTTAATAACACTGAAAATCATATAAGCAATGAGCCATATGTAGTACAAAAAAAATAATAATAGACAATTGTCTCGATTTCTGTGTAGCTGTTTCCTGATTCGCAGCATTGGAAACAAAAAAGAATAACAGAAAATCAGTCAATAGAGAAACTGAATATCAAATTACCTATTATTTGAACCCTTTCCATAGAAGATCAGACAAGTATTTTTGGACTAAATCCCGCTGCCATCTTTCAATTAATTTGCTTCTTGAAAATTTTAAAGTTCAAAGAAACTACAAGTTGGAGTCAGATTAAATATTTCAAAAGGATTGGTTTCTTAAACAATATATGAAAGACTATCAGTCTTATTATCCCTGGTCGTGATTCTTTTTCTCTTTGAATAGTACCAGAGTCCATTGATAGAATGTTGACAAACTATCAGCAAGTTGGGATTCCATCTTAAATATCCCCCCACAGACGTGTACGATACAAGCATGCAATTTACAGGAGATAAACAGAAAGAGACAGTACTCTCTGAGGGTTTATCCCTGCAGCAGCAACATAAAGATCCAACTTCCCAATTGCGATTCCAATTCCCTGAACTCCAAGATCTCCAAGACCCAGTATTCTGCTTCCATCCGTTACAACAATCATATCAACCTATGTGAAAAAAGTAAATGAAATAAGAAACAATTGAAGAGGGAAATTTTTAAAATGAAGAAGTTGAAGATAAGAAACTAAAACAATATACAGTCAGTCAACCAGACCACAGCAAAACAAAAATTAGACTAAGTGAAGGCTTGACTGCATATTACCACTTTACTCTCTTCTTTAAATCAAAGCTTATTCCCCAAGCACAAAAGTAAATCAGGTGTCAAATGGAAGGCCACTAGCCTAATAAAAGGTCAAACAAAATTCTTCTTTAAGGTGTCATTTTGATATTTTAAGCAAAACTTGAACATGTGCAGACCATAATTTTTATCAGGTTATCACACTCAGACAACGTCTTTGTATTTACACTTTAATATCTGTTGTGAATAGGAGAGAACTATTTTCTATATATTACAAAGGAGAGAGTACATATATATATATATATATATATATATATATATATATATACAGATTTAGAATTCTAAATAAGGAAGGGGAATCCCTATAAGGAAAGAGGAATCTCTATAATTACGCTAACACTCCCCTCAAGCTGGAGCATAGTTATTAATAATGCTCAACTTGTTACAAATATAATTAACTTGAGTCCTATTTAGAACATTTGTGAAAATATCTCCTAGTTATTCTCCAATTTTCACATATCCTGTAGAGATTAAATTTCGCCGTATTTTTTCACGAATGAAATGACAGTCAATCTCAATATGTTTAGTACTTTCATGAAACACGGGATTAGACACAATATGAAGAACAACTTGATTGTCACACCACAATTTTGCTGGTGTTGAAGTCTTAAGACCAACTTCAGTTAAGAGTTGATATATCCACATGATCTCACACACAGACTGTGCCATATCTCTATATTCTGGTTCTGCACTGAATCGGGACACAACATTTTACTTCTTACTTTTCCATAAAATCAAATTTCCTCCAATAAAAACACAGTAGCCAGTAGTGGATCTTCGGTCAATCTTGGAACATGCCCAATCTGCATCTGAGAAACATTCGATGCAAGTATGTCCATAATTTTTGTACAATATCCCACATCCAGGAGCTCCCTTTAAATAATATAGGATTTGTTCTAAAGATGCCCAATGGTGCACTGTTGGGGAAGACATGTATTGACTTACAATACTGACAGAATGCTCAATATCATGACGAGTTACTGTAAGATAGTTCAATTTCCTAACCAGTCTTCTATACTTCTCAAGATCTTCAAACAAGTCACCATCTTTGATAAGTTGCAAATTAGGAAGCATTGGAGCACTGCTTGGCTTAGCTCCCAACTTTCATGTCTTAGTTAATAGATCGATCACATATTTTCTCTTAGATAAGAAAATGTCTTTCTTGCTTCTTGTCAACCTCAATTCCCAAGAAATACTGCAACACCCCTAAATCTTTCGTATGAAATTAAGAGATGAAATCCTCAAAGTATTAATGACAGTAATAATAATATCATCAACGTACACGACAAGGAGAATAATGTCGGATTCAGATTGGTTATAGAAGACTGAGTGATCAAACTTGCTCTTTTGCATTCCGTACTTTTCCATTGCCTGACTAAATTATCCAAACAAAGATAAAGATGGATGGACCGACAATGTGCTTCAAACGGAGTTAAGACACTTGAACATGCAATGGGTTTAGGCACCTGAGTATCCAGAAGATAGAGACCGTCTGATTCATGTCCTTTACCAATAATCTTCTTTGTCATAAGATCTTGAAAAAGACAATAATGAGGAAAAAATGAAATGCAACAGTTTAAAGTCCGAGTAAGTTTGCTCACGGACATTTGAATTGAAAGAAAACTGTGGCAAACTTAAAAAGGAAGATAAAGAAAGTAATGGAGTTGGATTAATAGTGCCAGAACCAAAAACAAAAGACGTAGACCCATCGGCTAAAGTAACATTGGAAGGAGACGTGTGACTGAAAAGTGGAGAAGAGACTAGAATTACCTGTCTATGATCTGTGGCACCAGAATCAATGACCCATTTTGAGGAAGATGAAAGAAGACATATATCGAGTTTACCTGTCTTAGTAATGGCAAAGATAGGTTGAGACGAATTCTTTAATGCTTCTTGGTACTGAGTGAATTGAGCAAATTAATCTGCAGAAATTGTTATGATCTGCTCAGAGGATGAGATGGTGTAGCAGTAGTAGCTGCAACATGAGCTGAGTATGGCTTCAGAGATTTATTGAGCAACTTTCAGCACGTGCGTTTGGTATGACCCGGCTCATGATAATAATAACATACAACTCCCCTGTCATCCTGACTTTGAATGTCCCGACTACCTGTACCGCTACTTTTTGTATGACCTCTACGACTGATAAGAGCACTAGAAGACTGAACAGAAGAAGCAACAGAAGCACTAATATCTGTGCGAAGTACTAAAGTAAAGGTCTCTTGCAGAAAAGAAATCTTAGCACTAGAGAGAATATGGGATTTAGCAGTGTCGAACTGAGAATGAAGACCAACGAGAAAACTCATCACAGCCATTTGCTCCCGCTGAGCTTGTTGAACCTTCACATCTGGGCTAAAGGGTAACAAGACATTTAGTTCTTCATATATCTTCTTAAAATTCATAAAATAAGCCCTGAAGAGACTGGTCTTGTTGTTCAACACAGTAAAAACCCTTACAAACTTCATAAATACGTGACACATTTCCTTTCCTGAAGTACATAAATTCTAGATACTCCATCAATTCCTTAACATACTCACAGTGATTAATCAAACTGACTATCTCAATGTTAATGGAATTCCGAATTTGTAAGAATAATCTGGCATCATCTCGTAGCCAAGTTTGGCTAGTATTATCCATTGAGATGGCTGGCCATAGAGATACTCTGCAAGTACATTCGAACTGTCTTACACCAATATAAATAAATTGGACGAGCCAATTTATGTTCCGTGATTTTAGACATCACTGAAATGACATCAGTCACAACCAAATTCTTTTGCTCGTCTGCCATTGAAATAAAACCCAATATCCAAATTAACGAATTCCTCACACAAGAGTCAAAAGTAAATCAAAAATAATTGAAGCCCAAGACTGAACAAAGTTCTATGCCCACAAACAAATAAAAAATAGAGCCCAAACAAACTTGAGCCCACCAAACAAATCACGCCCAAAGGAATATACTCACAGATGCAACCCTAATTCCAAGGAACTTAAACAAATTGAGGTGCGCCGTGCGAGCAGTACCTCCAAACAATGTCGGAATTCGCTGCTACGACTGAAACGCAACCTTGGAAGACGACAGAATTGTGGAACCGAACCTTAGACTACATAATAAGGGTTTGACGCCTCTATTGGAAGCCCAACTCGAGGAACACCTCTACCGGAAAGCCAAATTGAGGAACTTCCGAAGACACCAGCTTCGACAAACACTCCGATCGCCCACGAAGAACCACTCACCAACCACAGGCGGCGCCGGGCGCCATCACACCGGCGGGCAACCACAGGTTCGAGAAAAATATTATAGCTCTGATACCATGTGAATAGGAGAGAACTATTTTCTATATATTACAAAGGAGAGAGTACATATATATATATACATATTTAGAATTCTAAATAAGGAAAGGGGAATCCCTATAATTACGCTCTAATTATGCTAACATCTGTAAGGCTTTTTTGGGAGTTGACCAAAGCCAACAGATGTATATCTCTCTTCTCTGACATTCTTAGGTAATATCCAAACAAGAGAAACGGGTAAAGGAAACAAGAAGCGACAACAAAAAGACCACATTGATAAAGTTATTACCAGATACTGAGCCACATCTTTTTTCATGCTATCATCAAAAGGAATGTCAACATAATCATCAACCAAAGAACAAAAAAATAATAATGAAAGCAAGAGGGAGTCAATTCCTATTTAATGAGGTTATGAAAGTCGAGTGATTAGTTATCCAAAATGGCTAGGCTATTTTTGATGAAATGTCAATGCTATTTCAGGGGTTTCTTATTATCACAATGACTTTTTAAATATAGGATCAGTTGTGCATAACAAAAACACGTCTTTAGAGGGGTTAACAAACATGCAAACATGATGAGAAGAATTTATAAAATGAGAAATGCTTCTACAATCATCTTTGATCTCCATTCTAGAAAGATTGGAAGACTGTTATAAAATATTTATTTATGTACATCTGATCAAGCTCATCGTTTCTTTCGTAATTCTTAACAAATAAGCTATAAAGTACTGACAAGGACATGTTTGTCCAACACGTGCACTCGATTTTTCAAAAAAATATTAACATGATACGTCGCTGATACATTAATTAAATTCTTCATTTATATAGTATAAATTTAATTTTATGCATGTTATTAATAATTCTTTTTGAAATCTTTTAAATATAGTACATATTTATTGTTTAGTAATAACTTTGAGTTAAAAGTATATAATATTTTTAATAAAAAAGAAAAATGATCATAATAAAGTATCCGAAAAGTGTCGGATACGTACACATTACTCTAATTGAAGTGTCCCTACAACACAGAGCAAATAAGCATTAAAACAAATGCCATTCTGCTCGATCCGCCAGTTTAAAAACTCAGTAGTTCCTAAATATATAAAAATAATTACAACATATCTATTTCAACATCAACTAGCGAAGGAAAGAAATTATTTGTATTCCGAACTATATCCAATTATTTAAGAAAACATTTCCTTTCTAGCATGACAAAGTAAAATCAATAGCTAATAAGCCAGCATAAAAAACAGATGAATGTAACAACTCAACTCAATAGCTAATAAGCCAGCACCAAAAATAGATGAATGTAACAACTGAACTCAGAAGCACACGCAAAAGTAAGGACCTTTACAAGAACTACAAACCTGATCGGCTGGCCAATTATAAACCATTGACATCATTTCTCCACGATCTTCCGCACTAAAATACATCCCCCTTGGCCGCCTAAACAAGCCACTATATTTTTGGCAAACAAGACCAACTGTAGGAGTATAGACTATTGGGGCGTATTCCTCGATATTGTCAATTAGAACCTGTTAACGTCAAATTTTATATAAAAAAAGTAATGATTCAGTACATAATCAACTACAGTGCCATCTATTCATTAGTTAATCATATTTACTCTGAAAAGTCATGCAAGGTACTCCGACAATCCTATTCCAACAAAGTAATTAGAGGTTGTTTTGGGTTTGCAATCTCATCCATGTGCTTTTAACTACCTTTGCAATCTCATCCATGGGCAGTTAATACCCACAGAGGTGGTGAACAGTGAAAGGCTCGAACACCTTCTGCAAAACTATCTGTGTTAACTAGTCTGTCCATTTCTTTTTGGGTAGAAAGCCAATAGATAGACATGTGCTCATTTTTCAAAATAAGTTTTTGTTGGGGTGATATGAATAGACATGTGGCGGAAATGTAACTTGGATATAAAAAAGTACTTGGAAATCTTGGATTTGGAGATCGTAACACAGAAGGTATTACTATTTCTGACTTAGGTTTTACTTATGATTTGGTGTTAGCATACATTCTTCAAAAAGAAATAAACGCATCTTATGACTTTTAGAAATCACGACAGCTTGATACTCAAGTGTGGGCAGCACCAATTGAGCATAAATTAAGAGAATGGCAACTGAAGTTGTTGGGAAATGTTTAGCGTACACCTAAAGAGGAATCTCTCATAAGGGTTATGTGATGTCAAGAGAACATGTTAGAAGGAGGTGTATATCAAAATTAACATGACATGTTGAGATTGCCTTGGGTCTTCTAGAAGATTTAGCAATGAGCAGAAAGAAATGGTGAAACAGATTCATAAATTTATTGGGAACTAAACCAGTTTTGTTGGATTTTTGTTGTTTCATATTCTGGCTGTTTTAAAGAGAATGATAGAGACAAAAGAAAATCAAAAGGCACTAAAAAAACAAAGATAGAAAGTTAATCACTGACCTTATAATACATTGTCTCGTTTCTATCATGCAATCGGTTGAGAATGCGCCATTTAGCCAAACTATTTGGATCAGAAGGCCCATCTCTAGCACTTAGTTGAAGCCTCTTCAAGTCAGCCACTATTGTTAAAGAAAGACCCAATAAGAAAGATGGTACTATAAGTGATTGCAACTTAGCTGTGTGATTCAGCACTCTTTGTTTCTCAAGCTCCAATAAGTAAAATATACAGCTCTTGAGAAGTATTTTCTTCCATCACAAATTGAGTGTTCATTGTTATATCAATTATGTAATATTTGAGAAAAGACATAAATTGGAATAAAATACACATCAAGTATTATTTAGAATTTTTGCCTAAAAATGTAAATAGATCAGTGTAAAATATGCTGTTAAAGACCACCTAGTTGACCATGAAAGTAAACCAAGTCATTCGAGCTGAGAAGAATGAATATTAAATAAGGCAGATAGGACGGAAAAAGGAACTTGACATCTAGAATAGTTTATTGAAAAGCAAAAAACATCTCATATGCCCTACTTATTAGTTATCCAACAATTCACTAAACATTGATGAAGATTGACACTGCCCAAGTCCAATATCACTTGCACAAAGATTATCAGAAACCTCACTAGAATGTTAATTAATATTCATTAACGACCATGTACAGGCAAATTGCAATCAATATAACCACAAAATTATCTAATCTCAACAGCTAGACTACAATTCTATGTCATTTTCGAGTTAACACGACAGAATCATAAAGTGTGGTGCTTGAAAACTTACTGAACCGTTCAATTTGCTGTTCAGAACTCATAACATTTGGTGGCAGTAACCCACGAAGGTCCAGACGATCACGTTCCGTCATGGAAAACGCGGTTCCCTATTTTATGAAACATAACATATAGAAAATTAACTTTCGAAGCCCAACAATCACCTCTTTTTGTTAAAACAAAAGTTCTTAACTGTAAAAATATCCAGATCTCAAGATCACGGCAAAATTCCAATTCAACTGAAAGTCAAGCAAAACTCAATTACCTTGTTAAACCACGGATCGTGGAGAATGTCGATACTCCGTTTGTGGACAATAGCCGGACGGTGGCCTTCCGTCGTGGTAAAAGATCTCGTACCATAGACATTTACTGCGGTAATAATTCTCCGCTGTAATTGCAAACGTTTCAGTAGAACTGATGATAGACTCATCTTCCTGAGAGAAAAAGTCGAATTTGATAATTGAACCCTCAACCACACTCTATCTTTGAGCTGCCAGTGGCAGAGTATGGAGACAGAAAGCTTGAACAATGAACCGAAGGAGAAATAAACAGTCCTTTTTTTTTTTAATAAACAGTCCTTTTAATAGTTGTATTTTGTGCTTGTGAAGTTGTACATATACGGATATTTTTATTTTTATTTTTTTGCGTGAGAAGTCAGTCAACGGTTTAGAGACAACGGGACCGTTTTAAGTAATTTTCGGATCATAAATAGGGTGTGGCAGCGGAAATTTACGAGAACACCACCAAATAGGGTGACAAAACGGTGGCCTTCTCTAATAGTAATGTTATTTATCTCTAATGGGGTTACAAACACAGTTTAAATAACTCTAAATGATAAGTTAAATAAAATGTGAAATTAAACACAGTTTAAATGACTCTAAGTAATAAGTTAAATGAAATGTCATTTAATTTCACATATCATTTAATGTCGTATTAACGCCATATAGACTGTGTTTGTAACCCCCGTGGGGATATATAAGAGTAATGTTATTCATCACCACTGGAGTTACAAACACAGTCTAGATGGCTCTAAATGATAAGTTAAATGAAATGTGAAATTAAATGACTTATCATTTAATGTCACATTAACGTCATATAGACTGTGTTTGTAACCCCAATGAGGATGAATAGCATTATTTTTCTCTAAGAATAATATTATTCATCCCCAGTCATTTAATTTCACATATTATTTAATGTCACATTAACGCCACATAGACTGTGTTTGTAATCGCAGTTGGGTTACAAACACAGTTTAAGTGGTTCTAAGTGATAGGTTAAATGAAATGTGAAATTAAATGATTTATTTAATTTCATATATCATTTAATGTCACATTAACGCCACATAGATTGTGTTGTAACCTCATCGGGGATGAATAGCATTACATGATTTATTTAATTTCACATATCATTTAATGTCACATTAACGCCACATAGACTTTGTTTGTAACCCCAGTAGAGATGAATAGCATTACTTTTTCTCTAATCATTGGTCTGTTTTAATTTGATACAAGTTGTTAATTTCATGAAATGTATAATAGTATAAATGAAATCAAGCCCCTGTTTGCTCTTTGTTACATATTAAAATTTTCAATTTCATTTTTCTACTCATTTTCAACCACAAATTCTTCAATAAAATAATATTTTCTATTACATCAATAACTTTTCATTTTTTTTTTCAACCACACATTATTCATCAGTCTACTATTTCAAAATACATTCTTCCAAAATAATATGGGGTTTCAATTGAAAAGTTGATGAAATTTTAACCACATTTAATTCGATTCTTATTAAGGTTTAAGAAAAAAATTATACACCTTGTTGTGTAAAATTTCTAGTTTGACTTTTACACTTTGTGTTTAACATGATAATGGAGTCGATTATTTAAATTAACTAAAAAGGTAAAATCATTAATTAAGAGGAAAAAATCGCATAATAAAAATGACGTAATAAGTTTGGTTAATAGTTTTAACTCCTTACTAGGATATGATTAAAGAAAATCACTCTATCTTACAAAATTCTCGTGGTCACTTATCGTATTCCTAAATTGGCTTTCTTGTTTAACGTATTCTTTCCTAGACTCATTCTCTACTTTCTTAGCTCTAATAATTGCACTTTTTTCTTTCTTTGAAATATACCTACTCTTGCAATGGAGAGAATTAGAATAATTCTCCATCCTTACAAGTCATCGGAACATTGGAGAAGAACGTTTTGTTTTGACATCAATAATACCACATGTTAAATCCATATAAATCATTTTAAAATTGGTAGAGTATGTGAACGCCGAGATCAAATAGCACGAATTCGAATCAATTGTCAACACTATATCAGTCAAGTCTGTCGCATCGAACTTGCCTAGTGTGATTTATCTCTTGTGCGTAGTTTGCGGGCTACTGCACATGGAGCGAGGTTTACCCAGTGCCCATTCACGAATAATGGCTACGAATTCTTTTAAAAAAATTAATTTAGTAAGAGGTACAAGAAATAATGTTTGAACATTATTAAATTTGGGTTAATTTCACAAACGGTCACTGAACTTACAGAAAAATCACAAAACGGTCACTGAAATTTCAAACTTGCACAAACGGTCATGAAGTTTACATACGCTTTCACAAACGGTTACTGAAGGCACCCAAACCGAAATTTTTACTTAAAACCCCCCAAATTCTCTCAAACGCAGAAACAGGCTGCTTACACTCCAATTGGCTTATTCGAGGGAAGTCGATGACGGCCCATATGTTCTTCTTGTTCGCCTTAATGAATAGAAGCTAGTGGTGGTGTTTAGTGACTGTGGCTCGTTGTGTCGGCATCGAAAAATGGGTGGTTTGAAGGTAGTGAGTTTGTTGTTCGGGACGTTTCGAAATTCTGCTCCATATCTTGATTTTCAACTAGTTTTGATGTTATGAACACATCTATACGGCGCAAAATGGTGTGCTTGATCGACCTCGAGGACGGGTTTGCCATGGGTGTCATCAAAAATTCCAAAATTCAATCATTTCATTATGTGTGTGCATCCCACTTTGGCACAATTTTCCTGCCAATTCCGATGAGATTACGGCCAATGGTTGAGTGCGTTGTTAAGAGGGCATTGATGGCTTCATGTTGATATATTCTTCAGGTGGCCCAGATGGCCAAAGGTTGGAGTTATGGTGGTCCAAAGGTGGCGGCTGAAAATTCCAAAATTCAATCGTTTCATTGTGTGTGAGCAGCCCACTTTAGAGTGATTTTCTGGCCAATTTCAATGGGATTACGGCTGATGGTTGGGTGGGTTGTGAAGAGGGCATTGAGGGCTTCGAGATGGTATGTTGGTTTGGCTAAGGTGGTCGGAGGTTGGAGTTATCGTGGTCCAAATGTGACGGCTCCAAATTCTCCAAAATCCAGCCGTTTTATTGTATGTGGGCAGCCCACTTTGACTTGTGGGTTGTGAAGAGGGCATTGAAGGTTTCAAGATAGTATATTGGTTAGGTGGCCAAGGTGATCGGAGGTTGGAGTTATGAAGGTTCAAAAGTGGCGGCCACAAATTCTCCAAAATCACCCAAGTGTTAAGGAGGGAATTTGGAGGAAATGATTTTTTGCACTTGAGGTCCTCGAGGTTTTATGTTCAAATAGTTTGGCCCTTTTAGTTTTAATTAGAGGCACAACGGTCCTTCAGTGACCGTTTATGAAAGAAATGTAAAGTTTAGTAACCATTTGTGAAAGCATATGTAAACTTCAGTGATCGTTAGTGCAAGTTTGAAACTCAATGACCGTTTTGTGATTTTTTTGTAAGTTCAGTGATCGTTTGTGAAATTAACCCTATTAAATTTTGATTATTTAGCTAGAATTGAGAGTCGTAACACAATCAACTGGTAATTCAATTTTTAAACCTTTATATCAGTTAAAATCTAACTATAATTGAATCAATAGCATTTGCGTCCAATTAATGCCATTGTTCGTCTAAAATGATAAGAGAATCTGAAATTTGTAGATGATAAACGGATAATGATTGTGAACGTATTATAAAAATTAAATGTTTAACCTTCAAAGATTTAAAAATAAATAAAATTATTAGTAGCTTTTTAGGAAATACAAATAAAAGCGCGAGAAAATATTTTACCTACTCGATGATAACTCGAGGCATAGTTTCAATGTCAAACTCCAACCTTTTTGTTTCAACGTTTTGTTATAAATTAAGCCGTTGTCTAATATAAATTTTTTGGACCACACATTCTGGAAAAAAAAAAAAAAAAAGCTAATCATTTATGAGTCAATAATAGGTATTTGCTATCGAAAATTGAGGGGGGTTTGAAAACTAACAAGACCATTTGGACCAATCTCAGGTCAATTTAATGGAATCACCTGGGCTTGTCCAGCTGAAAACCCCGTTTTGGTGCATTGATTTGGGCCAAGTTTTCTCAAATAAACAAAAAGGACAAAAAAATGGTAACTACGAGGTTACCGATTGGAAAAAATGAACAATCATGTGTGTGTATGAATTTGAAAACATTAGACGCAATTTCCTCTATTATTCATGAACCATGCTAGATGTTGTGAGCCCCACCCGCATGTGAGTGAACCAAATGTATACATTTAACTTTATTGATTATTTATTGTATTCACGTGATTAATTTTTGTGTGTAAATGTCACTGTTATTGAAGCTGCTTGGGAAATTTCTCCTTTGTAAACTCTATAGTAGCTTTATGTACTCGAATGGGCGGTGGGGATGCGAGGGTGGTGGTTGAAGTGAAAAGAAGATGCTAATAGACCAATAGTGTTATGGTGAGATGGGTCGATATCGTGGCTAACAGAATAGGAAGGTGCATTGCAAAAATGTAATTTTAAAAAGTTTGTAAGATTGCTTGGCTCTAAGGGTCCGTTTGATAGTCTAGAAAATGGGTGGAAAAGGAAAATATTTTCTAACTTTAGCTAATTAAGGGTGTTTGATAGCAAAATTTTTCCAGTCAAAATGCTTTCCACATTTTTCTAGGTACAATCATTTGATACACAAAAACTTGATTTTATTTTCCCATTCCACCTTTTTTTTTTTTTTGCAATGGGAAAAAATTCTAGATACAATGGTTAAAAAAATTTTCACTTTTATTGACAACTTCCATACAAAACAAAATCAAACAAATGATATTCGGTATGATAATTTTTTTTTTTTTTACAATTGGAATAAATTTTAGACCCAATGATAAAAAAAATTATTACTTTAATGGACAAATTCCATAAAAAAACGAAGTCAAATGGATACCAAACTTTCAACATTTTCCATGAAAAATTATACCAATCAAACACAATTAATTACAATTCTCAGTAAAACATTTTCTAGGAAAATCAATTCCCTATAAAACATTTTATTTCCACCCATTTTTCACTCTTGCACTTAAACGGACCCTAAAATTTATAAAAATGGCCATTTTCAAAATAGCAAACACCTAAAATGTGATACAATTTCCTCGCGACAAAATGGACAAAACATACTCTGAATTGTAATGCCAGAGGAATGCATATTTTGCCTATGTTTGGGAAATGTTACAAGTTATTTAAACTTTTCGTTAATAAAAAATTTTTAATCACAAATTCAAAACTACTATGCAAATACACGGTTTCTATTTATTTATTTTAAATGCTGAAATAGATTTTGATTGAAAATACACATGAATTAAATTATTACATAAACCTAATTTTTGTATCCCTTCTAGCATGTGGGTAAAAATGTCTTTTGGAAAATGGAACGTAGAAATTGACATTTGATAAATACTAGTGAGGGCACGTGCAAGGCACGTGTTGTAGTATAGTTGGCTACGTAATACCGTCGACAAATTTTTTGGTTATTGTTGAGACATCATGCATTTTGGGTTGATATGTCTAAACAAAATGACATAACAACACAGCTCCACAACAAAAAATGCAAAAACTATTTTCTTTGAATATCACACATGTTCCTGGATGTCATCACTTGGAGCCAGTAAATGAGAAGGGTAAAGGAACTGGAATTGGAACATTGATGCCAACCTGAGGTCGGAGCAGAACCACTTCACATCAGTAACAGAAACTTAAACCTAAAATTATAAAAATAGGGAAAACAATCAATGAATTTTGTTCCTAGGAAGCAAACTTTTAACTAATTTGAAAGCTGATCCAATATTAACATATTCTATTGATACAAGTTCCAGTATATTTGACATGGAGAGGTAGCAAGAACAAAATGATGCAAATTTGAAAATTTAGGCTCAACATAGACTATCCTTTCAATCTTGCAATATCGTTTAGTTAAGTGAGATATATTAAGCAACATAGTGTGATATCTGATATGCTTCTATCTCAGTTTGGAATTTCCTTGCAGCTACACCGGATATAGTAAAATGAGCCGCACTGTTCCTGTATTTGGAAATTTAGATACACAGTGTGAGATTCAAATAAAAAACAAAGAAAGAGAACTTGATGATAAAAGAGAGATGAGAAATAGGAAATGCTTATTTTTGTTGACTATGTTTATGGCTTCTTCTAAACTGTCTGCCTGAGATGAGAAACAAGAAATATGTAACTCTCAGCATTTACACATATTCAGTTTAGTTGGAATTGGATCAGGGCAAGTAACTGAGGGTGGAGAGTCAAAGTCGCTTGCTTTGAGCTCTAATTACAAAACATTTGGATAATATGATGAAGTACTGGTCAAGTAGTAATACAAGTATGCCATTTACATGATCTCAATTTCTCACCTAAATTATCTGTTTGGAAGCCGGAAAAGACTGGAAAGCATCCCAATCATCATCTTCTTCCTCTTCCTCAGTAATGTCATCAGACTCTTTTGGAGCGGCTAATGGAGAGGGACTTTTCTCTTTATTTTCCTGTGTCTGTGAAGGTAACTTTATCACTAAGGGTGGAAGTGAGGATGTCGGTGGTGTCGGGTTCTGACCTTGTGTCACAGATGCACGGATTAAATCCTGAAATTATGAATTACATATCATAATGAGGCTATTAAAATTCCTTAAGTTGTCCTACAAAAGAAAAAAAAAACAAATAGATTTCATACAGACAAACACACAAGAAAAAAGGAAAAAGTCCAGAAGTACAAGTACCCTGAGATTCTCTTCCCTTTGTTATGCATAATGTGATATTAGCATATAGTAAGACATTTCTTAAAGCTTGAGTTAAGTACTAAAACATTCATGAGAACTATGGTTTATTTCAAAAATCAAGTATTCCACATAGAGCATCAAGAGTTTTTTCAAATAATTTTAAAAAATGACAAATTAATGGCGAGCATACCAGGGTTTAAAAAGAAATATGCTGGAAACGAGCAAAGATGAACTATATTTGCCTACTAATTCAATTTTTTTTTTTTTTAGTTCTGTCAATAATTGCAAAGAATACAAGAACCTGAAGCTGCTGTCTTCTTATAGCAGGCATTGCCAATAGAATATCCTTGATATAAGCTGCTGAGCTAGGAATTTGAGCAAGTTGCGAAACAAGTTTTACAGCTGCACTTCGTAATTCATTAGCTTCCTATAATTGAAATTGACAATTAGAATGGAGAAAAAGAAAACTAAACAAGAATTGGACAGTGTATCATATGGGATTACCTGAGAAAGAGAACCATCTGTTGTGATCATGAGAACAGCTTCCAAAAGCAGATTTACAAGTTCTTTCCGATACTCATTAGCATTTGAAAGAGTTTGGAGAAGCATTAGAATTTTCAGACACTCCATTGCAATAGCCACTGCTTCTCTGTTGATAGGTTTCTAAAATCAAAAGCACATTGCATGTCCTTTAAGATGATGCAGAGTTATTTAAAGAAAAAATAGAAACATTCTGTGAAATATCAAATAAGTACCTCCAAAATTTTCTGAATTATAATAAACAAATCTCCAACAAGCTCCCCAACAAAAAAAATTGAAAAATTATTAAATTCTGCACTGCTTCCTTTATGTAGAATGACTTTTACTACTTGCAACCCAATTTATGTAGAATGACTTTTACTACTTGCAACCCAATTGCTTGAATCTGCGCAAAACAGTTATGGTTATTTGAGCACAAGTGCCTTGATATTCTGAACCGATGAAGACTAAATTTAAATGAATAGTGTCCTCTATTTTGGGAATATCAATTCCCACCCTTATGGACAGAAGAGGAAAGTTTCAAAGATACAATTCAAACAAGGAATTAGGAATAACCATCTGATGAATAAACAAATTTGAACAGATAAATCATCCTCAACAGTACAACAACAACAAACTACATCTTGTTCCCTATAAATGTAATAACTAAAGCAACTATATCCTTTGGTTCTCAGAATAATGGACAATGGTGCTCGGTCCATTAAACTAAAAAGCCAGCAAAGATATGGCAGTGTGAAGGGAAAATTTTTGCACCTTAGTTACTTTGTTGATGAGTGGAAATTGAACCGTGTGGGACGGAGGCACGGGTGCCTCCGTGTGGAACGGAGGCAGGCACCGTGCCTCCGTTCCACACGGAGACACGGGCTGCCTCCGTGTGGAACGGAGGCACGCACCGTGCCTCCGTGTGGAACGGAGGCACGGTGACAGGGCTGCCTCCCTCCGACTCAATAAATTCACGCGTAGTGAATAAATAAATCTCACCTATGTATATAAAAAAGGGAGAAGAGGCGGTGAGTGAAGGTGGCGGTTTAAGGGAGAACAGGCGGTGAGTGAAACGGATGGGAGAAGCCGACATCTGTCCAAGGAGAAAACGACGTCGTATTGACGACGATGACGTGGCAAACTCCCTCTTTTAGTATAGTTAGGATACGATGAATTTACACATTTGAGGACATTTCATCTGCAATGGTCCAAATTCCCCCACTCAATTGGTAATATGCATGGATAAGCAAAAGAACTAAAGTTGTTAGAATCAAATAAAATTGATTGGTTCACTTCGTTTCGTTCACACAAGTATGTTTTCAAATGATTTTGGTTCTAGAACCTGGAACCAATTGATTTTTGTTCTGGTTCTAGATCCATAATCGAGAATCAATATTTTTTTCTTTAAAATTAACCTTCTTTTATTTTTTTTCCCCACTAAACTTAGCTCATTTTTTTCTTTAAAAGTTTGGTTTTTAATCTAACTGAATCGAACCATGCCAGACCTAACAATGTATATACCTCCCTCACTCTAAGATTGACAAAAGAGATAAATTTAGAAATGCATATTTTAGATTAGTTCAATAGAAGATAATTGCATTTTTAGATAGTAGATTATTATAGGAAAACTCTAATATCTCACATTTGGATATTATGCTTGTTTTGAGAAAATTATAATGAAATTATAAAGAAGAAGAGTAACTTAATTCTTAGGGCTTGTTTGAGCCTCACCCCCCCTCCCCCCCGGAGCCAGCTTGTCGAACTAGGGGGGCCTAGAGGTGAAGGGGTGGGAGGCTACGGCCGAATTTTTTTTTTTTAAAATACGTTATTAATTCATTCTTTGTATACGTCATTTCCAACCTAAGAACGTATTTACGACATTCTCCATGGAAATATTTTATTATCAATGCATTTTAGCAAAATCCACTTTAGGTAAAGGAGATAAACAAATTACTACATAGTTTTATGTCCATTTCGAGTGGTGATATAACTAAGAATAAATTAAATTGGAGTTAATTAAGGACAATTGAAAACCATCTCTTCTTCTTCAATTTTAGAAATGGAAAATCTTTCTTCTCCTTTAATTAAAAAAAAAAAAAAAAATTCCAAAGTTCAGCATGGGCCTGTGCCCACCCTGAACCCACTGTGGCTCCTGAAACGTGATCAAATCACTGTTCATAAATATATTTTAATAAAAAATTGAGACTCAAACATGGACATAATGTGCGTCTAAAATTATCCTTTAAAGGATAAGAACGCTGTAATGAATCGCAAACAAGCACAATAATATCGGAATTCACTATCATGGAATTCAAAATGCACTAGTAGTAAACTGGCCGATGCGTGTCTATCAATCGGAAAAATGGACCTAGTCAGTTTAATGACATTTGGCTTTACTTTTCGTGCCACTTCGTTGGCTTGTTCTAGGCGGACCAATTGCGTCGGTCTTTCCCCACTCCTTGTTTACTACGATACGATGAGATTTCCCTTATTAGACCCAACTCCAACAAATATGCTATAACTCTCCACCAAATAAAGTTCCAATCCTCTCTCCTCCGAAAATTGAAGAAGAAGAAGAAGAAGCGGACAAACTCTCACCTTAGTAATATACATCCAAAGAGCGAGACGCGCTTCCCTCGAACGGCCTCAGCCGCTCTGCTCATCAACAAACCCACACAATTCTATACATACACAGATAGATACTGAATTGTTACACTTGTAAATGAAGTGTAAGAAGCATCCCGCCGACCTCAGTAGCGCCGTCGGCGTTTGCGCTTCCTGTTTACAAGAACGTCTACTTGCACTTATCGCTGCCCAGGCCGAGAAAGAGGCACAAGAAGGTCGCCTGAATTTCGATACCCAACCGGCCCCTCTTGCCTTTCCCCGGTCTGTATCGCCTTATGTATCTTGCCGGAAATCCGACGAAGCTGCCACGTGTCACCTGCGTTATAGCAGTCCCCAGGTGGCTCCTGCCAGCTCTGTAACAGTTGAAGTCAAGAAGAAGAGTAGTGGTGGTGGAAGATTTTCTCCGCTTTTTTCGGGTCTTTTTAGATCCAAAACGGAGAAACTGGATTCGGATTCTGGTCCGATATCGGATCCTGGTGTTGTGGGTACAGCATCTTCTCCTTCGTGGTTTCCTACAATTCCTCCTGCTCGGCGGAATAAGCAGAGTCGCAAGCTTTCCCTTGATAAGAACGCAATCGGAGGCCACCAGAGGAACTGCCGCAATCACGACCGTGGAATGTCTCCGGCTAGGTATTCTGACGAGGAGGACGAGTCGCATTTTCACGGTGGATTGAGTGGGTACTCTTCGGAGTCTTCCCAAGGTTGGAAGCAGACGCCGCATAGGACACCAGCGACGCGACGCCGCGGAGGGTTTCCAGGGAACTGTAGTAATATATCTGGTCTTGCATTTTGCTTGAGTCCTTTAGTCCGTGCAAGCCCAAATTTGCACTTGCATCAGAAGGGGTTTCCACATGAGACGGTGGTCAACGGCGACAGTCGGATCCCGGCGAAGCCATATCTCCCTGATGCGTCGTCGTTTTGCAAGAACAGGTCCCGAAAGCTCTGCCATTTCGGGAGGTTCAATCCGAATCATTAATTCGATGACCATTGACATTTGACCACACTTCATGGACGTTAAAACTCTATTGAAACTACTCTGTCTCTCTATTTGAGCCTTTTTTTTTCCTTTCTTTTTTTTTTTTTTTATCAAAAATTAGTTTTGTAACAGTTATTTTTTTTTTCGAGAAAGTATGATTCCAATGTAGGGGAAAAAATTTAGATTCACATATAAAATTATTTTATTGAAAGAATGTATGATTAAAAAAAAGTTTGGAAAAAAAGATTTATTGGGATAATTATATTTATTCTACAACTTTTATTTCTTACGCTAAGTCCCTGTTGGACACAAATTTAAATTTTCATTTTCAATTTTCTACTCATTTTTAATCACACATTCTTTAATAAAACAATATTTTTCATCACATCAATAACTTTTTCTTCTTTTTCAACTATATATTCTCCATTAATCTACTATTTCAGAATAGATTCTTCCAAAATAATGTGATTCAAAAGCACCCTAAATTTTAATTGTATTTGAAGGTTTTTAAACTTGGTACATTATAACACTTACGAACCTAAAGATTTTTCAAGTCTTTCTTATCCTCGAACTTTTTATTAGTTAACACATTTTGTATTTAATAACAGTCATTAGTTATATGTTCAAAAGTTTGTTAAAATGATGTGAAATAATTTATTTTCCATCATATTTTTAAATAAATAAAAAGTGTGATAAAATATTTTCCCTCATTTCAAAGAATAAAAACAAAATATTTTGATATAAATCATACTCAGGGATGAGATATGCTAATTAATGAAAAGTTGAAAATAAGAATTCGACCGAAAAATGTTATGCAAAAATTTAGAAGTTTAAATGCAATTAAAATATGATATATCAAAAATAAAAAAAATGTGGTGGCAATATAACCAATTTTTAATGAGGCTCATATTGTAAGTGAATTTACTTTTATCTATGAAGTTACATGGTGGATGAGGGTGGTTGTAAAGACCCCATTAATTTAACTTTTGTGAGTTGAATCATTGATTAACGAGTTTGGGTGTGGTTAACTTTCATTAGTGTGATAATCAATGTTAGGTTGACTATTTTGATTTATGAAAATGGAAACAGATGAATTCGAGAAAAAAAATTAAATTTTGAAAAATATAGTTAGACAGGGCTAACTGCTAAGTTAATGCTTGATGTAAATAGCTAGGAATTTTTCTTTGAATTTATGTTCTTTAATTATAGTCAAATCCCAAATGGCATTTTTATTTTTAAAATACAAATCAATCGTTAAAGATAGGTATCGAAAACTTGAAAACATCGAGGAAGCCAAATGCTAGGGTTTTTATTTTGAAACTGCCACCAACTTTTTGTGCTTTCTATAAGTGATATTTCGACGGTATTATGTTATTGTTTTTTATTTTTTTGCAGACCACACGGCGGATTAAGCTATTTTTCCACTTGGCTAGGGGCGGGTTCCAACAATTATCCCACAAAAAATTTGAATATTGAGTGGGAGTTTGTCTAGCTAGTGTAAGCTACAATTGTTTTAGCGATAGTTGTTGAAAAAACTAATGTTTTAATTGGGATTATATCTTTTTTTTTTATATACTCAAGTGTCCACCTTCGACGACTAATCTTGGAGTCTACGTCTTGACCCCTCGAAGAATTGAGATTATACTTTTGATCCAAGTAATGGGGGCTTATTTGGTCCCAGTCCCGTTTGTTTTAATTTGATTCGTGTGATTCTAGATAAAAATGTTCGTTTTTGGACCCAAATTTGACAAAGAAAAAAGATAAATTTAACTATTTGGTTCACTTAATCAACTTAATTTCTACACAATCATGGCTATCAAAATCCCTTATAAGCCATAGCTATCAAAATCAATATGATTTTAATTTTAAAATTTTCATCACATTGTTCATAAAATCTAATATTATAAACTAATCATTTTAAAGATTGCCTCAGACAAATTAAATTAGAAAAAGTCGTTAAAAATTACAAGAAAAAGGGAAAAGGGACAATATATATGTGACAACCACGTCCAAATCAAATGATGTACAAGCTTAGTTCTTATGACCATACCATTGGCGTGTTGTCATTACTTACCTCGAAAAAGGGACATCACTTGCATAAAAATAATGGTCTAATAAAAATTTGAAGTTTTTAAAATATCATATGGTTAAATTGTAATTTCAAAATGAATTGGTTCAAAAATTTTAAGCCCGGATTGATTTGGCTATCTTTTTCATGAAAGATGGAAATTAAATTCCATTTCCATATTTTTGCATGTTTGATTGACTAAAATTTTCATGAAATTGGGTTTTCACATTTTCTTAATTTTTCAGAAAAACTTCTCATGGGTTTGATAGAAAAAGATTTTCTAAACAATTTCTTGTTTTTTTTGGCAATGAAAATAAATTATATCCCCAACTGTAACAAATTATATCTCTTTAATGGACAATTTTCATGAAAAATAAAGTCAAACACACAAAAAAAATCCAAAATTTCAATATTTTCTAGGTGAAAAATTACACCAATCAAATACAATTAATTGACAATTCCCAATAAAATAAGTTTTAGGTAATTCAATTCCCTAAAATTCATTTTCTTTCCACCGAATTTTATTATTGCAATCAAATGAACATTTAGATTGTCGTCAAAGAGGGTGGTATGACCCACCTGATGGTCATCGATGAATGATATATTAGTGAGTTGATTTGATTGTGGACGCAACTCTAATGTACGAGTTATATATTTAACTTAAAATGAAGTCAAACGGATACCAAACTTTCAACATTTTCTAGGTGGAAAATTATATCAATCAAATACAATTAAATAAAAATTTCAGTAAAATAATTTCTAAGCAATTCAATTCCCTGTAAAACATTTTCTTTCCACCCATTTTCCACATTTGTAATTAAACGGACCCTAATAGTAAAATTAACTGTTTTAGAAAGAAATTCTTAACTGAAAAAACGACTTTCAGCCCTAACCTAACGTGCTATAATCATATGGAGATTGATCCACTTGAAAATATCATGAAAATCTATTTGAAGATTTATATTGACCAATTATAAGTGATTCTTTAAAGTTACGTTTTAATTATGAGTAGGTGACTTGTTCCATGTCTACAACAAGTAGATTTAAACAATAAATTGCTCAAACTTGTTGCATAATTTCTGTCACATCCCAATTTCCCAACTTTAGGTAAACTAATCAATCCCAAAAAACAATAAATAATATAAGCCGAAAACTTGAGCGTGACAATTTTTCATATTTTAACTTTCGCATTCAATTCGTGAGAGCCTTATTGGGTTGAAATTCTTCTAGTTAATTTAAATTGACATATAAATTCAAACATTTTGTTTTATTTTTTAGTAAGACTTCGAGTCAGCACAACAAAAAGAAAATCAATTATTTCTTAATTTTGGAGATTTTTTTTATTTTTTTTTTTCAATTTTAGTTCTATATGACTAAAATAAATTTAATTTTAGTGCTTGGATGATGCTTCCAAAGAAATTATTTCCGAACTCAATTCGTAATAGGGACGGTAAATTGAAAAATCCTCTACCTTGTCCCAACCTCCATTGCTCCACCCCGAACTCTCCTAACCCGTCCCAAATCGTTCGATTTCATTCTATTTTTATATTTTTCAAATAAATAATTAATTAAATGAATAGTAAGTAAGAATATTTTAATTCTCGACCTCGCCTCTCGAACCGGACTACTTCCCCTAGACACAGGTTGGAGACTTATCTTTGAATACTCTTTGATGTTGATAACTTTAATTAGTAAAATCATGTCAACTTCGTGTGACGTGGAAGTGATCAATCCACATGTTTAATAGAACAGTTGCTTTCTCTTCTTTCTTTCATTTTTCCTATTTATTAATATATCTACTAAATAAATATTGACTAACTTTAAAAAATATCTTCAAGAAGCTTTCTATTTTTAAAGAGAATATTTTACAATTTAGATAATATCTACAAATTCATAGAGTAAAAAGATTAAATACTCCAATAAACTCTTTATATTTAATACTTAATCTTATTAATCTAAAAAAAATTATTTATTATTTTTCATTATCTTTTATTTTTACTAGATTTCCTCCAAATTATTAAATTATTTTCTTTCATTGAAAATTGAAATACTTTGAATACATTTAAATATAGAGATTTGATTTAGGTCTCCAAATTTGGAGCACTATTTATTAAAAAGTCTCATGAAACATAATTTTAAGATTGACTCTTTAAAATAAAGAGCCTTTTGAAAATACTCTTAAACAGTATTGGATAATATTACATAATTGGATTGTAAATAAGATTTTATTTTATTTTTTAATCTGGAGTTGTCCAAACACATAAAAAATGCTACTAGCAAGGAGGATTAGATAATACTCTACACATCTAATCCTTGTCTGAAGTTGATTTTTTGAGAAGTGATTTTGTGAAAGTTCTAGATTTACGTGGATAAGACAAATATTAAAAAATAATTAGTCCATAAAACATTTAATTCTCATACGAAACCAAGTATTAACCATTTTTTTACAAGTGTTACAAATATTTCATCTAAAAGTTTAATCTATCGTCCAAGCTGTTTGAGAGGAGGACATGTCTTATCATTTAAGTTTTGTTCTAACACGCTCTCACGTGTAGGCGGGACTCATTTATTTCCATCAAAGCCTAGTATGTACATAATTTCATTAAATGGTTGCCGGAGACTTTATCTAAGACATTTGCATGTTGAGACACCGTACTAAAGTTAACTACATGATGTAAAAGCTCAAATGAAGTAAAAAATGACAGAAAGCACCAAACTATAAGCATTCACTATGTTTATCGAACAACAATTATTCTATTGAAATTTAGACTTCCGCATGATTCACATATCTATATTCTGATAGATGAAGTAACTTCAGTGGGAGTCTATAAAAATAACATAATTGTATGTAGAATATATAACCAAGAAGGAAGCGTTTACAATTAATGAAAATAATATAATCTAAAAAAAGAGGTCATACGTAAACTTTTGGACTGACCTGCCTATTAAAATTATCAGCAAGAACTGGCAGAGGCACCATTAGCGTCAGCTTGTGTTTTCCTTGCCTCAACATCATCAAGATAGTTCTGATATATGTAAGAAGCAAAACCCCAAAATGCCATCAGCATTGCTATTATTTTCACACCATTCATCTTGTCATGGAAGACGATAAGAGAAGCTATAGGAGTAACGGCCAAGGAAAGAGTACTAATAACATTAGAGAAAAGGGAGGAAACTACAAAGATCAAACCTACAACGCCGACAGAACAAAGTTGCCATGCTACTGCTGTCCAAACCAAAGTCATAACGTAAGAAAGTTTCCCGGGGGTGAAACCATCCATTTCTCCCCGTAAAGTCTTCCATTCACCGCTTATAAAAAGGCCTGCAATGGAAACACAAGTAGCCATAACTGAAGTATAAATTTGCATTTCCAGAACCACAGAAAATGTTTCCTTCTTTAGAACCTTCTGGAATGTTAACTGCATGAGGGAAAGCAAAACAGAGTACAGAGCAGAAGCAGCAAGAGTGGTTAGAATCCCCAGGAGATATTTTCCTTTAGTGACTCCTGAAGGTTTATCGGAATCATCATTGACTGCAATGAGAGAAGTGGATAATGAAAGAATAACAACAGAATTAAAAATTAAAGCGGTGAACTTTTGGTGATTGATGAAGAAAGAGGTAATCGCATTGAAGGCCAACTGTGTGGCGCAGATGAGGGAATAAGTAGAGGCAGACAGGTATAACAGTCCAACAGAATACAGCATATTGTCTCCAGCAATGACACCTCCAATGACAACATAGATTACAGATATTGTAAGAATAGGAGGGGTTGACACGCTTGAAGAGTCATCTGAGGATCGGAGAAAAAAGTAAGGGATAAAAAGGATAGGGAAAGCAGCTGTTTGAACAAGAGTGGCCATCCATTTACTATTTCCACCTTTGTCGTAATAAAATCTTCCCAAAAGGACTGCAGCAGCTTGACCAACAAGAAGAAAAATTATGTTAAGAGCAAGTAAGAGCCACCAGTGCAAGCGCTTTCGCTTGGAAAGTGGTAGGTCGCAAGTTGAAGGCTCATTGTTTGACGAAATTGGCTCTTCATTTACTGCAATGGGAACAACACAAAAAAATGCATTAGATGGCTTCTGAAAAGGAAAAACATTACGTTCTTACCACTCAACAGGTTAAAAAATTAACTATTTGAAGTCGCTACAACATCTAGGAACGGAATCAACTGATATGACGAGAATCGTGACATCATTGTACCCCCTCCATCACATTTTCTTTGTGGGTAAAAATTTCTTTGTTCCAGAAATTGTTCATATACTTCAAATTCGTATCACAAAAGTTTCAAAAATTCCTACTATATCCTTCATTATGTTAACATGTAGGAAATTCAATTGCCTAAATTTATAATAGCACTGCAACTGTCTCTACTAAGGTAACTCAGGAAAAAAAATGACTTAACAAGGTAAGACAATTGTGCATTTACTCTGTTATTTAATTACTTTGGAAAGTAAAATAAATAAAAATGTGAGGAGAAAAATATATATACTTTCCTCCCACGGCATGAGCTCATCAGTGCATCACGAAATATGCGCCAAAAGGGAAAAGCACATAATTGATACAGTAGCTAATGGATATCAGGATTTGACCAATGACGAGAACCAAAAGGAACCACATGATCTCTACTTATTGATCGTGATGATTACACTTACTAGATCCTTAAGTAATATCAAACATAGTCCGTACTTATGGCTTACAGTAATGATGCGTGTACTTATCGACAAGCTACACCATTAACGCACTCATTGATCACACTCAATCACTATTATAGGGTTAGACTGAAAATGGCATTTAGCCTAATACATTTTTAGAAGAATTCCTTACTCCCCTTTCTTATACTAATATCTAAAGCATAGATAACAGAATTTATTCCAAGAGAAGAAAGTATGAAACTCTCTCTCTCTCATTAGAAATATTATAGACTTGAAATTGAGTTTCCTAGAGCCAAACAGTGTTCAGGTATAGGCACCATAAACAGTAACATGGTAGGATGGTGCATCATGGAAATCTACATTTGCAGCTCACAAGCACACTTTTAAATTTTAATGGGTAATATTGAAGTTACAAACTTAATTTTGAGTTTTTCCTCTACTTCCTCACATTCTGAATAGAGGCATATTAATACACATCCTTATATAATGAGTGAGAGTCCCTGGAAATATTTTGTCCTTCATTCCAGGAAATCTTCATTATAACCCATCTCTAATTTGAGTCCATCTACAAAGAATGATAAGCTCAGCTAAATGTTCTTGACTTTCTGGCCTCTCCCCAAAAAATTTCGACTATTTCTTTCCTGCCATATGTGATAAGCACATATAAACAAGAGCCTTGGATCTTTCCATGTAAATTCCCACCAAGCAGATAGATACAAAGTCAGTTAACAGCCTGAGTCCAACTATACCGCAAGCCAGATTTGCTCAAGACTTATTCCCAGATTGCTCGGCTGAATTGGCATTCAAAGAATAACCTTCTACATAGTTAAACTTCTGACATAATCCAGCAATTTGAACAGATGAACAAAATCCCATAATCTAAAATCAAATGCAGAACAATCTCAAAATGAATAAAATCATGATATTCCGTTGTTAAAATACCACGTGACACATAAATTACTTCACGTAAACTAGACTATTCAAAATGGGAACATTCTAATTTTTAATAACACATTCATATTTACATAATTCTTTTTAAGTATCTCAAGATTCATTCGCAAATTGGAGAAGCAAATAGACAATCTGAACCAAGTCATCATTTGCACACTATTTACTATTCAGCTTGTAACAAGAGCTAATGAGGTTATTGAAAGTATATTACTCTAAAAAGGGATTAATTAGTTTTCCTTATTACGATTACTTTCCAGCAATTACTTTTCACCCATTAAACATACTACCCAACGGACAGCCAATTAAGGCACTGTCTGTAAAAACGATAAAAGAAAACAAAACTCGCAATCTCTTTGACAAACGAAATGCGAACAAACAGATAGAGATACATATATAACCATAAACATAGAGAATTATAAAGAGTTAAATACCTGGCATGTTGAGATTGGAAAATTGGCAAAAGGATTCTATTGAGGGCAAAATTGAATAGGAATTTTTTTGTTCATTAGAAAATAACAGCAATTTGTTTATATGATATTTGATTTCCTCATAATACGGAATATAGTGGAGAATCGAGGAGTTCCGAGAGTTCATAGATTCCTGAGATTTGTGCGTGAAATTTCCAACGGCGGTAGCTCAATATGCCGCCTGATTGGTGAATGGTGCGGACCACGCGCGATGCTCCTCTTCATACTACATTGACACGGACAATAGGTCTATTGTTGATGATTTGTGCCCATTCTATTGGCCGACATCTCTTAGAGGGTGAGTTTGACTAAATCCAATCTTTATAATTTAATTTAATACAAAAAATCTATTGAGCATTTAAAAAATTTTAGGTGGCGTTCTCTTTGTGTTTGAGTTTTGTGTTTTGTGTTTTGAAATCATTTTGAGTTTTCTGTTTTGAGGGTTCATTTTGAGATTGTTGAAAACGCGTTCTCTTTGACATTTTGAAAAATTATTTTGAAAAACCCAAAATTGAAAACGTGTTCTCAATCAAACATTTCCTTCCCATCTCTCTCTCTCTTTCTCGCCGTCTCTCTCTCCCCGTCCGTGTCTTCCTCCCTCCGTCTCTCTTTCCACTCGTCCGTCACTCTTCTTTTCCAACCAAAATCTTCTTCTTCCCACAATAAATGAACTGACCAGTGTAGAATCCTTCGGTGGCGACGAGAAGTTCCTTCGGTAGCCATTGCATTTGCCGAAGTCGAGGGAACGGAATCTGTCCGGATCCTTTCCGATGGTGCGTACGAGACTTGAAAATGAGTCCTTCGGTAGCCATTGCATTTGCTTGTGTGCGTGCTGTGTGTAGAGGTGAAGGGAAGGGAACGACTGGGAAATGGAGGTCAGGGGAAGGGAAAAGTGGAATCGAAAATTGGAGTAGTTTCTGGATTAATTGGTGCAATTGACATGTAACCCAAGGTTCTATGTGCCTGCTGAAGACTTGATTGGGGCTAATTTGATGATTCAGTGTTGTGGGGACGATGAACTGAATCGACTCCCAGTTCCGAAAAAAATGATGGTCCGTGTGGCGAGGGTAGTGGTGGTGGTTTTTGGGTGTGGCGGTGGTTGTGGTGGTGATGGTGGTGGTTCCGGCGATGGTGGTGGTCAGGGTGATGTTGGTGGTGGTTGGCCAGTTGGTGGAGATTTTGGCTACTACATTGGTCTGGTTGAAGATGAACAGTGCAGCAATTCTGTTTCCCGTGTTTTGAGCATTTTGGTGGAATTAGCTTGAAAACGGCCAAAACGATGTTTTGGCCGTTTTCTGTTTTGTGTACAAATAATTTTTTCGTTTTCGAAAATGCGTTTTCGAAAATTGGAAAGAGAACGCGTTTTCGGTGTTTTGAAAAATCGAAAACAGAAAACGGCTGGAAAACGACAAAGAGAACAGGCCCTTACTCTTTAATTTTATAGATACTCTCTGAATTGTAGAATATGTTTCTTAAAAATAGAGTCTCTTGAAAATACAAAGTTGAAAGTCATACTTATATTCAACTTTTTTTTTTATTATTATTTTGTATAGGAGTTCAAAATTTAGAGGGTGTTTGGTAGAGATTAAAATTGAAAATATAGTCGTTATTGTTGATTTTTATTAGACGGATGGAATCCAATAATGGTCATATTTTCAATTTTAATTGGATTTTAAACCGTACCAAACAGGCTTTTAGTGTCAAGGAAAAGACTGTGATGGAAAAGGGCCACTCCACTCATTGTTCTAGATCGACTTTGAACTTTGCATCTTGGACACTAGGTGTGTTTGAGACACATTATTTTGGAAGAATATATTTTGGAATTGTAAATTGATCGAGAATGTGTGATTGAAAAAGAAGGAAAAATTATTGATGTGATGAAAAATATTGTTTTATTGAAGAATTTGTAGTTGAAAATAAGTAGAAGAATGAAAATGAAAATAATAACGTGGTTCAAACAGAGGCTCAATTTATAAATAACTTATTTTTTTAATTTAGGGTGTGTTTGATAGATATTATTGATAAAAGACTGTATTGATGAAAAATATGATGTTAAAAAGTAAGGAAAAACTATTCGTGTTATATAAAATATTATTTTATTGAAAAATATGTGATTGAAAATGAGTTTTGAAAGAATATGTGTCAAACAGGAGCTTAGAAAGCATCTATAAATTTAAATAGTGAAAAATTTAAGTACTCCAATAGACTCCTTACGTTTAACGCCTAATTTTATGACTCTCAACAAATATTTATTATTTTTTTATCTTTTATGTTTACCAACTTTCCTTCAAATTATTATATTATTTTCTTCAATTGAAATATTTTAAAGAGTCAAACTCACTCTCTATTTTAAAATATTAATTTGAAGAATATATTTGAACATAATTTTAAGAATTGACTCTTTAAAATAGAGAGTATATTGAAGATCCCCTAAGATATCTATTTTATTTTTATTTTTTAAATCCTGTTTCAAAAGTAATTTTAGAAGAAATTATATTAGACTAGCTTCTTCTAAAAAAATTTCTAATTAGAATAAATATTTTTATAAAATTAGTCAAATGAATCCAAAAGTAATTTTTGAGTCTAAAACACCCCTTTTAAATTAAAAATTCATGCCAAACGAACCCTTAACATTATTCAAGTGAGTCATTAACCTGAAGAATTTGAATAGATTTTGATGAACTTTAAATCTAAAAATATACATAATGAACTCTATAGAATTTTTAGCATGTTCATATATATAAATATAAAATCATTTTAAATAAAGTCAATAAAATTAAAAAAGGTGTTTTGATATTTATAGGTAGGTTAGGAAAGTAATGAATCAGGAAAAAAGTCTTTAAATGGTGAAATAAAATTTTTTCGGACAACACTGTTGCTCGAGCGAAGAAGGGGCGACAGTCGAGTAAGAGAGATTGTGCTTTTGCCGCTCCAGTCAATCCTTGACGACGGTTCAGCGAAAATCCGCGCCGTATTTTCCTTCTTTCCTTATTCTCGAACCCTAGACCTCAAAACCTTAACTTTACTTAATTGCACATTGCTCTTTGACTTTTTATACAAATTACAATTAAATCCTTTTTGTTTACAAAATTGTCAATTACAACATTAAAAACCTAACAGCTAACACTAAAACATAGTTAGTTGAACAATTTGTCTCAATTATTCGTTTCAATCAAAATACGTCAATCAGTCAAAACTTCTCATATGTAGTTTTACGAACAGTTTTAACTAGGACAACTTAACATATTTGTGTTTTACAAGATATAATCTAATGCAGAATTAAATAAAGATGAACACCATATATAATATGGTAAACCCCTAAAGGAAACATCAACTGCCCCATGCCACGAGTAAAATAATTCACTATCAAAGAATAAAAAATACAATAGTTTCAGTTTAGTAATTTCGCAAGATTAACTAAAACAATAAAAATAATAGAAGTAAAGAACAACTCCCCCGTTTTCTTATTCATTTTGCCTTGTTGGAGAAGTGAAATTAAGTTTTTCGATCTTGACTTTATTGTCACTTCCCTATATTATTCGGCTGCAACCACTAGTTGAATTAAAATTTACCAATCTTAACTCCCGCCAAATTGCTCGATCTTTGAGTATGATTATGTCATTTGACGCACAAGTATGTTCTCTTCAATTGCCGTTGAAGAACACGATTTTTGCTTCGAAATACTTTAACGGAATATGGCCGATCAGAACTCATTGTAGAAGGTCAGAAGATTTCAGAATTTGTTGTGCAGGTTCGTCGAATGTTCATTAGGAAGTGCAAATCGCAAACACACAGATCGCATTCAAGTAATAAAGTAAACTTTTTGTATTCGAATTATCGATCCCTCAAGGAATATTTATTTTCGATTACACAACTTTAATTAATTGAATTCTAACACTAAAAAAGAAAAACACAATTAAAATTATGATTTGAAAATAGGGGAAAATAAACTAAAACTGTACAAACTAACAAAATATAAACATTTGGAAAATTTTGGAGGAAAATGTGGTTTGGAATTCATAGTTTCGCTTAATCGTCACTTAATTAATTTCTCCACAAGTCAATAAATAAATTACTAGTTTCTTATTTATCAATCTAATCATTTAGTACCAGACACGAATAACAGAAATTCAATTTTCATCATGCAATGGTCTGCAGGTGACTCCGGATGTCCATTTTCAATAGGATCTTGGATTAGATAGCTTGGACAATGGAGATTGTGATGGCTCTTGAGGAAGAGTAGAAGCTCGAAATTCCAGACAAGGAAGCTGATAAAATCGACTCTTGCCATCCTGCAATATTTGAGTGTATCCATAACCATCCAATGGCTGGTTAGGTTATGTAGATTTTTTTTCTATTCAAGTTCTAATTTCTTCGTAACAATTGGCTGAAGATTCTTTTAACATTCTTGGACTTACTTTCACGAGTGCAATACACAAGTAAATAATAAGGGTTGCGTTTTATTACATTTAATTTGAGAAAGACCGTCACAACAACATATTAACTCATTTATAGCTTGCGAAATATGTTATCTATCATGTTCTATAACAATTTTTGGAAGGCTATTGTAGGTGGTGTTATAAAAAATCGTACATTTATGAAAATTATATAAATGAGTTCAATACTCATCAGCTACAATAATCTTCGAAATTCTCACATTCAACTTCACACAGTTGTTTTTATTTAACAAGTGGGATAATATCATGTCTAATTCAACCAGTTCAATGTAATCATTTGGACGGACGTAATATTCTTTGCAGAGATTATAATTAACGAGTGATTCATAGAATGAATAATTACTCGTTGTGATTACTGAAAAAAAGTTCTTAAAAAAAATACCAAACCTTAACTCAAGTGGCTAAAGTTAAATTTTCCAAGGCCGATGGACTAGTTCGAGCTTTGTTTGGGAAGATTGGGTGAAATCCTTTGATCCCTTAAAATGTAAAAAGAAAAAGTTTTGTTCTGACTTCTGACTACATCCACGAGAGATAATAAAAAATATCCAAACATCGTGAGTTGTTATAGAAGTGTTATTTTATGATCTATAGTTCTTTACAAAGATCTTTTCATTATCATTATCAAAACTTACATCACTATTTAATGTAATTTGGGCCCCCACCTCCAATTTCTTGCTTGTACATATCAACTACGTCTCAAGCTCAATGTATAGTGTCCTAAAAGTATGCTTTCGTTGAGGAAGCACTACATTTTTTATACAGTGCCCATAAATTTTGTTCGCTCCAACCCACTAAACATGTCCTTACTTAAATCTCGTACAGCCCAATAAAAGTGACCTCAAACTCGGTTTATAGTCACGGAATCAAGTAGCGACTACCCTTACATAACATTTTTATCACAACCAACTTCATCAAATTAGGTTAAATATGAAGCCATTATAAAACCTGGAAAGATGTGACAGATCCTTACAGTAAAATCTCAAAGCCCTTTTGTAATTAATTAGCTGGATCATAAGAAAATACAAATTCATGACAATTTAATACTCTCCCAAGGAAGTCTACCAATTCCTACCTCAAATAAGTACATTACATGTAATTATTTTGAATTTTATTAATAGAATATTTTTTTCATGGATCTTCGAACTCGGAAGAGTAACTGAAGCTGTCAAATTCACCTTGATTACATATCTGAGCAGATTGTAACTCCTTGAGGTTGATAGCAAGGTTCATCTTAGCACGCGCTACAATTTTTCGTCTTATCAATCAAATCCCTCCTCACCTCCACTGCTATCTCCAAACATTGCAGCCATTTTCATGGCCAGTTTTGCTGCAGTTTCCCGTCTCTGGAAATCCGGCATTAACCTCAAACTGCTGCGCATATTCCCAATTTCGGACATCAACATTTCCAGATCCTCAAAATCGTAAGTCTTACCCTCATCAGGTTCCGAAGTTCTGTCAGCTTCATGTGTATCGGGTGTTTTGTCCATGTCAAGCTCTTCCTGCAGCTGAGATGCTGATGTTGACACAGCTTCATGTGTATCGGGTGTTTTGTCCATGTCAAGCTCTTCCTGCAGCTGAGATGCTGATGTTGACGGCTCGTGCTCTTCTCCGACAGATCCAACATCGATCTTGCGATCAAAATTCTTAGGGACAGGATTGCTAGCAGATGGTTCCCCAGTCCCTGAGGTTGAAACAGGACCATCTGCAGACATCCATACATCTGTGTCGTCCCATGGTTCTGCAGAACCAGCAGATAAGACTTCGTATTCAAGTTCATACTCAGATTCTTCTTCTGATAAATCTGACAAAAAATTTATCTAACTGTTCAGTTGGAGTACCTTAAATCATTGACATAAATAACAATTTAATACATGACCATGACAAGGGAAGATTGTAAAACCTTCTTGTTCAGGTAATGTAGGTTCATTTATCTTATCACCAGACTTCAAGGACATTCCAGGCCACATGTGAGCAGAGAGAGCTCCAAAGAGTCGTTCAACACCTTGTGAATCTCCATCTACGGACAGACCTGCAATGAAAAGTTATTGACAAACCTTAATTGTTTCTAACAGAAGTGCACAAGATAGATAGAAAGATGTCCATTCAGCTAACAGTAGCACACACTTTGAACAAATTCAAAATGTATGTGTGCGCATACAGAAATGCCAATATAGAAGTTTAAAACTGAAAAACTGAGAATAGAATAATGACAGAGATGCTCTCATTGCAAGCATAAGTAACAGTCCAGTATATCATGATATGACACTGTATAAACATTAAAAATATAAAACTGAAGAGGAATTTGAAATAGGGAGGGAGATGCACCAAATTACTCATGTTGCAGATTAAGAAGAGGACAAGATCAGTTGTGATACAGAGCCAGATTGCAGAGCAAGAATACTATTATGATATTAAGGTCTTACACTTGTCAAAATCAGCATTAGATGCACACGCTTCAATGTATTCGATGTTATGTTCAATGCACCATTCCAAGCAAGACTTCGTGATCTCTGATGACTGTTCTTCATCTCCCAATAAACTACTTCCTTCGGTTTCAGAAATCCCATAGTCTGCCAAGTCTAGAAGAGAACTGCAAGAGGATGCTTCGCGCTTCAGCAGACATCTCCTGTATTCAGCATGAGCTGGATGATGAGGAAGAAGATCCACTTTGTTACCAATACATAGCAGTATATCGAATTTCTGAACATCAGTTTGCTTCACCCAATCTTTAATAGCAGCAAAAGAAGAGAGCTGTGGACAATGGCATGAAAGAAGATGAGTCACTGCACTGAATGTTAAAAACAGTTGCAGAAATGAGATAGAAGTTTAACCATTAATCTGCACAAAAGAGGAAGCTAAAGGACAAGGCTTACATCATTAACATCGAACACCATCACCAAGGCAGATAACTTGTCAATCATCGGCAGCCTTGTGATAGAGAACTCGTCATGAAGATGAGCCATCCAAACTGAAACATCAGCTGTATAGTACTTTGTGTTGATTGTCCACCTGTTTAAGAAACCAGGACCAATTAAATTGTGATAATCTTCTTAAAGAGAGGAGCTAATTATCATTCATTGGATACTTGGTGTGTACTTTGCTGCTTGGAACTTACCCATAAGCAAGTAACTTGGATGATGGATTGGGGGCATCTTCAAAATCCACAGGAAACAGTCCTGTATTTAAAATCTTTGAAATGAGTGGTCTGTGTGTCAAGAAAGTAACCTACAATTCTACAGAAGCAGAGCTACAAATTCATCACTGTTAAAGCAATGTAACCAAATGCGTGTTGTATACTTCTGTACCAAATAAGGTTATGACATTTCAAAATATCACCATGACATTACTTCAAAGTTCAAAAACATTTCAATTTTCATAGTTCATACGTTTTAGCAGGTTCATACTAAGCTTAAAATATAATGAAGAGTTCATCACAAACAAGGATAGATGAAGACAGAAAAAGCACCGACAACAAAAGAGGAACATCAACATATATTAATAATGATATTGAACATATCTTCATCATACCGTAACTTTTCTAGTTTCAAAACTCATTTTTTTTTTTTTGTTAAACAAGGTCCCAATTGCTGAGAGACAAAACCGCATAAAAGATCTATCTGATATTGCTCTCTCCCCATTTTGCTCTTTCGATAGAGAACAATCATACACGAAGAACCCAGGAAACAAGAAGAAAATGAACTTTAAAAAATGGCACTTTTCTATGAATTCAAACATTCCCTAGATTAATTTTTTTCCCCTATTGGGTCAGAATGTGAAAAATTCAATCAACACTATCACCAAATGAAAACCGCCATAAAGGATTCATGATATAAATTTTTTAAAAATATCAGCTTCAGTTCCTTAATTGTTTTTCCTTAATAAACAAATATAACTTTACTCTGACTTGAGGGTTATCACTAAATGATCCACCCATCAGGCCTGTTGTCGGGCATGACCCTACAAACAATTAACACCTGAATAGAAGTCATCCAGATGTCCCATGACCAACCAACATACTGAATCACCAGCCTGCTCATTGTGGTAAATGTTATGATTATGAACACTACATATCCACAACTTACTTAAACAATGCTCATGAGCACCCTCCGGCACATCTTTTGACGAGTGTTAAAGAGTTTCCAGATTCCAGATTCAAGATTCTGAACAAAGTACATAATTGGATGTTGAGGAGAAGTACAGAAGTCTTTGACACTTCAATGTCTAGATTATATGAAAAGTTTTCATTAAGTAAAATGCCTATTACCAACTAAGCATTTTGAATTTTCCTCCAGTTGAAAATCAAACCGAGGTCTCTAAATTCCAATGTTCTAAAAAGCGGCACCTAGGCAAAGCAGGAGCAAAACGCCTTGCTTCTCACTTTTGCGTTTTTTAATTTTTTTTTTATATTTTTTCGCACCTAGGAGCACGCGCACTTTTTATTTACACATTTCAACCCTTGTTTCCTTTAATATTAAAATAAGAAAACATTTTTTTATGCTTTTTAACGCCTAAATCGAAGTTTGGCCTCCACGCTTTGCCACACTTTACGTTTTTTAGAACACTAAGCAAAAGCACTAATTCTTTGAACTTTTATCTGTTTCTTACTGAATTTGTCTACGGCTCTGGGCCTAAGATCACCACATTTCTTCACATATTCTCATGCTTCAATGCACTCTATGTCGAATCATCATATTTTTTTCCCCACAGCTGCCTCTAATTATCTGTTCATTCACATGATCCAAACTCCCTTTTAATGATTTTCATTGACTTAATAGCTAGTAAATATTCATTAAATTAGAAACCAGATTACCAAATTGGTATCGTATTCTTATAATGAGCCGGGTTCCTTACTTGAAATCAATCGTGTAAATAAATTGGTTTCTGTTAAGAGTTAAAATCATCAAATAAAGTAAAAGTAAACCAATCCAGAGTAAGAAACTTACGGGAAAGGAGGGTCCGTTTACCAACGCTCTGGGATCCGACCATGATAATTCCGGGTCTCATCTCCAGGGTTTCCATATCCATTCTCACCTCCTCCTGTTCTTGATTTTTGCTCTAGGGGTCTCGCCTTTGGGTTTTTGGGTCAAGGAACCTGTGAAATACTTTAAGAAGAAATCACTTTCCGGAGTATCCATCACCCAACATTAATCATAAATGCATAATCTGGTGCTTGCTAGTTACTGATGGAAAAGGAATCGTGCAACCGGGCACAAAGCACTGGTATTTCGTAACTAAAGAAAAACAGTGTAATTATATAGCAAAGTCTAAGCCCATCTCCAACCATTAGCACCGAATTGGTGCAACTTTTACGTCGTTTTGCAAAGTCATCTCCAATCATTACATCAAATATTACACGAAATGAATAGTATTTCCTTATTTCTTATTTCTCAACAATTAATTCATTTCAGAAATTATTAAATTAAAAATTATATTTAATGAACTAAAGTATTGCATTTATTAATACCACAATTTAAAAAATTACACTTAACGCACAAAAAATTACATATAATAAAAAAAAATTCACAAAAGAAAGGCTACAATAGGAATTAAAATTTGTTGTAGTAGAAAATGAAGGGCAAAATGGGAATTATAAAAAAAAAACTAAAAAAATCACAACAAATGAATAATGTTGCACCAAATTTGGTGCAACACAATTCATTGAACCGTAAAAACATAAATTGATATTTCAATGACGCACTGTCATAATGTCATTATTTGACATAAACAAAAAATTTAAAAACCTAGAAATTATAATTTTGGTTTAAATGTCCCCTCCTTGTTTTGTTACCCGACATCACAAGTTGGTAGCCAGAGCAAAGGGGTTTGAAAGCAAGATTGCCTTCCTTTCTGCATTGTAGGGCGTCTTAAACGTATTGATGGTATAGATCATAGATCACGTATTCCATTGCAATCAAAGGTTGTATGCATAGTTGACTAGGCATAAGATTGCTCAAATGTTTGAAGAAAATTTCATTTAATTTCAATGCTTGAGGTGATTTCAGCACCGTGATGGTAACCGATCTTCGTATAAATGGGCCTAACTCGTGTGAACAACTAAAGTACAAATTCATTTTCCCAAAAACCCTCGTTCTCTGGTTTTGGTAACCAGCAACATAGCATCAAAATTAGATGCCATACCTTCAACCCAAATCCAATTACATCAAGTAAACCCATCTAATAAATAGATTAACCATGAAAATTCACTTCAAGTGGTATAAAATTGAAGCCCTTTCTGAAATTGTGATATATCCCACAAACTGCTAAAATCAGCGAAAACAAAAATGATCATACTATCATATCCACCCAAATTTCTTCAAACTTGTACGCCAAAATACCAATAATTTTGGGAGCATAGGAATTTCCTTAAACCCCCACCAAGAAAGAATCAAGGAAATCCCAAGATTTGTTTTTTTTTCAAAATTTGGGCCCCTAAGGCAAACCATGCTATGCCATAATCAAGCTAATAAACAGAGTTTAGGTCACTTAAAATAAAAAAAAATTCGCCATAATCAAGCTAATAAACATCCAGCATAAAAAAACTCTATTATGAGACTAACTATCCCTTCAATGATAAGAGGGTTTGGAACCATGCTATGCCAAGAGATCTCTTAATGTAGGAAAATTCAATCCCAGGTTCATTGCCATTAGCATTTCTATAATCCGATAAAATTGAATAAAAATACCATTAGCAGTTAAAACAAATTCATTACATGCTTGGAGAGAACCCAAAAAGATAAACATAAAACAAAAGTACCTGCAGCTTTCAGCAGCAAGATTGAAGCAGGTAGAGTCTTCAAGATAAAAGTGAAACTCAGATCCTGAAATGAGTTACAAACACTGAGATTATCTAAAAACGAAGGAACTCAACAGAAATGACATAGTCGGTCTCAGCGGCAGTCCGAGCATTGTAAATTTGTAATCCTTACATAAACGGAAACAACAAAACGAGCAGTACACCTCAACAGAAAACTAAACATGTAAATGCAATTAAATACACAAAATATGCAGAAATTCATATATCTCATTAAATATGCAGAATTGCACTATTGCAGATTTATAAAATCCAGTTCAAATTCAACCCCCATCATCATTAATCATCCATCCATTATCCATACTCAAATTCTCAGTCACAATAAAATACTCATTATCGAATTTTTTTGTAAATAAACTTATAAACAAAATGCGAAGCGTAAACAAAACAATAAGAAAACTAGAAAAATTGAAAATGGATCAGAACTCAGAAGCGAACCCATTTGCGAGATAAATCAAAGATTCAAATGATTCGATCAAATTCAATTGTTAATCGAGGAGAAGAATTGAAGAAATCACCTTGACTGTACGCCGGACGGAGAGGACGAGAGGTTGACTGGTTGAGTCAAGGAATTTTCTCTCTCACGGGCCCACGGCGGACGGGCGGACTGCGGAGTCACGGTCGGAAGGCGCACGGCTACAGGCTACAGCTTCTAGTTCTTCCGTCTGGCTTGAAAGGCTGAAGGCGTCTGCCGTCACCCGTCTGGTCTCCCGTCTCTGGACTGGAGTCGCCTCGCTCAGCGCCGTTACTGTGGAGCCGTGGAGGGAAGTTTTAGGTTAAAAAGAAAAAAAAGACCCCCTAAATAAAGGTAGGGAAATTAGTCCAGTTAGCCGGGTTCACCAATGTAATTGGACAAATGGCCTTTGACTCATATTTAAAAATAAAATAAAATCAAAATGTAATAAAATGGTAAAATGACAAAATTACCCTTCAACTATTAACTCAAAAATCTACCATTTTTCCCTCATTTCACCTGCCGTAAAACCCTCCTCCATTTTTTTTTGAAATGAACGGCTTCCTTCTTCCCCTTCTCCGCCTTCTGTAAAATCGACTGCATTCGTCTTCTCGTCATTTTTTTGACCGAAAAATTCTAGTCTAAACCCAGACATTTTGTCAATCTTTCCATTTCACACCCCGCATATATTTATCATATTCCTCGCAAAGGATCAGTTGCTGCTTTAATAAAATGGGATGACTAAGGATTTTCAAGCATTTGCAACAGACGCATATTTATAGACAAGAAATAAGGTGACAAAGTTTCTTGCCCAAAATTGCAATTCAATCTTATTTCTTGCATTTTTTCGTATATTTATTTGTTTTTGGCCAGGCCAACAATGTAACTACCCTTTTGAAATTTCTGGATTATTTTTCTCTTTACTTTGTTTATGTTATCATTTTTTGGTCTGGTTTTATCGTTTGTGTCTTTATAGAATAGTTTGGGGCGAAAAACTGAAGCTTTTCCACCTTGATAGATGGATTTTTTCTGTTGAAAATTTGGTTTCTTGATTATGCTTGTCTTTGAAGAAGATTGACGATAAATAATAGAAAGAGAGGTATAGAAGCATTTTTTTTTTGGAGAGAGTGGTGGACATAGGGTGTATGAGCTTTATGGGCTTCCTGAAACTAGTTTACTTCCTTAGGGCAACTTGTGTTATCCCCCTTCAACAATAAATAAGTAGAGAACTAAATAAAAATGAGTCAAATAGGGGCTTAGTATAATACTCACTTTGGTCTAGCATTGGCCTTGTTATTACGGTTTGAACACGGTTTATTGAGTTGAAGAAAATCTTGTTACTTTTATTTAATTTAATGTCACCACTGTGTTCGGGCTGAGGCATTAAATAATGTCATTTGCCCACTAATAATGTAATAATTTTATCTCGAGTGATGTCCAATATGAATCTACATCTCATCATTAAATGTATCATAATTTCTTGTAGTTAACTGTATATGTAATTTCATTGATTCCTAACTCAATTATTGTTTTGCATTTTTGGTTGCAGGAAAAAATGGATGTTGAAGATATAGTGAACGTAAAGATAAGTAATAGGTGTAGAATGAAAATGATCGATGAAGTATTCTACAGTTTGGATGACACACATCAAGATTTATTCACACTCTCTTGCTTTAGACAGTTGTTGAGCATGAGAGATATAAAGTTTACATCACAATTGGTCCACCAGTTAATTTTGAGGTCGATAAGCACCCCAAAAGAAAATGACATATGGATTAAAATTGGAGATAAGCTTGCAAGATTTGGATTGCAAGAGTTTACATTGGTAACTGGGTTTAAAGCAGGAGATGTGGAGGATGAGGATCCGACTGTAGGGTATAATTGTAGGTTGGTTAAGGAACGTTTCAAGCGTTGCAACGGTAGAATAAAGAGAGGCTTATTATTAGATGTTTTCAAACGTTGCAAGCACAAGAACGATAAATATAAGTTGAGTCTGCTCGTTATATTGGTATATGTAATTTTGGCTGCAGAAGAGAATACATATATTAACCCATTTTGGTTTTATTTGGTGGATGATCTCGATAGATTTAACAACTACTCATGGGGGAAAAAATCATATGAATACACTACTAAGGTCTTCAAGCGTAATTTGGGAGAAATTTTGAAGAATCATACAACTTCTGAACGATATCCGTATTCTCTCCATGGATTTCCCCTTGCAATCATGGTACTATTTTGTAAAAGTAGTTTATACATTAAACTTTCTTAATTATGTTACTGAAATTTATATTCTTGATTGTACAGATTTGGGCGTTTGAAGCAATTCCTAGTATTGGAAAAAGATTCGGTCGTGTGATGGACGACTCTAGAATTCCAAGAATGATAGGCTGGGAAATGTGCAAACAAATTCGGGGGGAAACATTTTGCTCATTTTTGGAATCGTCAAATGTGAGTTTTGTTTAATAATATCTGCATGGCGTATTGAAATTATAACTAAACAATTGACTGAATACTTAAATATTCTTGTTTTCTCAGATTGAGGTACATTGCACTCTAAATCCTATAGAAGATGAAATGTTGGAACCATTTTGGAAAGAATCTGGACCTTTTGATGATGATGTCGATCATAAGCTAGATAATTCCCATTTTGAGGATGATGGTGAAGAAAATGATGAGAGTGATGATGCACCATCAAGAAAATGTGATACACCATCTGTGTCTAGCCATGAACATTCATCTAAAGCAGCTGGACGACCACCAACAACTTCTTATGATTATATCACTGACATAATAAAACTAGAATTGAAAGGAGTTGAGGAGAGGCTGCGAGGTGAGATGTTGGAGCACTTCAGCCGAGTGGAAAAGAAAATTGATTTGTTTCTCCAGTTGGCTGGTCGAGGTGGAGTTCCACAGGAAAGGAGTGGATTTGATGACCGTGCTTATAGTACACACAGTGAACACAACGAAGAGGCAAGAGTGGAAGAGCCAGTGATTATTGAAGAATGCTCTGAAGAAGAAGGCACACCAAATAAACAACGCGAGGCTTTTCCTACATATGATGATGGTATATTCTCTCTGTTACTCTTTGCAATAAGCTAAAAATAATTTTTTTGTTTGGGTCTCTTTTGTAGGATTTGTGTCAGATCCTTCATCTGCCATAGTTGTGTACCAACAACGTCCTTCTTTTTGGATTGGAGAGAAAGAGAAGACTGTTGGGACAAAAGAGGATTCAAACATATTTAACAAAGGTATATATAATTTGCATTTGAATATTTCACTTTTCAATGTTGTGTGTTAATTTGCATTTGATCAACCTTTGTAGGCGATGTTGGAGAGCCTTTGATATCTTCACATGAATGCCAACCTAGTAATGAAATCATTGTGATCGACGATCCGAACTCCGAATTGGCTGTAGGAAGAGGGCATCGAGTTAAGAGAAAATCAGCCATGTTGCTTTCTCCATACACTAATCCCTTAAAAAGGAGAAAATTGTTGAACATTCAAGCATATGATCCTCTAAGGGAAGTAGATCCTGCAAAAGTTGAAGACCTCAACAAGTGGTTGACAAATGCATCGCAGAGGTAATTCATTCTATTTAAGTGGATGGCACATTGAATGAACATAAATTTCGATTTACATGTTACTTATGTTGATATCATAATTTTCACAGTGATGTAGTAACTTTGGCTATTTGTGAAGTGCGACGAAAATTCTTTGATGACTTATTGATAGATGACGGGTGGCTTATCGATGATGTAAGTAATACGTGTATATCATACTTATTACTTTGAAAATAATGCATTTAATTACTCACGCTCTATCGTACAGCACGTCGACTCGGCCTTATACCACATTAGAGAAAGGGCAGTGGCATATCCACATATATTTCAGCAAGATTGTGCCATATTGGATTGTTATTTTTGGCAACTTGTCAAGAAAGCCTACCTAAAAATGGGCACACCTAAGAAGAAAAATGTTAACTACGTATTCGACCAAGAGCTCGTCGATTATGTCAAAGGGACTTCACCGGTGCTTGGTAAACACTGGAATAATTGTCGATTTTTGTATGTTCCTTATTGTGTACCGGGATCTTACTGGTTTGCACTAAAGATTGATTTGATGGAGCGAACTATTTATATTTATGATAGCTTGCCAAAACACATTCGTGCTGCTCAGCTGGCTGAATGTATGAAGCCTATTCAAGTGGTTGTTCCCTGGTTGATAAAGTTACATGTAGCACGTGAACAGAATTTTAACACCAAGATGTTCCATTATCAGAGGGTTGGAGCTCCTGGACAAACAAATGGGTAAGTTTGGTGTAATCTAACATTTAGAACCGACATGTATGCATTCTTTCGTATATGTCATGTCCATCTAACTTTCGTGTATGTTTTATTATTTTGCAGATCTGATTGTGGGCTGTTTACAGTTAAATATATTGAATTTTTGCAAGCTCAATTAAATGTGGATTTGGTACGTCCGGAATATATGCCTACTTGGAGGAAGAAATTAGCAGCTGAAATATTTGCATGGCACTTTGATCCGTAGATTTAGTAAAGAATTTTGTAGTTATTTGTATTAATACCCTGGAGAATGATTTTGCAATTGTACAGTTTTGATGGCCTTAATGCAAATGTTGTCATGCATTTCTTTTCAACGGTGTAATTATTATCCATATAATTTGGTAAATTATTTTATAGTTAAGGTATTAATGCCCTTAATTTATAGATGTAAGAGAATGACACTGGTGACGTATGTTGAAAATGACACTTCAGCCATTGTGATTTGGAAAAGTATGGCAAATGAAAGCAACAGCTCAGAAAACGACACTTGTGGCGTTCCGGCTGGAGAAAAACCATCAGAACGACAGTACTATCGTTATGTATGCAAAAACGAAATTGAACGGGCACGACACTTGTGCCGTTACTGCCTCCAGAACGACACATGTGTCGTTCTGCCTGTAGACGTTACGTATTGTTCCTCATGTCGGAGGGTCCAATCCTTGAGGACAACAGCAGCGTAGAAAATGACACTTCAGCCATTGTGAGTTGGAAAAGTATGGCAAATGAAAGCAACAGCTCAGAAAACGACACTTGTGGCGTTCCGGCTGGAGAAAAACCATCAGAACGACAGTACTATCGTTATGTATGCAAAAACGAAATTGAACGGGCACGACACTTGTGCCGTTACTGCCTCCAGAACGACACATGTGTCGTTCTGCCTGTAGACGTTACGTATTGTTCCTCATGTCGGAGGGTCCAATCCTTGAGGACAACAGCAGCGTAGAAAATGACACTTCAGCCATTGTGATTTGGAAAAGTATGGCAAATGAAAGTAACAGCTCAGAAAACGACACTTGTGGCGTTCCGGCTGGAGAAAAATCATCAGAACGACAGTAATGTCGTTATGGATGCAAAAACGAAATTCAACGGGCACGACACTTGTGCCGTTACTGCATCCAGAACGACACCTGTGTCGTTCTGCCTGTAGACGTTTCGTGTTGATTGATGTCGGATGGTCCAATCCTTGAGGACAACAGCAGCGTAGAAAATGACACTTCAGCCATTGTGATTTGCAAAAGTATGGCAAATGAAAGTAACAGTTCAGAAAACGACACTTGTGCCGTTACTGCCTCCAGAACGACACATGTGTCGTTCTGCATGTAGACGTTTCGTGTTGCCTGATGTTCGTGCCTTAAAAAGTTGCAAAATATTGGAAAAATCAACAGAACGACACTAGTGTCGTTTCACGACACATGTGTCGTTCTGCAAATAAATTCGGTTTTCAAGAGCCGCGACCCGTCGGAGCCACGATAATCGATAAACGGAACCCGTTTACGTTGTACGCTGAACCCGACCCTTACAAAATACTTGAGATATGCCAATTCCTTGTATTCTCAACCGGATCTAGACCAAGACTTGTGCGTTCACGGTTTCATGCCTTATATTCTATATCAATTCCACCGTTAGTTATCACACAATCAATATTTTCATCCATATTAGATTGGGGGGTCCTATCCTTGATGTCTTTGCCTTGAGGAGTTGCAAAATATTGAATAAATCAACAGAACGACACTAGTGTCGTGTCACGACACATGTGTCGTTCTGCCATTAAATTCGTTTTTCAAGAGCCGCGACCCGTCCGAGCCACGATAATCGATAAACGGAACCCGTTTACGTTGTACGCTGAACCCGACCCTTACAAAATACTTGAGATATGCCAATTCCTTGTATTCTCAACCGGATCTAGACCAAGACTTGTGCGTTCACGGTTTCATGCCTTATATTCTATATCAATTCCACCGTTAGTTATCACACAATCAATATTTTCATCCTTATTAGGTTGGGAGGTCCAATCCTTGATGTCTTTGCCTTGAGGAGTTGCAAAATATTGGAAAAATCAACAGAACGACACTAGAGTCGTTTCACGACACGTGTCGTTCTGCCAATAAAATCGATTTTCAAGAGCCGCGACCCGTCTGAGCCACGATAATCGATAAACGGAACCCGTTTAAGTTGGAAGCTTAATCCGACCCTTACAAAATACTTGAGATATGCCAATTCCTTGTATTTTCAACCGGATCTAGACCAAGACTTGTGCGTTCACCGTTTCATGCCTTATATTCTATATCAATTCCACCGTTAGTTATCACACAATCAATATTTTCATCCTTATTAGATTGGGGGATCATATCCTTGATGTCTTTGCCTTGAGGAGTTGCAAAATATTGGAAAAATCAACAGAACGACACTAGTGTCGTTTCACGACACATGTGTCGTTCTGCCAATAAAACCGGTTTTCAAGAGCCGCGACCCGTCTGAGACACGATAATCGATAAACGGAACCCGTTTAAGTTGGAAGCTTAACCCGACCCTTACAAAATACTTGAGATATGCCAATTCCTTGTATTTTCAACCGGATCTAGACAAAGACTTGTGCGTTCACGGTTTCATGCCTTATATTCTATATCAATTCCACCGTTAGTTATCACACAATCAATATTTTCATCCTTATTAGGTTGGGGGGTCCAATCCTTGATGTCTTTGCCTTGAGGAGTTGCAACATATTGGAAAAATCAACAGAACGACACTAGTGTCGTTTCACGATACATGTGTCGTTCAGCCAATAAAATCGGTTTTCAAGAGCCGCGAGCCGTCCGAGCCACGATAATCGATAAACGGAACCCGTTTAAGTTGGAAGCTTAACCCGACCCTTACAAAATACTTGAGATATGCCAATTCCTTGTATTTTCAACCGGATCTAGACCAAGACTTGTGAGTTCACGGTTTCATGCCTTATATTCTATATCAATTCCACCGTTAGTTATCACACAATCAATATTTTCATCCTTATTAGGTTGGGGGGTCCAATCCTTGATGTCTTTGCCTTGAGGAGTTGCAAAATATTGGAAAAATCAACAGAACGACACTAGTGTCGTTTCACGACACATGTGTCGTTCTGCCAATAAAATCGGTTTTCAAGAGCCGCGACCCGTCCGAGCCATGATAATCGATAAACGGAACCCGTTTAAGTTGGAAGCTTAACCCGACCCTTACAAAATACTTGAGATATGCCAATTCCTTGTATTTTCAACCGGATCTAGACAAAGACTTGTGCGTTCACGGTTTCATGCCTTATATTCTATATCAATTCCACCGTTAGTTATCACACAATCAATATTTTCATCCTTATTAGGTTGGGGGGTCCAATCCTTGATGTCTTTGCCTTGAGGAGTTGCAAAATATTGGAAAAATCAACAAAACGACACATGTGTCGTTTCACGACACATGTGTCGTTCTGCCAATAAAATCGGTTTTCAAGAGCCACGACTCGTCCGAGCCACGATAATCGATAAACGGAACCCGTTTAAGTTGCAGGCTGAACCCAACCCTTATAACATTAGTGATTTATGCTCATTACTTAACCGAGTGGAAAAAGAAAACGAGACAACCGCCGTTACTGTTTTGAAAACGACACAAGTGTCGTTCTTCCAATAAAATCGATTTTGAAGAGCCGTGACCCGTTCAAGCCACAATAATGATAAGCTGAACTTATTAAATCGCAGACTGAACACATCCCTTACAACATTTGGGATTTATGCTCATTACGTAATCGAGAGGAAAAGGAAAACGACACAACCGCTGTTACTGTTTTGAAAACGACACAAGTGTCGTTCTGTGTCTACAAAGAAAACTACTCAATTGCTGTTATACAGTATAACTGTCTTTATGGCTTCATCGAGCATAAGATAATTACAGAATCCCTCTTTCCAAACATTTATACACATAGTTTGATTTTCAAAATGACAAAAGTAGTACATCGTAACATAACACCTGAACACCAACATCATTTTTCAATATTACAAAAGGAGTACGTCGTATCACTACAAAAGCCATATATGTGCCGTGTTGTCTTCATTATTCATGTCTCTCGCTGAGTGGTACATGATCTGTACAAGTGATACGGTTGTGCCCAGTTTTTAAACACCTACTACACTTACGAAACTTGCGCATCTCTCCGGCTGATTGTTTCCTTTTTTTTGTGGACGTCCATTTCCTCTTCGTGTCAACGGTCGTATCACCTTTCTTAATCGAACATTATCGGGAATTTCCGAGTCTGCCTCGTTTGGGCGTGGATATATATATTCAGAATAAGCTTGTTTCTAGTAAGAAGTGCTATAAAATGGAGAGCAAAACCTGTAACAGTTATCACCAACATCTCTTATTACAGCAATTGCATGTGCACATGGAAATTGGTCCAGATCAAATTCCTTGCATGTGCATGTCCCTATGTTAGTTGGAACATAAAGAATATCCACCATTTCTTCAGCATTCTCTAAATAACTCCATTTCCATTTGCTTTCTTCGGTCTTTTTAAACTCAACAAAATAACATACTTGTACCCATATCATTTCTACAGAATCCATAGCTGCAAATAAAATAAAAAAGTTAAATAGTTTACTCAATTATATATCAAAGTAATATAAAAATAGCTATCATATTTAACTTATCAAAATAAAAACATTGTATTATCAAGAATGGACAAACTACAATAGATACTGTTCGTATTGTCATTTTACATGGATGATAACGACTGTACTGTCGTTCTGAACCACGTAAAACGACTGGACTGTCGTTCTGTACTGTTGATCGTCCAAAATTTACACCCAGTACAGAAATACACCAACTGTGGAACACAAATCAGCTAACATATCATTTCATACTATATTCAACAATAAAAAGACCAATGTACACGAAATTACCAAAAATACCTTTCTTTTTTCTTCAAATATTTAGAGATTTCAATGTAGATAATGTAGAAACCAAAATCCTTGTTCAAATACTCAGAATGAAGGCAAAAATAGGTGAGTAATACAATAAATAACAAGATTTTGTGGATGAAGCAAACACATGAGACGGTAAGCTCGTTATTTGGATTGGATATGAATTGGGAAATTTAATTGGATTGAAAGGATATTTTGGTCTTTTCATGATAGGGATATTTTAGACATTTGAAACCATTTATTTACTCTATTTTTTTAATGAGGGCCATTTTACCAAAAAACATTGAGAAAATGCTTTTTGTGCAAATACATTCTTTGACCAAGCCTTTTAACAAACTCTCCCATAAAGGTATGATTCAAAACAATATCAAAAGCCCACAAACTCGAAACTGAAAACTTGGAATTACCTTTGAGTCTATGACTCAAAAACTCAGAATTGTCCAGTTCTCCTCTTCCCCCAATGTCGCCAGCCAATTACCAAAGTTTCAGCCAAAGAGATCAGAGAATAGTCGAACAGAGAGCCGAGAGTGCATGGGTTGGGGTAGTTTTTAAATTACCAAAGTGTTTTTTCCCTTTAGCCAAATTTTTTTTTTGACATTCACCGCAATGATCGTCCAAGGCTCTAAACACAAAAAATATTCTTAAAATATTATACAATTACATAAAATATGGTACTATTTAAAAGGTAAAAATATCCTTTAACTTATAAAGAATTCCAAACATTCCCAATTAAATTTTAAAACAAAATCACTTTCTTTATCTGTTTACTCCAACACAGATAAAAATTGTTTCATTTTTCATCTGCTTCAAATTTGAAAACAGATAAATTTATCAAACGCTATACAAGAAGATATTATTTACAACAATCAGTGAAATCGGTTTACGTATTTTTAAATTCGCTTCGGTTAAATTAGTAAGTTTTTTTAATATTTAAATCTTATTTCGATATAGATATATAAAAAATTTACAATTTTAAATAGATCTAAAATCATTTTTAACAAATACGAAAAAAAAAATTTATCTACATGTATAATTACAGACAAATTTACGACATGTAAAATGCCAAGATATAATGATGGAAAAAACCATGCCCTCGTCTGGGCAGTCTGGAGAGTACGCGCTTGACAGCGTTTTTAGGCCATAACGTTTTCTCCTGATATCCGTTTGATGTGATTTAAAATGCGTTGAAAAGCTAACTCGAAGGGCTACAACTTTGCTTCAGATACCATCTTCGAATTCGATCGTTTTCCATGTCAAAAATTTGTCTCAATATGAAACTAAAAATCGGTGCAAAACTTTTCAGCTTGAAAGTTGATATATGATAATGTTTTGGCTATATTTCATCCATTTGACTCATTTCTTCATCCAATTTATCTCCAATACTCTCGAATCTTCATCACGAGGTTAGAAACAAGTTTAGAATTTTTTCACTTAGTCCCTGAACTATCACTTTCCTCCATATTGGTCTTTTTCGCTCTTTTCTTCTAATTTCCATCTTGTTCGTCCATTGCATCATAAACCAAAATACAAGTGTACTTAGAACACTTAGACGCCAGTAAATTATGAAAATGCAATTATTATTGGATGAAAAACGTGATAATTGATTTGAATCTTTATTCTTAGAATCGAGTGACCTTCAGACTCTGAATATGCAAACTATTCCCTTTAACGACCTCTTTCCTTAACGGAATCTTTGCTATTTCAACTTCTTGCATTCACTGTATCATTTCCACGGACAAGTCCCTAGATTTGGATTAAAGAAAAACTATATTGGTTGTTAAAATAAGAAGAATTTTTTTCTTAGATCTATAAAAAATCTATGGTACAAGGATTATATAAAAAAACAGAAATGTTTTGGTTTTCTCACGGTCTGAGAGCTCAAGTATTTTTCTAACTCACTATGTCTCTATCTTAGCCCAAAGACTTCTATTTATACAACTACATAAGGCTCGATTATTGGCATCTTACATCATTCATTATCTTATACTCCACTAATGGAGTTCTATTATTACAACAGTATATCCACTACATAATTGTAGTTCTATAATTCTTTTGGGACTTGATTGTTCTTTTCTTAAAATTATAATGGCTTAGTTATCAATTTTATTTTTAGGGATATTTTTGGTAGTTTCTTACCTTTGAACAGTCAAAGGATATTTTGGAAGGGGTATGATTTAACTATGGCTATTTCCATGTATTTCTCAATTGTTATGATCACGCACGACTCCATCTAATGCTCCAAAATACGTCATTTTCTCCAATGTATTTAAACTACAAAAAAAACATTAACACACACATCAAAACGCTCAAAAGTGCTCAAGATCGAGCAAAAAACTACAATTTAAAGGTATTTGTTGCTCCCTGGGGCTAGTGGTGTAAATGACAAGAGCGAGGTAATCTCAGGTGAGTTGGCAGCTGCAGTGTGAGGGTTCGATTCTTACCTTTAACAAAGTTTGGAATTTGACTCTTTGTAGGCACCGGTATGACAGCTCCTGTATCCTGGCCTATTGAGGCACATCCCGCGATTTACTTCATCCACAATTCTCTAGGGGCAGTGCGGTTGAAGACTCTTAAGGTTAGGGTTCAACCTTTTTTTTAAAGATATTTTTTTAATTAGTTGATTGCACTCATCAGTATATTATTAATTGTTTATTTAATATTTAATTATATCTAATGGAATAATAAATAAAAAATCCAAATAAACAGTTTAAAGAAACAATTTACTTTATTTATTTAATATTTTATTATTTACAACTAAATAATATTTTATTTTTAACTAAATATTAAATAAACTATTAAAATAAACGAATCAAATAAACAATTAAATGAAATAATTTATTTTAATGAATTATTTAATACTTTATAAACCATTTAAATAAGTAATTTTAAATAAATATTTTAAATCATTTACTTTAATTGTTTAAATAAGTAATTTAAATAAATATTTTAATTGTTTACTTAATATATCATTGTAAAAAAAGAATTTACAATTCATTTTCTTATTTTAATTATTTATATAATACTTAATTATAATTAATAGAATATTAAATAAACAATTGAAATATAAAATTTAAATAAACAATTCAAAGAAACAATTTATTTTATTTATTTAATACTTTATTATTTATAACTAAATAATATTTTATTTTTAAATAATCTATTTTTTGTAACTAAATATTAAAAAAACTATTAAAATAAACAAATTAAATGAAATAATTTATTTTAATTGTTTATTTAATGCCTTATAAACAATTTCAATAAATATTTTAACTGTTCACGTAATATTTCATTGTAAAAGAAGAATTTATAATTAAATTCCTTATTTTAATTGTTTATATAATATTTAAATATAATTAAATTTATTATCTTAATTTTTAATTGATTAATTCGTTAAATTTAATTTAATAAATTATTTATCGTTTATGTAATAGTTTATTGAAATTAATAGATTATTAAATAAACAATCGAATATTTAATATTTTATTATTTATAACTAAATAATATTTTAGTATTTATAACTAAATAATATTTAATTTTATTATTTTAATTGTTAATTGATTAATAAATTATTTATCGTTTATGTAATAGTTTATTGAAATTAATAGATTATTAAATAAACAATTTAATATTTAATATTTTATTTATTTATAACTAAATAATATTTAATTATTTATTATTTTAATTATTAATTGATTAATAAATTATTTATCGTTTATGTAATGATTTATTGAAATTAATAGATTATCAAATAAACAAATATTTTATTATTTATAACTAAATAATATTTTATTATTTATTATTTTAATTGTTAATTGATTAATAAATTATTTATCGTTTATGTAATAGTTTATTGAAATTAATAGATTATTAAATAAACAATCGAATATTTATTATTTATTATTTATAACTAAATAATATTTAATTATTTATAACTAAATAATATTTAATTATTTATTATTTTAATTGATTAATTTGTTATTTCCTATTTTAATTTTTAATTGAAAATTAAATAATTTATCGTTTATGTAATAGTGAATTGATTTTAATAGAGTATAAAATAAACAATCGAATATTTAATAATTTATTATTTATAACTAAGTAATATTTAATTACTACACTCTTTTTTGTAACTAAATATTAAACAAACTATTGTATACTAAACAAACTAAATAATTAATAAATAGATTATTAAATAAACCATCGAGTAATTAAATTTTTATTATTTATAACTAAATAATATTTTATTATTTTTTATTTTAATTGTTAATTGAATATTAATTTATTTAATATTTTATATAATATTTCATTATACTTAATAGAATATTAAATAAATACTTGAAAAATAAAATTTAAATAAACAATTCAAAGAAACAATTTATTTTGTTTATCTATTATTTTATTATTTATAAGTAAATAATATTTTATTTTGAAATAAATTACTTCTTGTAACTAAATAGCAATCAAACTATTAAAATTAACAAATTAAATAAACTATTAAATGAAATAATTTATTTTAATTGTTCATTTAATATTTTATAAACAATTTCAATAAGTAATTTAAAATAAATATTTTACTTGTTCACTTAATATTTCGTTGTAAAAGAAAAATTTATAATTAAATTCCATATTTTAATTGTTTGTATAATATTTAATTATTATTAATAAAAGATTAAACAAACAATCCAAATATAAAATTTAAATAAACAATTTATTTTGTTTATTTAATATTTTATTATTCGTTATTTATATAATATTTCATTTTTAAATAAACTCTTTTATTGTAACTAAATATTAGACAAACTATTAAAATATACAAATTAAATAAAAAATTAAATGAAATCATTTATTTAATTGCTCATTTTTATTCTTTGTAAACAAAATAAATTAGTAATTTAAAATAAATTTTTTAATTGTTTACTTAATATTTCATTGTAAAAAAATAAATTATAATTGTTTATAAATATTAATTATAATTAATAGAATATTAAATAAACAAACGAATATTTAATAGTTTATTATTTATAACTAAATATTGTTTTATATTTTACAAATTCTTTTTTCAGGAATTTTTCAAGTTGTTTACAAAATAAATTTAATTGTTTATTTAAATTTTTTTTTATTTTCATCGTTAAATAAGTTAATTATTTATTTAAATTAAATATTAATTAATTAATTAAAAATTCACAACAAAATTAAATTATAATTAATATTAAATAATAAATTTAGAAATTAATTTTAAATAAAATATTTAGTATATACAATATTTATTTAAAATACGGCCAAGATGCCCCCAAAATCTGGGCTGTCTGGGCCCAGATGCCCATATTTTGGGCTCTCTGGGCCAGACGGCCTAGACGCAATCGGGGAGTCATCTCTCTTATGTAGAATCGTCGAAAAATGCCATTTTCGATTATCTCCACCTTCCAAAACTCACCCAAATCACATTTCATCCTTAATACAATATCTACAACAATTTTTTTTAAAGATAATCAACAAAAATTCGAAAAACATGTTTTATTTATTTAATGATTCCAACCATGCTTTGTAAAATAACATGTCAAATTACTGAATTTTGGTCGATTTTTTGGTCGTCAATCTTGTTCCTCGTTGGTGAATAATTTTTTTTTTCTTCTCTTCCAAGTCACGTGTGAGGGTAAAAATGGGAAAATGTTTGACTTTTAGGTTTCATTATTTTTTTCCTTTTTTTAAAAAAAATACTAGTCAACGGCTATTTTGAAAAATGGGCTGGGCCACCCGGGTATTTTCAACTATTTCCTCGGAGGGGTTTCAACTTTGGGGACTTTATTTAATTGGGCAAGTCAAACCAAGTTTTAGTTTAAAAAGTCCATCAATTAACTTCTTTAGTTAGATGACCCAAATATATGAAAAATAGAAAATATAATTTGTAAATAACTAGAATGTCATTGTATACAAAAAGACATTATTGCCCTAATTCTCATTTCAATTTCCATTTAAGCCTACTTGAATTCTACCTTCCATCTGTTCTTCAAAAACCGGCTCTCTACAGGTATGCAATCCTTTCATTTTCTCATCATCATTTTTCTCTACTTAAATAAACCATAAACTCTACATTCTCTTTCCCTTAAACATTCATTTGGTTGAAATAAATAATATAATCTTTCAACATTCTTGTTGGACATTTGAAGAAGAATGGGGTATTGTAAATTTTCAATTTTTGAGTTAATTTTTTTCTCCATTTTTTTGAATAATTTTTTTATATTGTTGTATATATGTTTATGATGTTCATTTGTGAAAAATGATTTTGAATTTATTTTAACATTGGATTAGAGTTTTGATATGGGTTACTTCCCAACCCATTTTTTCATTACCAGTTATTTGTATTAATTGGAGGGAAATGTAAGTTGGCAAAGGCATGTTTGGCTATTCTTTTCATTGTTAATATAAAACGTACGTTTGATTTTTTTCTGTACATAACGACTTACACGTCATTTTATACAATCCATAACGACTTACATATCGTTATCGGTACTGTGTTATGTTTGAAATTTGATGAAATTTTTATATTGAATTATAGTTATGGACACCACGAATATGGTATGGATATCAATTTGTTATCCAATTGAATATGAACAATCAATTGAAGGTGCATGGAAATGGAAATATATAGGGAATGACAAAGAAAAAACAACTCATATTCTTGTTTCGAAAACTATTTCTTATGTGGAATTGTATGAAAAAATCAAAGAGGTGTTGAACGTCGATACGAGGGTGTACAAAATGGAGATTTCAGCTCTTGTCCCTATAATATCTAAAGCTCCAGCTGCTCTGACTATAATTGATTTTGACAATAATGTAAAGTGGTTTTTATCTGTCTATAAAGAAACTTTTCTTTGTGTAACCCTTTCAAATGAAAGTGAAAATGAAAAAGTTTTTGGTGATGAAGGATGTTTATTACTAACAGAGGGTGAAGAACAAATTGCAAATATGAACAGTAAGGAGGAACATGTTCAAACAGACGATGATGCTTTCCCATTGTTAAACCGGTCCCCTATAAGACTAAGTAAGTTCCGCTTTGTAAGTGTTGTGCTGGCGGCTAGGCACGTCGAGGGCGGAACGCGAATTCAACATTGGGTTTTGTGACCAGAGAAAGAGGAGACAAGCTACCTTTAGATCTGTTGGTTTATAAGGTCTTTTAACGGGCTAATATAGGGCTTAGAGAACTAAACCACTAGTGAAGTTACGTTCAGTTAGTGGATAAGTAATAAAAACCTTGTTCGGGTAGCGAGGCGCCTTCCCAAAGAATAAAAACCTGTACGCTAAGCGAAAGACTCTCAAGGAAAGCTTTTCACTCTGGCCGGTCCTTTTAAGTCAGAGGCGAATAACTCCACTCGCTCGCACAGTAAGCTAGTGCGGTAAGCCAGTTCCAGGCGAAGGTTACAGTCGTCAATAAGCTCGTCAGGTGGTAAAGTCAATCTTTGTTTCTGGATAGCGGTAAGGGCGTACGGCGGGTTGGCGCAAACTTCTTTTTTAGAATGATGGAATCTTCAAAGGACTTTGCTTTTATATTGGAGTATTTGAACACCATAACCATATCTAAATATAAGTCAGAAGTAAGTAAATGTTTGTCAGTGGGAACTACGGGCTAGGTGAGGTATTCCTGTAACCTGGTCTTATTCCCTTTCGTCTTTCAATCCGACGAGGTTCGAAGAGGAGGGCCGGGAATAAACAACCAAATTCAAATGAAGGAAAGCAGTCGAAGAAGAAAGGAAAGCGCTAGCGAGCAGGAAACGAGTAACGCTATAGTTGGAATTTAGGAAGAAAGCAAGCTGGAGATCTCTTCTTTTCGTACTTTACGGTTGGTTTGTCCGTCCGTTGCACGGGAGAAAGCTGGAGCTCTTATCTTTACTCACTTTCGTAAGGTATGTTCGTGCCAGTCCACAACATAAGTCTGAATCTCCGTCTTACAAGTCTTAGTGAACATCGGGAGAGATAAAATCTTAAGTGAATATTTGTAGATTATAATGATTTTGATGTAAGTGAAGATAGTCCTCGAAGAGTAGATATGGGCGATAATTCTCTTGTTGCAGATGACAATAATGTGGAATTACCCATTGATGAACTTGTATAGTTAGAATGTAGTGAATGATAATGATGTTGAATGTAGTCGGATTGTATCTGCAAATGCAAGTTTGTTCCATTGTGAGACTTCAATAAGAATTCCAGAAAAGGAAGATTACAAGTGAACCAATTGTTTACATCGAAATATGACCTAATATCAAAATTGCAATTGTTAGCTGTAAAAATTCACTTTGAATTCAAAGTTAAGAAGTCGAATAAGAGTACTTATACAATTATTTGTATTAATGAAAACTGCAAGTGGCGGTTGCGAGCAACCAAGATCGCAGAAAGTCTTATTTTCGAAGTTCGGAAGTACAATGGCCATCACTCTTGCTCCATGAACATTCGTCGCAGAGACCATAGACATGCTTCATATATGATCATTGGAAACCACATTGCCCCGAAGTATCAAGATGCCAACCGAGTTTACAAACCAAAAGACATCATTAATGACATTCGTTGAGAGTTCGGCATAACCGTAAGCTATACTAAAGCGTATATGGCTAAACATTTTGCTTGTAGACTGGTCCGTGGAAAACCCCTTGAGAGTTTGCAAAATTACATGCATATTGTCATGTTTTGGAGATGCAAAATCCTGGTGCGCTGACATTCATTCATACTAGTGATAATCGGCGCTTCAAGTACTTTTTTATGGCATTGGGACCAAGTATACGTGGATTCCTCAACTCAATGCGAAGAGTAATTTCTGTTGATGGTACATTCCTAAAATCAAGAATGAAAGGTACTCTACTAGTAGCAACCTGTCAAAATACATATTTTCAAATATTTCCACTCGCATAGGGAGTCGTTGATTTGGAGAATGATGAATCATGGACTTGGTTCTTTCAAAAGTTGTGGTTAATAACAAGGGATACAGATGAGCTTGTGATTATTTCTGACTGTACAGCATGTATTAAAAATGGAGTTAGAAATATTTTTCAGTTTGCTCATCATGGTAATTGTACATATCACTTGCAAAAGAACTTGAAGACAAAATTTTCACGAAGTGATCTTGCAACTTTATTTAGGGCAACTTCGGAGGCTTATATCGTAACAGAAAATTTGATCAGTAACAGAATAACCTCTTGTAGAGGCTGAATATAAGATTCCAACGCTGCACGATGAATGTGACCCTTCAGACTGTCGAAAATAAAAATTGTTCGTTCCTCCAAGTCGATTTGAACTGCGAACTGATGGTTGCCGGTAAAGCAATACATATACAAATATTTGCAGTCATTCCAAGGTTTACCGAGCTCCGGAGTAGTCCCTCTCACGTAATTGATAAGACTCTTACTAAAACTGAGCTCTTTACTCGGTTGCAACTGGCCATGTGCATTGACCACAAATTGACTAAAGAAAGTATTCAATATGCAACAATCTTGTCGGAATAAGTTAGGAAAATTGAAAGTCATTTCTCGTATTTGGTACAGGGCCTTGTTCATAATCTGCACAGAGAAACTAGTTAATACAAACTGAAATCATGTGTAACATTATCGTAAAATCATTAAAGTTGTTTACATTGCCAGTAATCCAACCATCCTCATTCAAAAGGTCCATCAAATTTATTGCTTGAACATCGTAAAAGCGCAAAGGTACAATGTTACTGCACATACAACATCCACACAAAGTTATATTTATGTAATAATATCATTGCTTCCACTTGTCATTCCAACTATGTGTAATAATTTACCTGGAAGTTGAAGTTTCCAACCATTTGTGAAGAGCCTCAACCTTCACAAGATCTACTTCTCGATAAGGATCATATACATCAACGTCCGACAACTTTCTCCTCTTTGTCGGGTCCGTGAAGGGAGAACACAATAAGCGTGCTTTTCTCTTTGGACGATACCCTCGTCCTTTTGGTGATTCATATCCTACCTTCTTGATTTGTACACTATCACCTATATGTTGCAAGTACCAACAATTACAAATCAAGAATTTGTTTAATTTGGAGATAATAATAAGAAGCTGAATATCAATCTGAATACTGTTGCCTATGAATTGAAAATACCAACAATTAGAAATCTAAAATTAATTTAATTATGATTTTGTAATGGCATGAATTTGTACATCAAACTAATTTTTACGTACCTGGAGTGGATTCCTTCGCATCCACTTCGAGTTTCTCGGATGTCACAAAATCAGGGGAACATTTCTCCACATCGAGATGCTCATCCTCTACCATTGTTTCTTTTTCAACATCCCCTTCAACCATTTTTTCTTTTTCTTGCTCCTCCATATCATCCCCAAATCCAACCTCGGTTCCCTTCCATCTTACAGTCTCTCATTTGACCTCATCTTCAAACTTTGGGTAATTCACAAGCTCTTTCACATTTCTTTCATCTACAGGTACATTCATCGCATTATCAAATCCAACCTCATTTTCCAACACATCCTTCGGTTCAACTTCTGGAACATCAGCTGTGCCACTAGTGGCACCATCAAACGTACTAGTCCCTGTATGAAATCGACCTGTCACAGCCAATTCAATCAACCTGTCAACTTTTTTCTCCACCCGATCAAGTTTAGTTGATATGACTGCTTGTAGCCTTTCCTCGAGTTTTTCCATTTCAGTTCTCAAAAAATCCATTATGTTGAGCTCATGAGAAACAAATGGAGGTTGAGATGCACTAGGAGAGTGCTGGTAGAATGCATGATGTGGATCGACATCATGCTCAACCTCATCTCCTTCGACATGCTGTGAAGCATTATCATCTTCTTCCACAATTGGGGTCAACGTTTTCCAGAACACCTCCTCCAATTCGGTTTCAATAGGAATCAATGTAGAAATAAACCTCTAACTGCAAATATTAAATTGCACAAATCATTATTTGTTTGCTAAGCTAATTCTACAATTTATCCTCACTATACTTTAAAAAAAGAAGAAGGAAATTTACCTCTTTTGATTCCAACACATTGTCAATGGCGGTAGATGCTAACCTCTTCGGCATTTCCCAAGTCACCATTCTTGGAATTGCATTCGGATGTTGCGTAGCAAACTTCATTCCCAATTTTGGAATCACTTCGAATGCCCAAATTTATTATAAAACAAATATTATTATCTCATAGCACAAAGTTTGTACATAAAAATAATACAAGTTAAGTGTGTTGTTTTTTCATACCATTATAGCAAGTGGAAATCCGTGCAATGAATACCGACAACGTGACTCTCCTCCGACATCCGAACTTTTTAATTTACCTCACATTTCACGTTTGAAGACGTTCATTGTGTATTCATATGAAAACTTTCCCCATGGATACTTCTCAAACCTGTCCAAATTATCTACCAAGTCCAACCACCATAGATCGATGAAAGTGTTTTCCTTCGTAGCCCACAAGACGTACGCCAAGATTACGATCAATCCCAACTTATACTTATCGTTCTTTCTTTTCTTGCAACATATAAATGCATTGTAAGTATCTCCCATTGTAATCTTTCCTACACTTTTCTTAAAGTATTCTTTCACAATCCGACATTCCGCCCCCAATGTTTTGTCTACATTGTCATCATTACTAGTGTTTAAGCCCGTCACCAAAACAAATTCTTCCAATCCAAATCTTGCTCGTTTCTATCCTATTTTAAACCAAACTTCTTCTTTTTTCGATCTTCATCTTCCTCAATAATAATTGATGTATAACTTGCGAAGCTAACCTTATATCCCTCAATCTAAGGAGAGATCCAAAGCAGCTCTCGCTGAGTTTTTTTTGGTAATTTGTATCTAACTTTTCGTACACATCATGTATGACATGCAGTCGACATCTTGTTGTAATTGTGGCATCGACTTGATTCTTTTCCATTGCACTGCAATTTATAAAACATGTACAAATATTAGAACTAATGCCAGTAAAATACATGCGAACAAGATGCATAAGCCATATAAACCAAGTTAAGCATACATATTTTCGATAAGATAAAATAAATTTTGTACAGATTGCAAACAATGTAGTACTTCACAACAAAACATTTGAACTCATTTCTCCATTCAAAACATATCCAGTTAATTCATATGCAACTAATGAACTTCCTACCAACAACAGCTAATAGCTCGATTATCATTGGCCTAAACTATTGAGGAAATGATTAGTTCTAGTTATATGTGTAGCCATTTGAACTCAATCCCCTTGTTGGAACTGGGCAGATGAAAAAAATAATTACTAACTGAAAATGGTAGTGGTGAAGGGCTTCCCTGTCCAATTTTCTATTTGGTTATCACATTAGGTAATTTACAAATTCTCTTTCTCTTTCCGTTGAGTTCTTGAACATATTTGTGTACATTAGAGTGTAAATAGAGTGTAAATAGAAGGCTGATGGTCCTTAAACTTGACTTGGAGTTAGCTCATTAGTAGCTTGTTCAAAATTCAAATCAAACAATTGAGAACTCCTAAAATTGATTATGGTACTGAGCTCAGATTGAGCAGCCTAAAGCTCGACTTTAATCCATTAGTGTGTCTATATTTATACAAGATAGAAACTTTCATGTGATCTTAACTGAAATAAGCAAATATGAATTCATGTAGGTAAAAAAATGCTTGTCATGATGATGAAACATGCACAAATTGTTTTATATCAAAATATTTAATCTTCAATATAGAGTCAAAATCAATAAAAACTCAATAGATGGATTCAACAACAAAAAAAAGAATATGCACAGATGGAATTGAACATGGTTTGAACACTATATAGAGAACTCCTTATTGGTTTGAAAACTTACATTAGTTTTCCAACTGTGAACCCGTCGTTTTTTTTTGGAAACACGGAAGCTAGATTTCGAATTCAACCCTTGACAAACAAAATTGTTCACTTTAAGATTCAGCACTATCTTCGACCTCAAAAGAATTAGATACTATTTTTTACTTTAATGAGAACTGTTTGGGAATTTGAAGAAGGAAGAAGAAGATTTGATTTTGTAATTGAGAATTTGGGGAAAGAATAAGGGTTTACGCGAGTGTGAATGAATGAAAGGGAAAAAGCAAAATTGTTCCTTTATTTGATTATTAAAGGAAGGGTAAAGTGGACTTTTACAATTTTTAAACAATTAAAATTTCTTTTATTTTTATGAATTTGGTCAATGGTCTTTTGAACAAAAACATTATGAGGGAGGTCAGCTGAACTCATTTCCCCTTCAACTTTCTATCGTTTGATTCAGAACCAAATTTTGATAGTGGGTTGGGCTGACTTTGTTCAAATCTTTAGAATATTGGGAAAATTAGGTACAGTACCCTATAAAAGTTAAGTATTTGATTAATACTTTAAAACTAATTAAAACGTTCAAAACCTTTAACACCGATGACAAAAACACAAATCAGAAGCGGAAATCCCTAAATCAAATAAATCTCGAGAAACCCGAACTCCGACTCCAACAATCCTGTAGAAAGAAAACCTCAAATGTGTTGTGAATTTGTTGAGATGGCGAATTTATTGTAATTTCTTCAAAATAATTGCGTTAAGTTTTGTTTTTTAATTTGGTTTTCCTTCCTCTGGGTATATCCGTAAGCCAATGTACATTATTTACAAGCTCAAGGAGATGGGTATGGTTTCAGAGAAAGAAATCTTACATTTGTAAATCATTCGATCACTTGGATACTGGGAACTGTGGAAAGATTACCCTTGATGATCTTATGGAAAGTCATTACTAATTTTTGATGGGGTTCTTCAAATTTAAGCAAACAATGACATTATTCATTGTATCCGCAAACTATTTTGTCTCACATTCAACAATGATGACGAGAAGTTAGAAGCTCCACTCATGGGCATTTGTAGAAAAGACTCTCTGACTCTGGTCCCTCCAGAAACTAATAAAGAAGTTTGGCAATCTTTGCATCTCAAAGGTTTAATCAATTTCTTTATGATAAAGTTTGTGTATAAATGCATAAAAAAAATTGTCATTAAATTTTGGATTAGCTCCAAAACTAAACGATACATTCTTTCCATTTGATTTTCTAAGAAACCTTCAAGGTGTTTAATAAAATGTCTCAATTGGAATTTACATTTACATTTAACGACGTGATGTATTTAAATAAACATCATATGGCTTTTATATATGTGGTGGAGAGTAGGGGAGGATGTCCAGGCGCATGGCCCGCGATTTTGATGATCTTGGAGGGGCTGGTCAGATTCACCCTCAATCAAATTCAGTATTTTGCACCATTGGAATGAACTCAAATACTAAATTTGATAATTTTTCGTGTGGATTTGTTACTATTATCTTAGAACTGTTTTCTTGTTAAGGTGGGTTGTATATTTCGATTAGATGTTATAGAGTCTTGTTGATTAAAACCTACATATGAAGTTGAATTGGTTGTTCATAGATAACTTGGCTTGTTTATATTTATCTATTTTTGATGGTTTTGATTTGTTAAGACTTTTCTTCCTTTGAAATCATGACGCGTTGGACTTGTTGATTAAAATCACGCTTTCAACTGTCTCGATTACTAACTACACAGAAAAAGTGAATGTTTTTCGGCGTTTCACATTTTTTTTATTCCAAGTCACTTTTTTAACTTGTCACTTATTCTATTGTTTGTAACTTTTTTTTATTGTGAGTTTGTTTCTTTTTCCTTTTTTTTTTTTGTCATTTTCGTTTTATAGGATTGAGATTTAATAATTCCTAAAAAATGTAGGCTTAAAGGAAAAGTCGCGTTATATTATCAGAACGATAACATCGAACTTGAATGAAAAGTTTAGTGACTTCATTGAATTGATTTCAATGTTTTAATTGGTGTTTTGTCATTTTTTGAGTTTTCGTCACTTTTTTTTTTATTTTGTCACTTTTTAAGCGTGTCGTTTTTTTTATTGTCAGTCACTTTTTAAATTTGTATAACTTGTTTTTATTTGTGTCACTTTTTTGAATTCGTCACTTTTTAAAAAAATTTGTCACTTTTTTGAATTTTACCACCTTTTAAGTTTTTGTCACTTTTTAAGAAGAGAGAGAGAGAAAAAGAAATAATATGTTATAATTTCCTAACATAATCAGCATGTGGATTGTTCTGAACGTGGTGATTATTTTAAGAACATGCTATTTTGGTATTTGTCATTTTTTTTTTAGTTTTGTTACTTTTTTGTTTAGTTTGTGTGACTTTAAAAAAAATAAAATAAGTTACATAGTAGTTTTTACTTCCTGAAAACTTTTCATATGATTTTTCAAAACATCCCTAATTTAAGGGTATTTTTGTAAGTACCCCTAGAATATTTGGGTCTCATTAGCACCGCCAATTTTGGGCTGGGTGTCCTGAGCCCACTGAAGCCCAACGCTATATTCCTTAAAACCGTCTTGAATATTTTTATTTGAATAAAAAATATTTTTAAAAAATAGTAGTAAAAACATTTTTTTAGAAATGAAAGTATTTTAATCTATGTCCTGCTTTCTCGAAAATTCTTGACAAAATAGGGTTGAAGAGAGTTGTCATTACTATCAACTTTACCCCCTTGTCATTAAAATTTAATGATGAAAATGTGTCCCAAATGCCTCGTTAATCATCAACAAACCTTTGTTGTATTGAATTAACTTCTTCTTCTCACATTAATATTAGTCGCACATGCTCTATATTTGAAGTTCTAGATATATGGAATTACACGTAGTTTGAAAGAAGCGGTGCAAGACAAAATCTCGGCTTTTGCATTATTATTTGACTAAACTCGGATGAAGTTAGAGAATCAAATGTTGAAAGGAAAAATAAATCAAATAAAATAATTTTTTTTTAATTGGATGAAATGACTAATTTTCAAGTGAGAATGTGTCATTCTCTGAATCGTTCCACATTATTGAAAGATTAATTTGGATGCCTCTCACATTTACGATGATCCAAATTAAAGTACCATCCACGAGAAAATGAAAAAAATGTAAACAAGCTTTCAAAACCCCTTAATCAAGAAGAGGGAGAAGTAGAAAAGGATAAGAGAAAATTCCAATTCCATTCAAATATTACTAGAGAAAAAAATACTCTTATGAATTGTTGAGGATCAAATTGTCAATAAACCAAATTCTAAAACCCCCTTCTCATAGTCTCTGACTCACACTCTCATTCCCTTCCAAAACCCAGCCAGATAAGGAACCAAACCTCGTTCCTCATTTCAATTTGGCTGCAAAAATGGCAAACCTGAGAACAGCAATGGATGCTGCATTTTGGGACCTAAACATATCAACCCCACAAGCTCTTGATGGCATTTCAAGAGCAGTGCCTGGGGAGCCCATACCGTTGGATGGTACCAGGGCTAGTAAAGCCCTAAGAATCCAACAGCTCTCTTTACTTGGAAATGGGTTTCCTCTGGGGATTATTCCATCTTATTCCCCCTCTGCCAATCATAAAGAATTGGGATCTTTTGCCCTCCAGTCTCTTCTGGGCAAGGCCGCCTTCCGCAACTGGTAAAACTCTTAATACAGAGCACATTTTCATATTTTTCTAGTGCATATATGTCTAAATATTAGTTATATTATTGTAATTGTTTTTTGGGATATTGGGCAGGGAATAACAAAGATTAGAGATTAGTATAATTGTACATCCTGTCGTGTGTCCGTATGTACCCGTGTGGAGGGGTTGGAGCTGCAAATTTTATTCAAAAATTGTGTAATTGAGCTTTCTATATGTAGATTGCGAGGAAGAAAAAAATGTATATGCATTCGTCATCATCTTTAATCGAGCTCTTTAGTTTTGAGTGCTTCTCTAATATGCACTTGTCATCATCTTTGGTTCTTTCATTTGTTGCCAGGACGTACTGGAAAATTACAATGGTGTATGTAAAAATTTCTTAATTACATCTTTGTGCATATATTTGTGTACATGTATATCTAAGTAAAGATATTCATGAAATGATAACCAGAAGCCTATTTTTTACACAGTTCAGTGAATTAGAAGGGTCTTCATATACATATTTATAACATGATGTTATATAGTGATGCCTACATATTTTTGTCCGGTAGAGATAAATATGTACGTAGGAAAAGTTTTACCTGGTCTTGTACTTATATATTATGTTAGTGTGGTCATGTACCTGTATATTATGTATGTGTATCACGACATCCTATGTCTCTATTATGAACTTCGATCGACGACAGAGTTTTATGAAAATAAACTGATATTTTGGCCCGAAAGAATGTGAGGATTCTTGTACTGAAGCTTACTGATCATTCAAGTTTGTTATTCATTTTATGACATTACAAAAGGTCTTCATAAAGAGATTTTTCGTATTTGTTAAATCTTTCCGGAGGTCAATATCCCCTGGCCAAAGAAACAACCTCTGAGCAATTTTCTGGGGTTCCTTTTTTACATAAACCTTTGCTAAGACAAATTTTCTCTTTACTTTCCAAATTTGTTGAATTACAAACTGTCATGTAAATATTAGTTTGATATCTGCTATAATTTTTCCTATGCTAATACTTTTTGCTCAGCTGTGTAAAAAACAAATGCATCTCACCTTCCATTTCTATATACAAAAGTTAATGTACTAATCCATGAGTTTGGTGGCCTTTCACTGCGTAGGTGGCTTGGATTAATTGGACAATTTCGTCCAAAGAAGTTAATATCTTCCATCAGTGCAGAGATACGTGGTGCAGATGAATGGGAGCTGCCTTTAGTTAAAGATGTAGCAAAGCATTTCCTAGACAAATCACTTTATGCACTTGGCCTATGCTCACAAATATCGTTAACATCATCATCATCCTTACTGTTGAGCACTGAAAAACATGGTGAGAGGAAGGGCCGCCGTACCAGAGCCATACTCCTACACAAGGCAAGATCTTGACTGCTAATTTCTTCTAGTCATTTCGTAATAGGGGAAACTAAATCCAAACTTTTGAAGGAACCTTATCTAGAAAAAGATATTAAACTAAACACGAGTGAACAAACACAAAAATAGTGGCAAAACTAAGATTTGTTGTTGCTTTCAAGTATGAAAGCATTGCTACAACTATTGTCATTAAACTATTCCTATTACTTTCCCTTCCTTCAGAGTTGATTCTTATGAGAAGCATATAAAAAAATTTAAGCACATTCCTTTCCTATGAACTTAACATTCAGTTGCTGTTGTCACTATGAGAGGTAAAAATGTAAGCATTTATGCTTCTCTCATTTTCATGAGAGTAGCTTGTTTTGAAACCTACTTAAAAAATAAAGCGTTAATGAGAGTTTTTAATTTCTCTCTAAGCCTTTTTTCTTTATTTGCAGCTTCCTGATCATGATATTACTTTGGAAGCTGCATCACCTGAGTTGTTCATAGACCATAAAGGAAAATATTGGGAAGTTCCTGAATCTGTATCCTTAGACTGTTCATCCCTTGTTTCTGAATCTGGATTGAGATATCGTTTTGGCATCCATAGAAATAGTGGCCATCCTCACGCTGTTGATTCCTCTGATATCAAGACGCCGCTTACTTTGATGCCTGGGGTGTGTGTCAAAGCTGCCTTTTCTTATGAAAAGAACAAAGACTTGTGGAGGCAAAATGAAAAAAAAGAGGATATCATAATAGAGACAGACCAAGGCCGATTTTTGCGACCTTCATATGATATTCGTCTTAAAGAGCCTCATGCGGCAGTATCTGGAATTATAGGTAATTTGGATGTTTCTCAGAATTCTCTGATTGGTAATTCTATCTTTTTTTTGCATGCGTTTTATATTAAATCTCTCAGTATGAATACAATTTAGTTTGCTTTGTATGTTGAATTTGCTAGGTGTCTTGTCCAACGCTGCTATCTTGCCTTCTAACGTTGGGAATATTACATTGCTGTTGTTGGATGTTCTTTTTATCTGCGTCATCCTTTAGTTTAGATATTTTTGGGGAATGGCCTGTGATCTACTTATACAATTTGGGTAACTGGTTCATTTTAGAAACAAGAATTGATCAATGTTCAGAAGATGTTGGGGTTTTCATATGAGCTGTGTAAATAGTAGATGAATTTTGAGCCTGTTTATACTTTCCTTAGGATATTTCAAATGATCCTACACTGGCTTCTGAATTTTCACAAAATTATTTCCTAGATGCACCCTTGGATTATTGTTTTAAGAATATATATATTTTTGCTCAAAGTTCAATTATCTGAAACTATAAGGCTTTTTTGAATGGTGATGATTGAATATCCTGCAGGTATCTTTTATCTATTGTTTGTTTGGATTGTAATTTCTGAGCACACATTTTCCTACTACCTTGTCGTCTTGTGATGATTTTTACTATTTTTATCATGTTATATTTTGTTGCCCCTTTTTACGTATCTAGGGGGTACTTGTGCGGCATGGTTTGGAGGTGGAAAACATTTACCTGCTGTTGAGTCGATGGAAGGTGCGGATATCATTTCTGCAGATGCTAAGAGTAGAAGTCGTTTTGGGGTTGATTTAATTGGCTCAGCTTGCTATACTTATCAACATGGAAAATTCAGAGAGCTGTTTGGAGACCTCACCAGGATAGATGCTCGCCTGGATATTTCTTCAGCTTCAACTTTAGCCAAAAAAGTTTCCAACCTTTTCCGCAGTGCATCAAATAATGGGGCACCAAATTTACTGTCTTCTGTTGGACTTAATTTGATATTTCATCAGCAGGCGAGCTATATTTTTCTGCATTCTTCTATCATAACATTTTTATGCCCATAAGACTATTAGAAACTTATATTAGAGAGTTGGTACTGTTTTTCAGTACTATCGATCGAATGGGGAGGAGAGGTTGGTTTTACAAAATCGACCATATTGTAGAAAATCATTAATTGATGGGATAAAATATGAATGTGGAAAATTGTTTCTCATTTACTTCTACTTGGAAGAGTAAAACTAGACAAAGTCTGCTGTAAGTACTAGCAGTCTAGCCGACACCAGTGTAAATTAGATGATGCTGTATCCTCTGGGATAAAATAAGTCACGGGTTGTTTAAAATTTTGCAGGTTGCTGGCCCCATTGTTTTTCGAGTAGATTCCAAGTTTTCGCTTGATTCATCATCCGGGAGGCATGGCCCACAACTGGAAGATCTGGTATACAGCTTGAATTACTCTTTAAGGCTCCTACGGTCTGGGAAGGTAGTGGCATGGTATTCTCCGAAGAGGAAAGAAGGGATGATTGAGCTACGACTGTTTGAATTCTAACTCTTGCCTCTAAATCTTTACGTAGTTTAGGGCAGTTTTAGATTTTAAACACCATCCATGTCTACTGTCTCATGGTGGGAAACTTATTCTGGCTAGTGTCTCACTTCGTTTTGCATTTGGATAATTCAACAATGCTATGTCTATTGGCTAAAAATGGGTTTTGCTTAACCTAGAATTTGATGCTCATGGTTTTAAAAAACGAATTAGACAATATGATGCGATAACATTTTGGTAAATTTATCGATTTAATTAAGTTTTAAAATGACGAGTGACATAGTAATTCGGAGAGGTTTTTAAAGTTCAATGATGATTGAGAAATATTTTAGAAAGTTTAGTAGTATCCTAGAGAGGTTCTAGAATTCAATGGCATTTGTGATACATTTGAGAAAGTTTAGTGGCCATTGAAATATTTCAACTCTAGTAAGGTCTTGATCTAGGGGTGACAATTGAGTGAAAAATTGGAGTACAAGTCGACTTGAGCCTCCCTTCTAATTTGGCGAACCGACTTGCAAGCTTAGTTGAAGAGCTTGCCACGAGCTGGAAAAAAATCTCCAAATTTTATCTATAAAAAAATGCTCACGAGCTGAGCCGAGCTCAACTTATAGAAAATGAGCCAACTCAAGCTTGGCTCCAAGCCTAAAAAGGAGGGCTCACGACTCGGCTTATTGCCACCTCGATTCGAGATCTTCTAATATTAACTCATTGTTTATTTTTTTTATTACAGTGAAGGAGATTATTGTTTGTACTATTGTACTATAAATTTGAAATGAGCACAAATATCATCCAGTTCTTCCCAATGGAAACCTCTCTGACCCCGCCTGGAACTCTGATTGTGTTTTGCTTGTCGATAGAACAATCAGGCGCTTCCGGCCGGGAAGTGGTAGACTCCACGGAAACTTTGTAACCGTCATCGACAATGTATTCGAAAGAACCTATAGAATAAGAGTGCCGCCTTCCTTCCCTGAATTCCGTCGCGCTATGGCGGCTACTGATGCTCCTGATCTCAACTCGAAAACTCCCGCCATTTTCATTAGCATTACCGTTTCCATTTCTTAAACTTCTGTTGATATTATTGTTATTAATGGCTTGATTTTTAACTGAGTGGATTTTATCCAGTACATCGAAGTCTGAGGGATTCACTGTGGAGCGACAGAGAGGACAAGTTTGACTCGTGACGAGCCATGTGTCTATACATCCCTCGTGGAAAGCGTGACAGCAAAGCGGCATTAAACAGAGCCTATCATTCGACTCGAACTTCGATAAACACACCTCACAATCACCATTGTTCCTAGTCACCAACTGAAAGGTGAAGAGATGAAGAAGATCGCGCAAATTGTTCGAATTTGCATTATTTGAAGTAGTTTACATCATCAACGACAGTGATATAGGCGCTTAGATAGGAAGCGAAGGAAGTAAATGAACACCGAGACAATAATGAAGGGTGCAATTATGACTATCGATATGCACAAAAGATGTAGCCCAATCTCGAGCGATCGCATATCTACCCCGACCTATTTGGCCCGAGCAACTATATCCACAAATTTCTCGCATGCATGGTCGGGCCAATATCACCTCTCATGTCCATATCTCGTGCATTTTTGAAGCTCTAGTCCTTCCATGACTACAAATCTCTACATTAATCTTTATCCAAATATCCAAGATCTTGCCATCCGAATCAAACTCCAAGAGATAATTTTAGCATAATTCAATCACTCTATGTGAAAAGGATAAGAATTCTAGATGGTTTAATCATTTTAGGACTCAACCACTACCTTTATAAATACAAGACCAATGCTCATTATTCATGTACGTTTGCATATTTTTCAGTTCACAGCCTTACGCATAAATTCTCTCTCTAAGCTAAGAATTGGAGGGGCGACAAGCACATATCGACACCTTTATTTCAGGTATATCGGAGATTCAATTCCACCTATTTGCAGTCATATCCTCAAGTTCGAGATAATTGATGTGCGAATTTTGGTAGCATCAACTATCAATATAGTAATTGACGATGAATTACAAGATGAGGACTGTGGTGATGATGATTTATCGATGAATTGTGGCTGCTCATTCCTTTTTTTCAAGTATGTCCTATGTAACACGAATTTGTTTATACTGAGGATATAAGAAATAATCCACATGTACCCCATTTTATTTTTATTTTTTCAAAAACTCATTTTCAACTATAGAATTTTTCATAAAATAACTTTATACATAAACTCGAAAAAATACTTATATTTAACTACACATTCTAAAAAAATAAATCACTATTAAAATATGCAATTTCACCTAAAAATAAAATTCAAACAAGGGCTCAAGTGTATTTTACTATTTCACAACATGTTTGATGAAGTTATTCTTGTCCTACATAAATAAAAGAGAAGAGTTTTGAGTTACTATTCATAAGCCGAGCCGAATGATTTTATGGCTCGGTTCGGCTCGGCTTGACTCGGCTAAAGCCGTCTTAGCCCATTTTTACGTTTGATTTAGTATTCTAAGTTACAAATATTCGTTTTTAAGCGATTTAAAATTTGTTGAAAATGTTGAAGTCCGACCATAATAAATATATGATCGATAAATTTTAAATATCAAAAATAATTTTACATTAATTGTAAAACGTAAGTCGTGGTTGTTTATGTTTTTTTTCAATCCTAACCAAATTCCAATGTCATTTTTTTGAACTTTATTTTCCTACAATTTTTCATTTGATTCGATATTTCACGATATGAATATCCATTTGGATCAATTTAATTTTTTTTAAAAAAACTTAAAATGTGATAATAATAAATATATTGTCGATTAAGTTTAAATATAAAATTTATCTTAAATTATTAAACGATGAAGTTTGGTGATCGTTTGTCATTTTTTTTGCCTTTATGATGGAAGTTTTCGTTGTGTTGTGGTTTTAATACTGATAAAGACCTCTTATTTGTCCTAAATGCTGCACTATATTATCATTAATTAAAAAGAACAGAGAGACATTCAAACGCAAAGTCTAGAAAATAAGTTTTGAATCAAATTTCTTAGTATTATTTTTATCACATATCATCATTTCAAGTGTTTTAAGTTTAATAGGTAAGTAACTAATACTTAAGATTTTTTTTTTAATATTCATCACGCTAATCATATAACCAACTATACTATGACACGTACATTGCATGTGCGTCTTACTAGTTATATATATACTAGTTAAAATCTTGTTTATCCGATTCATTGACGTGTGTTCTATTGGGTGACTTGAGTTTTCGAGGGTTGGGTTTTAGGGACAATGCTATACTTACTTTCTCTTTTACTATATGATTTACTTAAACGCCAAGTGGCGCCCTATTGGAGGAGCACCGGGAAACCTCAAGTCGGGTTACTATAGGGACAATGCTACACTTACTTTCTCTTTTACTACATGATTTACTAAACGCCAAGTGGCGCCGCTATTGGAGGGGCGTCGGGCGGCGCCACTTGGCGTTTAAGTAAAACCATGTAGTAAAAGTTTTAGTACATATAGAATTATCCGGGTTTTAGTGAATGGAAAACGTTGGATTTGGTGTTTAGCCAAATAGATTAAGCCCATGTTTGAGTTTCATTTTTGGGCCAAAGATTTTGCTACTTGTATAAAAAATGTCAATAAGTGATTACTAAAAATGACGTGGAGTGAAAATATTGAATAAAAAGATTGATTATGTTATAAATTGGTAAATGGTAGAGTGACATATGTAATCCAATGTGTAAATTTTGATTACTAAAAAAGAGTGACATTATGTAATCCAATGTGTAAATTTTGATTTACATGAAGCAAGATCCTTGGGTCAAAATGCATTTTGGAATAATATTTTATTGAAAAATGTGTGGTTAAAAAAAATTGAGTTTACTTGTAGAATTATTTTTGAGAGAATATATGGTTGAAAATGAATTTTTGAAAAAAAGGAAATTGGGGGTCAAATTATTACATAGTTAAAATTTTGTTTATCTGATTCACATTTATGCTTCAAAAGGAGCTTCCATTCCTTTTATAATTAGTCACGGATAAGGTCATTTTGCTTTGGTTGATCACGGGAGGGGGGGCCTTGTTTGATGAACTACTAAGTCATCCTCTTGTTGTTGGTAGTCGAGACTTGAGGAGTGACCATCTCTAACCATTCGATCGACTAGAGAAATGTAGTAAATTTTGACTGACAAGATAGAACAAACTCTTTTTATTGTAGTCCCCATATTGCATAAATTATTTATTCGATAAAAGATTTTTTTAGTATTTTGATTATGGTTGAAGTGAAATATTGAACATTTTAGAGGCTGTTCTCTTTGTGTTTAAATTTTAAATTCATTTTGTGTTTTGAGTGTTTGTCTTGAAATTGTTAAAATGCGTTTTTTTTGTCATTCTGAAAAACTTTTCTCAAAATATAGAAATAAAAAACGCGTTTACTTTGAAATTTTAATAATATTTGATTATTCAATAAATTTTAATAATTTAATATTAATATAGTATTAACTAACATATATAAAATTGGTGAATCTTAAATTTTTTTTCCATATATTAAAATCACAACCTAAATTAAATTAGGTAAAACAGTTCAATCAATACGATTAAAAGTATAATTGTCATGACAAAACAAGCACATACTAAACAAAATATAAAATAAATTTACGGAATCATGTACGACGTCTAGAGTAGTAGCAATTTGATCCCGAACTTGTCCCAATTAAGTTGTTTGACTAGCATCAAAATGTATGATTTTGGGTAGTCTAGGATAAAAGTCACATTGTGTAAACAAAGTAGCAGCCACATACAAAATGATAGAAAGCAAACCTTTAAAACTGAAACTAATGCTCTTTGATTGCAACATGAGTTCCAAGTTCGTGAAGGAAAAAGAAACCATTTATTTAAGGCTTCGTATTAAAGAGATACACGCATGCACACACTAACATAAAAGACATCATTTTAAACAACATAATTCAAAAAGCATCACACCATAGAAATTTCTGTCATTTAACAAATGTAGAAAACTAATACATACGTTTAAAGAAGATTGTGAAAACTCTAGTGCAGTTTACAAAGGGAACCCATGAGCAAAATTCAACTTCAACTCTAGTTTAGAACAGACAACTATAAGCTAAGTCTTCTAATTGATTACATAGGTGGAACAAATTCATGAATCACTTTTTTCGTTTTCTTTCCTTTTCCATTTCTCTTCTGTAATATTGATGGATATCTCCACGTTTTGTCATTGAAAAATATTGCAGAAATAAAATTCAGTAAACAGAAGTGAGAAATTACTTTAACACAATGCAAGCAGAATTTTAAGCTTTAATTCGCAACCAACAAAGCACGAACAATTCTATAACAGATTTGTAGTTTCAATTCATAATTGGCAATGCATGAACAATCCTATAAATGATGGCAGAAGAATTGTTCAGTTCCAACAAAAGGTCCTACGCAGAAGATCCACTAAAGAAAGACATGGGCGACAAAAAAATGTAAGTGCAGGGGCCAAATCATGTCGCAAACAAGGATGGTTGCCAAGTGAACCAAAAAGACGGCAAACCCAATTGGGAGTGGAGCCAAAATCTGTGAAATTTGGAAGATCAAAGAAGTCATCAAGATGGCATTGCACATTAAGATTCAAGTTTTGGCATAAATGATATAGTTGAGGTCTACTAGTAATCTACAAATTACTGATTTCTAGTCCAAAGCTACGCACACACAAAGCCTCCATTACATATCATGTAAAACATCATACACTACGGAAAAACCTTCAAAATTCATTTTCATCTTCCTGAATCACAAAAAGATGTGTTAACTGTTAAGTCCTAACCATGCCAAGATTGCACTAAATATGGACTTCCAGCATTGCATTCCTTTACGACACCAGCACCACAGATTATGAAAAGAAAAGAACAAGCTAATTTAAAGAAGCTTTCTAACATATGTTAGAGGGCAATGTCAAATTTCTGTGTCATTCCCTCACACGACACAAAATAAGACATCCAAATCTACTTCAAGCCGACAACATCATTAATAAACTATGCAGAATGAAGAACTTCTTTCTATAAAACGGAGCAATCAAGCTAAAACAGATAAAGCTGTCAAATTAAATCCAATAAACAACAAAGTAAAACATGGATAACAAAAAGAAAACATCACGAAATTGACCTTCATAATCATAGATCAATTCCTATGCTTTACATTGCATCTCTTAATCCGAACTAGAAATAGACTTACTATCGGGCTTCCTACGGAGAATCATATGCATAGGAGTGAAAATCCCAGTCTCACCACCTCCGGTCAGGTAATCCGTAATCACGAAACGGGCTTCTTGCAGAGAATCGTATGCTTAGGAAAGAAACTAGGCAAGGGCAACCACGTTGAAAGACTAACAACAGAAAATGCTAAAAGTGGTATCCAGCCCCATTTGTCATAATAGAAAATTCTGAAGAACTGAACACTCAAACTCAAGTCAACTAAAACTACAATTTCGGGGGAACTAAACCCCACAAAACGATAGATCACAGAACTAACACATCCAATTACACCGCATTAAAGCCAAACATTAACATAGACCTATAAAACATCAATTTCATAACTGTAATACCTTGAGCAGTACCCATCTCTTTCTCCACCATCACCTGCATTTCTCAAAGCGTGCTAGCTTCTTCTTCAATCTCCTATAAGCTCACTCTATTATGGATAAAATTGCAGGTGACCCATGATGGTACTTGATGCACTTGATTGAGAGGACTGTAGTGGTGGTGGTCCGCGATCGAAACAGTGGCCGACGACGATGGAAATATGGCGAAAATCGTAACTGGTTTGTGCGATTTTGGTTGGATGATTGGGGTTATTTTCGGCAACTCTGTGGCCAGGTGGTGATGACAAAAGGTTGAAGATGGAAAGGGGGGGGGGGGGGGGGATTCAAATGGTAGTGGGGTCTGGTAGTCTCAATGGCGGGTGGTGGTCGATTGTGGAGGAAGAAGACTGTGCTTCTAGCTCTCTAACGCACGATTATGAGAAAGGGGGCATTTTGTCGTGTTTTAGCTTGAAAACATTCAAAATGTCACTTTTGCGGAAAAAATAATACGTTTTCACTGTTTTGAAAAATCGAAAACAAAAAATGACATGAAAACAACAAAGACAACGGCCCCTTGAACTTTGGCTATGAAAAGAAAATAGTTTCTATGTTACACCCCCAAATAAGTCTATGTTTGGTACACATTAAGATTTTCATTTTCATTATTCTACTTATTTTTAACCACACATTTTTTAATAAAATAATATTTTTCATCAAGTCAATAAATTTTTTCTTTTTTCATGTGCCATTCTAAAATACATTCTCGACTCATAAATTAGCAGTAGCACACTGTACACGAGCCCCTCTCTACCTCCCTCACTCTGACTTGCGAGCCGAGTCATCATTCCGTAATCACTATGATTCGCCGCGCCTCCACCGGCCTACTCTCCCGCACCATCGTCGCCAGAGTCCATCACCGCTACTTTTCCTCTACCGAAGTACCGGCGGCGGACGAGCTATTCATGATGGCCTGGAAGAGGATAATGCCAAATTTGGACCCACCCAATACTCCCTTGGCTTTCATGCGCCTGCGGCCGTCCTCAATTTCTGCGGCGGACATTGCTTCGAAGCTCACCGTCAACTTGGTTTCTCCATACGCGGAATTCTCCAACAGAGAGGTCAGATTCATGCTTAAACTGATACCGTCAATAAACAATTAAACAGCCCCATTTAATTTATTCTGAGAATTTTCCGCTTTCTAATTTCTTGTTCGGTCAGAATATTATCTTATTCGTGTTTGGATTGTTATAGTTGCTCTTATGTTATCTGGGTTTTATTTTGTTACTCGCGGAATATGAATAGAGAGTAGCCCTGCTCTGTTTGTGTTTACTTTTTCAAATCATGTTGAAATTTTCGATTCTTTGTAGGCGATTAATATTAACGAAAAGTTTCTTACTTCTTCACAAAAATAAAAAATAAAAAACTATGCTTGGATTGGGTTATTTGCAACTGCATTTCCTAATCACTGGTAACTTTTACACTTGATCATCGTCTTTTTTCTTAGCATTTAACTCCTTAACCATCAACTTTCCATTTTTTAGCTGTTTGGTCCGCATAATTTGTATAAAAGGAAACTTTGGCCTCAAGTTTAATCGAGTGAAATATATGTATAGAAGGAAGTGAGAAACAGAAAAGAAAAAAACATCACCCCCAACCCTGAAAGCAGCCTCCCCACCCAGGCAGCTCGTAGAAAGTGTATGTTAGTTGTTGAAGCTGCCAGGTTCTTGTTGTTTTTTTTTTTTTTTTTCACAAGAACTTTGATGTTTAGTTGGATCTCCAGATGTCAAGTCATTGAAGTAACCTTAGCCCAATATGTTTGACGTTACATTGCAAAATAACCAATAAAACACATTGCATTAGAACTATAGTTAATAAATTGGACCTTATTTTTCTATATAAATTAAGCCCCTGTTTGAGTCCCATTTTTTTTTTTTTTTGGGGGGGGGGGGGGGGGGGGGGGGGGAATGTGTTTTGGAATGGTGATTTTTGGAGAATGTGTGGTTAAAAAATGTGGAAATTTTTTGGAATTACGTGTAAAATTAGAATGAGTGGAAGAAAATGAGTTTTGGGAAAAATGGGGCGGGGCTAGATGATCCTGCCATACAGAACTAATAAAATTTGAACACACATTATAGCTAACAAATTTCACCTTACAATTTCAGAGAAAATTGTGACAAATTAACAAGGAGTAACATTAAATTGGGTGTCCCCAAGATGCTTGCTGCAAAAGGTGTTTCAAGAAATCTCCTATGAGAAAATATCTAATAAGTTTTAAACGTGTCAGTATGCAAAACATTACGGAAATAAAATAGGAATTTGGAGCATTTTGTGAAACAGACAATTGTTGTTTCAGGTGTTGTCCTTCAGGAATACAAATGTGATTATAGCAGTGTTCTTTCTAGGATTACAACATACCAATTTAAGATAGAAAATATAAATATTGTAGTTGATCACAAAGAACAATCACCAGAATGTTGTACACTAATGGTTCACTAACCGGTTACATACTTCTAATGCAGCAGATGCCGTAGTCTACAGCTCAAAAAATATGCCAAGCTTCTGTTGTAAGTTTAGTGTCATAATAGCACTGTAGCAATTTCATATAGTAAAATGAGATATATGATATATGCTCTATTGTGGGAAAATGTAAACTGTATATTGATTGAAAATGATACAAGGTGCAATACATTTATATGATTCAGTAAGCACTAATCTAGGTAAATCAAATCGGAACTAATGTAGGAAAATAAAAAATAACAGCCTATCTAAATCCCTGAAAATTAGGAATTGTGATCACGTTGTACTGAATTATATGCAATTTTGATCGTAGACTTATTATCGCAGTAGAATCTCGTGGCAGCAACCATTTTACTTTAAGATCATCAAGAATAATCTTAAGCCGTAATAATTTGCAAATACCAAAGAGCTAGTACTCGAAGTTCTGCCTTGACACTTGATCTAGTTATGACTTGTTGTTTCTTGCTTTGCTAAGTCACTAAATTACCTACAAGAAATGTGCAATACCCTGATGTTGATCTCTTATTCGCAATGGACCCTATATAATCAGCATCGGTTTAGGCTTCTAGTCTCAATTCTGAGGCCTTTTTGTACAACAAACCTTTATTTGAAGTTTCATTGATATAATATAGGATTCGAAAAATCGCTTGAAGGTGATTATCCATGGGATTGTGCATAAATTTACTTACCACACTGCACATGCGATGTCTGGTCTAGTATGCGATAAGCAAATAAGCTTGCCTACCACCCACTATCATCCAACACTTTGATGCATGCCTTTATCCACCCCCTATCACCCAACACTTTCCCAACTTGTGATTCGGTTTTATAGGATTGGTTTGCACCCAAGTTTCCCAGCTTCAATGACGAGGTCTAGTGCATATTTTTGTTGTGAGATAAAGATGCCTTTCTTTGAATGTGCTTCAATCCCAAGAAAATACTTCAATCTTCCAATTCCTTTATTTCAAATTCTTTGGCTAAACTTTGTTGAAGTATCTCCGTTTCCTCAGAATAATTGCGAGTTACTACTTTGTCATCTACGTAAACCAACAAAGTTGTCTCCTTTGAGGCTGAGTGTTTGATGAACAAGGTGTAACCCCCTCTATTTATATTTCATTACCAAAATTACTTTAACAAATCTCCCAAACCATGTCCTTTTGGGATTGCTTAAAACTATACAATGCTTTCTTCAGTTACAAACTTTTCCTTCGCTAGAGACTGCATCAAAGGCCAAAGCCCAAGGGAACCTCCATAAAGATCTCCTCATCCAAACCCCCATGCAAGAAAGCATTCTCTACATCGAACTTTTGCAATTTCCTTTCGAAGTTAGCAGCCACAGATAACAACAATCTCATGGTGTTCATTTTTTCGACTGGGAAAAAGGTTTCTTGGTAATCAATACCATATGTTTTGAGTATATCCCTAAGCCACCAACTTCACTTTATATTGTTTTAATGATCCATCGGTTTTGTATTTAGTTATGAACACCCATTTACAACCCATGGTTTTCTTCCCTCTAGGTAACTCTACTATTTCCCATGTTCCATTTTTTCTCAAAGGCTTCCATTTAAACTTTCATGGCTTTTCTCCTATTCTCATTGCTAAGTGCCTCAGTCAAGGTTTGTGGAATTGGTACACTATGCAGGTGAATGATGAAAGTTTTATGGAATTGTGACAATTTATCAGAGACATGAAGTGTGAAAGTGGGTGTTGGATACATTTCCTAGTGGCCTTTCTAAGAGCATGGGTAAGTGAATGTATGTTTCTTTTTTTTATAAAGTGACATGAAAGGTTGTTTTATTCCCGGCCTTCATTTTATCCATGCATTGGAATGTCTATAGTAGCTTTCTTCTTTGAGGAAACTTGCAGTGGTGCATTAGCAATAAGTTCCAGGTTTGATCTTTGAAGGGTAATTGTTGGTTCAGTTTCAGGATTTTTTTTTTTCATTTTCAGCAGCCTGTGTTTTCATTTTCAGCAGGAGTTTCATCTAATGTCTTAGGTGCTTTATCAAGTCTAATGGAAGAGAACAGAAGGTCTGAAAATTCACTTATAGCTAGTGAAGAAGGATCCTCCTTATCTTCACTAGATAAGTACTCCCCCTAAGATAAGGAGCTGAAAAATGGTTCTCTTTTTTCTACAAAAGTAACATCCATAGAGACAAAATACCTCTTTGTAGGAGGATAATAGGACCTGTATCCCTTGTGTAGGTGAATATCCGACAAAGACACACCTTAAAGCTATAGGATCCCATTTCCCTTTGTTTTGTGAATGAATATGTACGAATGACACACCCAAAAGTTTAAGGACTCATGGGAAGCGTGATGATCTGGGAAGAATTTAGTAGAATTCCATGGGACTTTTCGATCCTAAAACTCTAAATGGTACTCAATTTATGATATGGGCTGCATTTAAAATGGCCTCCACCTAAATGACTTTGGCGCATGTTTTTGGAATAATAGTGCTCCTGTAACATTGAAACTATGACCATTTTTTCCTTTCAGCTACTCCATTTTTGTTGGGATGTGACAACACAAGATGATTCGTGAATAATTCTTTCCTTTTTAAATAATGATGAAAATACTTGATTAAAGAACTCTCTCTCATTGTCAGTCAATCTTTTTATACACACCCTGAATTGATTTTTTACCATGGAATAATAAATGGGGAATACAGTACTCACATAAATTTTTTTTAAGAGGAAGATCCATTTCACTTGTGTACAATCATCAATGTAAGAGACGAACCATCTAGCTCCCGAGACATTGGCAATTCTTGAAGGTCCCCAAATATCACTATACACCAAGACAAATGGAGAAGATTTTCTTGTATTAATGGAATTGAAACACATTTATGTTTGGCATATTCACAAACATCACAATGGAAAATTTAAATCAAGTGACTGAAATAACATAGGAAACATGATCTAAAGAACACTAAATGAAAGGGTGTCCAAGATGGAAATGGTGGAGCCGAACTTGATCTTTATTGGATAAATTGGTCTTGGTCAAAAAGGATAATGGATACGCGTCTTATTGCTAATGCTGCCACTTGCTTCTTCAAGATAGTGAAGTCCATTTCGTTCCTTAAGCACACCGAATCTTCCTCTCGTAGCCAGGTCCTGAAACACACAGGAAGTTGGAAAACATGTTATGATACAGTTTAGATCATTCCGTAACTCCTTGATTGATACAAGATTAGTATACAATTTTGGCACATGTAGCATATCATTAAAACTAAGGATGTAGAAAGGTAGATTTTTCCTTGGCCTGCAATAGTAACCAATGAACATCCGCAATGGCAATCTTCTATTGCTTGGGCGGAGGCTGTTGGACAAAAAGTGGCACGAGGAATTTGTCATATGATCAGTGAATCCTGAGTCAATGACCAATAAACCCAATAGATCTGAGAATAAAATAAATGGAATCTATTAGGCTAACTATGTGCTCGTGGAAAGATAAGAAGTCGATGCATTAAGATATGAAAAATGCTGACCTTTAGAGTTAAGTGTGGGTTGATTCTAGGAATTAAAGGTCCAGGTGAAAGGGTTTGAGAGAGAAGTGAAAGTGATTAGAAACTTGTGGCTTTTATTGGTGAAGATGGGCAACATTTTGATCTACTTTGAAATTGAGACTCTGTGTCCAGGGATTGATGCTTTCCTGTTTATTCAAAGTGCAGTGAGATTACTACATTACGTATGCTTAAATTAACATGTAGTTGATACTCATATGATTTCCCAAATATCAAGTTCAGTTGTTCGATCATAATTGATAAATACGTAAGCAATTTGAGGTTTATTCACGTGTCTTGTGTTGTAGTAGTGGTGTACTTTATGTATAAAGTGGGAATTTGCATCCGCCTTCTCATTTGAGATTATGCTTTTTTAACTGGAGTTCTTACCGCACATGAAACAGTGCAATTATTTCTTTCCATAACTAATCATTAACATAAATACCTGTGCTTCAAGGCTATGATTGTGTGAACTTTTTGCACAGTTGAAAGAAAGTGGGAAGGATCTCAAAAATCATGTTCTCTCTTTTTCAATTAGAACGACTACACTAGGTGGATATAGTGAAAGTTTTAAAGCTCCTTTTCTTCAACGAAGACATCATGTTTGTTCATTTCTTTTTGCGAGGTGCACTTGAAGCAAGAATATCTTCTTCAGACTGATTTTGCTTTGACGACTTCTTATTGTTTATATTCTTTGAACTTGTCGACCTTAGGGGACGTCTTCTATTTCCTGCTCATGTTTACAGTCTTGTTATTTAAGGTTGACATGGTTATGGTACCAGCGACAACAGGGCAGATGGGTATTCTTCCTGGACACATGGCATCAATCTCAGAGCTAAAACCCGGTGTCCTGTCCATTCATGATGGGAATGATATAAAAAAGTACTTCATTAGCAGTGGTTTTGCATTTATCCATTCAAATTCCGTAGCTGATATAATGGCAACTGAGGCTGTGCCAATTGAGCAAGTTGACCCTGCCTCAGTACAGAAATGGCTCGTCGAGTTCACTCAGAAGTTAAGCTCAGCCTCAACAGATTTGGAGAAGGCTGAAGCCCAAATTGGAGTGGACGTGCTCGTTGCTTTGAATTCTGCTCTCCAAGGATAATGCATTCTCCCTTTTATTCAACATAGACATGTTTAATTGTAATTAGTTATGTTAATTATGGGATTATTTTATTATCAAACGTGCAAATTTACAAATTGACATTGATAGATCTTGACACCTGCTCCGTTGTGCTGGTATCTACTGAAAAAATTGTTCAGCTCTGTACATTTTCATATGGTGACGTGTGAGCTCAATCACGTGATGGCTTGATTGATTTTGCCTATGCGGTGTAGCATTATGGAACAAGCTACTTTGTTCGGTGTGGACAAAGAAGAAAACGTCCATCGTGCAACTTCTTTTGCTTTCTACTGTGGCTCCTTTTGGCGTTATTGTTACCTGCGAGTGTGCTTTTGAGACAAACGTTCCCAAAAGAGAAAAGAACATGTTAGGCCTTACCCCCTTTCCCGTACACAGGATTAGAACGAAAGGGCACTTTATTTATTTATTTATTTATTTTTGATAATGAAATCACTTAGATTGAAAAGTAAGTCGATAATGTCACAAATTAAATGGACAGCAACAATTTGATATGATGGATTGAACATAAATAAATGATAGTTAAAAAAAAAAAGTAAATGAGATACAGATACTTGTCCACCATAACTCTAATAGGTGGGGACAATTTTACATAAAGGGTTGGAGACAATTAGACCACAGTAAAAAAGAGAGGCGAATGAGATATTTGTCAATTACCCAACTATCGAACGTGAAATACTGCAATCATAATTTTCTGCTCTCTTTTCTTCTATTTTTTTTTAATGACGTAGGAACCCGCAGCTAACCGTCAGCAAAGGCCCGAACACTGTGAATATGCAATAGCCTGCAAATCATACATGAGGGTAAACCCCACTAGGTAAGTCCGGTGCGACTGGCTCGATCGAGAAAGTATTTTGCAAATGATTTGAACTCGTGACATCCGGTCTCCACGTTTACCTGCTCCATCAACTCGACCATTAGGACTGGACATGATATGGTTCAATTCAATTCTCTTCAGAATCGAATCGAACCAAAAATTTTCGGGTATTTAATAAATGGAACTGTCGGGTCCAAATATAATTATGGAACCGTTCGAATTCGATTTGGTTCCGTACCATAATTAATTTTTTAAACATTTATAGCAACATTATATAAATACAACTAATAACATGTTCATTCTTAGCTTCAATGAGCAGTTGAAGAGGGGGAGTCGAACTCGGCAGTAGGCGGCTTCAATTTGGACATGTAGATGTAGATTTTCAATTTGTCAAATGATTTGAAGTTAGTGGACATGTGCTTACCGAATGAAAGTATGAAATTAGAAAGGGAAGAATAAAAACTTAAAAATGCCTAGATCTTAAGCTGACAATGAAATTAATAAGTGGAAAGTACATCATTCCATACTTTTCAAGATCTATATTTTAAAATCAGATTTGAAATTTTAATTTTCAAAAATCAGATTATATATATAATCAAATATTAATTATAAAATTTTCATCCCAATTAATTTCATCACAAATCAACCCTAAATTCATCTATCTCTCTCTCTACCCTCATCCTATTTCTCTCCTTCCGTCTCTGTCTTCTCTCTTTCACCTCATCGGCCGTACTTCTCTCCTCCTGTCTCTGTCTTCTTTCTTTCCACTCATCGGCGACGCTGGAGCTCAAAGCGGTGACCAACATAGATCTGTCATCCTTCAATTTTGGTGTGAAGGGTTGTGTGATGGTGTGGGTGTGATTGGTGCGCCCGATGGTGGGTGTGTTCTAGTGCGATAAGTTTTTTTTATTTAAATACATAATGGTTATGGTGTACTTTTTTCCCTATCCTAAAATCCTTGCTATGTGCTCTCTACGCACTTTACGCATCTAACTCTCTCCTTATAACCCCCGAACTCAGCTGTTAAATCTCCGTTGACTGAGAATAAAACCATCCACCTATTGATACACCCCGTGTATAAACTTTATAATAAAGGCGTGGGTATCAGTAATTTTCTGATAAGGTTCTTTGAATCTATCCTCCTTCAATTCATAATTTTTTTTTAATTTAAATTACAACACAATTTATGTACTCCTCTCTATTTTTTTTTTTGTCGGTTGGGGTGGCGGCGGAAGAGTAGGGTTAGGGTATGTGAGACAGTGGTGGTAGTGAGGTGGTGCTGTACAGTCTTTGTAAACAATAAATTGGTTAATTGTGACATTAAAATACACCGTGACTTGTGACCGAAAAATAATACGCTACGTATTACTTTAATAAGTTGTGACATATAATTTATGTGATTCGAAACCAAAAAATAACGCGTGACCTATTAATTCGAGAATGCCACCAAAATAAAATGAATGAGTTGTGACCAGTAAAATTTTCGATTTGTCATCAATGTATAATATGCGACCTACAAATTGTTAGTGTGACTTACAATTTATTAAGATGTAATCGAGTTGTGACCAATAAAAATTTTGATTTTGTGATCGATGAATAATCCGTGACTTATAAAATTTTCTATTCATGACCGAGAAATACCTATAATGTTCTTGATTTGTCACCATAAAATAAGTTGTGATCAATAATTTGATAAATTGTGATCGATTTGTAATGAATAAATGAGTTGCTAAGGTCACAGTTCACAAGTCACAGGTTTGAGTTTACAAGTCACGATCATTTTGTATAGGTCGCAAATCAATATAGACGGGTCACGAATCACCATGATCAATTAATTTGACAGACATGACCATATTGTATAGAAGTGGCTAATTAATTTGTCGTTAAGGTCACAGATCACGTCACATGTTTGATTCTGTTCGAGAGTTTTGTCCAACCACACTCGAAGGGGTACCTTTCTTCTATTTATTTAGTTAAGCATGAAGTTGCTCCAGCTATTGAAGCACTAATTTTGCTAAGGTGACGGGAAACTTTTCTGGTTTGGGAGCCAAATTTGTGCACTTTTCTAGTCAGCAATGTTAGCCTAAGAATAACTAACCAAGAGGGGGTGAATTGGTTTTCAAAATTTTTTCGACACTTAGTCTCAAAACAATTCAACACACAATATATAATTGTAAAGTATAAAACAATAAGTAAATATGCAAATATGTTATCTTAATTCAAGTATGATATTGCACAATGTAAATAACAATTTCAAGTAAAGTGCAATAATGTAAAGATAACAAATCGATTTAATGGGGTTCGATCCAATGTAATGATATACGTCCCCGTTACCAAGCTCTCCGTCACGAGCAAGGCCAATTTGTATTATAATGGTAATTTACAACAAGGAGTATCGATCCTTTACAACGTTGAGCATTTCGGGACCTCAACACGACCCACACTACCGAGCTTTACGGGACCTCGATATGACCCACACGATGACTTACAACAAGGCGCACCAAACCTTATACAACGTTGATCTTTAAGGGACTACAATCAACCCACAATTCAAATGAATTTTACAATATAAATCTTCTCTTCTTATCGAATGATAAAATCAAGGTTGAGTACAAGAAGAAAAGAGACAAACACTTTAATAGATGGCAAATGAATTAAACTCAAGTGTTGATGTTGTAAACTTTGATAAAAGATGGATGATGAAATAATTTGTATTGTTATCAAAGTTTTCAACTAATAATCTCTCTTAACAAAATAACACAAGTTGAGTATGAGGATAGATTTACACTTCAATACAAGTGTTGGTAAAGAAAACTTTTATCAAGAGTTTGAAAATAGATGAGATTGAAAAGTTTCTTTGCAAAATCTAATTCTTGATGAAATGGATAAAATAAGTTTGAATCAATCAATAATTCTTTGTAAATGAGATAGAATTTAAAACCAAGTTAAGTTCAAAGATTTTCAATAAATAACTCTCTCAATTTTCTCTCCAAAGTTGTACAAATTGAATGCAAAGAGAGTTGGTATTTATAGCACTCAAATTGGCCAAAACACTGTCCATCCGGACGAGCCATCCGGATGTCCGGTTCAGAACCGGATGACCAACTTACCGCTAGAGTTACTTTTGTCAGAACGGTCAAAAAAGTGACCGTTGAGATGAACCGGACGTCCGGATGGACAGAACATTTCTGACCAATGGACGCCTTATCCGGACAGCTTTCAGTATTTTGCCCATATCTTTTCCTCCTGATATCCGATTAAGGTGATTCAAAATGGGTTGGAAAGCTAACTCAAAGGGCTACAACTTTGATTCAAATCATCTTTAAATTAGATCATCTTCCGTGTCAAAAATCTATCTCAATATGAGATTGAAAATCGGAGTATAACTTTTTGATTGAAAGTTGAAGTGTGATCTTTTGAGGGACGTTTGGAAATGATTTTTCAAGATTTTTGATATATTACAAATGTTCATTTTTTTAAGATCATTCTCATGTCAAAATAATTTATGCAAGTGATGAATTTATGAGAAATATTTGAGCTTTATGCACTTGCTAAATATTAACGAGTTCTACCTTTATATATATAAATGAGGTTCGATAAATAACTCTATTTTCAATGTTCTTGATCTATTCGAGCCTCTCTTTGACTTGTATCTCGAATGATTTGTCTTGAATGCTCGTTTAACCTTCACTTGTACTTCATTTGAGTGTGAATAATAATCTTTATAACTTTGAAAGTTTAAACACTCAATTCAATTTGTTAGTAAACAAGATGAACTTGTTTGTTATAATCAAAACATTAAGGTCATGATCAACCATAGGTCAACAAGCAACCCTCCTCACCACCCACCCAAATGAAAAAAAAAAGGAAACATAGTGTGTTTGATGCACATTTTTTAGGAGAGAATGTATTATTTTTTGTGATGTGATGCATATGTGGTTGAAAAAGAAGGAAAAATTATTGATGTGATAGAAAATATTATTTTATTAAAGAATGTGTAATTAAAAATGGATAAAAGAATGAAAATAAAAATTATAATGTGACTCATGAGTATGCTTGTATGTTTAAAAATGTTTCTCATACAAGTAACTTCATGTTGAACAATAATTGTAAATCGAAAAAGACAAATTGAAGGAGATAATTCTATCCTTTTTTCTTTTGTCAACGGAAGGAGGTTCTTTTTTATGTCTCAATTCATTTATTTTTATTTTAAAAGGGGTATGAAAATTATTTAAAAAAAAAAAAAGAAACGCAGTGACATCATTGATTTGACAAAGTGCCCATGAAATTTCCACCCACTTTTATTTGTTTTTCACAAAAAAATCCTGATTAGATCCTCTGAATCTGTCAAATTTGTTCTTTTACACTTTTTCAGTTTGGCATTCATTTTTGAATTAAGTTTGAGCCACATAATTTTGGAAGAATGTATTTTAAAATAGTAAATTGATGAAAAATATGTGATTGAAAAAGAAGGAAAAGTTATTGATGTGATGAAAAATATTATTTTATTGAAAAATGTGTGGTTGAAATTGAGTAGAATAATGAAAATGAAAATCTTGATTTGTACCAAACGGAGGCTAAGCCATTTTGGTATAAAAAGATTTGACACTTTTGTTGACTGAAAATTCTACTTGTATATAATTTTTTATCTAAATGGTGTTCGAATTGACAAGTGACGGCTCCCTATTGGGAGGCATCTGGGCACATAGGCCTCCCCAATAGAGGTCCGCTACTTGTCAATTCTGACACATATTAGGTAAAAAATTAGGTATTTCTAACATGACTCTTTGTTGACATCATCTTGCATTGTGGTGGGATCGACGCGAGATCCATATGAATTAAAAACCTGTTTGTGAGAGATTAAAATTGAAAAATTAATTGTTTTTGTTGACTTTTATTAGACGAGCGAGATCCAATAACGGCTATATTCTCAATTTTAATTGGATTTTAATCAGTACCAAATGACTCTTAAATTTATTTATTTGTTTATATATTAAATATAATTTTTTTGTAATAAAAAATAAAACTTGAAAAACGGGTGATAAAACTTTTACTAATGATTTCATGTGTGGGTGAGAAAAACTGCTCGCTCACAACTTTTATTTAATTTTAAAAATTGGTAAGAAAAATCACCATTCCAGACAAGGAACACAGCGAAACAAGAACGATCCATAATTTTTTTTTTTTTTTTTCCATTCATTCTCTTTTCTCACCCTTTTTTTCTTCACATTTTTCGTTCTTTCCGTGTTTTGTTATTTTTATTTCCTCTTCCAGTAAGCCTCTGTTTACAATCATTATTTCAAAACTATTTTTCTATATATTCATTTTTAATCACACATTCATACAATAAACTATTTTACACGTAAATCCAAATTTTTTTCCAACTTTTTCACCTGACATTCTCTTAAAAAATCACTATTCAAAATTCTATTTTACTCAAATAATAATTGCCAAAATGAGCTCACTAGAAAATATCTTCCATTTCTTCGTTTTCTTTTTAAATTAAAGCGAATTTCTTTTAAAAAATAATAATAATTGAATGAATAAACAACAAAACCACACATTTAAGATGTGACTTTTAAGAATTGTTCCAAGCTCCATAATCAATCTAGAGTGATGACACGATCATACTTAATTAGAGTCTATAAAGCCATCCAATGGGCACACAATAACATGCTTGGGACTCATTTCCCATCCCTAAAACTTTGCAGCTCAAATGTTTAACAAGACTTCTACTTTTTATAAAAGAAGTTTATGAAAAAACTACTTTATATTAACTTTTTTTTTTTTCTAAAAAAATTTATAGTCAAATAAAGTACTTTCAAAATATTATTAAAGTAGATTTAAAAATTTTTTAGGTCATCTCTAGTGCTGCACCAAAATCTGCACCATTTTATACCAAACTAAAATTCATCTTCAACCATTACACCAAAATTTACATCAAATGAACATTGTTTGATCATTTTATTCTCTTTTTTTTACTCTTAGTAATTTATTTATTCAAAGTATTATTTATCTATTTTATAAATACATAACTTACTAAATAAATAATTACATTAAATTAAGGAAAATATTAAATTCATTAATAAATATATCATTAAAACATAATACAATTAGTAGGATCACTTCAAAAATGAAAAATATTAAATCATGCTATTAAAAAATAGTGCACTGCATTTCGAATTTGAATATTATGATATTATGAAGTCGAAATATATTTCGTGTTAACTATAAATAATCGTGTTAGTTATATTTTAAAATTTTTTATTCTTATTTTAATTAATTCAGTGGTTATTATTTTTAACATTTAAAATTTATTTTAAATAATAATAATAATAACAACAACAACACAAATGACACAAATACTCTCCAACAAATCTTATGGCAAATGAAAAAAATGGACAAATTAGACTTTGCAGTGCAAAATTTGGTGTCATATTGGAGCACATTTGCACCAAATTTTGGTAAAATTTGATATTTTGGTGGCTCTATTGGAGATGCCCTTAATCTCAGAAATAACTTATAATTTTTCGAAGTCTAGTAGAAGGCTTTAGTTTAACACATGTATGATGAAAGGAGAAACACCAATGATTATAATTACACAAATGGGATAGGGAAAAAAGAGAAAATGACTTTCACTTTTTTCTATATTCTAAATGAAAGTAATTGAGTTGGGACACTTGCGGTCACCATTCATCATAATACACCGTTCCAAAACATCCCTACGTGTGATTAAGACGTGTTTGGCAAGATAAAATATGATAGACGATCCACTTATCGATATTTTCATCGTAGAATTATAGACTACTCTAATTCGAATCTTGATATTTTATAGGTTAAGTGTAGTAGACTCTGTCGTCTTTTGATTCGCAATTAATGAAATACAAGTGATTAGAGACGTTGATTTCGAATAATGGCTCAAAATAAAGTATTTTTTGGCCAATAAATAAGTTTAGATAATTATTTAATTGAACATATAAAAGGTAAAAACTATTGGTTTGGACAAACGGTGCCTAAATCCGAGATTAAAATTAAAACTAATTTCTTATTAAAATTAAAGTAAATAATTAATTTTAATGAGGTATATTTCATTTATTTTTATTAAAAAACCGTTAAACGTGTTATTTTAATGGTGACAATAGTTGAGGTGCTACGTTTCTCCATTAAATCCTGTCCGTCGATCTGATTGACCATCGCAGATTGTGACATCTCCCACAACGTAGAGCGAGAAAAGCCCACAGCTTAAACGCCACGTAGCATTTAGGGGCAATTATTGGGTGCAATCACGAGGCCCCTCGTGAAACGGGCAGTTTATTTTTATATAATTAAAGAAAGAGAAAGTTTGGGATATTTTATTAGCTGCCCAAGATTCACGGTCAAGGGTTTCGGGCAAGGGAGCAGTTGTCTTGGGATCTGAGCCCCGCATGTACATACTGGTCCCTCGAGCGGGCCCTACGACTACACGGTTCGTTGGTTCTATTTAGTCCCTGTTATATATATATATTTTTAAAAATATCGGTTTATATAATGAATATTTAAAGAATATATGATTAAAAATTAAGAATTTTTTTTGAATTTATGCGTAAAATATTTTACTGTGTGAATATAAAATTGGTACTAAAAAAAAAAGTTTTGAAAAAATGAGAGAGAAACAAATAGCTTATATTTGTTGTGGGACTCAACTTTGTGATGTGGGGGCTTGGTCTTATGCAACTCCAAAGTGTTACATTTAGTGATGACAATGGGCCGAGTCAAGTCGATTCGGCCCTTTAAACCCACGAGCTCGGTTCGGACCACGAGCTCATGAGCTCAGAGCCGAGCCGCGAGCCCCCGAGCTTTTTGATTATTATTATTATTTTAACTTTTTCGCTTTTTTTTTCTTTAATTTTTCCTGAGCCGCTCGCGAGCTAGGCTCGGCTCGTCATTTGATGAGCCCGAGCGGCTCGCGACTCGTGCTTTCACCAGTCGAGCGATCGAGTCGACGAGCCGCTCGCCCCGTTTGCTATCTCTAGTTATAATGGGACGAGTAACAAGTTCGGGTGAGATATCCAGAGAAATCAAGAAATTTGGGTCATGAAATTAGAATTTGGTCTTGACAGTGTTGTGAAAAATAATAAGTACATTTTTTTAGTCTAACTGCTTATGAAACTGTGCCAATTGGAAGCCTGTAAAAAGATCTTGAAAGTTTCCATGTACGTGTTGCATTATTTGACTGTGTTTGCTTCAATGTTATGAAAATTAGTCCACGTTTGCCCATTTTCTAATTTTTAAAAATTTATTTTCGATTATATATTTGATGGGATGCATAATATTTATCTATTTTTAATCATATATTTTATCAATTTTTATTAAAATCTACTAAAATTTAATTTTTACCTAATTCGAACAGAGACTTAATCGATTAATTTGATTAAACATTGAAATTATAATTCGTTATATGTAAAAAATTGAAAAAAAATGGTAAACCATTTCAAAAAAACTCAAGAACCAATAGATTTACATCAATAATCAATCAATTCATCTCGAGATTTTTTTTTTTTTTTTTTTAATCACTAGTTCTACACATTCAATTCATCGATTGACCCTTTACTTTTGGAGAATCGATGCTTGAGTTGATTTTCAAAATATATTTTACATTAGATACCTTATTATTATACAAGACAGTGTCACGATTTCAAACTTTGCTTTAATAGCATATTAGGTACTATTATTTATTTTTATTTTATCTTGTTCAATAATACGAGCCATAAGTATTTACATACTTAGGTGCTTACAATCCTAGATTGCATTGTTTACTATAAAATGTTGAAATCTAGAAGTATAAGATTCCATTAAGTAGGTTAGGTTAGGGTGGGGTGGGGTGGGGGCAAATTAATTAATTGCTAATAACTTTACTTTTTAACTAGAAAACACCTTTTGTGCCCAAACAGATACAATGTACCGATGAAGTCTATGATTTATTGTTCAATAGAATTATGAAGCATTTTAACGTATTGAAGGCAAACAATAGCCCACATGGTACATTGTCCAACGAATTTAAAATTCGTATTTATAAATTGAACAGTGTGACAGTGACTCCATTGCTCATACGCAACTATTCATTAATTACTTGGTGATGCTCAGACGATAAATCAATGAGGTCACTTGTATGTAAATGAATGATAATCAGGATTGATGATGAATAGCACTAACCTATTCAATGAATAATGCGAGAAATTTTCTCCATCTGATGTAGCTGATGAAATAAATAATATGATCAATTTAGTGCATAAATATTAGGAACAATCGTAGTTAAGGTAATAAATATTTCATTTAGTAGAAAACTTAATCTAAACCTTCTCCTCCCCTACGCTTACCTCATCTCCCTTACATCACATAAACCAAACCAAAGTACACCCATCGTATCGTCGGCGGTGGCCGCATCACCACTAAAGATTTGGGAAAAAAAGGTGTTTGACCCCTAGTTTTTAGAAAGAATTAGTTTTTGAATATTGATTGATGAGAAAATGTGTGGTGAAAAAGTGTGGCCCCAATTTAGAGTGTGTTTGATGCACATTTTTTAGGAGAGTACATTTTTGGTGATAAGATGGTGAATATGTGATTGAAAAAAAAAAAGGAAAAGTTACTGATGTGATGAAAAATATTATTTTATTGAAGAATATATTGTTAAAAATAAGTAGAAGAGTGAAAATGTTCCAAGTGGGCTTAGTGACAAAGTTGATTAGTTTATTTCACAAGTCTTTGGTCGTCCATACACCACCAAACTTCACCCCGCCTTTCTCTCTCCTTGCCCCCTCTATTATCATTATATAAAACCACCATTCCTCCTATTGCTTCCCCTCACAATCCCCACTTCTCCACCATTTTCTTCACAGGAAACATCCACCAATCACTACCAGTTTCTATATCTCCACAAAAAATGAGGTCAGCATCTGCTGTATACTACGCTGGATGTGAAGATGACCACCATCAACCCCATTTTCTTGATTCTTGCTTTCTTTGCCACAGATCACTTGGCCACAACAGTGACATCTTCATGTACAGGTTAGCCAAGAATTTAATAAATTGTTAAATACTCATTATTTTGTGCTTAAAACTCTTTTTAGTACACAATACTAAACAAGATTTTAACTTTTTTTCTTCAATAGTGTTGAGTATCTATGGATGGTTCGATTTTGTTTTTGGCACATGAAAAAGTATCTGATATGTATTGAAATATTGTGTTGCAGAGGGAATACACCATTTTGTAGCCAAGAGTGCAGACAAGAGCAGATAGAAACAGATGAGGCCAATGAAAAAAGATGGAAAATTTCTTCTTCTTCTTCAAAGAGAAGCGATCACTCTAAAGCTAAAGAAAATGATACCAAGAAAGTTGTACGGACAGGCACAGTTGCAGTGGCTTAAATGCAAAATATTAACAAGAAAATAATTAGTAATCTTCTAATATCCAAGGCATCTGATGCAGCTGTATACAGATGGAGGCAGGCACAGAACAAGAGAGAGTCCATGTCCTATCAGTATCACACAATTTTGATCTATCTTTTTAAAATCAATGGCCTTTTGATGTTTATATATATATATAAATCAGTGACCTTAATTGGGATGCTATAAGGTCTTTGTAATTATGTTTTATCTGTGAAAATGAAAGCATAATCATAAGGTTTTTGCAGCTAATTATTTACTTGTTGGGATCATGTTACTATGAAAATAAATTTTTTCAACAAGTTTGGTTATAAAATTGAAGAAAAAGTGTTATAATAACACTTAAGTTTACTTGTGTGATTGCAAAAGGATTTATGTAATTTGAAAAAATGGCTAATTTATTGATGTTGTAATTTACTTGTACAAGTGTGTAGTATAGTTTTGAGGGTTTGTGTTGAAGACTTCTTTTTCTACTCATTGATTATTCACTGTCAAGAACAAAAAAAGGAAGAAAAATATATATTTTCAATCATGCTAAAAAGTTGGGGATTATATAAGAAAGTGAGACTTTAGGGCTATTTTGTAATGGTGCAGAATAGAAGGGGTGTATTGCTTGGGAAATTGTAAATTTATACAGACAAATATCATACACACTCCTCACCTTTATGACAATATCAAAGACACCTCTCAAGTCTAAAAAAATTACTAACACGATGTACACTAATTTTGAGTATCATATTCGCTCCACGGTCACCTTTAAAACTAATTAATGATTGTGTTGGGTTTTCTGACCTAAATCCGATCCAAATTGGGTATAGGACTTCACATTTTGGAGTCTTAGGTTTGAAGATGTCAAAGTAGGGTCCAAGAAGAAAAACAGGTAGATTGACGGGGCAGATGGATGCCCACCTCTCGCTTGAGCGAGAGGAGCAAAATTGGAACAGGGAGTCTGTCGCCCTATCACCTGCTTATTGCTCGAGGCTCGAGCGACGTGCCCTGAATTTCTTTCCTTATTTTTCAGTTTTACATGATTTTTGATATATTTTCCATATTTTAGATTTATTCTAAGGTTTGGATGTGTCTCCTATAAATAGTAAACTTTTCATTCAGTTTAAACAGTTCATAGTAGTAAAAAATTGCAGAAGTTATATTTTTCTTGTTCTTGTTTATTTGTTTATGCGATCTATACTTCATATCATACTACATCATCTCTTCTAATTGCTAACAAGTGGTATCAGAGCCAACGTTCAGCAGTTCTGCAGAGCAATGATTTGATTGTTTGAGGTTTTTTGTTATCAATGACTGCCATGAAATATGATATTCTGCTGTTGGATCGCAGTACAAAATTTTCATTGTGGAAAGTGAAGATGAGAGCTGTATTAGCGCAGATGAATTTGAATGATGTTTTGTTGGGATTTGATAAGATGCACATAACTTGGACAACAGAGGAGAAGCAACGGAAGGATCGCAAGACACTTTAGCATATTCATTTTCATCTATCTAACAACATTTTTCAGGACGGCTTGAAGGAGAAGACATCAGCTGCATTGTGGTTGAAACTGGTGCAATTATGCATAACCAAAAGTCTGACCAAAAAATTACATATGAAGCAGAGGTTTTATTGTCATTGCATGGTAAAAGGTCGATCACGAGAAGATCATCTGACTGTGTTTATGGAGATTGTCGTTGATTTGGAGATGTTAGAGGTAAAATATGATGAATAGGACTTGGCCTTTATCCTGTTGTGCTCGCTGCTTGGTTCATTTTCGTCGTTTAGGGACACTATTCTGTACAGTCGTGACACATTCACCATTGAAGATGTGTATGATGCCTTGTTCTTAAAGGAGGAGATGAAACAACTGGTTGGAGTTGGTTCTGGAGATGATGAAGTTCTTGTGGTTTGTGGTGATTAGCGAATGGGTAAATCGATGGTGGATTTCAACAATTAGGTATGTTTTTACTATAAAAAGAAATGACACATCAAGAGGGATTGTGAGAAGTTGCAGGGTAAAGATAATTCAGCTGCAAATCGAGGGAGGTACTAGAGATTTCAGGTGAAGCAGACATCGCAGAGGACTTTGTAAGTGAGGTAAATCTTTTGACGATTTCTGACGTGGAATCCAAGTCTGACGAGGAGTGGCTTTTAGATATAGTTTGTGCGTTTCATATCATCATATGAGTCCCAATCCGAATTTGTTTAAATGATATGAAACGGTGACGCAATGTGCTGTTGTCATGGGAAATGATGTATCTTGTTAGGTAGCTGGTATTGGGAGAGTCAGATTGAAGTTGGTTGATAGAACTATCAGAACACTTGGCCAAATTCGATATGTTCCATATATGAAGAAGAACATCATCTCGCTGAGTATCTTGGATTCAAGAGGGTATACATTCTTTGGTGCAGGTGGAGTCTTGAAGGTCCAGAAGGGTGTCCATGTTGTATTGGAGAGGTGGAGAAAGGCCCAGTTATACATCTTGTAAGGTTGGGTAGAATTAGTGAAGAAACATCAGCACAAGTTTGGTACCGTGGTGGATATACAGTTTGATACAGTTCCGTTGGGAGTTGGCTCTGAGTCTATTTTAGAGAATACTACATTGTCGAGTTTGAGAGATATTAGTAATTCTATTTTGCCACCAAAGTCTACGGTTCCATTGTATTCAACGGTTAGGGAGAGACCTATTGGAAATAGGTACGAGGATGCTGATCTGAATGTGCATGCTTTTGGAGTTGTTGAAGGTGACGAGTCTAGTCATGGGCCTTTAGTTAAAGCATTTAGTGGTGATTCTACTACAGGTTGTGTTTCGACCCTGTTTGGTAAATTTTGAATTCGAGTTCAATGTGTTTCGCTGTAGTCGGACTTATTTTTCCAAGTGGAGAAATTTTGGAGTCTCATTCGTTGCATCAGAATTTGTGTCAAGGTGGATAATGTTGGGTTGTATGACCTAAATCCGGTCTAAATTGGGTATATGACTTTGCGTTTTGGACTATTGGGTTTGAAAATGTCAAAATAGGGTTTAAAAAAGAAAAAAAGGTGAATTGACAACTCTAGACGGATGCCCACCTCTCGCTTGAGCGAGATGAGTGAAATTAGAGCAGGGAGTCTGTTGCCCATCGTCGCTCGAGCGACGGGCAACAAATTTCTTTCCTTATTTTCGATTTTATGCTATTTTTGACCTAGTTTTCATATTTTAGGTTTATTATAGGGTTTTGACATGTCTCCTATAAATAGTACACTTTTCATCCAATTTAAACAATTCATAGCAGTAGAAAATTGCAGAAATTGTATTTTCTCTCCATTGGTTATCATTAATAAAATATTCTATTCCTCTGCTAACTTTATCTTCTTGTTTGCTTCTTTTTAAAAAAAAATCTTTTTCTTGTTTATTTGTTTGTGCGATCTATACTTCATATTGCGCCATATCATCCCTTCTAATTGCTAATAGATTGTTAATACCAAAATTGTCATTAAAAACAACATATAAAGCAACATGCCCTCTAACATTAATTTGGCCATAAAATCACAATCTATTATCAAAACCTACACTAATTAGTTAACTTTATCATCCATGCCATTAAGCTCAACTATAATTCTTCGTTTTTTCACTTCCCAACTAGTTCCACATATCCTGTCTTGAATGGTAAATTGGAAAGATATGAGGAACATGACCCCACCCTCGAATCCCCGAACTCGTCTGAATCTCTTTATATTATTTTTATTTTCACGCTTTATAATCAAAATTATTTTTTGAAATTATTTTTTATGTAAAATGGAATGGCAAATGAAGACATTCAATCCCGCCTCGTTGCATCCCTATTTATTGATGAAATCGTTTGTGAATTATACAATTGCAGCAGTGATATCTAAGAAATTTCAGAAAACAAGTACCTTGGATACAACTGTAATTGGAATGGTCCACTTAAATCAATAAATAATTTTACATATAAAGTAATAATCAAGAAAATTAGTATGACTAGTTTTTTATAATAAGCTGAGACGTTTTTATAAAAGAACCAAATAAAAAAACAGATAGTATGAAAGAAAATTGGAAAAACCTCCCTTGAGGTTTATGATAATTACGGAGGCCTCCCCACTGTTTTCATAAATTTCATAATCCTCCCCTCGTAGTATACCATTCTCTCCTCATGCTATATATATAGGCCCCGTTCGGTAGGGATTAAAATTCAAGTCCCACTCGAAAATATAGTCGTTATTGGGCCCCACTCGAAAATATGACCGTTATTGGATCTCACTCATCTAATAAATCGAATAGATTAATCAACCACGTCAACTCGATAGGCGTTACATCAAAGAAAAAAAAGGAGAAATATAAAAGTTTGCATCCATTTAGATATGAAAAGAAAATATTCCAACAAAATATAATTTTTCGAGACATATACATTCCTTTTTTTTTTAGCGCGTTGCAATATGTTTTTCTTCGACAATCAATTTTTTTCGAGAAGGATCTCAAACAAAGTAAATTAATGTTCGAACTCTCAATAGTTGTCTTCGGAATTTAATCAAAAACTTCTATTTAGCATGTATACATGTACCACCGCAATACAATTCTATGTGTACATGAATCATAACAAATGCTTAGATCCATCTTCTTACTCAAAGTTTACTGGAAAATAATTAGAGTATCAAAATTCAATAAACCATTCAACAAACGAATGAATTTACATGTCAATCAATTAAATAAAAATTAATAACGATACTATCAGTATAATCCAAATTCCTGTTTGATTGAGATTAAAATCATATTTTAGTAGATTTTTATAAAAATTTATAAAAAGTTGTGAGTCAGATTTTAATTTCTACCAAATAAAGGCTAAGTATTGAATCATTCATAAAAAAATACTTAACTTTTTTTTTTTCTGCCTTAGTCGATGTATCTTGTCATCCACAAGTTAAAATTACTTATTCTCTGGGAAATTACAAAAAATCAGGTGTTTGAAGATTGTAATTCAAAAATCAGGGACCAAGTTTCATTATTCAAAAATCAAGTAATATATTTTAATACTAACCCTAGTTTATCAATCTCACACTCTCTCTCTCTATCTCCTCGCTCCTCCTCTCCCTCCCCTTCCCCGTCTCCCTCCCCTCCCTCTTGTCTCTCAGGGTCGCGACACTGCCGGTAACAGCATTTTGACGCTGCTTTGAACGGCGACAGTGTGCCGTTCGCAGCAGGCCGCTGTGCTGCTGCGAACGGCAGCGACGTTGCCGTTCGCCGCTGTCGGTTGCAGTTTAGTGTGTGTGCAGTGAACGGGGAGCTGAAGTTTAAGAGAGAATGGATGGTTTTGGTGTGTGTGTGCGCGCGCGTGTGCATTGTGGCTGCGTGGTGGTTATAGTGGAGCTGAAGTTTAGGAGAAAACGGATGGTTTTGGTGTGTATGTGTGCTGTGGCTGCGTGGTGGTTACAGCGGAACTGAAGTTTAGGAGAAAACGGGCGGTTTTGGTGGCGGCTTTGGTGGTGTTTGGGTAAAGATACTATGACTGCTGTTGGGCGTCCGACTTTGACGATTGGTGGTTTGTGCTGTGGGTGTGTGTGCAGTGAACGGCAGCTGGCGGAGTGGAGTGTGGTGGGTTGATAGGTCTAGTTCTCGTTTGATGGTGGTGTTGCTAGTGGTGGTGATGTGTTCATGGTGTTTGATAGCGTCCAAAAGACGTATCAAATAATATTCCTTACTTAACTTAAATGTGTCGTCTTAAATAGTAATATGGCAAGTAAGGGTCATTCCCGCAGAGGATTGTTTCAATTTAATCAATTGCAAACTAGAAAATAAAATCAAAAGTAAAATACGACATTAATTAAATGAGGGGGATTTTTGGTTTGTTAAACTAACGAAAACAATAAATTCAAAACGGAAAAGACTTGAATTATGAAATAAACAAAGTAGTTTTTTTTTAAATCAAAGATGTGAAAATGTGATTGGGGGGATGCTTCGTTACCACGAGAATGATTTTCATATCAATTACCACAATAGATTTTCGTTCTCTAGATTAACAACAATTCGAGAATAATTACAAGCTCAATTATCTCAATCTCTTCTTACATATTAATTGAATAAAACAAGCTCTTTACTCAACCCTATTCATTAAACAACCTAGAACAAGTTCTCTAGATTTAATTTAACAAAAGCATTACGACAAAAGAGATTAATTGAATTAAGGGCAAACTCACAAGCTCGGTTTACTTGCTTAAGTGTTAATCCACATACATTCAATAGAAAATTCCTCATAATCCATTGGAATGTAATTGCCACAAGGTTTTAGAATAAATAGCGATTACGTACTATAAATTCCAAAATAGCATTCATTGAAACAACTCAATCACTTAGTTGTACACCTAAACAATCAAGTATAACTAAATCAACATTTAAATCAATGGATTAAACACATTAATCAAGAGAACTATAATGCACAATTTAATTAAAAATCATAACTCGGCTTGGAATCACCCCCAATCACAAATATATTTAGTTATCCATTGAATACTCACAAATAACAACCAAATTCTTAAAACTCATTAATGGAAAATAAATTAGGGAATAGAAAAAAACTTATGGATAAATAGAATATCAATGGGTCTTCTTCTCCAAGCTATCCACCATTGCCAAGCTCCAAGACTTGTCCAAGAATACCAAAAAGAAATTAAAATAAAAGAAGAAAAGAGAAAAGAAAAGAAAAGGATTGAAAAATGAAGAGAAATAGTTGCTGGACGTCTTTTCTCCCTTGCTGGCCGTTTTTCCTCTGCTGGTTATATAAAATAGGGCTGAATGTGTGTTTTAATTCAAAACCTAAGGAATAATTGCAGTCCAAGTCCTCCAACTATCAAAAAGTGATAATTTTGGTCCCCAAACTTTGAAATTTTTGCATCTTTGGTCCTTTTTGCTCATTACTCGTATAAATTCCTTCTAATCATCATTCAAACTCGGGTTTTCACCTACACAATAAAAATAACTAAATTAAGTATTAAATTGCCAATGAAAACTCACAAATATCTAAATTTAATGGTCCGAATAAGTGCGAAAACCCGCACTTATCAGTGTTGTGTTGTTATTGTTGGCGGTGGTGGTTGTGGCAGTGGCGACGAGATTAAGAGTGTTTGTGATTTTGATTTTGTGACTAAAACTATAATATGTGACCTTAAAATTCAGTAATCTGTGACTAAAAATATAATTCGTAACTAACCATTTTGTTATCTGTGACCTAAAAATTATATAATCTGTGACAGTAAAAAAATCTGTGACCAGTTAATTTGAAATTTTTTGACTGTGTGACCTATAAATTTTGATACGTGACCAACTAATTTTGGAATTTGTGACCAACGAATTAATTGTGACCTATAAAATTTTTGAACTGTGACCGCTGGAATAATTGTCGGAATCGGAACAGTAGTCAGAATGGTCGTCGGAACGATCGCCGAAGAAGAGTGGTGGTTGGAACGGTCGTCGGAATAGACCCCAGAACAATAGGGGTGGTGCAGGTAGGGTGAGTTAAATATATTATTTAATAATTAATTAATAAATATATTTTTAATTAACAAATAAATACTTGAGTTTTACATTTTGAAACTTGATACCTGAAAATTGAATTGTGTCAAAGTTAACACCTGATTTTTCAATTTTTCCCTTATTCTCGTGTATTTTTGTAGCCAAGAGGATGATACAAATCAATGGGCTTTTGCTATTATTACATAAATGGGCCATCATCTGATGGGCTTAGACAAAATGCAGTTCAGCCTAATGGATTGACCCAAATCCAAAAGCCTATTATTAATGGACCGGTAACCATTTCACTGTCTTTCCGATGCACATTTCAAACGTTAATTTTCCCTTCTATTCTTTTGACGGGAATGTGCCAGCAGCACAAGCTAAAACCCTCTTCAGACGCCGTTGTCGGAAGCCACATCGACGACGAAAACCCAGGTGAACTCTCCGGATGTCTGGCACTGTGCGCCGGCTTCACATCACTCTCAAGGTCTGTAGCTCTTTCTCACTCTGCGCTTTTCTCTCAACTTCACAAAACCAACTTCTGCATTCTCTCTCTGTTCCAAAACAGACCCTAGAAACTTCCGAGTTTAATCAATCTTCTTACCTCAGTAGCTCAAATTCTCTTTCTTTTGATTCCAAATTTGACTTTCTTGAACAATTTTCGCCCTTCGAGAATTTTTTTAACGCTTCAAGCACTCTGGTTAATTCGAATGAGAGGCGTAAAATTGCTTTTGGAATAGCAAAAATGATCAAACAAGAAAAGGGTTATCTCTTACAGAAACTGGCCAATAATTTCTGCCCTTATATACTTGTAGAAATCATGAAAATGCTTGAAGAACGGCAGGTGGCGTTTGCGTTTTTCAAATTTGTATTGAAAGATAATTTGGAAAGTGTGATCTGGAAAAGTTGCATTGCTGCACATTTGTTAGCAGCTGAGGACTTGAGGTTTCTAGCACAAGATGTGCTTACATGGGTGATTAGGAGAACGGGGGAGGATAGGAGTAATAAGGTGGTGGAGTTTATGTGGAGAGAACATTCTAAGTATGAGTCAGATTTTTCCGTTCTTAATTCATTAATGCGTTCGTTCACAAATGCAGAGATGGGATCACAAGCAGTAGATGTATTGGGGAGGATGAGGAAGACTGGTAGCAGTCCAAATATATCAGCCATTATCTCTCTTTTAAAGCTGTTGCTAAGGGTTGGTGATTATGGAAGTGTCTGGAAGTTGTTCAGGGATATGGTTAAAAGAGGACCCCGTCCTTCAGTGTTTATTTATAATGTCATGATCCTCGGTTTCTGTAGAAGAGGATGTGTTAGGATTGGAGAAAGTTTGTTGCATGTAATGAAGAAATTTAGATGTGAACCAAATGTTTATACATATAACATTTTGATCAATGCATATTGTGTTAGGGGGTGGACTTCGGATGCTCTAAATTGGGTGCGGATGATGGTTGAAAGTGGTTGCAAGCCAAGCACTGTTACATTTGGGACGGTTATCAGTGCCTTCTGCAAGGACGGTAACATTGTGGAAGCAAGAAATATCTTCGACGGAATGCAAGAGATGGGCGTGTTGCCCAACACCATATCGTACAATACTTTGATGAATGGCTATGTCAAGGCGAGAGAAGTCTATCAGGCAAATATGCTTTATGAGGAAATGAGAAGCAAGGGTGTGGCACCTGATAGTATAACTTTTAACATTTTAGTTTCCGGGCATTATAAGTATGGAACGAAAGAGGATGGTGACAAAATTTTGAGGGATTTATCCTGTAATGAGTTGATTCCAGATTGTTCGCTGTATGATATATCAATATCGGGGTTATGTTGGTCTGGAAGAGTAGAGGAAGCCTTGGAATTATTAGAAAATATGCTTGAGAAAGGGATACCTCTTAGTGTAATTGCATTTAACTCCATTATTACTGCTTACAGTGAAGCAGGTTTAGAAGACAAAGTTTTTGAAGTTTACAACATAATGATAAAATTTGGTCTAACTCCTTCAGCTTCCACACGTACTTCACTGCTCATAGGTTTGTCTAAAGTAGGGAGGCTCCAAGAAGCTATGGATCTCATGATTAAGATGATCAAGAAGGGTTACCCTATCAATAAAGTGGCCTTCACTGTTGTTCTAGATGGATACTTTAAGAAAGGGGACATGGTGGGAGCTCAGATTGTGTGGGAAGAGATGGAAAAAATTGGAATGGCTCCTGATGCTGTTGCTTTTTCTGCCTTCATTAATGGACTTTGTAAAGCTGGCTTTGTTGAAGAGGCATATGATGCATTTTTGAAAATGACTAGGAAAGGACTTGTCCCTAACAACTTTGCTTATAATTCTTTAATTTCTGGTTTTTGTAACTCTGGAAAATTAAATGAAGCGTTGAAGTTGGAGAGGGAGATGAGGCAGAGGGGTCTGCTCCCAGATGTTTTCACCATTAACATTATCATCAATGGGTTCTGCAAACAGGGAAGAATGAAGTTGGCTACGGATACTTACATGGAAATGCATAAACATGGTTTAGCAGCAGATATTGTGACTTACAACACTTTGATTAGCGGATATTGCAAGGCATTTGACCTGATAAACGTAGACAATTTTGTGAACAGAATGCACGCTAGTGGGTGGGACCCGGATATTACAACATATAACATACGACTTCATGGTCTCTGCAGTAGTCAGAGAATGAATCTAGCTGTTATGATGTTTGATGATCTTATTTCTACTGGCATGGTTCCAAATACAGTTACGTACAACACTCTGATGAATGGCATTTGTAATGACATACTTGACCGTGCAATGATTTTGGCAGCTAAATTGCTTAAGATGGGATTTGTTCCAAATACTGTTACAACCAACTTACTGCTGTCTAATCTAATCAAACAAGGGTTACCTCAGAGGGCTATGATGTGGGGGCAGAAGTTGAGTGAGATCTCCTTTGACTTTGATGAAATAACATACAAGATACTGGACAGAGCATATCATGATTCACAAGTAGATGCTGAATATACTCAACAAATAACGGGAAAAAGTCTCTTCATAGACTTTCTCATGTACATAACCTATGACTATATACATAGAAATAGATTTAACCATAGCATGAGGTTTAATTCTCTTGAGTTGATTGATGGTGGATTCAATGTGATCAACAGACAAGTTTAAACTGAACAGGAATAAGACACAAGACTTGCGAGAAATTGTTGTGGATCAGGAATGTGAGTATATGGATTCCTGGATGTGTCTTCCTTAGGCTTTGGAACGACGAGGTGGGAATTTATCATTGAAGGACGCTCCAGACAGAACCATGATTGAATTTAAAAATCGAAATGAAAAGGGAGTGTGTAACCATACTGGTATCAAAAATTTTGGAAGGTATTTTCCATTTTAGTATATTTTGTGCTGCAAATTTCTTGAAATTTCTTGAATAATGACTAACTTTCAACTGCAAAGCTGATTCAACTCCTGGATTTTCTATTAGGATAGCATAAATCGTTGCTTCACAGCTATCATTGTTTTAATTTTGGCTGCTACCATTATACACCTGTCTTGGCTTACGTCACACTGTATTTTAATTATTGACGAATGCAGTTAGGCTGAGTTTTCTAAGATTGACTAATAACTAATTCTTATTGTAGACATTTCTTAATAAATTGAAATGTGAAGAGTTGTTGTTATCCCTAATTTGTGATTTGAATGTGGCTAAATAGTTTTGTAACAAATGTCTAGGTGTGGGTTGTTATAATTACTTAAGTTGAGATCCACTTTTAGGGTTTGATTTTATAATTTTAAAATTTTTACACAACTACTGAGAATGGTTTCGAAATCTAATAAACAGAATGAGCAAGAGAATGCTGTTAACTTTAAATGCATCAAAAGTAATTTATATTTGGGGAAAAGGAAAAGGGCCATTTTCTAGTGGTGGTGAATTTTTCTTGTCTTGAATCTCATTTCAGCTAGGCATCATCTGATCAGATTATGTTCAATTTGTAGTTAACCTATCAAATCTTGTCATTCTAGTGCTTATCATCTGCCAAGTAGGGACATATCTCGTCAAATTTTGAGCGGAAGAGACTGGCAGTTGCTGAAATAGGTCCAAAATCCTTTTAAGTATTAATAAAGGCCTAGGTTGGTAAAAGTTCTGTTGAGTTAGTAAATGTGTTCTGTCATGTGATTTTTTATTTTTATTTTTCGATGGAGAAATAAATTTAGGAGAGATTTTTGCCACATGATCAAACACCTTGATTTAAAGCTCATCACCGTCACTGTCTTTATATATTTTATTTATTCATTTTTCCTAGATTTTATATTTAAAGTTTCGACTAAATTTTTGTTTTGGTACAAGTGAAATTCCTCTGAATGATGAGTTCTTGAGTTTGGTAGTTATAGATTTTTGTGCTCAAGTGAGTTTACTCTTTCTTCTTAGTACCTCTTCTTGATTCTGTTCAAATTTTTTGTTATCATTCTGGAACCTGCCGAGTTTGATGAATGAGTAATAACTTTCTAATTGTTCGTTCTGTAAAATCTTACTGTTAGGCTGCTTGTTGATTTTCTTATAAGGAAGGTTTATTCACTTTTGCTTATTTCTTTCCTGAGCATAAAACTGCGAAAGCATGATTATTGTTCCTTCATGTATTTAGACTACAGATGCTCGTTTTGGGAATTTCTCCTGAACTGGATCAAGTAGGCAAAATATTCCCAATATCGAGCTATCGAAGTGATATTCACCCAGCAGAAGAAGCCTTATGATTGTAGGTTAGTATTTTTTCTCAAGAGAATAAGATGTAATATTAACTATTTGCATCCTGCACGTGTTATGTAGTTTTTGTCTAGAAAATAATGAGATCACCCGCAGATATTAGTATGAAATGTGCTTTTTATGTTGAGATGAAAAAGCTTGTACTAAGAGATTATTGTTCAAATGCTTTTCCATCAAATACTTTCTAAAAATTGTCCAGAAACTATATAATTATTTAAAATACGTATTTTCCTCTTCAACAATCATTTGTTTCTGAAACTCTTCCTGATATTCAAGAATGAAATATTAGTACGAGTTCCTTGTCAACTTTTTGCAAATTTGGTCAATAGGGTTTCTATTTCCTGGAGAATCAGTTGGGGTGATAAACAGATGTGCAAATAAGATTGACAAATTCAAACTCAATATCTGGAAGTTCTCATCAAAAGCGGGTATGCTCTTCTACACTAACAGTTTTAAGTACAAGTTTGTAATTTCCAGATGCTTAATTAGCCTTTGAGTGAATTTTTTTTCGACTTACATTGCCTAATAATTCATGGCAATGTCTTAGGCTGTGCCAGATGATTCGACGAATGGTTAATGAAGATTATTGCAAAAAAATTGCAAACTAAAGTGGCAGCCGTCTGCAAGACACAGTTTTTACAGAAAGTTGTTGCAGCTCAATAGCCAATTACACAATAATTATTTAATGGGGTTAGATTTGGTGTAGGAAGTTGTGTATGCAATTTTACCCAAAATTGCTGCAGCTTATTTATTTATTTTTCATTTTTTCTGGATCAAAGTCTACTTTGAATTTGGTATGTCCACACTTCTTGATAGAGTTCAAATTTGTTGTACATTTTCTTCTGGTTTGTTAATAAATTACTCTGATAAATAGTCTCTGGCTTGTGATCCAACTGAGACGAGAATTTTTGTTGTGATTCAATAACATCTGAGAATTCTAAATTAGAGGTTTTTTACTTTTTTCATCTATTTTCTTGTTTCCTTTTTAAGTTTCAGGTACCTTTTTCATCTATTTTCTTGTTTCCTTTTAAGTTTCAGGTACTTAACGTGTCGCATCAGACAATTAATGCCACACATATCTGTGATATAAACTGTAAACACTGGCTTACAGTATCCCAACCGGCTCTGGCCTGGCGCGGGCATACTTTTTAGGCATGCTGGACCAAAAGAATTCTGGGCCTGGCATGGCCTGTACTGCATTTCATTGGGCCTACGGGTTTTACAATGTACCACACATTTTGACATCTCTACTTGTAGGTCCCGAAGTTAATGCTGTAGGTTGTAATAGATACTAGCCATGGTTATCAGGTTTATACTCAAATATATGCAACACAATCTGATTAAGATGAGAGAAATTGGAAGAGAAAGTGAAGTGCAGATGGTCAGGGCTATTTTTTGTTTTGCAATGGCTTTTGTGTCATAGACAAGTACAAATCCTCTGAACTCTGAGAGCCATATGCAGAAATATATTCTTCTCCAATAAAATTTTCATTACAAGTAAAAGCTGAAGACTGCATACCCCGGATATGTTTCATCATCAGAATGTCGATATTTCAATTGCATTTCTACTAATTGACTATTACATTTAGTAGGGCTGTGAGCAAAAATCGCAAAATCGAAAAATCGAACCGAAATCGCATTTTAGAAACCGTCGGTTTGGTGCCACGTGGACCCGTCAACGAAATGGTTTTGAACCAAACCAAACCGGTCAAAAATGGTTTGGTTTAGGTTTGAGAATTTTAATTGCGGTTTAAAACCAAACCGGACCGGTGAAAAAATATATAAAAATAAAAAAATAAAAATAATGATTTTTTTTAAATTCATCCAAATATGCAAAAATTCAATATTTTTGTCATTTGTATGTATTTTTGTCAATTTATAATTTTCTATTACATATATATTATTATTACCAAATAATCCTAATTTATATCTAATAATTTCAAAACTAACATAATCTATCAAAAATCATTTTCCTCTTTAGAATTCAAATTTTTACAGTTGCTTCTGAGTCTGCATTCTCAAATGGAGGTCGGATACTTGATTCCTTTAGAAGTTTATTAGGTGCAAGGATTGTTGAGGTTTGTATGTGCGGAAAGAATTTGTTGCAAATTAAGAATGGACCTATAGTGTTGTGTCAATATTTAGATGAAGTGGAAGCATTTGATGATTCAATGAAAGTTGTGGCAGGTGGTTTATATTTTCTATTACCATATTTTTAAAGATTCTCTTATCTATCTAGTATCCAATACTATGATGATATAACGAATGCATTTGTTTGACAATGGAGACTATGAATCATGTGTGACAACAATTGGTGTTTGAGTATATGTGAGAAACTAAATTCGTAACAAAATACAACGGTAAGCTTGTGTAATTGTTATGTTTAGATATTACAAACAATTGATTTATTATTATTGTTGGTTATTCTCTCTGTCTAATCAGTAGTTTTATTTTCAGATATGATTATCACGGGGTCTTATTGAACATCATTATATTTTTTGGGCTTTATATTTAGTTTAGTAGACTTGAATTGTAAGTTATCGTAACGTCTAGCCTAAAATGACAAACAAAAACTATATTTTAATTGATATTTAAATTTGTAGTAGATATATTTAGTTTGTTTTAGATTTATTGCTAATAAGATATAAATATATATTGAATTCAATGAATTAATGTCATAAAAGTAGACAAACAAAAAAATATACGGTGAAACTGACGGTTTAAAACCGGACCAAACCGTTAGGTTTAGGTTTTGAGTTTTTTTAAACCGTTCAAAATGGTTTGGTTTAGGTTTTGGTTTTTCTCAAACCGGTCTAAGCGGTTTGGTTTGAAAATTTGTCAAAAACCACAAAAATCGGACCGCTTACACCCCTAACATTTAGCACGATCATATAATCAAATTTATTGAATTCGGGTTACACCACTTGACGTGCACGTTAAGTACACCAAGTTGATTGATGACTTGAAAATCAGATTCGAAGTCCAAAATCGTGAATCTTCTACCAGCTCTGTTCAACATAATATTGTTAAGAAAACTGCTTGCTTATGTCACTTTGGATCTCTGCATGAACATAAACCTTCTTCTACTAATACCCCCTACATTTTCACTTATTTTAGCCAAGTGTGCCATACGCCTTTTGGCCGATTCCGAGATTCTCGTATGTTTCTCGGGCTTTTCTTCTAATGGTTTATCTTCAATGCACTCGAACTGGTTCGCAGATGGGCTTTCCACACCGGATTCCTGAACTATTTGCTTTAAAGTTTCCACCACTTCGCTCATCTTCGGTCTATCCTTTGCACTTTTTACCAAACAACTATTAGCTAATTTTGCAATTTTCCGAGCTACAGTGAGTGAATACTGACTTTCGAGTCTTGGATCCATTATCATGCCAAATTTCCTACTATCAGCAGGGTACTGCTTCACCCATTCCAAAAGTATCTGTTCCAATCTTGGTCTATCTCTATCGAGCGAACGTCTACCTGTCAATATCTCGTACAATACAACGCCAAAACTCCATACATCACTCTTAGAAGTGAGATGACCTGTCTCAATGTAATCAGGGGCAGCATATCCATATGTACCAACAACCTAGTCACAGAAAACAGACTACCAGTTAAGTACAAATAATTATATAAACAAAATGAGTATTGTAAAGAAAACTTCATATCAATCTTTGAAAGAGTAGCATGTCAAACAACTATATCTCAAGCCCTTGGCATATCCAAATGCAAAAATATCTCGTTTTCGTCTTTGTAAATAAGTATAGAATAGGTCTCGACGTCTAATCTCAAGTTAGTTAATGAAGTTCTTGAGGCGATTTCAGTCGTGGGATCATTATCTAATTTCAATCAGTGCAAGTGGGATCATTATCTAATTTCAATCAGCGCAAGTTTAAAATATTCGATGAAGTTCATTATGATCATCTGCTCTACACAACATGCAAATGCGACTTGCTATCATACCGCAGTAGATACATGAGTACGTCCAGCTGTTGGGCCCTCCCGAGCAAGCCCGAAGTCAGAAAGCTTAGGCTTGAAATCCTCATCCAACAAAACATTGGATGTCTTGAAATCTCGATATATAACCTAACCATTGATATAAACAACAGTAAGTTCCACATATTACAAATCATACCTTATTTAAAGAACATACAGATTTCACGGTGCTCAGTAGATGAAGTAACAATAAATGGCAAAGCCTTTACTAGTTCATAAGTAGCATAAAAACATTTTCTACTTCAAGTATTGACTATTTTAGCAGCAGTAAGAGTTTTATCTTAAGCTAACCTCATCTTCAATCAAGTTGAAGGGCAAATCCAACTCCTAAATGCTATTGGATTCTCGAAGAGCATGCATAAATAAATAGTTAAGCTACTAAACGTGAAATTACTTTTAAGCTGATTAAGTTCTTGATATGACTCAAATCTTTAGTAACTGACAGTAACAATAACTGTTTTGCAGGGAAGAAATCTATATCCAACTGTATATTTTTTGTTAAAGCAGCAAATAAATAGTCAAACGAACTGGCAGAAAACTGTGAAGATAATACCTGGACTTCCAATTCCTCGTGCAGGTAAGTCAATCCCTGAGCTGCTCCTAGCACTATTAGCAATCTCCGATCCCAATTAAGAACTGGATAAGCCGTGTCAAAAAGATGATCTTCCAAGCTTTTGTTTTCCATGTATTCATATACAAGTAGCCTTTGTATACCTCTCTCGCCATCTGTGGCACAATATCCAATAAGTTTGACGAGATTTGGATGCTTGACAATACCGAGAAATTGTACTTCCGCAACCCACTGCTTATGACCCTGAAAACGATTACATAAATTAGGTCGAACCTCTTGCACTATCAATGCACAAATGTGAAGTTGTTTGAAATCATGTTGGTGATTTCACATATAAATGCTCGAGAGTTCTTTAATCCTGTCCTACAGATGCTCGACCGGGCAAGCCTGAAGAGCCAAGATCAACACAACTTGCCTATTTGGCCAGACCACTACACAGTTTGGGGCATGAGTAGGCCAACACACCTTTACATCTCTACTCAGAAGACAGAAACTAAATCAAAGCACTGTACTTGAAGCATATTAGACAGACAGTTTCCATTACTTTGATCCCAACATCATAAGACAAATTTAAACACAATTATCATACCTGATTGCCATCTCTGTTGAGTTTCTTGATGGCAACCACAAAAGGATCACCCTTTCCATCAACAGGTTTGACGGTTCCTTTATATACAGATCCGAACCCGCCTTCGCCAATCTTAAGCAATCTACTAAAATTATTAGTTGCCTGTCTCAGCTCAGAGAATGTGAAAACTCTCAGACTCTGAGCTTTTTCTTCATATAATTCCGGAATACTGCGCTGTGAAGTAGCTGAACATGAAGATTTAGTCCCCCTCTCGGCTTCTGATACATTGGATTTGCTTTGATTCTTGAAAATTGGAGCTGATTTTTGTTCCCTAGGTCTATTTCTGTCCTTGAAGTAATAGAAACACCTCATTTTTCTTCTTCTCTAGATCGAAGGAGGGATTTCAATATTTAAATTATTTATTTATTTCAGCTGTGCCTTTGAAAACCTGTTGAATATACAGAAAGAATAGAGTAATAATCAAAATTCAAGAAAATTACAAGCTTCGGCAACTTTTAAATCAGAGTACATATGAAGGGACAGTTTTCAGACTGAATTTCTCAGAAATAAAAGAATCCCAATTAAAATGATAAATAGCATGAGACCAGACGGATAAACTAGCAGTTTTTATTTTTTTCCCTTTAAATTTAGGGCAGACTACATAAATATTACGATATCTATTAAGATTTGTGTCATAAATCTTGACAAAATTTTATTCTAGCTCTTCACCTCTGCCTGGACAGGCTAAGAAAAACAACCATGAAAAAACAAATACCAGAATGTCTGAACGTCAGTAAAAGGTATTAATGTAAAAGGTTAAAAAATTAATCATATCTCACAAAAAAAAAAAAAAAAAAACGCAGAATAAGGCACGCGAAAAACAAATCCAAGAAGATTCCCAGATACAAAAACTGCAAGAAAATGAAGAGGCAATGAAATAAAGTGGAGCCATACAATTAAATGAATGGAGCAACTATGAATTAATCAGTTTGAGCTACAAATTGAATGCAGAATATAGAGAGATTAAGTAAAGATAATGATGATAAAAAATAAATGAGAGTAGTTGTATGTCACCTGTAAAAAGGATAATATTATAACTTTTTCTGCATTTTCTTGTTGATTATGTTAAACCCTCGGACCATCTTTCATGGATTTCAACTTTCAACTGTAAGACGTCTGAGATAAATTAATGCATATTTTTCTTCATCCTTTGCTTGTTAGCTTCTGCAAAATAAATATCAAATCGAAGGTTCTCTCTATTATATATATATATCTCAGTTGAAAGAGGTGGCTGGCCAATAGATCTTTCTGGGTAGGGTGGGACGTGTTGGGGTTGGGGTTTGATGCGCCAGAACTGAAGAAGGGTCCCACTTTGAAGAGTCTTTGCAGCTATACCTGGTATCTCGGATTTAAGACATGAACGACCATAACATTTGTACTAATGAATCCAAGAAAAGTCACATGGTTCAGTTGTCTAAACAAGGGGATGAGGACATAAAAGAAAAAGAAAAATTGCATGTGACAGTGCATTTTTCATTCTTTAAAATTTTTTTTTTTTTGGTATTCATTTTATACACATTCATAAAATAAAATAACCACCAAACAAGAGCTTACTATCATCACCAATTTAAGTAACAATTCCCCTTGATGAATTGCGAGTACTTGAATAACAATTTTATCTAAAAAGTCTGAAGAGGAACAAGTTGGTCATCAATATTTCATCATCGCCACACAATCAGACCCACGGTCCACATCGAAGTCTCTTATAAATCGTCACATGTTCAACTTTATGAAAGTTAGATTTTATTTCTAACTTGGAGTAATGTCTAAAAATTTGAAGCATGGCACATCTCATGACGACAACGTGACAGTTTAATAGAAATTTAAATCATTTTAATTATCGAGAACTTGTACAATTATCCTGTAAATTGCTCATTTTAAAAGATGAAAACCAACTTGCTACTCGAACATTATGTTAGGGATCCAATGTGTAAACTCTTGAAAGTAATTCTTTTAAAGATTCTGAGGATTTCAAATTACTACAAGTCCTCACATTTGGAGTTTTGTCAATAAAAAGGGCTAAATAATGGTGTGATGTGATGTGACACTACTCTATAAACCCATAAGAGCGATTTTCAGAGAATTTGTTTTCTTGTATTGTTATTGTTAGACAAAATTTCCTGTGGTTAGGTTGCAAAAAAAAGGACTTGGACTTAGCCGTACCAATTAAAACTCTATCTTGCACGTAAAGATATATATATGTTTACCATCACTCTCGATCCCACCTCTTTTACATACACCAAATTAAGGGTTAACGTTCATTGTTTTTAGGTACGACTTGATATAATAAATATTCTTGTTGTTTTGAATTTGTCTACTACGGGACGTGTTGTGTCATGTCATGTCATGCAGGACAAGTTTGTGTCAACCAATGTTTTAATAAGATACGGAAAAAAAAAACAAAAATTCTCGCCAAAGAACTCTAAAGTCCACAAATTTAGTCGTTATTTTATGGACAAAACGTGAAAGGATCATGTGAATTGAGGCATGTCAAGCAAGACGTAAATGGTCAAATTTATCAAATGAAAATAACCAATTTATTGTTGTAGTCTATATTTAATATTTTCAACTTTTACCTTTTGTCAAAAAGGGTCATTTTCAACTTCTTCAGATTGTATAATTTAATATTTATTTATTAACCTGGATGTATAACAAAGGACTCAATATTGCGCAATCCTTGACTCAATCTTTTCTTTATTATAAAACAATTATAATCCAATTATAGTATAAAGGAAGTCAACTGCTCAAGCTTAATCCTCATGCACTCGGATATAGAGTTCCTATTGTACCTAATTTAATTTTACAATACATTTATGACTTATTTGATAAGTTCTATTAAACGGGACACTCGAAAATATTCAATAAAATTCTTACTTTCTAGCTTGACTTATTCAATATATGACTCTCAATTTGTGTTTATTATAGTTTATCCATTTCATTCCATTTTCTTTTTTTTGTTTTAGTAAATTTGATACGTGCATAATTTTCATAAAACAGATAATAGCAAAGTTTCAACTCAAGTCTTTTACTTAAATCAGATACCATGTTAGTCATCTTATGTAAAACTTTAGTTACTAGAAATGAATCACATGTATTCATGAGATTTCATCTTTGACAGATTGCATTATTTACAATATTTAGTTACTTTTTACAAATACTTTTTTTCTCTAAAGAGGTAAGTCCGACTCTGATTGTCAAGGCCTAACACGATCTATCGGGAAGAATCGGATCGTTTAGGGGACGGCTGACCTCATTGAAATTTATACTCCTACCCCTCTAATTCAGTGTCCCAAAATGTTGGAAACTCTGAAAAGAATCATAGAAGGTAGACAGTTTGTCAAAGGTGCTCTGATTTTTAAGCTCTTTGGGAATCCAAGTCTCTAAATCCTAATTCTCACAAAACCATATTGTGTGGACACAGCACATAAGATGAAGACTTCCAGCACGTGCAAGGGTGAACACAACCTTTGGAGTTTACAAATTCAACAAAACGCTCTTTCCCAAGCTTGATTTGCATATCTTCCTGTTGGGGTGCCTTTAATCTCTGAAATTGATACATAATTTAGAGAGCACATATTGCTTCAGCAGACTTGAAGATCAGGAAGCAATCGGATTCAGAAAACCAACAAGAACAAAGAAATACAGCAGAAAAATAAACCAGCAGAAAGAAATCAGCAACTCAGGAAGAAATCTTCTTCCTCAGTCTTTATTAACCAATACTTTACATTCAATTACATGAATCAGTAGAAGACTTTAAAGATTGTTCCTTTCCAATCATCACTTCATACTACAGAGTTTATATCTCTCTCGAGCTTCGATAGAAATCATAAACAGCTTTTACATCAGATTGATTTTTAGAAAATCCCTTTCTTACAACCTCACTTTCTATTTCTAATTCTCAGCTCTCTACAGCTTTTCATTCTTTATTTTCGAGGTCCTCTACAGCTGCAGTATTTCTTCAGTCTTAATCACTATTTATAGACACAAATGTGGAATCAATTCAGTTATTAACTAACTAACTACCTAAGGCTCCATCTAGTTGAAGATTCTAACTAAAATCAGTAGATAAAAATAGCAAAAAAATAGCTTGCAACTGATTTTATCTTGTGTCGTCTGAGGTATCAAGAATTTGAATCCAAGGAATCATTCCTTACAATCTCCACCTTGATTCCTTGGAGGATTTTACATATCAAGTCTTGCAGGCTGGTGATCAGGCAACTTGCAATAATTTTCTGGTTTGTCCTCAATGAAACTTTTAGCAGAATCAGATTTGTTTTCAGTTCCAACCTCAATTTCACTTCCTTGCAAGATGTAGATACCTTGTTGTAGCATTCCTCAACCTTTGCATCCACCTTCTCAGTTGTTGCATCAATCATCATCAGCCGCAGGTTGTTCCTCCTCTTCCTTGTCTTCAGTACTATGCCTGTCTAGGAGAGCACTATCAGTAGCAAACTCACCATCATCATTACTCTCCACCTCATCGGCATCCTCTTTCTCCTTTGCTTCCTTCTTCTTTGCAGATTTTAATCCCAGCTCTGATACCACTTGTTGGGGTTAAATGACTTCCTTTAATCTCTGAAATTGATACTGAATTTAGAGAGCACAGATTGCTTCAGCAGACTTGAAGATCAGGAAGCAATCAGATTCAGAAAACCAGCAAGAACAAAGAAATATAGCAGAAAGAAATCGGCAACTCAGAATTGGTAACATGAAGAAATCTTCTTCCTCAGTCTTTATTAACCAAGACTTTACATTCAATTTCATGAATCAGTAGAATATTTTACAGATTGTTCCTTTCTAATCATCACTTCATACTACAGAGTTTATATCTCTCTCGAACTTCTATAGAAATCATAAACAACTTTTACATCAGATTGATTTTTAGAAAATCCCTTTCTCACAACCTCATTTTCTATTTCTAATTCTCAGCTCTCTACAGCTCTTCATTCTTTATTTTCGAGCTCCTCTACAGCTGCAATATTTCTTCAGTCTTAATCACTATTTATAGACATAAAGGTGGAATCAATTCAGTTATTAACTAACTAACTACCTAAGACTCCATCTAGTTGAAGATTCTAACTAAAATCAGTAGATAAAAACAGCAAAAAAATAGCTTCCAACTTGCAACTGATTTTATCTTGTGTCTGAAGTATCAAGAACCCGAATCCAAGGAATCATTCCTTACACTTCCTATCAACAACCAAAGCTACGTGCCTAAAATAATGCTAGCCCTTGTTTGGTTTGGATGAAAATTAATTTTTAAGTAGATTTTGATAAAAAAAAAAAAACCTTGAAATATAAAAGTTATGATCCCATTAAATATGTAATTGAAAATGAATTTAAAGAAAAATGAGTTTTAAAAAATGAAGGCAAAAAAAGAGTTTATTTTGTAAATGATGCTTACTCATCAACAATTCATTTGATTGACACAACCTCCAACTAAAAATGCATTCCAAATGCCCCACGGGCATGACGCAATGGTAAAGTAGGAGGGTTCTCTACAATCTGGAGAATGTTCGAATTCCCGCGGTATCTGAAAGACAACATTTATGTTGGAATGCAAATGTGTTGTGGAGGTAAAGTTATGGTGCGCTTTGTTGTCCCTCCGGGGGTCTTGTCCACACGTCGTAAATAAAGGAAAGTCCATATGAAGGAGAATCGCTTACCGAATGTCCCGCCCAAGTGTATATAAACTGTGACCGCATCCGAATTTACCCGAGTGATGAACCAGGGGGGAAGGCCGCCATTCCTCAAGATTAGTCGAGCGAACCTCGGACACTTCAATCATAAAAAGAAAAAATTGCATTCCAAATTTTAAAGGAGAATGTGACAGTTATCTTAATTCACATTAGGAATGGAATTTTGATGTGAAAAACTTCGTGCCCAAAGGTGCCACATCCTGGTGGGATGGTTTCAGGTCGGGGTCGTGTTGTCCCATGGGGACTTGCCACACCGAATATCTAGTTATTTACAAAAAAAAAAATAAAACTAAAACAACTGTTTAGAATTACTTTACCTCAATTTTTTTATGCTCATACCCATTAATTCAATTCCCGAATTACCATAAAAAAAATAAAAAATATAACCAGGATAGTTAATGGGGCGAGGACTGTCTTGCCTTAAGTAGGGGGTGTCCGTGGGTCGGTTCGGTTCGATTCTGCTCGGTTCCCAGAATTCTTGGGTATTTAATAAATGGACCCTCGGGTCCAAATATAATTATGGAACCGTTCGGGTTCGGTTCGGTTCCGTACCATAATTAAATTTTTTAACATTTACAACAACACTACATAAATATAACTAATGACATTTCATTTGTAACTTTTACAAATTAACGTAGTCAAATTCAAAAAATATAAAAATAACTAACTGTCGAATAACATTAATTCAATGCATACAAATATCAGAAAGTAGATATTAATACTTACCAACTATTTGATTTAATCATCAACTGCTACTGCTTGACTTGTCATGACAAAAAACTCTACAAGAATTGAAAAAACACAATTAACAAACAAATAAACTAAAAAATATTCAACTAATAAGATTTGATAAAAAAATATAATATATATCTATTTCATGTCTCAATACCCTCATAGAACTCTGTTTTTTCAATGCAAATTTCATCTTGGGAAACTTTCAAGAGTCTATAATCTTCTCTTAACCAGTTTTGTGTACAAATTAAGGTTTCAACTGTTTTAGGAGTTAGAGAACTCCTAAATGGATCAAGAATGCGCCATCCAGTACTAAATGCTGACTCAGAAGCAACTGTAGACACAACAATGACAAGAACATCCCTTGCAACCTCAGATAAAAATTCAAATCTTGATTTATTAATCTTCCACCAATGTAAAATGTTAAAATCTCCATTAGTAGCATCGTCGGTGGGTTCCATTAGATATCGTTGTACCTCATCTTTTTCAGAAAAATCCATTTTGCTAGTTTTCATTTTCTTGTACCAAAATCAAAATTACAATCATCCCAATCATCATCATTTGAACACTCCAACAAAGTGGCTCCATCATTACATTCAGCGCCAACACTTCCACTTCCACTTTCACTAGCTCCATTTTTTGAACAATGCCATGCTTTGTATTAGTTATACAAAGCATACAATAATTTCATGACCTCATTTTTTGTGGCTTCAACCTTCACACAATCATACAAGATACCAATGCAATGTACAACAAACTCCAACTTATACCTAGGATCAAGCACAACAGCTACAATTAAAATATTGTTTACTTTATCAACATTGCCCCAATACTTGTCAAACTTAATCTTCATGCTATTCGCCATACTACTTAGCAAATAATCTTGCTTGTCACCCATTTTCCTCAAAATTTGCTAAATTATACAAACTTCATGAAAGTAAATATTGGAAGTAACACTCAATGAAGCACTAAACTTCAATGTGACATCATAAAAGGTTCTTAGAAACTTGACAAATTTTCTAGCCTTCTCCCAATCATAACTTGTAGGTGGACCCTCATTTGCTTTTCCACCTTCAGTCTCATCAAAATATTTACAATAAAATCCATCCTCTCCCTCCATTCTCTCGAAAGCTTTTTCAAAATTCAATGCACTATCTAACATTAAGAATGTTGAATTCCATCTAGTAGGTACATCTAAAACAACAAGTTTCTTGCATGCAATCTTTTCCCTTTCAATACAACATTTAAATTTCTGTAATCGGGAAGGAGATGATCGAAAATATTTTACCGCATTACAAATACTGTCTATAGTTGGATTGAACTCTTTCAACCCAAATTGACTATGTGTGCTGAACAACATACATGCATATAAGAGCCACCTAAAATTATAACATCGTCAGTTTTCCAATTCTTCAACTTTTTTTTCACATAAATGATCGCTACATCATTTGTACTAGCATTGTCTACAGTAATGGTACCCACACGCTCTATGCCCCAATCAAGTAGACAGTTTTCAATAAGCTTCCCAATTGTCTCTCCTTTATGATTTGGAACAACGGAGAAGCTTAATATCCTCTTATGCAGTTTCCAACTTCTATCAATGAAGTGTGCTGTGACTACCATATAATTGATGTTTTGAATTGATGTCCAACAGTCAGTCGTTAAAGAAATCCTTTGTCTATCATTAATAAATTTAATTCTCAATGATTCCTTTGTTTCATGGCAGAGATGGAGCACATCTCTAGCAATCGTTTGTCGAGAAGGAACCTCAAATCTAGGGCAAAGTTGATGTACAAATTCCTTAAAACCCACATCTTCCACAAAGGAAAAGGTCAATTCATCAATAATAATCATCATAACCAATGCTTTTCTACACCTTTCATTATCAAACACCACAGATATAATACCAACATCATTGTTTTCTCGAGTGAGTATTGTTTGGTTTTCATTAACCGTTATGTTCTTATATGCATAACAAGAAGTTTTTAAGTGCTTCCATATACTAGAAGTTCCAGATTTAGTATCCGACTTAAATGTATTCTCACAGTAATTACATTTTGCTTTTTCTCCACCAAGTACCTTAGTGAAATGATTCCATATTTCTGACCTCTCAACATTCTGTTTCTTGTCTTCCATTTGAGCATCCAAATTGGAGCTAATACAAGCTGCAAATAATAAAGTACATTGATAATTATAATCAGGCCAAACACGTTCAATAGGAAATTTTACACCAAATTTACATGTCTGTATATGCACAAAACATCAATTAATAAAATTTGGAACTCTTTATATCACTTCCAATTGTAGAGACATGGTTGCAGTTGATGATTTATCTGTTAGTAATACTGATTTGTGGCACATGAATGAAAAGGGAATGAAAGTGTTTCAGTCTGAAGAGAAGCTATCGGGGCTGAAATTTGTTGGGTTAGTTTGTGTGAAGGTTGTATGTTCGACAAGCAAAAAATGGATAGTTTCTCTAAAATTGAAAGGAAGCCAAAAGCTATAAAATTGAAGTTGATTCTTACGGATGTGTTGGGACTTTCAATTGTTAATTCCTTTGGAAGTTTAGTAATCAAGAGAACTAGAGAATACCAAAAGGCGGAGGCGCGAGGCGGAGCAGCGAACGCGAGATGAGGAGCAACGGAGTAAATTGATGAATTGACGATGGTGAATTGAATCAATTGATGAATTGACGAGGGTAAATTGAAGGTTTGTATGTATTAGGTTAAATTGGAATTGGTAAATTGGTAATTGAATGTTTCGACTTTGAGAGTTTGTATTGGGCTTTTGGGCTGGGTTTTTTTTTGTTTTGGCCATAAAATATTTTCGGCCCAATGGAGTTGATTTTTTTTTTTCTTTTTTTTGCCTCTTAAAATTATGAAATGATTTTATTTATTTTATTTATTTGTTAATTTATTTAGAAAAAATAAAATAATTTAATTAATTCAATAAAAAAATATAAAAAAATTATTTAGTTTCGGGTCTCATTCGGTTCTTGGTTTAGACCCGAGACCCGACCCAACCATTTCGATTCTCGATTCGGGTACCCGTTCAGGTCTTTAACTTATGAAGAACCGCTCGATTTGGTTCGAGTTCGATTCGCATATTTTGGACATCCCTAGCCTTAAGCAGGGATTGGGGCATGCGACGTCACGCTCTGACCCCAACCTATCTCGTTTTCATTAAAAATCATCAAGAAAATGAAGCAAGGGACAACTTGTTCGGAATTATAAAAATTAAAGTTCACATAAAATAATGGGCTGAATTAAAGTTTTCTCGGTGATCTGGATATAGGGGCCTTCAAGTATTAAAAAAACAAGATTTTCGTGATTGAGAAATGTTGTTCTTATGAAATGACAAATTTAAAAAGCCTCACAATGTACGAAAATTGTATGAGCACCTCGAGTGTGTTCAAGTAGTATTGACAAAATTATTTTCGTCACATTACTTATGTTTCATTAACTATTTTGTTTACAATCGGGACCAAAACTAACAATCTGTTTATATTACTAACATAATGTGTGACCTCAAGCTTTACTAACGTTAAGTTAAAAGTTTTAGGTAAGAAGAAAAACTAGATGAGCATATTAAGAATTTTAAATTTGCCTTCTAGCAATGCCATTTCAATTACTTCAATAAGTCAAACTCAAATCCCACATTGAAGGTTACCATTACAACAAAAATAGCCTTTTGCAACGTTAAAAAAATGTTATCGAATTTTTTTTGCATCGTTTGGACGTATATTGCAAATTTCGATGTTGTCGTATAGTAGAAGGATATGACACGTTTTTTTGAATGTTGCTAATAACTTTTTAAATTAATGTTTTTCAAGTATTACTAATAAACTTTTTACAACGTTTTTTGAATGTTGTTGATTAACTTTTTGCAACATTTTTTGCTTGTTGTCTATATTTATAGAGTAATGCTATTCATCCCTATTGGGGTTACAACCCCAATCTAGGTGGCTTTAATATGAAATTAAATAAGTCATATAATTTCACATTTCATCTAACTTATCATTTAGAGCCACTTAGACAGGGGTTGTAACCACAATGAGGATGCATATCATTATTCATATTTATATCCTTATTTTTTGCAACATTTTTTGACAGTATGTCTTTATTTATTTATTTATTTTTTTTTTTTTTTGGTAATGTTGTTTGACCATTGCATAGGTCTAAAAACAAAAAGGAAAATTCTATTTGTCCAACAATTTACGCAAATTAACTAATAAATTTCATAATAATTTTATTATGAATTTTTGAATCCATACAAAAATGACCTAGAACAAAATGATAAAACAAAATTCAATAATTTCACCAAATAAGTCGATTTTAGTACAAAATTAACTTGAGCGACTTTGCTGTCAACATTCTTATGCTAACATCTTCCATCTTCCACCTTAATCCTTCACTGAAATCACGCACTGAGCAGGGACTAAACTACCATATGAAAGATGAAACAAAAATTAGAAGTAAAAAATAGGAAATTTCTGCAAACTGAAATTAAAAAGTTTTTAAAAGTAAATAAATGTAGTTAATTTAAAAGAAGAACATCTTCATTTGCAATCAATGATCAGATAATCGGATAAATCACTAATAGTCTCATTAGATATTTTTCTATTTAGATTACAAACCACTATACTTTGTAATTACTGTGAATCACATAAATTAGTACTTGCTATCAAAGGTATATGATATCAATTTAAAAGAATATATTAAATCATTTAGACTACCCATGACAATATAACTTCCTGCTTCCCCAATCCAGATCTTCACCAAGCAAAACTACAACAAAATATACTTTTTACGATGTGCATTATAAGCCGTAAAAACCTCTTTACGGCGTGCGGCCGCACACCGTATAAAATCATGCCGTGAAAAGCGGTTTACCTTTTACGGTGTGTAGAATACGCTGCCTATATAACATCGTAAATTAGTTTTACGGCATTTAGTTGCACGCGTAAAAAGTATCTCACTTTTTACGGCGTGTTAAAATGCAACCCGTATATTGAATGCCTTTCACGACGTTCAGTGAATGCATGCCGTAAAATGTTTTAGGCATGCTTATGCACACCGTAAATATCAATTTAATTTTTTAAAAATTATTTATTTATTTGGTTATCAGCAGACCTATAATAATAATAATAACAAAACAAAATTAATTCATAAATAATCAAGGTTTCTATTGTTTTGATAAATAAAAATATTGAATACGGTTCAATACAGTATGTCAATGTAAAGTTTATCTCAACAATTCTCAAAAGATCACTACTTAAAAAAAATGATTGAACCATATCAAAGTTAACTTCTTCGACTGACAATTTAGCTATCCCACAAAATAGTAACTCCATGCACATCATATAAACAATAAGTGTATGGTTAATAAACTTAGAGTGAGCATGTAAATCAAAAGTATATCAAGAAATATATTAACTTTTATCTAATCAACGTAGTACATATGATAAGTAATTACTTGAGTATATTGTTAGTAAACATTTCGAGAGATTTTGATTAGCATAGAGCTCTAAAAAAATGCATCTATAAACACCATACTTTCAAAAAAAAAAAAAAAAAAAAAGGATTAAGGGTAAGGCTATAATACTAACATATAAAGCCATAAAATATCAACCCATTACAAAACTCCATCATGGCATGTGTGATGTCCATGTGAATTACATGACAACAAATAACATGAGAACTCTTTGAAAAAGAAGACAGAATTTCCATTGTGTGGAGTTCAAATGAAAGAAATGATTGAGGTTGAATCAATATTCAGTGGTTTCTAATATGGTTCAAGTCCTAAGAGGTTTAAAAAAGATCAACAGAGGAGGTCTGCAAATTTCCTCAATAGATCACCCCGGAAATTTTCCTCTTGTACTAAATGTTTAAGACGCCTAAATTCCATATTATACTATTTTTAAATATTTCCTAAGTATACAAGTTTCTCTTTCGTGTATCAGCCATTTTAGTAAAAAATTGCTACCCAAATACAAAACTGTTTTTACAAGTATGAGAAAAGAAAAGCACATTAAGAAATTAATTACATGTGCAAAATCTTTCTATTGAATGCCACTCTCTCTTAAAAGTTAAAGTGACATACCTGTTTTTGCATGCATGCGTCCTTTTCATTTCGTAATTTTGTTATTTTATCTTCTTGGCTAGCCTGCAAAACTCAAAGTCTATTTGATATAATAAAAGAACAAAATAAAGGTTACATAGAAAATACTGTGAAGAATAAATTAAGCCAATTACAAGACTTATGATGCCATATTTGAGCGCTTATTAAATTTTCATCCCTTTCCTTCAGCAACTGTTCGATTTCTCATCGAGGACAACCTTTAAAAATAAAACCAAGAATAAAGACAAACAAAGGATACAAGTTTTCTTCTCCTTCATACCCTGCTTGCTTCCTTTCATTCCCCATCTAAGCCAAACATAAGAAGTTGGAAACATTTTTCGATTTATCTTTCTGCCAGTTTCTGGTCAGATCTTCGCTAGAATTCACACACCATCTTGGCTCTGATACCAAATGTTAAGCGGAAGAATGGCCACCTAAGACTTGCCGGGAAATAATGTATCTATCTCAATACAAAGAGGTTCCCAATATATAGTAGTATATTAGGCTTTTAGGTTAGGTAATTGATTGGGCCCAAAAGGAAAATAATAGATAACCAATAAGTAGGTCAAACACCAAAAGCCATCCAGTGAGTGAAATGTCAGGCCACGAGCAACTCTAATTAAATAGGACTACTTCCAATGACCCAAAATAGTTGTTCCATTTGAGATGTCGATATTTCACTTCAGTCATTTGTTCAATGCCGACTAATTAACTAACGATTTAACATCATAGCCCGAGAGGTCATTTTTTTTTTTTTTTGCATTTCAATTTATTAAGAGAAAATACATTGAAAAAAATACTAAATTTCTTAGAAAATCGAATTAATTGCAAGCTAAAAATCCTTAGGATTCTATATCGGAATTGAAAAGATACTTAGGCTGTGTCTGTTAGGGATTATTTTACCAAAGAAATCGCTTTGCCTACCGTTATTTTCAACTTTTGGGGCCCAGCTGTGAGTGAACTAGTCAAAAATTGTGGCTAAATTTTGAAATTAACGGATAGAATTCTGATTTCTATCAAAAACAAACACACCCTTAAAATGAAAAGTTTAAGAAAGAAATAAAACCTAGCACTTGAAAGCAAAATGGAAGGTTTCAATTTGAAACTTAGCAGAGCTAGTTTAATTCCCTTTAAAAGAACTGAGACCTTGTGCTTTTCCCATTCTACTAGACCATGATAGAAGAAAAATGCTAGTAAGAGACAAAGCTGAACCAGTTACCATTTCTAAAAGCATTATTTACTAATCATGTAGGCGATTTTGGTTTATTATTACGAATTTAATGTTTGCTAGTGCCACATGAAAGGAAATTGCCCCATTATTTAAAACATCAAGTCTTGAAAACATAACTTGAAAAACCCCTTTTAAAGAGAACAAGTACAAGCCATCAGTTCATGGAGAAGTATACTTGAAAAACAAATGTGATTTTTGGAGTCTCATCTCAATAAAATGGCTTTGCTTTCTGTTTCTAATCTTTGAATAACCAAAAGCTTTAGTTTGGATAATGAGTGAGGAAGATTGGCTGGAACTGACTTAATTATTTTAGAGAGGCCACAGATCATTACCCAAAATGCAAATATCTATGTGGTCAACACATTTCAAGTTTCAGCAACAGAGGAGAAAATATGATTCCTCAAGTGAAACAAACTATCAATCCCACTAAATGAGGCACAATTAAGGTAGAAAATTTGGTTTCTGTACTCGAGCACATGCATCATTACAATTCTAAATTTTTGTTAAACAGTCTAATAAAGTTTGCAGAACAAACAACTAAAATAAGTAAAAGCAGGTTGACGTCGGGCAAAATAACGATTATTCTGCAAGCGGGGATCAATAGACAAGAACAGGGAATAAAGCAAGAGAAAAACCAAAGGAAACGATAAGAATTCTTTATTATTCAACAACTGACTGAAAATTAACCCACAAGTCGGGTTATATAGCCGAATATGCGAAATTAATGAAAATTTACCAAAAATGGTAAATTCTAATTTTCCTACCAAAATAAAGGACTTAATAAAAGAAACAATATCACCAAAATCCGGCTCAAATCGAGCTCTTATTCTATTTTAAAAAGGTAATTGAAATATTACCATAAATGGTAAAAAATAACTTAAATTGATGATTAGGAAAGGAAAACAGCTGAATTTGGCTTCGAAATCGATGCTCACCGAGCCAAGCTCGGTGACCACGTCGTGCGCGCCGAAAAGACCTTTTCGAATTGGGGTTATGAGCTTGATTCTGACAACCGTAGCAAAAGTTATGGCCGAATAACCGAAACATGCCCGTAGATGGCCCCAATTAGGAAATATCGTCAATTATTTGCCAATTTTGCGCTGATCTACCAACTCATGGTATTTCAGCGCCATTAACGTACTATCAGACAGCTCGGCCTCGTCTGACTCGGATCCTCCTGCATCACAAGTCAAAAGAAATGACAAACTTTTCCAGACTTATCTGTTTGAGGGAAGAGGGATTCATCTTCTCAGTAATTTGCAAATGCATTTGGAAGATTGCTGAAGTCCTGGTAAGAAGAGGAAAAAGGAATATACATCCCAATAGTGCACCAATTTCAGTGTATTTCCTCAATTATCTCCAGTAGACTACACTCTCAATACAAACAATTCAATCGATTTGAAAATCTCCACAGTGAAACTTCTTCAAGAAGTTTATGCAGATTACTGTAAATAATATATTTTATACCTTTATTTAGTCCACTCCTCTGGTCCCCAACCTTTTGTCAACATTGCATAAGAAATGACAGATCAGATCCTTTGCCTCAATCGAGATTTTAGGTTCTTCAGGGAATTTCAAGCATGTCCTCCAATTGATTATCTGATACAAAAAAGAAGCATGTTAATATCTTGAAAAAATGAGGGATATTAAAAAAAATGGTTAGCTCGATCATGAAGCGGATTATTTTTAACTTCTTCATGTCAACAATATGTAAATGAGAATGAATTACAATTTCAAATACTGAATTAATCAATGATTCTCACAGAAATCACATTTGAAGAATTAGTAAAATTGCTTCATTAAACAAGATTTTCTATATTTTTCAAGTTCTCACATCTAATAAAAGTTTTGAACAATCACAAACAGACAAGTACTACAATACCTTGCGGCATGTCATTCTTGGATCGTCAGAGCAAAAGGGAGGATAGCCTATGAGCATTTCATACACGATTTTCAAAAAATTAGTGACTGCAAAAAAAGTCGATGTGAAAACTGTCAAATGAGTGAATGCCACGTGTCATGTTGTCAACCATATTGTAAATTATGATTGTACACCAAGTATGATTGTCATAGAATATGCAAAAGTTGGTACATTAAAATTATGACTAAAGCTTGAATAATGTGTTCGACAATTGCATTTCAGTCCAAAATCAAAATTAGGTATAAGAAATCAGAATCTTGGAAAGAATAAAAAACTATGCACCGGCTGTTGACCTCCACAAGCAAATTCCTCTCAGATCGGACATGGTCAACCTATAATGAAGTGATTCAATTATAAAATACTGCATAAAAGAGACAATTAACACACTAAAATTCAGAAAAAATACTTTACAAAAATCTGTGCGGAGTTCAAAATCTTCACCTGTCCACGACTAAGCATCTCTGATTTCTTCAATTTCTCATGGCAAATATTTCTCCCGTACTTTTAGCACGACATAACCCAACCTGCATCACTTAAATAGATCACATACAAGGTCATAGAATATGTAATCAAAGATATATTTACATACATAAAACAGAGTACCTCATTTCCATTTACTACATTGATTTTTTAAAATTGAATAAATCTTATTAATGGTACAAATTGGAAACTAAACTTGTACACTACCAAAATAAAATGCTTCAAACCTACCATCACCTTCCATTAGACTTTATGTAATTGATCCCAAAAACAAGTAAATCTGCAAAAAAAGTTATCATAAAATCGTTTGACAGAATGAAAATTCCTTCTTCATGATCTAACCAAGAGAACAGTACCAAATCAATATCGTCAATTGCAGATCACAATATATGAAAAAATAGAATAAATATGAAAAAATGTGCAATGGCTTAAGATATATCTACACCAAAATGAATATATACCTCACCAAAAGCTCCTTTACCAATCATAGTCAACTGCTCAAAATCATCAATCCCAACTTTATGCCTCTGCAATCTCATATAATCTGTCAGTCTTTTCTCCAAATTCCTCAGCATTCTCTCTTGCTCCTCATTCGATACCCGCTCTTCTTTCGCCCTCCTCTGCAACGCCCACCTCCTGAAAACCCACCCAAAGGTCGATGGTCGTCTCTACTCTCCAAAATCTCCACTCTGCCTCAGGTTGAAGTCGATGAAGCCAACTATTCGCCTATAGGGGTAAATAAAATTGGGCCAGCAAATAAAAGTAGAGAGAGAGATAAATTGGGCCGCATTTACTAAGTCATTTTTTACACTACACGGCGTGCACTAAAAGCATGCCGTAATTAATGATACGTCCGTATTTACGGCGTTCATTTGCATGCCATAAAAAGTCATATTTTTTACAATTTACGGTGTGTACATAACGAAAGCCATAAATAGTGTAGGTAATTGATTATTTACGGCGTGCAAAGAATGTACGCCGTAAATACTTTATGCAATTGATCATTTAAGGCACACATTTAAGGCGATCATAAAAAGTCTATTTTTATGGCAAGTGTCAGTTGCATGCCGTAAAAAACTATTTTTGTTGTAGTGATCGACATATAATTCACAAATAAGCAGCTTTCTTTTTTAATTATGTGTGTTGTCAATGCTATTTCCCAAAATACGAATACAACCAGGTAGTGAGTTAGAGGAGCCTCTTTAACTAACCAGTGATAACTATATGCTAGCTGTCTACAAATCAAATTTCGGTGCATAAAGCACTATCTTACCATAATCATCCTCAAGTTTCTTGTAGATCTCTTTATCAGATTTCTCATCCCAAATCTCATCTTGTATTAAGTTAAGCAGAAATCAAAGAAATATCAATTCCCACATCCATGTTGTACGCGGGCATAGATTAAAAAAGAATATTTAAGAAAAAGGACAAATGATGCAAACTTAACTAACTAGATTTTGTTAGTAGCAATGAGAGGAAAGTGCAATAAGCACCAAAAGAAATAAACCTTAAGAATTAGAATTGTGACTATTGATAACAAGAATACATTGTATTAAAACAAACTTTAGCAAATAAAATGTTTGGCCGAGAGCACGGATCAACCTCCTAAATAATCAACTCCATTTATTAATAGATTTTCACAGGTCCTCTTTGCCCTACATCCATGCCGTCTTTCAAATATCTGTAATCACTTTCACAACACTACACAATAACCTCTGCAGTGCCAACCAACCTTGAAAAAGAAGACACGACCTATAGTTTTCCCATAACAGAACTAGAACAACAGATAAACATTTGAAAAAAAAAAATCATATCACAGTAAAAAAAAATTCGTATAAAAATAGTGCCAGACCGAATAATCTATACTTCAATTTCCTGGAAAAAATAACATAAAAATTCATACAAGATACCTTTATTCGACAAGCCCTAAAAGAGAGAATACACACAGCAGAGACCTTGATAAATACGCAAAAATTCAAATGTATAACCTAGAAATGTACAAGGAGTCTAGTGCTTTTAACCAGTGGCGTTGTTAGGAATCTTCTTAAGTGGGTTAGGAGTAAAATATTTCATCTAGACTCTCTGCCAAAGGCATTGCTAAAAAAACTTTGAAGATGATTTTTTTTTTTTTTCTTTTGAGGAATTGAGTTAGAGTTCTAATTTCATCCAAACATGATTTTTAATTCATCTATAATTGTGTATATCATTTCATTATAAATAATAGAATCTGAGAATTATTACAGTGATCATAAAATACCATTTCAATAATCTTATCTAAATTTTATTTTTACATATTAATTAAGTATAAAATCAAAAGCATTAAAACCATTTGAATTAACTGTTTTGTACTCACTCTCTACAGATATTTATACACTATTTATGTACTTTTATAGTGTTGTTATTGTTATTGGCTACATCTTTCACTGGATTCAAATATTTGGAGAACAACATATTAAGGTAAAATTTAGTTTTCTACAAAAATAGATTACTAGATTTTGACAAGCAACAGTATATTGGTTATTTTGAAATAGCGTTTTCAACGGATCAGAACAGTTGGTACATTTATTCATTGTTAATTTATTTTCATAAACATTTTTCGTAATTGTATGCGCTTGATAATTTTCATTATCTTTTTTATTATTTATAAGGTTAACCCATACCAAACATGACCCATCATTGTAGGTCGTCACTAGCATTTTCAAATTTAGTTAACATTTTTGGTGGATTAGCGACGATCATCTAGAAAACCATATGTTTTCGTCGGTAAATCTGTCGGTAAGCTTTTTATTATTATTATTATTTTTTTTGGGATTTAACAAAATAAAAACTACTGTCCATCACTGAACCAGTATAGGAATTTCAGTCTCTACAAGTGTTTTATTGTAGTGAAGCTGAATTAACTTTATGATAAAGATCTATATTGTGAAAATTTACTTATGTATGGTATGAAAAACCCAATTATCTTTTGTGCACCATGCCAGGAAGAATATGAAATCTAATTATTCCAACCTTATGATCTAAATTTTTTCTCTTTTTATCAGAGTGATTTCCTAGCACATAAATATGGGGAATTCTATTTAGGCATTGCAGAGAGAATGAGATCCAAGACAAACATTTACTCGGAAGCTTTTGCTCAAAATGCTAGCCGAAAAGACAAGATCACAACGATATTTTATTTTGAAACATTGGAGACATATTTGATAGGGAGAGACGAAGGAAGCAGAAATGAAAGAGTGCTTTATTGTCACTTCCTTCGTCATTTTCTCTACTTTTCAACTTTGATATGTTTGGTGCCTAAGGCAACTTTAAGAAAGGGATGGTAACAATATGTTGAAAAGCGTCACTTAAAGATACTCCATTGAATTGTTGTAGTTTGTTGTACTAGTTGCGAAACTTTAAGAACCGATTATAAATAAGCTTGAATTGAATTGTAATTGTTTATTGATAGTACTAGAATTCCAAGTGCATTTATTGAGCTTTTGAGATGCTCAACTCTCTCGCAGTTGCACTCATATTCTGCCTTACTGCTCACTTCCCAACCCCCTTATTTGTACAACTTAGTAGAACTCTCTGGAAACAATAACAAACTAAAACCTAACAAAACGCAGATAAATGGTTTCTGAGAAGCTGTACAATGAGTCGCCACATTTTGAATTGATTACCCTTTTCCTTGCCTCTTTCTCCTATTGGCATACGTTTCAGCAACTAGGGACTTATCTCCGTTTTATGGTTCTGTTGATATGTGAGAAAATTTTAGATTATGGTGAATATTTTTTGCACAAACTTTTTTGAGATACTAATGCAGAATTTTGATTTAACTATTTCAATAAGACCAGTCGGAATAGGAAGGGCTTGAGGAAGAGAAAAACACCAGGTTACTTGAAGGAAAATTTCTTGGTCGATACAATAGTCCACAAGATACTCAAGTAAAGGAAGACAACAATCAATCTCAAAAATTTGGGAGAAGATGCTGTCGTAAGGAGAGAAGCCTTAGCAAAAGGACAATGCGATGGAATGTTCATCATAAAATCCTGACAAAATTTTGTTTTGTTGCTAGTTGTTATCAAATAGTATCGCCACACTTACACTACCATTTTTTCAAAAAAATTCTTGAACGGTCTATTTTCTACATGTTTGAAGTTAATAAATATCTGTCAAAATATTCTTTCTTTTTTCAGGTAAAGCACCAATGCTTCTAAATTAAACGAGGGATTAGAAATTCCAAAACTTGTAAAATACAAGTTGGGAAAATAAAATAACAAAAATAGTTATGCGGTTCAACTTAAAGACAACACACGATATACATTGTCAATAACTCATACATCAATATCGTGCTGCATTCATGAATATTGCAGCATGTTATATGAGATATACTTTATCACCCAACCGATCATCTAAACAATGAAAAATTGAATGAAATCGATGATTGATTTAGTAACGACTGATCAGTCCTTGAGTTCTACAAAATAATTTGAAATTTTCAATTGAGTGACCTAATTACGTCATTTCTTTGCTATTAATTTCAAGGGTTTCGTCTCTAATTATTCGTCATTTTTGTCGACGTTGGATTTTCTTGTCAAAATCCATTCAAATAAAGCTTGTAATAGGATCATAATCAAGTAATCTTAGCTGTAAGAACTCAAGTGAATAAATGTAATCAATTGTGAGTTTGCTTGGCTAATGGTGGTTACGCGACTAACACATGTCTTATGTTCTTAAATATTTACCAAATGCACCAAACACATGAGCTGTTTCACACTAATACTAAATAATTTGACTTCGAGTTAATTCACATCCAATTAAGTATAAATAACAGAATCTGAACTTTAAAAATCTGAGAATAATTACAGTGATCATAAATACTATTTCGATAATCTTATCTAAACTTTCTTCTTACATATGAATTAATTATAAAATCAAAAGCATTAAAACCATTTGAATTACACCATTCTGTACTCACTCTCTACAAATATTTATGCACTATTTTTTTAACTCATTGTTATTGTTAGGGCTACATCTTTTGCTGGATTCAAATATTTGGAGGACAACATATACAGGTAAAATTTATTATTTCATGAAAATAGATTGCTAGATTTCGACCAGCAACAGTATATTGGCTATATACTATTTTTTTTTTAATTTCTGAAATAGTATTATCGACGGATCAAATCAGTCGGTATATTTATTCATTGTTAATTTATTTTCGTGAACATTTGTCATAGTCATATGCACTCGATAATTTTCTTTATCTTTTTTTATTATTTATAAGGTTATTAAAAATTACCAAACATGACCTAGGTCATCATTAGAATTTTTAAATTTAGTTAACATTTTTGGCGGACTAGTGACGATTATCTAGAAAACCATGTGTTTTCGTCACTAAACCTGGCGGTAGGCATTTTTTTTTGGGGATTTAGAAAAATAGTAACCACTGTCCATCACTGAACCTGTATAGGAATTTCAGTCTCTACAAAAGTGTTTTATTGTACTGAAGCTGGATTAACTTTATGATAAAAATCTATATTTTGAAATTTACTTATGTATGGTATGAAAAACCCAATTTCCTTTTGTGCAATTTGAATCTGCTATAAAAATAATAGTCATCGGAAATTCATTGGCATGCCCGTAATTGAATTTCAGTCATTGCTGTAAAAATCAACATCGCGGGAATGAATATATCGATGGTACAAACCATTCGAATAAAATTTTAAAGCCAACTACTTTAAGAAGTGTAGCTTAAGATTCAATAAAATTTATTATCTTTTTTCACTTGAACACCGAACTAAACTTTACAAAATTTATTATCATTGGCTAAGGAAAGAAAGTGATTATATGCACACGTCTATTATAGACATTTCTCTATTCTTTTTATATGATTATTTTTATTACTCAACATTCTATTAACTGGAAAAGATTAAATGTCTTGGTAAATGAAATAATTCTTCAAGACACATGTTAATGATATTTTTATATAAACCAGTCCGGAACTTGAACTCAAAGCTACATCAAAAGCAGAGAAATCTCTTATCTCAACACAAAATGGTACGTTTCTTTTATGTTTACCTTTCATCTTCTAATTAAATCTCTCATTTTTCATGATTACTTTTTTATTGGAAATATTGACTCTATAGTTGCATGAAAATAAATGTCTAATAGAATAAAGGTTTATTTGGTTAAACTTACGTTGTCAATTGATAAAATAAATTTGTACAATATAAACTAAATAACATAAAATATAAATTAAATCTACTATTGTTTGTTTATTTAATAATAATAATAATAATAATAATAATAATAATAATAATAATAATAATAATAATAATAATAATAATGGGAATCTATCAGGTTTGTTATGGAATCAAAATAATTTTGGACATTTTGATTTATTTTGCACATGTAGCTATGATAATATAAGTTGACCATTCATCAAGAAAATGAAGTGAGAGACATATTATGAGCTTGTTCAGATTTATACAAATTAAAATTCACGTAAGATAATGAGCTGAATTAAAGTTTTCTCCATGATTCCGGACAGATGGGCCTTCAAGTATAAAAAATAAGGATTCCAAGATGGAGAAAGGAAAGATTGTTCCTAGGAAAAGACAAATTTAGAAGACACGCAATTTACTTGAAATCGATTTAGCACCTTGAGTGTGTTTAAGTAGCAATAACCTCATTTTGGTAACTTGACAAATATATATAATTTTCAATGACTGTTTTATTTACAATATGGATTAAATGTAGCAATCATTTTATGTTACCAACATAATGTTTCAACTGAAGTTTACTAACGTTAAGTTAAAAGTTCTTGGTAAGAAGAAAAACCAGATGAGCTGATTAATAAAGATAACCATAGTGCACATGGAGTCTTGTGCTTTCAGCCAATGGCGTTGTCAGGAATCTTCTTTAGTCGGGGTAGAAGTAAAATAGTTCATCTAGAATCTCTGCCAACAGCATTGCTGGAGTTTTTTTGTTTTTTGAAAAGATTTGTTTAGAGGAACTGATTTAGAGGTTCATCCAAACATGGATTTTTACCGTGTGATCTTCAGGTTTCAAGAAGACTTTGAGTACAGTAATTTGTGAGATTTTTAGATACAAAGGCAATAACCAATAAGAAACCTAGTTGTATAGCGATATAGAAAAGATAGATGGCTATTAGAAGTAACATTATAATCAACATCGGAAGTACCAGTATAGTAACTTGTTAAAAAAAAATTACCGTGGTGTTTGATTTTAGATCAATTGGATTCTCAGATAATTACGTATTATTTGTTATATTTATTGAGTTGCTTGCATGTTTGATGAAAAAGTGGATAGGATAATGTTTGTTAGTTTTAAGAAAGAAAAAGAAGTTGAAAACTAAATTATTATATTGTTTTGTACTAAGCACAAAACCACGTAGCTTGTATTGGAATCCACCCCATCTGCCCCGTGTCGGTCTGCTTTAGGTCACACACATATGCTATCACTATGTAGTGTAGAAAAACATAGCGAAACATAATGAGGAACTCATTGATTCAAAACCAATATCCAAATTAGATCTTAGGATTTTTGTTTGACAAGTCTAATGACTCTTTTCATTAGAATTTAACCAAGCATAAAATAATGTTCCTGCTAGTATTTAAGTATGAAAGTAAACCCTATGCAATAAAGGACGTGTTCTAACCAATGTACCCTCTTAAAAATTACATAAAATCTGAATGATATAATAATGTTAATTAACATACTCAATAACAAAATTTAAATAAAACAGCAACAGCTTGCAGCTTCCTTGTATAACCTGCGTCACACCCTTTGTTGCTTGGGATCGTCCCTCATCTTCAAATAAGACAATGCTCGACCACTAAAATGCATCACTATGCTGCCCAACCGTGAATGCATATTAAACTTTCAATTCACTATTATTGGGAGTTAGAAATCTGTTTTTAGATTTGTAGTGATTGATAGAGCTACACTCTTCAATGGCTGAACTTCAACCTAAGGAGTAAGAAAAAAGAAAAGAAAAATGCCATTTAGTGGAGTTGGTAGATCTGCCAGTCGGCCAGTCACAGGTCGGCTTTTTGGCCAATAGGTTTATTAGTAAAAAGAATTACAGTTTATTGGCATCTGATGGCTATTAGACTGATAAATTCCATAACAGAACTTTCTTACGGAACTTTCTAACGGTTTATTTTATTATGTTTTCTCAATTATACGGAAAATTTGTTTCTAGGTTGCAATGTTCCAAGTATGACTTCAGTTCTCTTCACAAACTGTACTTAAGAAAACTCATTGCATCATTTTGAATATTATTCAATTTTCCCGATTAAAAATTGGTAACAAGTGAATTTTCAAGAATCCATGAGGGTTCTTAGGCTCATTGAGATCAGTATAAGCTTGGTTATTGCTGCCAATTGCAACCTTTAGTATTTCTTCTGCCCAAAGCATGTGATGCATACAGAAGTTAGAAATTGTTGTCCATTTCATTTTGTTCTGGTCTCTGAAACTCTAATATATGTTGGCACCTACTTACTGTTCTGTATATGTATCTATTAATTCTTGTTAGTATATGCAAAAACCTAAAAGAAATTCTGTTGGAACCATTTATATTTCTGGAATTTAAAATATATCTAGTTGTTCACTTTACCAAGAAGAATACGAAATCTAATTATTCCAAACTTATTATCTAACATTTTTCTGTTTTTATCAGAGCAATTTTCTACCACATAAATATGGGGAATTCTATTCTGGCGTTGCAGAGCGAACGAGATCTAAGACAAAGACTTACTTGGAAACTTTTGCTGAAAATTCTAGCCAAAAAGGCAAGAAGAACGTAGGGCAGTCACAGGGTAATCCTTTTAAAGGCATTATAATAACTTGTATTGCAACTAAATTTTATTTTTAAAACATTGGAGACATATTTGATAGGGAGACTATAGAATTTTGGGGTGCACGAACCTTATTTCATGTGCACCATTTTTTCTTAGAACTTTTTTTTAGGCGAAATTGGGAAAAGCAAAGAATTGAACCCTGAACCTCAAGTGTACAAAATGGCCCCTTTACCATATGAGCTACCCGACATTGGTACGAGAACTTATATCCTTACCAAGGGCAAATAAATAATTTTGATACTTTCCGGGGATGTCATCTCATTTGTATCCTAATATTGCGATGTGTCATAGGCTCCATATATGCATATCCTAGCACGGACCTTTATACACTTCTACAGCGTGTTCTAATGGAAGTTTGTGCAGCTGGTACAGGATTGGGTAATGACTTCAATTTGAAAGTCTGTTCTCAAATGGGATTAGAAAATCGTTAGTTTCACCTGGAACGAATATAACGAAGGCAAAGCTACCACCATCTTTCCTTCCAGAGTGAAATTAACTTTTCATGAGTTTGTAGTATGTCTATCAAGTGCTTGTAAAGAGACGAAGTAAGAAGTAATATTTGCCTTCTTACACCTTTTCCATTTAGCCTAAAAGGGTTAAGCATATTTTATAGCACGAGGATTTTGCCGATAGCAGCAAAAATGAAAGAGTGCTTTATTGTCACTTCCTTCCTCATTTTCTCTACTTTTCAACTTTGAGATGTTTGGTGCCTAAGAAGGTAGGCAACTTTAAGAAAATAGTGGTAACAATATGTTGAAAAACATCACTTATACATCTTCGATAATTAATTGAGTGAGCGGGTTTATGTAAATATACTCCATTGAATTCTTGTAGTTTTTTGTACTAGTTGCGAAACTTTAAGAACCGATTGTAAATAAGCTTGAATTGAATTGTAATTGTTTATTGATAATACTAGAATTCCAATTGCATTTATTGAGCTTTTGAGAGGCTCATCAACTCTCTCCCATTTGCATTCATATTCTGCCTTACTGCTCAATTCCCAACCCCCTTATTTGTACAACTTAGTAGAACTCTCTGGAAACAAATAACAAACTAAAACCTAACAAAAGGCTGATAAATGGTTTTTGAGAAGCAGCACAACGAGTCGCCACATTTTGAATTGATTACCCTTGTCCTTGCCTCTTTCTCCTATTGGCATACGTTATTCTTTTCGAAGTCCTATAAGATGTTCAGCGGCCAGGGACTTATCTCCGCTCCATGGTTCCGTTGATATGTGAGGAAGTTTTATATTATGGTGAATATTTTTTGCACAAACTTTTTTGAGATGCTAATGCAGGATTTTGATTTATGCTTGGCAGCATTTTCACAAACTCGTGGGCCAGCTCATGGGTCAGATCCCGTGCCAACTCCTTCGCAAACTCTTGTTCTACCTCTTTTGCCTACTCCAGTTATTCAATCTTCGCCTAGTATTATTGGTGGAGGTAAGTGTAAAGTAATATTGATCTGTTTTTTTTTTTTTTTTTTCTTTTTTGCACTAATCTGAGTTTGTATTTCGTATCTCGTCAATTTTTGGTTTTTGAAATTCTTTTTCTTGGCAGCTCCTGAATCAACACCTCAACCACCAGTGGAAAGCACCAACTATTTCAAAAATACCAGTGGGAATAGGAAGGGCTTGAGGAAGAGAAAAACACCAGGTTACTTGAAGGACAATTTCTTGGTGGATACAATAGTCCACAAGATACTCAAGTAAAGGAAGGTAACAATCAACCTCAAAAAAATTGGGAGAAGATGCTGTCGTAGGGAGATGAGCCTTTAGCAAAAGAAGAATGCGATGGAATGTTTCATCATAAAATATAGAAAAAAAATTGTTTTGTTGCTAGTTGGTATCAAATAGTATTGCCAAACTCGTCCTGTCATTTTTTTCAAAAAAATCCTCGAACGGTCTCTTTACTACATGTTTGAAGTTAATAAATATCTGTCAAAAAATTCTTTGCTTTTCAGGTAAAGCACCAATGCTTCTAAATTAAACAAGGGATTAGAAAATCCAAAACTTGTAAAATACAAGATGGGGAAATAAAATAACGAAAAATTAACACTCTTAACATTTCTAAATATAAAATATAGAAAAGTCTGACTTGATGACCTTACTAGTAAGGAGTACAACTCTAATCATCTTTCTAACGGGAAAGGTTAAAAATAGTTAAGAGATTCAAGTTAAAGAGAACACACAATATGCACTGTCAATAACTCATACATCAATATCGTGCTGTATTGATGAATTTAGCAGCATATAATAAAATGAGATAACTTTCTCACCGGATCATCTAAACGAAGAAAAATTAAATGAAATCAATGATTGATTTAGTAATGACTCAGTCCTTCAGTTCTACAAAATAACTTGAAATTTACAATTGAGTGACCTAATTCCGTCATTTTTTTGTTATTAATCTCAAGGGTTTCGTATCTAATTATTCATCATTTTTGTCAGTGTTGGATTTTCTTGTCACAGATCCATTCAAATAAAGCTTATAAAGCTTGTAATAGGATTGTAGTTAAGTAATCTGAGTTGTAAGAACTCAAGTGAATAAATGTAATCAATTGTGAGTTTGCTTGGCTAATGGTGGTTACGGGAATAACACATGTAGTCTTGTATTCTTAAATATTTACCAAATACACCAAACATATGAGCTGTTTCACAATAATACTAATTAATTTGACTTCGAGTTAATTCACATCACAATGTATAAATAACAGAATATGAACTTTAACAATCTGAGAATAATTACAGTGATCATAAATACCATTTTGATAATCTTATCTAAATTTTCATTTTACATATGAATTAAGTATAAAATCAAAAGCATTAAAACCAATCGAATTATATTACAGATATATTTTATTTATATATTTTATGAAAAACCCAATTATCTTTTGCACTTCGAATCTGCTATAAAAATAATAGTCATTGGAAATTTATTGGTATGCCCGTAATTGAATTTCAGTCATTGCGGTAAAAATCAACATCACGGGAATGTATATATTGATGGTACAAACCATTCGAATAAAATTTTAAAGCCAACTAATTTAAGAAGTGTAGTTTAAGATTCAATAAAATTTATTATCTTTTTTAACTTGAACACCGAACTAAACTTTTCAGAATTTATTATTATTTGCTAAGGAAAGAAAGTGATTATATGCAGCCGTATATTATAGACATTTCTCTTTTCTTTCAGCTATATGATTAATTTTATAACTCAACATCCTATTAACTGGAAAAGATTAAAGCTCCTGGTAAATGAATTAATTCTTCGAGACACATGTTAATAATATTTTTGTGTAAACAAGTTCGGAACTTGAACTCGGAGCTACATCAAAAGCAGCGGAATCCTTTATCTCAACACAAAAATGGTACGTTTCTTTTATCTTCGACCTTTCATCTTCTAATTAAATTTCTCACATTTTCATCATTTCTTTTTTTATTGGAAATATTGACTTATATTTGCATGAAAATATATGTCTAATAGAATAAAGCTTTGTATGGTTATACTTGTGTTGTCAATTGATAAAATAAATTTGTACAATGTCAACCAAATAACCTAAAATATAAATTAAAATCTACTATTGTTTATTTAATAATAATAATGTGAATCTATCAGGCTTGTTATGGAATCAAAATAATTTTGGACAATTTGATTTATTTTGCACATGTAGCTATGATAATATAAGTTGACCATTAAAAATCATCAAGAAAATGAAGCTAGAGACATATTATGAGCTTGTTCAGATTTATACAAATTAAAATTCGCGTAAGATAATGAGCTGAATTAAAGTTTTCTCCATGATTCTGGACAGAAGGGCCTTCAAGTATAAAAAATAAGGATTCCAAGATGGAGAAATGAAAGATTGTACCTAGGAAGAGACAAATTTAGAAGACACACAGTTTACATGAAATCGATTTAGCACCTTGAGCGTGTTTAAGTAGTATTAACCTCATTTTGGTTACGCGACTTATATATATAATTTTTCAATAACTGTTTTATTTACAATACGGACTAAAACTAACAATCATTCTATGTTATAAACATAATGTTTCACCTGAAGCTTTACTAACGTTGAGTTAAAAGTTTTTGGTAAGAAGAAAAACCAGATGAGCTGATAAATAAAGATAACCATAGTGCACATGGAGTCTTGTGCTTTCCGCCAATGGCCCTGTTAGGAATCTTCTTTAGTGGGTGTAGAAGTAAAATAGTTCATCTAGAATCTCTGCTAATGGCAATGCGGGAATTTTTTGAAAATGATTTTTTTAGATGAACTGATTTAGAGGTCTAATTTCATCCAAACATGGATTTTTACAGTGTGATCTTCAGGTTTCAAGAAGACTTTGAGTACAGTTAATTGTGAGTTTTTTAGATACAAAGGCTATTGAGAAACCTAGTTGTTCAGTGATATAGAAAAGATAGATGGCCATTAGAATTAACATGGGAAGTACCAGTATAGTAACATGTTGAAAAAAAAATATTATTGTGGTATTTAGATCAATTGGATTCTCAAGTAATTATGTATTATTGGTTATATTTACAGAGTTATGTGCATGTTTGATAAATTGGATGACATAATGTTTGTCAGTTTTAAGGAAAAAAAAGAAGTTGAAAACTATATTATTCTATTATTTTGTACTACGCACAAAACAACGTAACTTGAGGTCTATATAAGATACCAGAATCCACCCCATCCAGCCCCCATCACGTTGCTTTAGGTCACACATATGCTATCACTATGTTGTGTTGAACAACGTTGTGAAAAACAATAAGGAACTCGTTGATTCAAAACCAATATCAAAATTAGATCTTAGAATTTTTGGTTGATAAGTCGAATGACTCTTTTCATTAGAATTTAACCAAGCATAAAATAATGTTCCTGTTAGTATTTAAGTACGAAAGTAAACCCTATGCAATAGAGACATGTTCTAACAAATGTACCCTCTTAATAAAATTACATAAAATCTGAATGGTATAATAATGTTAACTAACTGACTCAAAAACAACATTAAATAAAACAACAGCAGCTCGCAGCTTCCTTGTATAACCTGCTTCATGCCCTTTTGTTGCTTGGGATCATCTCTCGTCTTCAAATAAGACAATGCTCGACCACTACCCTGAATACATATTAAACTTTCAATTCACTATTATTGGGACTCAAAAAATCTGTATTTAGGTTTGTAATGATTGATGGTGCTATACTCTTCAATGGCTGAACTTCAACCTAAGAAAAATGCCACTTAGTGGAGTTGGTAAGCGGCCAGATCTGCCATCCGGCCAATCACAGATCGGCTCTTTTGCCAATAAGTTTATTAGTAAAAAGAATTACAGTTTACTGGCATCTGATGGCTATTAGATTTATAAATTCCATAACAGAACTTTCTTACGGAACTGCTTTTTTTTTTTTTATTCAATTTTCCTGGTTAAAAATTGTTAACAAGCGAACTTTCAAGAATCCATGAGGGTGCTTAGGCCCATCGAGATCAGTATAAGCTTCGTTATTGCTGCCATTTGCGACCTTTATTATTTCTTCTGCCCAAAGCATTTGATGCATACTGAAATTAGAAATTGTTGTCCCTTTCATTTTGTCCTGGCCTCAGAAACTCTAATATATCTTGGCACCTATTTACTCTTCCGTATATGGATCTATTAATTCTTGTTAGTATATGCAAAAACCTAAAAGAAATTCTGTTGGAACCATTTATACTTCTGGAATTTAAAATATATGTAGTCGATCTTTTTGCCAAGAAGAATATTAAATCTAATTATTCCAAACTTATGATCTAACATTTTTCTGTTTTTATCAGAGCAATTTTCTTCCACATAAATATGGGGAATTCTATTCCAGCGTTGCAGAGCAAACAAGATCTAAGACAAAGATTTACTTGGAAACTTTTGCTCAAAATCCTAGCCGAAACGAAAAGAAGACCGTAGGGGAGTCACATGGTAATCCTTTTAAAGGCATTATAATAACTTGTATCACAACTAGATTTTATTTTTAAAACGTCGGAGACATATTTGATTGGGAGACCATAGAATTTTGGGGTGCACAAACCTTAGTTCACGTGCACCATTTTTTCTTAGAACTTAAGAAGTAATATTTGCCTCCTTTCACCTTTTCTCCTCCATTTAGCCTAGAAGGCTTTAGCATATTTTACAGCACGAGGATTCTGGCGATAGCGGCAAAAATGAAAGCTTGCTTTATTGTCACTTCCCCATTTTCTCTACTTTTCAACTTTGAGATGTTTGGTGCCTAAGAAGGTAGGCTACTTTAAGAAATGAATGGTAACAATATGTTGAAAAGCGTCACTTATACATCTTCGATGATTAATTGAGTGAGCAGGTTTATGTAAAGATACTCCATTGAACTGTTGTATTTTGTTGTATTAGTTGCGAAACTTTAAGAACCGATTATAAATAAGTCTGAATTGAATTATAATTGTTTATTGATGAACTAGATTCCTAGAATTCCAAGTGCATTTATTGAGCTTTTGAGAGGCTCAACTCTCTCCCAGTTGCAATCATATTCTGCCTTACTGCTCACTTCCCAACCCCCTTATTTGTACAACTTAGTAGAACTCTCTGGAAACAATAACAAACTAAAACCTAACAAAACGCTGATAAATGGTTTCTGAGAAGCGGTACAATGAGTCGCCACATTTTGAATTGATTACCCTTGTACTTGCCTCTTTCTCCTATTGGCATACGCTATTCTTTTCGAAGTCCTATAAGATGTTCAGCGGCCAGAGACTTATCTCCACTCCATGGTTCCGTTGATATGTGAGGAAGTTTTAGGTTATGGTGAATATTTTTTGCACAAACTTTTTTGAGATGCTAATGCAGGATTTTGATTTATTCTTGACAGCATTTTCACAAACTAGTGAGCCAGCTCATGGGTCGGATCCTGTGCCAACTCCTTCACAAGGTCTTGTTCTACCTCTTTCTCCGACTCCAGTTATTCAATCTTCGCCTAGTATTTTAGGTGAAGGTAAGTGTAATAGAATGATCTTTATTTTTTTTACTCTAATCTGAGTTTATATTATGTATCTCATCAATTTTAGATGTTTGAAATTCTTTTTCTTGGCAGCTCCTGAATCGACACCTCAACCAGCCATGGAAAGCACCAACTATTTCAAAAATACCAGTGGGAATAGGAAGGGCTTGAGGAAGAGAAAAACACCAGGTTACGTGAAGGACAATTTCTTGGTGGATACAATAGTCCACAAGATACTCAAGTAAAGGAAGGTAACAATCAACCTCAAAAAATTGGGAGAAGATGCTGTTATAAGGCGAGGAGCTTTTAGCAAAAGGGAAAGGCGACGGAGTGTTGCCACACTAACAATGGAACGTTTCATCATAAAATTCTGACAGAATATTGTTTTGTTGCTAGTTATTATCAAGAAGTATCATTGAACTTACACTGTCAATTGTTCCAAATAAGTTCTTGGTCAGTCTATTTTCTTCATGTTTGTAATATTTGTCTTAAATTTCTTTACTTTTCAAGTAAAGCGCCAATGCTTCTAAAATTAAACAAGGAATTTAAAATTCCAAAACTCGCAAAATACAAGTTTGGGAAATAAAATAACAACAAATTAAAACTCTAATCATGCTAAATGTAAAATATACAAAAGTCTTAACTTAATGACCTTGCTAGTAAGGAGCACAACTCTAATCATCTTTCTAAGCAGAAAGGTTAAAAATAATTAAGAGGTTCAATTTTTTTAGAGGCGTTGCTAGGAATTTTATAAAGATGATTTTTAAAGTGGAACCGAATTAGAGATCTAATTTCATCCAAGCACAATTTTTAAAGTGCGATCTTAAGGTTTCAAGATGATTTTGAGGACAGTTAATGGTTAAAATTTCAGATACAAAGGCAATAACAAATAAGAAACTTAGTTGTTCATTGATACAGAACACAGAGATGGCTATTAGAAGTAACATTGAAATCAACATCGGAAGTACCCATAGTAACTTGTTGGAAAAAAAATAATATTACAATGGTATTAGATTTTTCATCAATTGGATTCTCAAATAAGTATGTATTATTGGGATATGTTTATTCAGTAACTTGACGTCTATTGAAAAGATATCAGAACCCACTTCATCCAGCCCCCTATGGTGCTGCTACAGGCCACACACAGATGCTATTGCTATTTAGCCTCTGTTTGGTGGAAATTAAAATTAGATATTTAATAAATTTTGATAAAAGTTAATGAAATATGTGGTTGAAAAGTTGTGGGTCCATAAAATGTGTGGTTAAAATTAATTATTGACTTTAACTTGAGTTTTTAATTGAATTTTAATCATAACCAAACAAGGGCTTAGTTTAGAACAACATAGTGAAACACAATGAAAAACGTGACTTAATGATTCGAAACTAATATCAAAATTGGATCTTAGAATTTTTGGAAGACAGGTCCAAAGACTCTTTTTGTCAAAATTTAACCAAGCATAAAACGGCGTTCTTGATGGTATTTAAGTACGAAAAGTAAACCTTATGCAGCAAAAGACGTGTTCTGACCAATGTACCTCCCACTAGATTTACATAAAATCTGAATGATTTATAATGTTAATTGACCGACTCAATAATAGCATTAAATAAAACAGCAGCAGCTCCCAGCTTCCTTGTATAATCAGCTCGCAACTTCCTCATACAACCAGTCGGTCAGTCACATATCGGCTCTGTTGCCAAACTCTGCAACACATTGTGCCTAGTGAGACCAAAAATTGCTGATATAGTTGCAAAAGAGAGTCAATTTGCAGAGATGACCACTTCGCTCTACTTCCTTTGCATGCCCACTTGACAATCCTTCTATAGAGAAACTTAAATCTGCAATAGCGCCATTAGTTCTGAGACCCCTAACATTGCAGAAGAGTCTAATTGACAGGATAGAAGGCTAAAAAAGCACTTTTCAATTTGAACACAAAGTAGTACTTATCTCTGTGCACCCTTGCCTTTTCATACGCTCCCATTCACCAGTATTCAATGGTGAATTCTGATTCTCCTGATACGTTGAAGTCTTTGTGTTGTTAGATATAATAGTTATTTAGTTTATGTGTTTATGACAATTTAGTCTCTTTATTGGTTAGGGTTATATTCTAGACTTTGCACTTTAATTATAGCCCCATTGTAGTCATTTTCAGTACATTGAGTAATTACATCTTGAGCTTCATGGTTTTACAGCAGGTTAATCGTTGCTTTGTTAAACAAGTAATTGCTTCTGTTCTCTGGCGAGCAGCCTTTGTGCCAAGAAAATATCTTCTGACAAAGAGCAGTTATATATGTTTGATGGACTTCATTTAGTATCATTAGTGGATAATTTGACAGGTAACAGCAGTAAAGCTCAAGGAAAAGTTTGGAACATTAAATTTGGTCTCAGAGAAAGAAGGCTTTGAGTTTTTGTGGAAAAATTATCTTCAAGTATTGTTCTCACTGAACTGAGGACTTCCGATCCAAATAGAGTTAAGGGATGCATCATTTCTCATGCTCCAGGGACTGGAAATCCCCATTTGGCTATTTTTTTTCTTGGAAACTTATTTCCAAACTGCCAACCTATGGTATTGCTCCAGCCAATAAGCTCCTCACTTGGAAAGAAGAGTTCAGGATATGGGAAGTAAAGTTCCTATTTCGTAACCTAGGCAACCTCACGTTTTCATGGAAGGAAAACAAGTTGGTTCCCAAACATCTCTCCAAGAGAAAATGCCACGACAAGGATGTAGTTCATTGTGTATAGGTATATTCATTGAATAAAAGGTTTAGCGTTCCTGGAATCAGCTATACACTTTGTGAAAAGCTGGATGGAGAAGAACTTGTGAAGGGGAAAGGGAGGAAGAAGAGAAAGAGATTAATCATTGTTGATGAGGAGTCTGACACTGAAGAAGACACTTCTCGAATACCCTGGGTTGGTTATTCTTGACGAAGGACACACTTCTCGCACGACAGAAGTATAGCATTTGGAATACTCTCCTGAAACACAAGACAGAAAAATGTGTCATTCTTTCTGGGACTCCTTTCTAGAACAACTTTGGCCAACTCTGCAACACATTCTGTCTAGTAAGACCAAAAATTGCTGATATAGTTGGAAAAGAGGGTCAATTTTCATAGATGACCACTTACAGGGGGAAGAAAATGAAGAAAAGAAAAATAAAGGACTTCGCTTTACTTCCACTGCAGACCTATTTGACTACCTTCTATAGAAAACTTAAATCTACACTAGCACTATTAGTTCATGTACACATAGGCACCATTCTTCAGCAGAGTCTTCCTGGTTTGGGAGATTGTTGTGATCCTTCTGAGACCCCCAACGTTGCAGAAGATTCTAATTGACAGGATGGAAGGCTCACCGAGCACTTCTGAATTTGAACACAAGGTAGTATTGATCCCTGTGTACCCGTACCTTTTCATACGCTCCCATTCAACAGAAACAGAACAGTTTGAAATTGACCAGGATGCTTTGGAAGCCTCTGGCCTTCACCATAATAAAGGTGTCAAAGCAAGATTTGTCATGGAGATGGAGCTTGTCCGCCTCAGTACTGCCAAGAATGAAAATTAGTACGGATATTTAGCCAGTACATTCAGCCTCTAGAAATAAAAAAGGGGTAGCTTATTGCGATTTTTAATTCTGATTCTTCTGATACTTTGGATTCATCAGGCTCCTCAAATAACATTTGTACGAGACAAAAAGAGTGAAGATCATAGTAATATATAAGAAATGAACTATTGCCATACATAGCTCAATGAGAAGAGAACATTCAGATTGTAATAACAAAAAATAAATTAATCCGTTTGCCAATAAGAGGCAAGTGGTCCGTGAAAAAACATGTATAATAACTGAACTCTTTCAATATAATAAAATAAACAAAACTCCTAGTGATGGTGCTAATAGAAAAGAGAGAATAAATTATAGAAGACTGGAATAGACGTGCGAGTGACGTGCAAGAGACAAAATCAGCCACTATAACAAACAAAGTCGAGATAAACTGTGCAGAAATTGTGCAAGCACGGCATCCAGTGCAATCTCTCGAACAACCATTGATATCTAAGCTGAAATTAACTATTTTCTTTAATCCAACATTTGATCGAGATCCAACATTTAATATTTGAGCAATCGCTATCTAATTAATGGCAAATTTTGGTATGATTTTTTTCTTTATCTCTTTTGTTTTGAGTAGGATTTCAAGAATTTTGTTGTTGAGATAGTTGTTCTTGGGTAAATTATTAATGTTACTTTTTGGGGATTTCATTATTATATTCAATGATTTATTAGAAACTCTAATATATCTTGGCACCTATTTACTCTTCCGTATATGGATCTAATTAATTTCATTCTTGTTAGTATATGCAAAAACCTAAAATAAATTCTGTTGGAACCATTTATATTTCTGGAATTTAAAATATATGTAGTCGATCTTTTTGCCAAGAAGAATATTAAATCTAATTATTCCAAACTTATGATCTAACATTTTTCTGTTTTTATCAGAGCAATTTTCTTCCACATAAATATGGGGAATTCTATTCCGGCGTTGCAGAGCAAACAAGATCTAAGACAAAGATTTACTTGGAAACTTTTGCTCAAAATCCTAGCCGAAACGAAAAGAAGACCGTAGGGGAGTCACATGGTAATCCTTTTGAAGGCATTATAATAACTTGTATCACAACTAGATTTTATTTTTAAAACGTTGGGAGACATATTTGATAGGGAGACCATAGAATTTTGGGGTGCACAAACCGTAGTTCATGTGCACCATTTTTTCTTAGAACTTAAGAAGTAATATTTGCCTCCTTTCACCTTTTCTCCTCCATTTAGCCTAGAAGGCTTTAGCATATTTTACAGCACGAGGATTCTGGTGATAGCGGCAAAAATGAAAGCGTGCTTTATTGTCACTTCCCCATTTTCTCTACTTTTCAACTTTGAGATGTTTGGTGCCTAAGAAGGTAGGCAACTTTAAGAAATGAATGGTAACAATATGTTGAAAAGCGTCACTTATACATCTTCGATGATTAATTGAGTGAGCAGGTTTATGTAAAGATACTCCATTGAACTGTTGTATTTTGTTGTATTAGTTGTGAAACTTTAAGAACCGATTATAAATAAGTCTGAATTGAATTATAATTGTTTATTGATGAACTAGATTCCTAGAATTCCAAGTGCATTTATTGAGCTTTTGAGAGGCTCAACTCTCTCCCAGTTGCAATCATATTCTGCCTTACTGCTCACTTCCCAACCCCCTTATTTGTACAACTTAGTAGAACTCTCTGGAAACAATAACAAACTAAAACCTAACAAAACGCTGATAAATGGTTTCTGAGAAGCGGTACAATGAGTCGCCACATTTTGAATTGATTACCCTTGTACTTGCCTCTTTCTCCTATTGGCATACGCTATTCTTTTCGAAGTCCTATAAGATGTTCAGCGGCCAGAGACTTATCTCCACTCCATGGTTCTGTTGATATGTGGGAAGTTTTAGATTATGGTGAATATTTTTTGCACAAACTTTTTTGAGATGCTAATGCAGGATTTTGATTTATTCTTGACAGCATTTTCACAAACTAGTGAGCCAGCTCATGGGTCGGATCCTGTGCCAACTCCTTCACAAGCTCTTGTTCTACCTCTTTCTCCGACTCCAGTTATTCAATCTTCGCCTAGTATTTTAGGTGGAGGTAAGTGTAATAGAATGATTATTTTTTTTTACTCTAATCCGGGTTTATATTATGTATCTCATCAATTTTAGATGTTTGAAATTCTTTTTCTTGGCAGCTCCTGAATCAACACCTCAACCAGCCATGGAAAGCACCAACTATTTCAAAAATACCAGTGGGAATAGGAAGGGCTTGAGGAAGAGAAAAACACCGGGTTACGTGAAGGACAATTTCTTGGTGGATACAATAGTCCACAAGATACTCAAGTAAAGGAAGGTAACAATCAACCTCAAAAAATTGGGAGAAGATGCTGTTATAAGGCGAGGAGCTTTTAGCAAAAGGGAAAGGCGACGGAGTGTTGCCATACTAACAATGGAACGTTTCATCATAAAATTCTGACAGAATATTGTTTTGTTGCTAGTTATTATCAAGAAGTATCATTGAACTTACACTGTCAATTGTTCCAAATAAGTTCTTGGTCAGTCTATTTTCTTCATGTTTGTAATATTTGTCTTAAATTTCTTTACTTTTCAAGTAAAGTGCCAATGCTTCTAAAATTAAACAAGGAATTTAAAATTCCAAAACTCGCAAAATACAAGTTTGGGAAATAAAATAACAACAAATTAAAACTCTAATCATGCTAAATGTAAAATATACAAAAGTCTTAACTCAATGACCTTGCTAGTAAGGAGCACAACTCTAATCATCTTTCTAAGCAGAAAGGTTAAAAATAATTAAGAGGTTCAATTTTTTTAGAGGCGTTGCTAGGAATTTTATAAAGATGATTTTTAAAGTGGAACCGAATTAGAGATCTAATTTCATCCAAGCACAATTTTTAAAGTGCGATCTTAAGGTTTCCAGATGATTTTGAGGACAATTAATGGTTAAAATTTCAGATACAAAGGCAATAACAAATAAGAAACTTAGTTGTTCATTGATATAGAACACAGAGATGGCTATTAGAAGTAACATTGAAATCAACATCGGAAGTACCCATAGTAACTTGTTGGAAAAAAAATAATATTACAATGGTATTAGATTTTTCATCAATTGGATTCTCAAATAAGTATGTATTATTGGGATATGTTTATTCAGTAACTTGACGTCTATTGAAAAGATATCAGAACCCACTTCATCCAGCCCCCTATGGTGCTGCTACAGGCCACACACAAATGCTATTGCTATTTAGCCTCTGTTTGGTGGAAATTAAAATTAGATATTTAATAAATTTTGATAAAAGTTAATGAAATATGTGGTTGAAAAGTTGTGGGTCCATAAAATGTGTGGTTAAAATTAATTATTGACTTTAACTTGAGTTTTTAATTGAATTTTAATCATAACCAAACAAGGGCTTAGTTTAGAACAACATAGTGAAACACAATGAAAAACGTGACTTAATGATTCGAAACTAATATCAAAATTGGATCTTAGAATTTTTGGAAGACAGGTCCAAAGACTCTTTTTGTCAAAATTTAACCAAGCATAAAACAGCGTTCTTGATGGTATTTAAGTACGAAAATTATGCAGCAAAAGACGTGTTCTGACCAATGTACCTCCCACTAGATTTACATAAAATCTGAATGATTTATAATGTTAATTGACTGACTCAATAATACCATTAAATAAAACAGCAGCAGCTCCCAGCTTCCTTGTATAATCAGCTCGCAACTTCCTCATACAACCAGTCGGTCAGTCACATATCGGCTCTGTTGCCAAACTCTGCAACACATTGTGCCTAGTGAGACCAAAAATTGCTGATATAGTTGCAAAAGAGAGTCAATTTGCAGAGATGACCACTTCGCTCTACTTCCTTTGCATGCTCACTTGACAATCCTTCTATAGAGAAACTTAAATCTGCAATAGCGCCTTTAGTTCTGAGACCCCTAACATTGCAGAAGAGTCTAATTGACAGGATAGAAGGCTAAAAAAGCACTTTTCAATTTGAACACAAAGTAGTACTTATCTCTGTGCACCCTTGCCTTTTCATATGCTCCCATTCACCAGTATTCAATGGTGAATTCTGATTCTCCTGATACGTTGAAGTCTTTGTGTTGTTAGATATAATAGTTATTTAGGTTATGTGTTTATGACAATTTAGTCTCTTTATTGGTTAGGGTTATATTCTAGACTTTGCACTTTAATTATAGCCCCCTTGTAGTCATTTTCAGTACATTGAGTAATTACATCTTGAGCTTCATGGTTTTACAGCAGGTTAATCGTTGCTTTGTTAAACAAGTAATTGCTTCTGTTCTCTGGCGAGCAGCCTTTGTGCCAAGAAAATATCTTCTGACAAAGAGCAGTTATATATGTTTGATGGACTTCATTTAGTATCATTAGCGGATAATTTGACAGGTAACAGCAGTAAAGCTCAAGGAAAAGTTTGGAACATTAAATTTGGTCTCAGAGAAGGCCTGTACAACATCAGAAAGAAGGCTTTGAGTTTTTGTGGAAAAATTATCTTGAAGTATTGTTCTCACTGAACTGAGGGCTTCCGATCCAAATAGAGTTAAGGGATGCATCATTTCTCAAGCTCCAGGGACTGGAAATCCCCATTTGGCTATTTTTTTCTTGGAAACTTATTTCCAAACTGCCAACCTATGGTATTGCTCCAGCCAATAAGCTCCTCACTTGGAAAGAAGAGTTCAGGATATGGGAAGTAAAGTTCCTATTTCGTAACCTAGGCAACCTCACGTTTTCATGGAAGGAAAACAAGTTGGTTCCCAAACATCTCTCCAAGAGAAAATGCCACGACAAAGATGTAGTTCATTGTGTATAGGTATATTCATTGAATAAAAGGTTTAGCGTTCCTGGAATCAGCTATACACTTTGTGAAAAGCTGGATGGAGAAGAACTTGTGAAGGGGAAAGGGAGGAAGAAGAGAGAGAGATTAATCATTGTTGATGAGGAGTCTGACACTGAAGAAGACACTTCTCGAATACCCTGGGTTGGTTATTCTTGACGAAGGACACACTTCTTGCACGACAGAAGTATAGCATTTGGAATACTCTCCTGAAACACAAGACAGAAAAATGTGTCATTCTTTCTGGGACTCCTTTCTAGAACAACTTTGGCGAACTCTGCAACACATTCTGTCTAGTAAGACCAAAAATTGCTGATATAGTTGGAAAAGAGGGTCAATTTTCATAGATGACCACTTACAGGGGGAAGAAAATGAAGAAAAGAAAAATAAAGGACTTCGCTTTACTTCCACTGCAGACCTATTTGACTACCTTCTATAGAAAACTTAAATCTACACTAGCACTATTAGTTCATGTACACAGGCACCATTCTTCAGCAGAGTCTTCCTGGTTTGGGAGATTGTTGTGATCCTTCTGAGACCCCCAACGTTGCAGAAGATTCTAATTGACAGGATGGAAGGCTCACCGAGCACTTCTGAATTTGAACACAAGGTAGTATTGATCCCTGTGTACCCGTACCTTTTCATACGCTCCCATTCAACAGAAACAGAACAGTTTGAAATTGACCAGGATGCTTTGGAAGCCTCTGGCCTTCACCATAATAAAGGTGTCAAAGCAAGATTTGTCATGGAGATGGAGCTTGTCCGCCTCAGTACTGCCAAGAATGAAAATTAGTACGGATATTTAGCCAGTACATTCAGCCTCTAGAAATAAAAAAGGGGTAGCTTATTGCGATTTTTAATTCTGATTCTTCTGATACTTTGGATTCATCAGGCTCCTCAAATAACATTTGTATGAGACAAAAAGAGTGAAGATCATAGTAATATATAAGAAATGAACTATTGCCATACATAGCTCAATGAGAAGAGAACATTCAGATTGTAATAACAAAAAATAAATTAATCTGTTTGCCAATAAGAGGCAAGTGCTCCGTGAAAAAACATGTATAATAACTGAACTCTTTCAATATAATAAAATAAACAAAACTCCTAGTGATGGTGCTAATAGAAAAGAGAGAAGAAATTATAGAAGACTGGAATAGACGTGCGAGTGACGTGCAAGAGACAAAATCAGCCACTATAACAAAGAAAGTCGAGATAAACTGTGCAGAAATTGTGCAAGCACGGCATCCAGTGCAATCTCTCAAACAACCATTGATATCTAAGCTGAAATTAACTATTTTCTTTAATCCAACATTTGATCGAGATCCAACATTTAATATTTGAGCAATCGCTATCTAAATAATGGCAAATTTTGGTATGATTTTTTTCTTTATCTCTTTTGTTTTGAGTAGTATTTCAAGAATTTTGTTGTTGAGATAGTTGTTCTTGGGTAAATTATTAATGTTACTTTTTGGGGATTTCATTATTATATTCAATGATTTATTAGTGGTATGCCAAGAATTATTGATGATTTGATGAGACTCATTTGTTGTTTTGTTAGTGGATGTAGGCATATTTGGCGAAGAAAATAAATATATTGTTATTACTTTTGCACTATTTGCATTAAATCACAAAATCTTACTGTTTCCAGCTCGTGATCTAAGATTTTTTGTATTTAGCAGAGTAATTTTCTATCAAAGGATTATGATGCAGAAACCAGGGAATTCTCATCAAGTGTCTCCAAGCAGACAAGATCTAAGAGGAAGATCTACGTACTTTGGGGTTTCACAGGGGAATTCATATAGTTCCGGGGACGTGGAGGAAATTAACACAAACCATGGTTTGGGTGGAAGCTTTGCTCCAATTGCTTGCCGAAAGGGGAAGAAGACTGTTAGGCAGTCTCTGGGTAACCAACTCTTGCTTTGTTTCTTCATTTTGATTGGCATTGCATCATTTTTTTCTTTGTCAAGTAACTAATGACACTGTGCAACTAATGTAGAAGATTGCATGTGCTCTCCCATATGACTGAAATTTGGATGCCACTGGCAGTTCTTATGTGGTTGTAGCAATGTTTGCCTTCATTTAAGCTTGTCAAATTTAAGTTGTTCAAAAGACTATCAAATTAAGATGTGATTAGGCTTTAATTTTAAGCAAGTTGGAATACATAAACGATGCTTTCTGGTTTTAATGCTTTTTGATGACATGTTTATTAGTGTAGTTTTTCATGACATCTCCCTTTCAAATGCGACAGGTAGATAATGGAAGTTCTCTAGAAAAGAGTCCAGGACCTTCCAACTTCCTTGTACACGGATTTTTGGCAAGCTAACATTATGACGCTTATTTTGAACTGTTGAGAAAACGTGTTTCTCACAATAGCCTTTCTTAAACCAATTTTTGGATGGAAGGCCACATGGCAACCCCATATTGGCTCTTGCTCCTTAACATGGATTGTGCTTCTTTAAGAGGGTTATGGACTGTTGGATCTCATCAATGGTTGAGATTAAGTCATACTATTATGACTTTTGGGCTTGAGCGTATTGTGCAATATTCCATTTTGTCTTCTGCTTTTCTCTCTTTTGGACAATTCTTTCTCTTTCTAAGTTCTTCAGTTCTCTTCTTGGTTTTGATCTGTAATACTTAGTTCTAGTCAATAAGTTGTGGAATCCTGTGTGATTCATGTTGCTACAGTAGTTCAGGCCTCAAATAGAGGCTGATCTTGGTTTTGTAGTTGTTTATGAGGTTTGTGATTTCGTTGGTTAGGTTTTCTGATTTAGGAGATATTGTGTGGATCGATGACTAAATCTAGGTCTGATCGAGTCTCCTATTACCTTACTCTCCCTTGGAAGGCTTTTGCGTGCTAGTGTTTGGGTTAATCCTAAGCCCCACAGATTAGGTGTAAGCTGAACTAGGTGAACATTTTGTTGTGTTCTGTCTCATGTGTTTTATTGTCATCAATTTATCATTCAATGGTAAAAATACCCAACATGAACAAAATCAGTTCATGTATGATTCTGAAACGAGAGATAAATTACATATACAATTTGTGTGTTTAATCTTAAGGTTTTAAATATATTAACGCCATGTCCCCAGTTAGTTTTGACTTACGAATTTTAATTTCTATGCAGTGGAAAACAAATTTGGGACTTTGGGTGCTTTTTTTGAAATAAAGATTGGTTCATGTATAGTATGGAAACAAGGGGTAGTGTTCAGGGTATTCCTTTTCTCCCTAGCTCTCTCCCCCGACTCTCTCTTCCCCTATTTGAAACACGTGTGTATGCGCATATGTCAGGTAGGCCGGGTCCAGAGATGGAGCTAGGGGGGGCGGGAGTGGGCGACCGCCCCCCTTAACTTTGTCCGCGGTACACTATTTCTAATTAATTTATTATGTATTTTTCAGTTTCGCCCTCCCCCCAAGATTTTGACTCGTCCCAAAATTTTGAAATTTTTTATTTTTTTTCCGTTAATAAACATTGAGTAAATAACTTACATTTTAAAATTCAATCATACAAAAATCTTAGATCTAAACAAAAGATCCAATAGTTAGTTAAATAAATCAATAGCCCAAATCCAATTCAAAACCTAAGCTCCCAATTCCCAAACTCAACTAATTAAAACTCAATTCTCAACCTTGTTTATGCATAATGCATGTTTACTTGTTCTTGAATATTTGAATTTAAGAATTAAGTAGAGTAGTTGCTGTTAGTTTGTGTAATTGTGTTAGTTATTGAATATTTGAATTTAAGAATTAAATAGTAGAATAGTGATTGAATCGAATATTGAATTTCAGTACTATTTTGGTACTCAAAATTGTCATTTTCAATTCTCTTAGTTAAAAAAAAAAAATTCGGGGGCTCCACCCCCGAACCCCTGTATTTTCACCCCCCTGTATTTTCACCCCCCCAAGATTAAGAACCTGGTTACGTCCCTGGCCGGGGCTCACAGATTTTTCTTGAATTTGCACATAATTAGCACGTAAAAATGTTTGTCTACAAAAGAACCTTGTTTTGATACCTTGCTATCATGATCTACAACCTCGCACGCCAAAGCTCAACTATTTGACTTAATTTCATCACATACAAGACTTTCAGCCTCTAAAAATAGTAAAGGACAAACTCATTGAAGTTTCATTTGGGCTACTGCAAGTCAGACTCAATTGAAGAGGGAATTTCTTAAAAAGCATCCAGACTCTGATTTAGTTGACAGAACTATTTTGGATTCATCAGATGAATTGCTTTCTCCTAATGATAGTGTGGATGAAGAAGATTTTGTAATGGATAACTCTGATTCTTTTGATACTGTGGATTCTTCATGTTGTTAGATATAATAGTTAATTACTCTATTTGTTTATGTAAATTTAGTCTTTCCCTTTACTAGGGTTATATTCTAGGGTTTTGCCTCTTGGTAGTCATTTTCAGTACATCGAATAATATGTAACATCACATAGTTCCACACAAGGTTTAGACAATACTTTGTTAAACTTGTAGTTGCTTCCATTCTTCAGTGAGCAGCCTTTGTGCAACTCATTGGGTTTCTTTTAGATTCTCGTCGGATCAAGTTTTTCTAATATATCCTTGTTCGAGTATATTTTGTTTTTCTTTGCTCATGTTGCTTTACAACTTGCAAAAAATTCTACGGTTTATTCATCTACATGCACTCTGTTGTGATTATTTCAGGGAAAGTGATGAAGTTATGCTGCTGCAGCTCAAAATAAACTTTTTTATTTGACCAAATAAATATACGAATAAATTCTCAGTATCATATTTTAAATATGGGTGTGCTAAAGGTTGTATTGCCCAATTGCTAGTCTAGAACATACCCAATCCCTGGGAAAGTATTTTCATTTAATTAGTCCTGCAACCTCCTCATTAATTGAATTACGATTTTGCTTTTGTAAAACTCTCTTGTTCTACTCATGTAGGTGGAGAAAGCATAGTGAGAACCAGACAAGATAATATCTTCTGGGACCGTGAAGTTTTATATGTTGGATGGACTTTATTATCGTAAGTGGATAATTTTACATGTAATAACAGTAAAGCTCACGGAAAAGTTTGGAACGTTAAATCTGGTCTCAGAGAATGCCTGTAAAAACATCAGCAAGAAGGCTTTGAGTTTTTTTGGAAGAACTTAGCTTGAAAAACTTTTCATGGAAACTTATTTGAACTTGTTTCCAAACTGCCAACCTATGGTTATTGCTTCAGCCAGTATGCTCCTCACTTGGAAAGAAGAGTTCACGAAATGGGAAGTTACTATGTCGAACCTAGGCAGTCTCACGTTTTCGAGAGTTTGGCTCTCAAGCATCTCTCTATGAGAAATGCCATGACAAGGATGAAGTTCGTTGGGTATAAGCATATTTATGGGATAAAGGCAAGGCTGGCCCTAAATTATGTAAGGTTAATTGACTGATTAAAGAAAAATTAAAATTATAATTAAAAAATTCTGTAAATTATAATTATCAAGTGCAGACACAAGAAACTAATAAAATTTGAAAATACAAATATCTCTAGAAAAATCATATAAATGACATAAAACTTATCTCGTACATTTATGTATCGCATAAATATATCACAACCATTACTTTCTCTATATATAGGCTCATTTGGCATGACTTTTGAAAAGTTAAAAGAAGCTTTTAAGATCCAAAATCTGCCTTTAAACACGTTTGATTAATTTTATGAAGGTGCTTATGATAGTTAAAAGAGTTTTTAGAGAAAGTTGATCAATTGTAACTTCCTCTAAAATCACTTTTGAAATAAGTACTTTTAAAAATTAGTTTCCAACCAAAAATTAAAATAGCTTCCTTCAAAAGTCCTTTTATAGAAAGCAAAAAGCATGTGATACGAGCACATAATTAATTTCAACCTTGATGCAGGGGAAGCTTATAGGAAAGACAAAAATCTCACAAACAGAATTTTAATCAAGAGAAATTCAAGAAATATTTTATTTCATTCAAAACTTCATCCGTCTCAAATGGCTTACAACATTTAAATAGCGAAAAACATAAGAAAATTCGGAAATATTATATAATAATGGAAAAATATTTTTTTTTCATAAATGGAAAAAATTGAGATTATGACGGATCCTGATTCTCCTAATCACCAGGGTCGTCCCCCAACAAATGGAATCGCAATTCGAATCTTATTGAATGAGATATTGCTAAATTAAATATTACCATAAACGGTAAAAATGCTTAATTGATGGTCTAAACGACGGAATTTGCCCAAAATTTGATGTGCATCAGGGCCAAAGGCCCAGTGTTGTGATCATCAGCCCCTTTCCAATCAAATTGGCCTATCAATTCGTAAAAAACGGACAAACCTAAAGTTCCATGAAAATATTATTTTGCCTTCATCATTCTTCCCGGGTTGAGAAAAATTCGCCCTCGAATTTGACGAGAAAGAAACATCATCATCAGAATTATCACCACAAAATGGAAGCTCGGCGGCAATCCATCTGGAGGCTTTTCTGGAAAGTCCTTATGAAACTCCTCTAGCAATGGCTAAACCCTGCGAGTGACCTCCCGCTTATTGTCAACTGACTTTTCCACAAACATGTACACTATTCCATATCCTTTCATATTTGTCTCGAACTTCACTATGGTTAGTAAATTGACGACATTTCCAACTGTTTTTACTGAGCCCTTATCTGGAAGCAACACACTTTTCGTTCCCTCAACAATACACGTCGACTGGAAGATATCATTACAGACCTAGTCGGTGTTATTTTCCAGGGGAGTCAGAAAACTCCGCCTCACCACCAACGTTTGACCCACATCACCAACCACAAACTCCTCATCATTTACTGCTTCTTTTACACCTTCACTATCAAATACATGTGGATCGTCGTAATCAAACTCTTCTTCCTTTGTTGCTTCTTCTACACCTTCACTGTCAAATACAGGCGGACCATCATAATCAAACTCTTCCTCCTCTATTGCTTCTTCTTCAGTGTCTTCATTGTCAAAAACAGACGGACCTTCATAATCAAACTCTTCATCCTCTATTGCTTCTTCAATGTCTTCAATTGTGACATTCTGAATATTATGATCACAGTGTTGAACTTCCTCAATCGGAACTTGCCCACGACGACCACGACCTCCAGGCGTATGTTGCTGCAACATAAGTGCAGCGACTTGTTGTGTCAGCAACTCTACTTGTTGATGCAGTCGTGCGATTTTATCACATCTATGTATCTCCATTACTAGGGCTTCACGGGCTTCTTGACGTCTCCTTGACGACATGGTGAAGGAACGACTTCGACTCTGATACCTACTAATGCAGGGGAAGCTTATAGGAAAGACAAAAATCTCACAAACAGAATTTCAATTAAGAGAAATTCAAGAAATATTTTATTTTATTCAAAACTTCATCTGCCTCAAATGGCTTACAACATTTAAATAGCGGAAAACATAAGAAAATTCGAAAATATTACATAATAATGAAAAAATATTATTTTTTCCATAAATGGAAAAATTTGAGATTATGACGGATCTTGATTTTCTTAATCACCAGGGTCGTCCACCAACAAACGGAATCGCAATACGAATCTTATTGAATGAGATATTACTAAATCAAATATTACCATAAACGACAAAAACGCTTAATTGATGGCCTAAACGACGGAATTTGTCCAAAATTTGACTTGCATCAGGGCCTTTGGCCCTGAGTTGTGATCATCGACCCATTTCCAACCGAATTGGATTATCAATTTGTCAAAAACGGACAAATCCAAAGTTCCATGAAATTATTATTTTACATTCATCAAACCCATCACTTTTCTTTTTCTTTGACGAGAAACAAAAGGTTACTTTTCTCTTTTCAAACCATTACTTTTTCTATTGCTCTCATGGTGGATCTTACACTTATTCAAGGAGATATTACTAAATGCACTAATATTCATTTCTCTCTAAATTCTTGCATTTCGTTATATTTGTCCATTTTCTTTCCAATTTTTCAATGTCACTGTATTGATGAATGTTTTAATTAATCTAACGTTCTTCTGTATGTTGTATAATTTGGTTTGGGATTTTTTCAATCCACTTATTATTATTTTTTCTATTTTTATGTTTGTACTGAAATTTAAATCTTGTATTTTATTTTTCAATTTTCCTGATTATATTTAGTTGTTTTTAATTGTATATAATTGTTTTCTAATAAAAGTCAATAACTAATTTTAATTACACATTTCAAAGCATCCACAACTTTTCAACTACACATTTCATCCATTTTTATCAAAATATGTTAAAGATCTAACTTTAATATCTATCAAATAGGGGCATAATATTCTTAGGAGCCTATATTTGAAGTTCGCATAAGGCCCCAAAATATCAAGGCCGGCCCTAGATAAAGAGACAAGTGTTTTTGGAATCAGCTATGCACTTTTTGAAAAGCTGGTTGGAGAAGTGTAACGACCCGGGTCCCACTTAATGGGCTATCCCGACCGTTAGATCGATAACGTACTATCCTCACTGTACCAAGAAAACTTCTTAGGGGGTCACCCATCATAGAATTTCTCTAAGTCAAGCACGCTTAACTGTGGAGTTTTTAACAATGGGCTTTCGGAAAAGAAGGTGCACCTTGGTATGAGTAGTACCTATCAAATCTCTTAAGCTTTCGTGGTCTAGGGGTATTACAAGAAGAGCTTGTGAAAGGGGAAAGGGAGGAAGAATATCCAAAGGTGTTTTATTTAACCTAACTGCAAGGATGGACTCTATAAAATGGAAAGAAAAAATGTGAAGATAAATCAACAATGATGCAAAGTCTGAGACTCTGAAAAAGATACTTCTTCAAAAACCTCAATCGGTTATTCTTGACGAAGGACACACTCCTAGCAATTATCAAAGTGGCATTTGCAATACCCTCCCAAAACTCGACAGAAAAATCATTTTTCTGCGACTCCTTTCTGGAACAACTATGGCAAATTCTGCAACACACTGCGCCCAGTGAGACCAGAAATTGCTGATATAGTTGGAAAAGAGGGTTAATTTGCAGAGATAACCACTTAAAGGGGGAAGAAAGTGAAAGGACTTCGCTCTACTTCCACTGCAAACCTATTTGACTATTCTTCTATAGAGAAACTTAAATCTACAATAGCACTTCAGCAGTCTTCCTGGTTTGAGAGATTATGTGATCCTTCTGAGACCTTCAACATTGGAGAAGAGTCTAATTGACAGGATAGAAGGCTCACCAAGCACTTTTGAATTTGACAACAAGTTAGCATTGATCCATGTGCATCCGTACCTTTTTCTTACGCTTCCATTCAGAAGAAATAGAACAGTTTGAAATTGACCAGGATGATTTGGAGGCCTCTTGATTTCATCCTAATAAAGGTGTGAAAACAAGATTTATCATGGAGCTTGTCTGCCTCAGTATTGCCAACAATGAAAAGTACTGATATTTAGCCAGTACATTCAGCCTCTAGAAATAATAAAGGAGCATCTTATTGCAATTTTTATTTTTTATTCTTCTGATACTGTGGAGCCATCAAGCTCCTCAAGTAACATTATGTACGATACGAAAGAGTGAAGATCACAGAAATATGATAGGAACTCTTGCCTTACATAGCTCAATGCGAAGAGACCTTTCGGTTTGTAATAACGAAAAATCAATTAATCCGCGTGCTAGTAAGAGGCAATAGTGATCCATGGGAAAACATGCCTAATAACTGAACTCCTTAAATATAATAAAGAAAAAAAAGTACTCCTACTGATGATGCTAGTAGAGAAGAGAGAAACAAATGATAAAAGACTGGATTTGCCCAATTGCCCAAACTTAATGTAGGCATATAAAGAGAAAAGATGTGCAGGTGACGTGCTAGGGACAGAATTCAGCCTCTATAACGAAGAAAGCGAAGAGAAAGTGTGCAGAAATTGTGCAAGCACAGAAATTGGCGCAATCTCTCAAAAACACTGATATCTCAGCTCCATGTCCAATCATCGCGAAATTCGAACAATAAGTTCACAACTCATTGTTCTTCAACCGATCAAACAGTTAAGATCAAGATCCAACAATTCATATTTGAGGAATTGCTAACTAAACAGTGGCGAATTTTGGTGTGGTTTTTTTTTTTCTTTACCTTGATGATTTGGTGTAGTACTCCAAGAATTTTATTCTTGAGATAGTTGTGCTTGGTTAAATTATTTATGTCTTGTCGATGATTTATTAGTTGTATGCCAAGAACTATTGATGATTTGATGAGCCTCTAGTGGTATCTATCGAAGAAAATTGTACCCATTGTTGTTGATTATAGAATATTATTTTTTATTTTATTGGTTGATGTAGGCACGTTGCGGAAAAAAAAAAAATTGTTGTCATTAAATTAGCTGTATTTATTTTGGTTATGCATGTTATCACAAGAAAATTAAAATCTTTTATTTTCAGACTTGTGATCTAACAATATTCTCAATATAAAGCACAGTAATTTTCTATGAAAGGACTATTATGCTGCAGCAACTAGGGAGTTCTAATCAAGTGTTTCGAAGTGGATAAGATCTGAGAGGAAGATCTACTTTGGGGTGGCACAAGGGAATTCTCATAGTTCCGAGGATGTGGTGGAAATTAACACAAATCGTGGTTTAGGTGAAAACTTTGCTCCCATGGCTTGCCAAAAGGGGAAGAAGACCACTGGTCAGTCACACAGTAATTCTTCAAGCTGTAAGAACATCGAGGAGAAAAAGATAAGGGGGTTAGCTGGAGCATTAGCACCACTTCGTTGTCTAAGAACAAAGAAAATGAATTCTGGTACCTTTTAAAGACATTTTAATGACTTTGATCACAGCTAGGTTTTACTTAGAAATGTCTCTCCATTTTTAGCTAATTCTTGTTTTGTTTCCTCATTATGATTGGCATTACATCATCATTTCTTCATAAATAAATAATGATACTTGGGACCTAATGTAGGTGATTATATGTGGAAACATTTTGGTTTGGTGCGTCTCCCATGCGATTGAATTTTAGATACTCGCGGTTTGATTTATTTATTTATTTGTGGTTGCAACAATGTCCGACTTCATTTAAGCTTGTCTAATTTAAGTAGTTCAAAAGACTATCATATGAGGATTTATTAGTTTGTGAGGCTTTAATTTTAAGCAAGTTGGACGCACGACCATGTCTGGTTATATTGCTTCTTCCTGGCATGTTAAACTAGTGCAATTTCTTAGATATTGCCCCGTTCAGAACTGATTCTTGAATTGCACATAATTAGCACGTCAAAATGTTTTTGTCTACGCAATGATAAAACCTTCGTTTTGATAGCACGCTATCAGGCCCTAAATCCTCCTGTCCCGAAGGTCGACTGCTCGACTAATTTCATCACATACAAGTCTTTCGGCCACTAGACTTAATAAAAGACCGACTGATTGCAATTTTCATTTGGGTGGATGGAAATCAAGTTTTCACGATGCAAGGAAAGCTAGATCAGAAGCAAAGGCAGACCTGGATTAAGTTATTCTGATTCACATAGTAAAGTAAAGATAATGTTTGCCTCAACAAAGTGTTGTTCCGAGGGTATAAACTTTATCGAATATATTTCTACTAGATCTGATATGGAACCTATTGTCGAGACATAAATCTTCGAATAAAAATGAAAATATAGACTAACATATAAGGGTTTAGACTATTGTTCTTAATAAATTTAACATTTTAAGATGAAATCTCAAATCTTAATATAGTATTAGAGTCCATTAAACTCTAACGAGCGATTCGATCTAATTAAGACTGAAAAAATGAACATGCGAATTTCAAGATTGATTTGCTCAAACGAGCCACTATCTTAACCTTGTTCAGAGATGCTTTGCCGATATTGACCTAGGTATGATACAAGACTACTTTTGTATTTTTTATATCTATTTTCTCCTAAGGGGGTAATTTTACATAGAGTACTAGATTGGATTTGAATCACAACCTTTTTCTTTTTGTTTACTCTTGCTCTGTCTTTATCCGAGAGATGGTTCCCAAAGAAACAAAAAACAAAATGGGAGAAATCCCATATCAAAAAAAGACGAAAATAGGGTTTGAGTTACTCCTACTAGTAATGTTAACCTTTTAAAATAGAAGTTCAAATCTTAACACCTATATGCATAAAAGCAAGTTATAAGTCGTGCATCCAGGCTTGGCTTGGCCAGAAGAAAGTAGTGAACACATACCATCAAATGACATTTGTAGGAAAAGTTTTCCTTCAAGAAATCTTTCGTTGGGAACATGCATTCCCATCACAATACTTAGTGCAGAGAAATGGAGCCTTTAGCCATGACAAGGATTGATTCTTCGAGTTCGTAATTAGGGCTTGAGCTCAGAATTTAGGCTAAAAATCTCAATTTTCCATAACCAACAAATATTTACAAAGAAAGAGAATGTGCATTTCGTGTGCACGAGACGCAAACTCACTCACCGAACGCAGGCATGGGGAAATATTGAGAAGTCCACTTAATAAATTTGCAACCTAACGTTTTCTCTCCTAATTCTGTGTTCTGTCAATTGGATTAAAAACTTAAAGAGGCATTGATTTATATATTTTATGTATTCTGAAAAATTTTTGTTCTATTTTTCTCAAGTAAAGATTTGTTTTAGGAGCATCCAATAATTATATCATATCTAGTTGATCCTAGATAATTCAATCTAATTAGGAGTCTTTGTTTTTTCACTAAAAACAAAGATTGTACTTCCGAAATATATAATATCACGTAAACTAAAAAAATTATAATATTTCCATCTGACTTTCACCTTCTTCATATGTATTGTATCCCGTCCAAGATTCGATAATTATGTACAAATACAAATGACCGTTTTGCCCCTCTATTTATTCGGAATAACTTAAAATCCCATTCTTTGTAAAAATCATATGAACCAATAACATATGTTTTTTATTTTTATTTTTTTTATAACCATGAATGTTCGGGCCAACTTGAGTTCACCTCAGCCTTCCCAAGTTGGGGGGTCCAATCCTTGAGGTCGTTGGATTGAAAAGTAGCACAAGTGTAGTTCTGCCAATAAATACGATTTTGAAGAGCTGCGACCCATCCTAGCCACGATAATCGATAAATGAAACACATTTAAGTTGCAAGTTGAACACGCCGCTTACAAAATACTTGAGAAATGTCAATTCCTTGTACTTTCAACCGAATCTAGACTAAGACTTGTGCTTTCACCGTTTCATAGCTTATATTCTATATCAATTCCACCGCTAGTTGCCACACAATTAATATTTTCGTCCTTCTTAAGTTGGGGGGTCCAATCCTTGAAGTCCTTGCCTTGAAAAGTAGCAAAATACTGGAAAAATCAACAAAACGACACAATTGTCGTTCCAAGACACAAATGTCGTTCTGCCAATAAATATAATTTTGAAGAGCCGCGACCCATCCTAGCCACGATAATCGATAAATGAAACACATTTAAGTTGCAAGTTGAACACGCCGCTTACAAAATACTTGAGATATGTCAATTTCTTGTACTTTCAACCGAATCTAGACTAAGACTTGTGCTTTCACCGTTTCATACCTTATATTTTATATCAATTCCACCGCTAGTTGCCACACAATCAATATTTTCGTCCTTCTTAAGTTGGGGGTCCAATCCTTGATGTCCTTGCCTTGAAAAATAGCAAAATACTGGAAAAATCAACAAAACGACACAAGTGTCGTTCCAAGACACAAGTGTCGTTCTGCCAATAAATATAATTTTGAAGAGCTGCGACCCATCCTAGCCATGATAATCGATAAATGAAACACATTTAATTTGCAAGTTGAACACGCCGCTTGCAAAATACTTGAGATATGCCAATTCCTTATACTTTCAACCGAATCTAGACTAAGACTTGTGCTTTTCACCGTTTCATACCTTATATTCTATATCAATTCCACCGCTAGTTGCCACACAATCAATATTTTCGTCCTTCTTAAGTTGGGGGGTCCAATCCTTGATGTCCTTGCCTTGAAAAGTAGCAAAATACTGAAAAAATCAACAAAACGACACAATTGTCGTTCCAAGACACAAGTGTCGTTCTGCCAATAAATATAATTTTGAAGAGGCGGACCCGCGAACCCATCCTAGCCACATAATTCGATAAACGAATCACATTATAATTGCAATTGAACACCTCGCTTACAAAATACTTGAGATATTGTCATTTCTTGTACTTTCAACCGAATCTAGACTAAGACATGAAGCTTTTAAAACCGTTTTCATACCTTATATTCTATACAATTCCACGCTAGTTGCCACACCAACAATCTTATTTTTTCGTCCTTCGTTAAGTGGGGGGTTCCAATACTTGGATGTCATTGCCTTGAAAAGTAGCAAAATACTGGAAAAATCAACAAACCGACACAAGTGTCGTTCCAAGACACAAGTGTCGTTCTGCCAATAAATATAATTTTGAAGAGCCGCTACCCATCCTAGCCACGATAATCGATAAATGAAACACATTTAAGTTGCAAGTTGAACACGCCGCTTACAAAATACTTGAGATATGCCAATTCCTTGTACTTTCAACCGAATCTAGACTAAGACTTGTGCTTTCACCGTTTCATACCTTATATTCTATATTAATTCCACCGCTAGTTGCCACACAATCAATATTTTCGTCCTTCTTAAGTTGGGGGGTCCAATCATTGATGTCCTTGCCTTGAAAAGTAGCAAAATACTGAAAAAAAAATCAACAAAACGACACAATTGTCGTTCCAAGACACAAGTGTCGTTCTGCCAATAAATATAATTTTGAAGAGCCGCGACCCATCCTAGCCACGATAATCGATAAATGAAACACATTTAAGTTGCAAGTTGAACACACCGCTTACAAAATACTTGAGATATGTCAATTTCTTGTACTTTCAACCGAATCTAGACTAAGACTTGTGCTCTCACCATTTCATACCTTATATTCTATATCAATTCCACCGCTAGTTGCCACACAATCAATATTTTCGTCCTTCTTAAGTTGGGGGGCCCAATGCTTGATGTCATTGCCTTGAAAAGTAGCAAAATATTGAAAAAATCAATGGAACGACACAAGTGTCGTTCTGTCAATAAATATGATTTTGAATAGCCGCGACCCATCCTAGCCACGATAATCGATAAACGGAACCTATTTAAGTTGTGATCTGAACACGCCGCTTACAAAATTTTTGAGATATGCTCATTACTTATACTTTCAAACAAATCTAGACCAAGACTTGTGATTTTACCGTTTGATACGTTATATTCTATATCATTTCCACCGTTAGTTATACATAATCAACATTTGCGTCTTTATTAGGTTGTGGGTCCAATCCTTGAGGTCGTTTGATTGAAAAGTAGCAAAAAAACTTGAAAAATCAACAGAACGACACAAGTGTCGTTCTACCTTTAAACGCGATTTTGAAGAGTCACGACCCGTCCGAGCCATGATAATTGATAATCTGAACTCATTTAAGGTGCGGACTGGACACGCCACTTACAACATTCGGGAGTTATGCTCATTACTTATACTTTCAAACGAATCTAGATCAATACTTGTGATTTTACCGTTTGATACCTCATATTCCATTTCAATTCCACCGTTAGTTGTCACACAATCAACATTTTCATCTTTATGAGATTGGGGGAGTCCAATCATTGATGTCCTTGCCTTGAAAAGTAGTAAAATATTAGAAAAATCAACAAAACGACACAAGTGTCGTTTCACGGTACAAGTGTCGTTCTGCCACTAAAATCGATTTTGAAGAGCCGCGACCCTTTCGAACCATAATAATCGATAAACTGAACTCATTTAAGTTGAAGGCTCAACACGCCACTTACAAAATATTGAAAAAATCAACAGAACGACACTCGTGTCCTTCTGCCTCTAAACAGGATTTTGAAGAGCCACAACCCATCCGAGCCACGATAATCGATAATCTGAACTCATTTAAGGTGCGAATTGAACAGACCACTTACAACATTCGGGAGTTATGCTCATTACTTTATAAACAAGATACAGGAAAACGACACAACTGCCGTTACTGTTCTGAAAACGGCACAAGTGCCGTTCTACCTCTAAATACGAGTACGATGAGCCACGACCTGTCTCAACCACGATAATCAATAAGATGAACTCATTTAAGCTGTAGGTTGGACACACTGATTACGACGTTTTCGAGATTTGTGCATTACTTAATATAGGAAAAAGGAAAACGACTCAACTGTCGTTACTGTTTTGAAAACGACACAAGTGTCGTTACTGTTTTTGAAAACGAAATGTTAGTTGAAACATAAAGAATATCCACATTTTCTTTAGTATTTCCTACGTAAATCCATGTCCATTTGTCTTCTTCAATCTTTTTAAACTCAACAAAATAGCATACTTGTACTCATATCATTTCTATAGAATCCATAGCTGCAAATACAAGAAAAAAGTTAAATAGTTTACTCAAACATATATCAAAGTAATATGAAAATAGCTTTCATATTTAAATTATTAAAGTAGCGACATTGTATTATCAAGAACACACATCATAACATATATTGTTTCTATTTTCTTTTTATATGGACGATAATGACTGTAGTGTCGTTCTACACTACGTAAAACGACTGGACTGTCGTTCTGTTCTGCAATTCGTCCAATAGTTGCGGACAATACAGAAATACAACCAACTGTGAAGAAAAATCAGTTAAAATATCATTTCATATTATATTCAACAATAAAATGATCAATGTACATGAGATTTACAAAAATACCTTTCTTTTTTCTTCAAATATTTAGAGATTTTAATAGAGATAATATAGAAACCAAAATTTTATTCAAATACTCAAAATGTAGGAAAATATAGATGAGTAATATAATAAATAACAAGATTTTGTGAAGAGGGGAGGGGGGAAGCAAGCACAGGAGCAGGAGATGGAGAGCTTGGAGAAGAATTGGGGAAATTAATTGGATGTAAAGAATATTTATGTCTTTTCATGATAGCGTTATTTTAGGTATTTTATACCCTTTATTTATTGATTTTTTTAACTGAGGCTATATTACAAATAAACATTGGAAAAAGTCTTTTTATCCAACAACATTGATTGACCGGGTGTTTTAACAAAGAATCCCTAAAATTAAACTCGACATTTGATCATTCAATACACCCCAAGTGTCTTGCATTAGCTTTAACAATTATTGTAATAAGGACAATCGTCAACAACAAAACACTTTAGTAACTCCACAAGTTTTTTAAGACAATGTCCCTGACACAAATTCATGATCTGTACTCCACTTATTCTCAAGGTCCCAATACATCAAAAATATTTGACCAATCAAATTGATCTTACTCATTGATTATTAAAGAACCATTAAAGTCACGAAAAGATGTATACGATCCTGTCAAGAAATATAGATAAAATATTCAACGATTAAATGAAATTTAATTCTCAACACAGTCATACTATAAAATTAAACTCGACCTTTGATCATTCAATACACCCCAAGTGTCTTGCATTAGCTTTAACTATTATTGTGATAAGGACAAATCACAAACTCAAATAGTGAATCGATCAACACTACAACATTTAGGTACAAGATTTCAATTCTTATAAAATGGTTGTAAGCAAGTTATTATGATCAAAACATAAAATAAGTTGTATCACACTGTACTTTTTGATGCAAGCACTTAACTTATATTATCACAAGTAATCATAAATAAATGCAATAAATAAATAAAATCACAATTTATTTGTTCTAAAACGTTATTTTATTGCGACAAAATATATTATGTTGACACAATCCAATAAACATATCACATAATGTCTTAACGTATTTTTAAATTGTATTCTCCGCTTACCAAACAACATAGTTGATTCTTTAAATTAAATTTCATTAACTACAATAATGGTAACTATATAATTGAGGTATCAAGTACATGTTTTAAAATACATTGTAAATTTGTAATCTCTCTTCTTCTGTCCTTTTTAAACAATGATTAACATTGTCTTGTAAATTTCATACTTAAAAAGAGTGAAAAATTGTAGCAAATGAAGTGAAATAGTAGAAGTTATAAGCTAAAACAGCAACAATCTGTCACCAGATATTCACAATAATATCTATCGTCCCTAATTAACAAATCATGCTATCCAGTAACACCAAATCTGGGGATAAAAAAAACCCCTCACCCAAATAATATCACAAGGAAAATGGCTTTGCATACACGTCAAATGGTTGGCAGGCAGTCAGCTGCGGCTCCTGTTGGTGAAAAAGATCATCAGAAACTCTCCATTTTTTTCTAATTTCATTTACAAATTAGACAGTAATCTTTCATTAGTTGCAAGGAAAATCAGCAAGAAAGGTGCTAGTCCCTATATATACATACCAAACAAAATCAATATATTCCACGATTACCCATTTCATTTAATTTTCCTTGATTGAGAAGTCGAATTATTCTTATTGTGGCTCATTACTCCATTACTAATAATTTTGTGTATGAATTAATTGAACCCAGGTGTTTCTTTCTCAATAATAAAAGCATTTTAATTTATATCATTTTGTCTATGGATGAATTGAACGCCCCCACCCCGAGTTTTTGAATAACAAGAGCTTCTAATTCGAATCACGATGCAGCAAACTACAAATAATGTGAGGAAAGGTTTATTCTATGCGTTGTTTCTGGCCTCTCTGTATGATGTGCACACTCAGGTAGGAGATGATGATTGTAGCAGGTGGAGGATGGCACGAAATGGTTTATTCTCTGTTCGCACTTATTACAGATCCTTACTGGATCCTATGGTGAGCTTATTCCCCTGGAAAATGGTGTGGCAGAGTAAATTACTTCCAAGAGTGGCCTTTTTACTGTGGACGGTTGTGAGGAGACAGTTATTAACGACGGATAATCTACGAAGAAGGGGTTATTATATTACGGAGTGGTGCTACATGTGTAAAAGGGATGGAGAGACGATTGATCACCTATTCATTCATTGTAACGGTGTATGTTGGTTGTGGAATGAGATTCTGACTTCGCAACATATGAGTTGGGTACTACCAAGAAGTATAGAGGAGGTGGTGCAGGCATGGAAGAGAAAGTTCAGAGATAAGAATAGCAAAGTTGTTTGGGAGCTCATTCCAGGATGCATTGTTTGGTGTGTATGGAGAGAAAGAAACGGCCGGTGCTTTGAAGACTTAACACGGACATCAGAGCAATTTAGAGAATTGTTTTACTTGACTTTGTATAGTTGGTTTAAGGCTGCAACTATTAGTCTGATAGAAGGGTTGCCTAATTTTTTAGTGTTTCTATCTTGTTTAAACTGATTATGCACTCCTTGTGTATTATCTTTTAATTCTAATTTATAATATAACGTGATTACCTATCAAAAAAATAATGTGAGGAAAGGATCACAGTGCAAGAGGAGCATATTTAATGTTTTAATGTTGAGCAATGTGACCACTGAACAGAATGCACTAATGTCCTTCAAGATAAATAAGGTCCATAGCCTAAAAATATTTAAATCGGTTGAGAAATGGAAAACAATACCTGTCTAAACCCACCAGAACCGAGACTGCCTCCTGAGACAAGCATCGTGAGAAGAGATGTAACAACACCACCTCCGAGGTCCGGCCCTGAGCCTGAGCCTCCAGCATCTCGAATTGCAGTACGCATAGCACTCAATATGCTACCATACGTAGTCCCATGCCCTCGCTCAATTGCTTGAATAAAACAAAAGGTCATAGCACCTGTTGAAGTGATTTTTGATAAAGCCTGTTCATACAAGTTGTCAGCTCAATCACAAAATTTTGTTTTCAATATCAAGATATGAAGAATGCTAATCAAATCAGGTTTCATAAAACTTACAGATGTATCAGCTGAGGTCTGATTATCATCGCAACCACTGAAGGAAACGACTTCACCACCATTTGATCCTTTCCACACACCAGACCTGGGACGATGGTCCTCCCATACATAATGTCCATTCCTATTTTAAGAAAATTAAAGCAATATGGCCATGCTATAATTATAAAAATAATGTAGCAAATGAAGGATTATGACTCTATGTTGGAACTAATAGAACAAGAAAATAAGATGATAATAATCTGTAAATTTAATTTTAAATCCACGCACAAAATTATGCACAGGAAATTCATTCCAGTCTGATATTGACAATTTACTAGTTTACTCTTCCTCCATCTTTTGTAATTCTCACTGGTAGAATGATAGGCAATTAGAAGAAAATTACAGGAACAAAGGTGCCACCTCTATCAGCACTTACTATTAGCCACAACCCACAAGTGATCCTCCTAGCACAACAATCAGAAGAAACAAAAGAGAAGACATGAAGAAATAACAAATTTTGACAAATACAATATGCCTTTATTAATATGGCCAAACTTCTGCTCTCCTGCCAGCATAATGGTAAAGTCTAAATAGGCATCTACTATCTAGTAAGAACCCAAAGGACAGAGAGAATTATTAAAGTTTGCTATTTACAAGTTGGGATGTCATCACCAAAAATATCGAGAGCTTTAATTTACTACATGTTACTTGGCCAAAAAGTCAATAATGCAGAAATCCCATACATGCACATTGAAACGTGGACATTTTCAGAATTATTTACATCAAATTTTGGTGTAACATAGGCATTCAAAGCAACAACCAACATTGTGCATTTGATTCGTCTTTGAGATTTCCAGAATGGATCTGGCTACAAAAATCATCATTCCCTTTATGTTTGTCACATTGATAGAGTTGAAAATGTGCAATCATAAATGCAATTTTATCTAAGGAACTTAAAAAGTATACATGTATCAGTAGCATTCTAATTACCAGCAGAAAGGGAAAACAAGATGGTTGCCCTAGTACGCGATGACAATACATGGCAGTTTTAAGGTAAGGTTTTTGGAGACTAGGTGTAAACTCGAATTCACAATGTTCTGGCTTAGCATTGCTCTTTTTCTTCTATTTTGATGGCTAAGGTGACAAACCCACCAGTGATTATAACTTCAATTTTATGTAGGAAACATATATCTGCACAGTGGATGCCTTTGAAATAGCATAAAAAATTGCAATAAAAAAGGGCTAATAAGTACCCTTCACCAAGAAACAAACACAGTTAGCAAATACTGTTTCTCAATGCTTTTTGCAGATGGCATCCAAAGGTATGGAAAAGACACTACGAACCCTCAATTCTTCTAATATCTACTATGAGATGTCCGTGTTAGCTTTAAAGTACCCAGAAAACAAAGACATTCCTTCTACAAACAATTACAAGACACAGAGATTACAAGATGTTAAACTTTATACCATCAAAAGAGTTTGAAGTTTACCTGTCCATCCTGCAAAGAAATGGTAAGTCTAGAACAGTTCCACTATGGCAGGAATCTATTATTGCATGAAGCTTAACACCGTGAGGTAGAGGTCTGACAATAGATGCATTAATTTCATCATCAACAATCATACCCTGTGTCTCGAAGTCCAGGGGACATAGGGTTTCATCATATCCATCAACTTCATCTCCATTGTAGTTCCTCTGCCGTGAACCATGACCAGAATAATGGAACACCAGGGAGTCTCCAGGTTGACATCCTTGTACAAGCCAATATAATGCCATCCGCATGTTGTGCTTGGTTGGAATTTTGTAGGGGTCAGTTTCTGCTTCTGCATTTTGAGAACAACAAATGAAAGAAGTCAAGTGGTTGAAAGTTTGAGATGTATATCAAAAAATGGAAGAGCTTTTGCAACTTGCTTGTCACGAGGCTGAACCACCCACACACACACACACACAAAAGCATAAGCTGATACACTGTTGTAACTAGTAACTTAATCAGGAGTAGTTGAGTACCAACACTGACCTTTATATCAATTTTGTCTAATATTCAGCACCGTTTAATTAATAAAGATAATAATCACAGCTACCATGCATGTTGCCTAATTTTGCAGTCAAGAAACAGCTTTAACTTTTAATTATTAGTCACAGAAAACAGACCCAAAAAACTTGATGTGGCTGTCACGCTATCAAAGGGACTGAATTACACAACTGACAGTGAGACAAGTTCGAGTCCCCTTACTAGCACATAACTTCTCCTGCCTCTCTGGAGGAGGTGACTAATGTCATCACAGTGAACAAAAGCTAAAATGTATTTATAGAAGCTCGGTGATGTCCTTAAAAGCCCAGAAACCATTAAACGGAAAATGGGGGGGATGCTCTGATGTAAATATTTAACATCATAAGGGACAAAATTTCACGAATCACTACCCATACTACTGCCCTATTGAGTCCAACTATTCACCATTCACCCAACTAGTAAAGGAACAGTTCTCATGTGAATAGCATAAGATTTCACTCTTTATGTCATTGCTTCCTCTGCCACTTCTCGTTCCAGTTTCCTTAAATACTACATGCTATGCAAAAATTAAGAACTCTAAAGAATTATTTTTTTATTTCATATGGAGGGCAATCTCGGATAAACTGGTCTTGTGCAGAACTATTTGTCGATGGATTGAGATCAACTTAGAATCAACAAAATTGTCTGGACCATGAAACGAACTATTGATGCTTATGACCACAAATAATAAAAGAGAGGGGGGGGGGGGGGGGGGGGGGGGGTTCATAACCATAGAACTAAGCCCCTGTTTGGCACACATTAAAATTTTTCATTTTCATTCTTCTACTCATTTTCAACCACATATTCTTCAATAAAATGATATTTTTTATCACATCAATAACTTTTCCTTTTTTTTCAACCACACATTCTCCATCAATCTACTATTACAGAATACAGTCTTCCAAAATAATGTGGCTCAAACAGACCCTAATTATCGATATGCATGATTAACTCTTACCTTCCCCCCCACCCCCCTTCCCCCTTTTTTTGTGCGTGTCTTCGGGGTGTTGGTCTGGAGAAAACAAGAAAGGTAAATTGCATCTAAAAACCTTTTTTTTTTTTTAACAAAATTAAGATACAAAAATGAAATTAAATCTCAGATGCAGCATGCTTTGAAGGGATATATTTACCTTGACTCACCTTTTCTTACAAATACCTCAAACAATCAACCAACTATTGCTCAAACTGCAATACTCACCTTTATTTATTGAGATGCTAGTTTGAAAAAGCAACCCAATCAAAAAGAGAGCATCAAAGGGAACAAAAACCACATAAAAAGGTCAAAATCTAACACTACCGCGTTTTTTTAATTTCATACACCAAAGCATATTCCAACTTTATGTCAATTTCCACAAAAATCATTCAGAGATCAGGAACAAATCAAAAAAATGAAAAAAAAAAAAGAAAAAAGGCGAACGAAAATATAACATTGAATAACCAAATTAAAAGGTAATATGCTTTCGATTTACCAGTGAGCATGATAATTGAAGATTCTGGAAACTGAAACTTGTTGATTAAGAGATGTTTCATGCACTTGGCGTCATTTAAGCCCCTGTTTGGCACACATTAGAATTTTCATTTTCATTTTTCTACTCATTTTCAACCGCATATTCTTCAATAAAATAATATTTTTTATCACATCAATAATTTTTCCTTTTTTTTCAACCACACATTCTCCATCAATCTACCATTACAGAATACAGTCTTCCAAAATAATGTGGCTTAAACAGACCCTAATTATCGATATGCATGATTAACTCTTACCTTCCCCCCCACCCCCCATCCCCCTTTTTTTGTGCGTGTCTTCAGGGTGTTGGTCTGGAGAAAACAAGAAAGGTAAATTGCATCTAAAAACCTTTTTTTTTTTTAACAAAATTAAGATACAAAAATGAAATTAAATCTCAGATGCAGCATGCTTTGAAGGGATATATTTACCTTGACTCACCTTTTCTTACAAATACCTCAAACAATCAACCAACTATTGCTCAAACTGCAATACTCACCTTTATTTATTGAGATGCTAGTTTGAAAAAGCAACCCAATCAAAAAGAGAGCATCAAAGGGAACAAAAACCACATAAAAAGGTCAAAATCTAATACTGCCGCGTTTTTTTAATTTCGTACACCAAAGCATATTCCAACTTTATGTCAATTTCCACAAAATCATTCAGAGATCAGGAACAAATCAAAAAAAAAAAAAAAAAAAGCCGAACGAAAATATAACATTGAATAACGAAATTAAAAGGTAATATGCTTTCGATTTACCAGTGAGCATGATAATTGAAGATTCTGGAAACTGAAACTTGTTGATTAAGAGATGTTTCATGCACTTGGCGTCATTTAAGCATCCCTTGAGTTCGTGACGAGAGTACCTATACGATATACCGACGATCACTGCCTTTTTCCGTCCGTGGGGGTTGGGCGGGGGTCCCGGCGGTGCGTGGCTGTAAGGAGAAGGCGGATCAGGAGGAGGCGGAGTAGCGTGAGAATGGGAGGGAGGCGCCGCATTCCGCGGGTCAGCTAATTGGGTGACGGCTTGGCAGATGGCGCATCGGATGGATCGGGCGCCCGGTGGCAGCTGTAATGGGGTCCGGCAATTGGAGCAATTTACTAACATGAACATGGTGTGTTGGAATTGGGAATTTAATGGAATTGTGAGGGTAAAACGGGATCTTGGGTTCTGATCGGGGATTACAAGTCCAAGGGAAGGGGGAGGAGCAGGTGAGACTGACAGCGGAGGAGATTTGTTGAACAGTGGGACGTGTAGGACAATATTAATAATTATAGGGGTAGTAATGGAATTTCAATAGGCTTGTTGAGAGTCCTTGAAATCGTTACGTTTAGGAAAATTGCATATGCTGTCCTAAGCTTTCATCCTTTTTGCACTTTTATCTTTCATCTTTATTTTCTGACATCATTGTCCTGACCTTTCATTTATTGGTGGCTGCTGTCCTCATAAACTATCCAAAAAAACAGTCAAATAGCCTATTCACCATTTCATCTTTATGCCTCCATTTTGAAAGGCGCTGCTAGAGGATTTGAAAATTTGTAGTTTGCTAGTCCAATTTGATGAAGTTCTACTATGGGGTTAATAACAAGGTTTAGGGAATTGATGACATGGGCTTTTGGTTTGTATGAGAAAAATGATTATCACTTTTTCAAGATTTTCATTGGTTTATTCTTTAACCATATTAGACGCTTAAATGATGACTTGACAATATTACACTTGTTGACGTCAAAGATCGTAGAGTGTATCTGAGTTCGAATTGTATGGACTCAAGTTTTGATCGCAACAAACATAGCTTCCTATATCGTGAAATAAAAGCTAAGGGTTTTAATATCACGTAGGCCACCAATGTTTAAATCAGTCAGTTGAGAGAATATATTTTGGATCTGTTTGGTAGAAATTAAAATCTAAATTTTAATTTAAATCAAAGTCAATAATTAATTTTAATCACATATTTTATGAGTTACGCAAGTTTTCAACTACACATCTCAACTTCTATTAAAATATTCTAAAAATCTGATTTAATCCCCACCAAACAGGGATTTATATTGTAAGCCAAATCAATCCTTCTAACACACCAGACTTACTGCACAATCTCAAGACAACTTGTAGCATACTTTCAGCAACCACACAATTATCTTCGGGAGGGTAGGGTAGAGAGTTAAGCCTTGAAGCTTTGGTGTTCAAATAGAGCTTCCTATTGCGAAGACGCTTTCTTCACTGTCGTAGTCTACGTTTCGGTTGGTGGTAAATTTGTTTTCATTAGCTCGGTGTGAATTTGAGCCACAATTTTTATAAGCAGCTAGCTAACAACAGTCTAGATGACAACATTCATTTAAATGCAAGGAGATATGATCCAATTGGAACTACCACTGATTCAATGTCATGCAATGGAAGGCTACATTCTTAAACTTCAGCGCAAGAAAAAGAAGAAAAATAAATAACTATATTTTAGTAATATTACATTTCTATCGAACATCGCAGCAGTTGTTAATTCACATACAAGGCCGGATGGATTAAGGGGTTTCCCTGGGCACCAGCCTTTCATTTTATACCCACCTCAACTTTACAAAAACAAAATGAAAAAACTAGCAAGATAGCCATCAGAGAGAACTCTCTCTCTCTCTCTCTCTCTCGACCCGATCGTGTCAGCGAAGAACATGAGCTGATTCAAAATTCAGCTTCCATCAAGAAACTAAATTGTATTTTGAAAGAACAAAGTAAATATAGAGGTTACAGCAATAAGGTGAACCATGAATATCACTACTAGTTGAACCTCCTGCAACCCATATTTTGTGCTGAAGTCCATTTTTGAACTGACAATTGAGTTAGATGCAGATTCTTTTATAACAGGAAAATTGGAAACTCATCTCCTCAATTATGCATTTGCTTTTGGACAGCCTTCACCGCTGCTACTCTAGCTGCATTAGCTGCCCTGTTAGCTGCTGCTACTGCCCTGTTCACTCTTTCATCCACCTTCGCCACATCATAAGCTTTCTCTGCTGCTCGTCTTGCTTCCTAATAATTAAACAAAAACTCATCACAGAGCCTATTTAGAGCAATCTTTACATGGATGGCATGACTACATAGGTGTCGTTAAAATAACAAAGATATCGGTTTCTATCGACAGAATTTAACAACTTAAAATGCAATGTAAACATATATTACTCATAAATTTGTAAAAATTACAGCCAAAACATATGCACCAAGTAATGCGTCAATCAAGTAAAGCATATTGATGTAATATTTATTGTACAAAAAACTGTGCCAGCTATTCCATTCCTAAACTCAAAACATATTCCTGAATGCATGAAAGAGAAGATTACGGAGATGGCTTTGAGATGCAATTTGGGTAGAATAAGGAGGAATTTGGAGTTTTGTACAGACCATATCCACGAACAAGAAAATATTAAGAGAATTCAATGAGCAAGTAGGAAATGTTCACAGGCTGTCAATATAGTACATGGTAGATTTGGTTTGAGATAAAATGATAGCAGTGTTGATCTAACCTTTCCTTGGCATAAGATCTAATTGTAGTTATCTTTTTAATGAAAGGAGGATGAGCACTTGACAAACAATTTTTTTTCAAGTACGAGAATAAATAAATCAACTTATAAAGATGCAACTTACAAGGTCATCTCCGGAGAGTTTTACCTCTCAATATATAATTTTGGTTTGGCTTTTCGTTTGAGTAACATTCACAGGTGAAAGATAGTTTGAAGGGTCGAAAGATGAAATCATTGGACTAGAGGATAATGAGTTAAGCTTGTTTAAAGGTAACGTCTTTAGAGAAGCTGCTTGAAACTCCGATGTCACTCCAAACACTGTGGAACAAGATTACTTATTTTATACAGAACCAGTGAAGGAGATGTTAGGAGAACTAACGAGGAAAGGCCTACTGCTTAGACGTGGTGGAGGAGTAACACTTTCTCGAGGGGCAAATAACATATTATGGGAGGCAGCAAAAGATCGGGATTAGTAGGAAGCCAAACAAGCTGTCAAAGAGACAAAATAGAAAGCATATGACAAATTATATAAATGCTTTCATACAAACGGAGAGCATAATCCATATGAGTTATCTAAGGTCAACGAGCATAAAACATTAGGCCTCCGTTTGGTGTGGATTAAAAGTTGATAAAAATTCCAAGTTAAAACAAACAATTAATTTAACCACATATTTCATGGAATCCATAACTTTTAAACCACACATTTCATCAACGTTTATCAAAATCTACCAATAATCTTATTTTAATCCACAACAAATAGGGGCTACGTGTTGAGTGCATTAGGACAAGGACTTTTGAGTTTTAGAAATAGATAATGACATTTAAGAGAATAAATATGTGTTATTTGGTGATATTGTTGAATGAAAAGGGAAGAAGTATTCAAATAGCAAAAGGCTACTATCACTGGGAAGAGTAGAAATTTGTTATACAAGAAAGTCTGAAAAGTTGGAAGTTTGTAAGGCTTTGGAACCAGAGAGGTATTCCTATTGGAATTTAGAAGTGTCTGTAAGAAGTAGGCATATCCTGGTTGACAAACCCATTTAACAAATTATATCAACAAAGAAAAATGCGTACTGAGAGGAAGGAAAAAAAATTATTAAACCCCATTTATGAAACTAAGAGATACTAAGAATTGAGAAAACAATTGTGGCATTAAGCTAATATATCATACAACAATATTTTAGAAGATAGTGATAAAGAAAACAACTAACAATTGATGGTTTCAGAAATAAAATTGATTTTAAGTTTGAAAAATCAATTATGAAAATCATTAAAACTGACGGAGCAATAAAGGGAAGTAAACAAAGATCTTCATATGGTTTTCACTTATTTAGAAAAATGATAGGGGTTTATAGGGATGTACATGGTGGGAGTTAGAAAAGGAGTTAAAACCAAGTATATGAATGTTATTGAGGATGTATACAAGAAGATTGTGACTAGTTTATAATGATCACGAGAACTACTAGAGTCTAGAAAGATTCCAAATTCTATAAAGGCTACACCAAGAATCTGCTTTAAGTTTGTATTTGCATATCTCAATTATGGAAATTGACCGTAGTAAACCTTGAAGAAAAGGTATAACCAAAATCATATGAAGGGAGGCAATTGAAAAAAAAAAAAAAAAAATTGAACTCAAAAAGGAATAATCATATAGCTGGCCCAAACAAGTCTTAGCTGTATTGAGTTTGGTTCAGAAATGGTGAAAAAAAAAAAAAAATGAATTTATTGAAAATGTGGTCCACGTCATAATAAATCATTTTTCCTAGTTTAATAGATCAGTAGCCGCTACTTAAAGGTAACAAGCTTGCTACTAATTGCCATTTTTGAGGATAGAGTATTAATAAGCACAGGAAACAAATTAGCACTTCACTAAAGTTAACAAAATGCTCAAGATATAATCAAACTTCTCTAAATTGATAAAGTGTGTCCCCTTAAAAAAACCCACACACATGCAGTAAAAGTGAGATCAAATTCGTGTTGCTTACGAAGAAACAAAAAAGAAAATTATATAAAAAACACAAGCTGGCCGTGCAATTATGTTTTTGAGATAGATATTTCCCATTTCAAGAATTTTATAATATCCATTTTCAATCATCGCATTTTATGGATGGGAATCCTTAAAGATAAATATTACCGAACCATATTAAACAAGAAAAATTACTTGAACAGAATTGAGCACTCTTGAATGGTTGACAGCAACAGGAGAAACAGGATGTGAGCTGTTCTGTGTGCTAGGAACATCAAGAACCCCATTTTGCCAATGACCAGATTGAGTTTCCCCGTTCCTAAAAGTGTACATTCCAAGCCCCTGTCTTCTACCTTCATGCCAAGCACCCTCGTAACGATGGCCATTTGCAAAAAAATAGACGCCAAATCCGTGCATTTTATCAGCAAAATATTCTCCAGCATATCTATCCCCATTTCTGTAGAATTTTCAGCAAACTCAATATTCTAATTTAGATAATTATGGACAGAAAAATAATATACAAGAGGGTACAAATGTTATTGAGGTGCCACTGTCTATCAACTCAGTCTCACACAGCAACTTGAGACATTATTGTTAATCCAGACAGCAGATACTATTTTCAGTACCAGCTGCAGATGTTTTATAGAAAATGCATATTTATAGCTTATATCCTTCCAAACTTTTAGGCTTTGTCGACATCAAGGAACCTATGCATGAAATATTTATCATGTGAAAAAAAAAAAGACGAATACACCTTCCTGCGTGTTGAGTGAAGTAAAAAGGGGATTTAGGTAGGTCTGCATTTATAACATTTTTTTTCCAAAATAGAAATGTAGAGAATTTTCCTCACAAATATCTTGCTAATGAAATGCAGGAAAAGTAATTTCTGAGTGAAAACTGATAAGTGGTAAATTAAAACTGAATGGTACCTTGGTGAAAACTGATAAGTTACCAATTAAAAGATAAACGATAAAGGTTTCATTTTTCCTTCTTAACTTGTGTTAGTTTAAGAGGTCTGGGTTGACAAAAAGAAAAGAAAAGAATAGGAACAGTTCTCCGTAATTTTCACACAGAATGCCAATTGCTAAGAGCATCTTCCCACAATTCATGAGTTCAGTCATGTATTAACGCATTCTGTGTGAAATGAAACTCATCTTACTCAGTCAAATAAGACCATATAACATTCTTTCCCCAATGTTCATGTTAATAGATCGAGTAAAATTCAAATCACCTATTGAAACAAAAATTTCCTAGTGGCAACTGCATATGAAAAGCAACATTTTTTCTTAATAATTAATTTTGTGATTTTTGGGCATTTTTATTACAATTTATTTCTATTTTTCTAATTTTGGGTAAATGAATTGCATCGATCATGCCTAAACTCACCTCTACAGATATGCATAATACATACCATTACATCTTTCCTATGACATCTTCCAACAAATGTCAGCCAAAATGCTACTTTCACTGAAAGAAAAAATAAATCTAGGGAATATGATTTTGATGTTAATCATTTCCAGTTTACATGGGATTTGAAAGCAAAAAGGGAAAGAGAAGGTGGGACACTTCGTCTGGTTAACAGCAAAGTGAAGGAAAAGGTGGCAAACTAAATCATCAAACATATGTTTCTCTTTAAGAAGAGGAAAATTTGTAAGCTAAAGAAAAAGGACAATGAGTGCCTTTCCAGTAACTTCCTGTGTATCTTTTCAATAGAAGGTTAGTTCCTAATTTATCTTTGTAACTTGCATCCAAATATAGAAAAGGACACGGAATCAACACTAAACCTTCCTTCTTATGTTGTTTTAACAATTCAATCTTTTCATTCCATCCTTTATTAGTTAGATAACAACACAAAACAAAAAAATTGATTCTGACATGCACGTACACATAGTTAATGGGGAAGCAGCAAACTTAACTCCAACGGGTTGGAAAAGGGGTTGGGGGGGCATATCAGGATTTGAAATACTGGAATATTAATTCAAGTGACACAAAGGGCATGATGAAACAGTATTATTAAATGACAAAACAGAACTTAGTATTTCGTAATTTAACAATGAAACAAGTTTATATAATTTTCCAAAATCTTCTCGAGAGGATGAAAGCTAAAGATGTGAACATGATCTAAATCATAAACACCATCTTGTCCGAACAAAACACGCTTGACACGACAGGTCACAAATACATTCAACTTCAAGTTTATGCCAAAATATTGAACAATAACAACAAACTCAAACTTTACTACCTACAGAAGACTTGATTTATTGACATGAAATGTTTAGGGATCAACTATTTAACTAAAGCCTACCATTTTATATAGTAATTCATCAAATGCCATTATGCCAACATGCATAAAGCATATAAACAATAAGAAACACTTAGGCATTAGGCAGAATGCAAATATACATCACCAAGATTACCTGTAATGGTAGTGTCCAAGTCCATGTTTAACGCCCCACTTAAATTCCCCCACATAACGGCTCCCATCCTCACAAGTATGAATACCACACCCATGGCTCTGCCCACTAGACCACTCCCCAGCATAGACATCTCCTGTATAAAACCTGTACACCCCAAAGCCATGCCTAAGCCCCTGTCTGTACTGCCCTCTATACCGGCTACCCCTCGCCCATGTCTCCACTCCATATCCATCATACTTACCATCCACCCAATCTCCCTCATATCTCCCACTCATGTAATAGTAATACACCCCACTCCCACTACACTTTCCCTTGTGATATTCGCCCTCATACACATCCCCGTTGTTGTATGCCTGTACATAATACCCCGAAATTGCCTTCGTATCAGCCTTGAGTGAAGACCCAATTGACCAAAATACCGGTAAATGTGGCCAGTTCACTTGTTTTTTTGCACGAATTTTAACTGGCAACGACCTGGCAAGGCACAACCATATCGTGGGAATTCTTGGAATGGCCAAATTGAGCGAAAACAAGAGCGCAGCAGAGAAGGCAAAGGCGGAGATGAAATCAAGAATAAAGAAGCTGGAAGGGTGGGAGACCAGGAAGTAAAAGAAGGGGAGACTGAGAAGAAGTATGAGGCGGAGGTGGAGGCGCATACGACCGCGTAGGTAACGAACATGGTGGTGGAAGTGGGTCAAGAATTTCTGAGACCTCGTGTAAAGAAGATTAAATTTGGAAGGTGGGTGTGGTCCAGAAAACCCATATCTGTGAAGGGCATTTGACAAAGTCGGAGTCTTGCTAAGCGAACTCGAAAGTTGTTGAAGATAGGGTCTCTTCAAAGGTGAGGGTTTGATCGGAAACCGATCATTTTGACCCTGCTGTCGTTTTTCATCATTGATAAGGATCTGAAGGGTGCTGTTATTCACAGAATACGAAGAATTTGTAGGGTAGTGTGTATTTGGATGAAAATTTTGGAAAAGATGAGGGTGTTTTTGGGTTAGGGAAGAAGGGGGCAGTGGGGAAGGGTTGAAATCGGAAGAGATGCCACTGCTTTCTGTTCCGATCTGAACTTCCGATTTCTTCAGACGCATTACATATGTAAAAACCAAACCACCCAAATTCACAAAACAGATTTAATGGAAGATTTAGTGCGTGTGTTTGTGAGAGAGGAAGAGAGCAGATGCTGCTACAAGGAGTTTAATGATGTCTGAGAAAAGGATTATAATACCAATGGCGACCGGCCGAAAAAGCCATGGACTTGTTATAAAGGATTTGTCTTTTTTATATATATTTGCCCCTTATCTATTAAATTGTTACCCAAGTTGCCACTCTGTTTGATGGATACAATAATTATTTCGTTTTGGTCCTTCTATTTATAGGAGTTGCAAATTAGTATCTCTAGTTGTGAACCTTTTTCAAATTAAATGAAAATTTTCTTTCCTAGAAATTACTACTTAATGAATAAAATATAATTTTAAAAAATAGAAATGTTCAACTTTGGCATCCCTTTTTGAGTCAATAATAGGTACAAAGGAATTGCGTAGCTCGATTGATGTAGTTGATTATCGAATACACATAATTAAAATTTCTTTATCCATACTCGCTTGGCTAATCGCATCAATCAATAAGATAAAAGTCATAATTGAGAGAGAAAAAAGCGTCAAAACTAGATGTGCAAGGGTTCTTAACTTGAAGGGATACCAACATAGGCATCTTAAAGCTTAGGGCCGCTCAAATCCATTTATCTATAATATATTAAATATCAAATGAAGTGAGAGTCATTTTTTCGACTATTATAGTCCTACTACAATTCAATTATTTCAATAATATCTAATTTTTCATTTTTCCATATATATTTAATTTACAAAATGTAATAAATACTATAATTAATTCTCAATTAATTAACATTTAGATTCATTTAATTGATATTAATTAGAATTTTACATTCACATTTACGTTAGTGTCCATATTATTAATTCTCGATTAATTAACATTTACATTCATTTAATTAATATTAATTAGAATTTCAAATTCAAAAATGAAGTTCATTATTCACGTCCATGTATGTTAATTAGAGCATTTACAAGATACTCTCTATTTTTAAAGAGCATATTCTATCATTTGAAAAACGTCTATAAATTTAGAAATTTTGAATTTTGAAATATTCCAACAAACTCTTATATTCAATACTTAATTTTACTACTCCCAAAAAATATTTATTATTTTTCTTTATCTTTTATTTTAACTAGTTTTTCTTTATATTATTGTATTATTTTCCTACATTGAAAATTGAAACATTTTGAATGCATTTAATTATAAAGAGTGAGTTTGACTCTCTAAATTTGGAGAGTCAAAACTCACCATCTAAATTAAAATGTTAATTTAAAGGGTCTCTTAAAACATGATTTTAAATGTTGACTTTTTTAAAATAGAAACCATCTTGTGTTTAAAGAGTCTTTGAGATTCTATTAGCATCCAATTTCACTTAATTGAAAATTAAATTATATTCATTTAATATAAATGATTTAACATTCACATTAATTCATGTATTGTATTTGTCATTCATCTTCATTTATGCATTTAGTTGTAATTCTAATGCTCACATTCAAGTATGCATTTCACTATTTACATGTTTGTATAATAATTGACATTTATTTTCAAATGCTTTATATTTAGATCAAAATGTAAATGAATTGTCAAATATTATTTTATGACAATTTTAAAGCATTTTAGAATAATGTGCAATGTACGTTTACTCTGCCTATTTTTTTTTTATATGTGAAAAAAATGTCATTCTCCCACACGTGTCTAAATGTAAGCAAACTGCTACTGAATGTGAACAGAGGTAAAGAGTTCAAAAAATAAAAGCATACAAGTAAAAGTGTTTACTCGGGATTATTTTACTTGCACATTAAAAGTTACATAAATGGTTACATAATTTACATGTAGCATCTTGTCATTAGTTGGAAGAAATTGTTTTTTTTTCCCCCTCTAGCCAATGACATAATGTCACATGTAAATTATGTAACCATTTATATAACCCTTGATGTACATGTAGCAAAGCCTATTTACTCATACTGGATAAAATTTTGAATTAAACTACTTGTACAATGATTTTATACAAGTAATTTGACAATCCATGAGATTGTCAAACTAGTTGTACATGTAGCAAAACTCATTTTGTTACATAAGTAGCAACGGTTGAATACATATACATAATATGTTTACGTATACATAATATAGTGAGATATGATTGAGTAAAAAAAAAAAAAATTCAATCATATTAAAAAAATATTCATTCTTCATCACATAGATAATTAACTTGAATTAGGTGTTCTAACTTGACATACCAGACTATTTAGTACATTAAAATTAAACATAATTGAAGAAACTGATATGCATGGTGGAAGGTGCGATTGGATCACTCACCCGTCGGATAAAGAAATATTTATTGAATGTTTTATGCACAACTTCACATCCAAAATGAAAGAAGGGAGCAATCTCCATATTTAAATTGATCAATATGGAAATCTCCTTTCATTTCTTAATGTGAAAGTAGAATGTGACTTAAAGACACATTAATGTGAAATTTGCTTCTGGTGAGATTCCAGAAGAATGAGAAAGAAGCCCATAAATCGACTTTTGGGCACACGAAAAGGAAAGTGGGAAAATGGTGCTTTTTAGCTAGAGTTGGACTCTGGAGTGGGGTCGAAAAGGTGATTATGATGAGCTTTTCTAAATGGTTGAATGTCCAATCTCAAGTCTCAATCTAACTAGAAGTTAATATGCTAGAAATGTCTTTCACTCGACCCTACCCACCAAGGCCCTCAATCTCTAATGTCATGTTTGATTGAGGAGAATTTTTCATGGAAAATGGAAAATAAATTCCATCTTCCAATTTAAGCATGTTTGATTTCTTGACATTTCATTTTCTTGGTTTTCTTTCACGCAGTTCCAATTCCTTGATTTTTATGAAATTTTTTAAATTTTTTCCAAATTTCTTTAAATTTCCTAGAACGCCCAAATTATATTATACAATGTTAAGGATATAGTGAATATTCAGTTTTGGGATTGATCGTCTAAGATTTCTATTTCAACTTATAAACACGAATCAACCTACTCATGTACAACATCACAACTAACTCACGTGCATAAATACTTTACGTTCTGCATGAATAATTAAAAAATCTAACTAAAACATATAACATAATTATGATCCATAAACTAACGCATGTCATCAATAATATACATCCTTGCCGATAAGATTATCTAATTCACACAAGCATGCAAAACAACTTTTTTTAAACATGCACACAAATCACACAAAAATAATATATAAGACAATTAGATAATTTATAATGTACCTACAAACTTAAATTGAACATTGTCCCTAATGTAAAATTAAAGAAAAGCGGGGAGGACTTTCCTGAATTATTTGCATTGCCTATGACGTTTTGGTGTTTATGATGTTGGATTTGATGGATGTTTGTTATACTTCTTCCCCAAACTTGAGATTTATCTCGTTTTCTCCTTGTTAATGTTGATTTGAGTGTTTCGCGACGTCATATTCCTGAAAAGACAAATTTTAGATATTAAATATATGGAACGTGGTTACTTAGCTCAAACATCTAATAACCAACTTAACTACTCAAGGATTTAGGAGAAGACAAGATATGTATGATGATTCCTAAATAAAATGTAAAATAAACTAAGATATCCTACAACTCGAAAATAAAATAAATGAAATGAAAGAAAGCTTGGGTTAACTCACAAGAAGCGTTTCTTTAACGTCATTAGCTTGACGTTAGCAATCCGCATCATGGAATTTTGAAAAAAGATTTTGATTCCTTGTTCATTTTTCTTCTTTTGATTTTGTTCCACTCTTCATTATTTTTCCAAACTTCAACATTGTCCTTTTCAATGTAGTATGATTTTTCCATTCCATCCAATTCAAACTCAACAACATAGACTTCCACTTCCTTATCGGACTTAATCACAAAATCAATTTCTATACAATCAATGAATTTGAACGAATGTACATTGCTTTCATCTTCATTGATTTCTACTTCTTCATTACGTTCCTTTGTGATCAAATTGTCATTCACTTTAAACTCCTCTACGATCATTGAAATTTCTTCGAATCGATTGATCGATCCGCATTCTGGATCCACGGGCAATGATAAGTCTTTCTTTTCAACTTTTTCAAATGGATTGTATTTCCACCTTTTGAATTCATTCCAGTAACTCTAATCTCCAATACATATGCTGTGCTCTTCCAACTTGGAAAGTTTATCATAGTGCTTTGCAATTACCCTCTCATTCAACAGATGATGACCATTTCCCACAGGTACGATGTCATCTTCTCAATCCACACATACATAATCTCCCAAAGGCATGTAGTTTTCATCAGATTTGTCAATTGCTTGTTTTCGACATCTTAAATATTGTATGAAGCTTAGAAGATTTATCGTACGAGAGTCGGTGCGTGTATACAAACAGTGCTCGGTATAATGCATCACATAGCAAAGCGACAAAAGATATCTTCTACAAACACGTAGTTTTGATCCACGTGGAGATTACTTATTTCAATTGTTCTGCTCTCTTACCATTGTTAGAATCATGTATATACTATTTAATAGTATCTGAAAAAAATATAAGAGAGATTAGGATAGGTAGCCAAATTAACAAAAAAAAAAAAAAACTTAAATTAAAACAAAGGCTAGTTGGTAATAATATTAGTAAAAACCAAATAAAACAATCCCTGACAATGACGCCAAAAACTTGTCACGCGTTTTATGCAACGTGAATTATATCGCAAGTGTACGGTGTCAAGTTTTGTAATATAGTATTGGAGTAAGAGTGTCGAACTCACATGGATTGTAATTCAAATTTCTACTAAATTCTATAATTATATAGCCTCCATTTTATCTAAATGAATGAATTTTATAATCAATATTTTTAACTAATCTAACGATGATTTTAGTAACGAATTCAAATAATACAATGTAAACGAATGACTCAATATAAGAAATGTCTAGGGAATGATTTCACCCAACTTTCAATTATGATTCAATTATATCTAACTATCCTAGTCAATTTTCTCATTTTAAAAGGAAGAATCCCAATGTATTTCTCTCTCCTCTCTCAAATGCCGCTATAATTAATCTTAGAATTCAATTTCAATATCTCAATTCCAAATTAAAATCAAAGATTTTATCAAGTTCATAATTCTTTTATGGAGTAACCTTCATAGATCTTATATTTTCTCTCAAAATCTATAAAATCTACGTTGTGTCAATCCTATGATCTCGCCTAAATTTCCCTCTCTTGAGTGTCGAAATTGACTAGCATTTATTCATTCAATTAGTGGTCAATTAATTGAAAGTATTAATTTCATGACACAAATATATGAAAAATCAAATAGAAATAATTATGACAAAATCAAATCATAATATCAATTTTGGCTACATCAAATCCTAGATAAATTGTTTAATTCATGATGCAATTCATTTGTGTCACATTATTTTGAAAAAATATATTTTGAAATAGTAGATTGATGGAGAATGACGCGAACTTGGGAACGAGATCAGTGTGAAATCGCGGAATTAGTCTGAAATGTCGGGAAACCCAAAATTCAGGTTGTAAACGATAAAATCCTGACCCGAGCCTCATGAACCAAGAACTTAATGTATATTAAACCCTAGACTCGTTGATGTGCGGAAACAAGAACTATGATTTTGCGAACGCCACAAAGGGTGTGTAGTCTTTTGATAAGTTCTAAAAGTTGAACGCCACAAATTTAACAATATTTGATAAGTTCAGTAGTTTATTTAAGAACCATTAGAGAGAAATTCTTAATTTCATATTAATGTCAAAAGTGTTTTTTTAATACAATGAAATAATGAGGTATTTATATGAAACCTTTAAAAACCTTAATTGCATGAAAATATAATTCTAATATTGTAACAAATGTTAAAAATATAGAATTCTAATTAGACTAGAAAATTGCAAAAAATTGAAGATCTAGCGTCAGTTTTGTTCTATCTGTGATTGCATCATCCCTTCTCTTTTCAAAAGGATTCGTTCTCGAATCTGTGCCTTGTGATCGCATAGGGAATAACCAATTTGCTACCCATCCTATCAATGCACCACCTGGATCAAATGGAAAAAATTTCCTCCCATGACATAAGATTAATACACGGCACCCTTCCATTTTGCAGGTATAGGTGTATTGCAGCACAAACTCAATCAGCCGTAGATGTTATTGCATGAACTCCCAAGCACAATGATCAACCTGAAAAAAAAGAATTAACTAAAATACGGTTAAATTTGTTAGCTTCCCCAAAAACGAGATATGGGTCCTCGTACTCATAATCTATCGTTTCCACCACAATATTTTCAACCATTATCTTAACACTCTCTTCTATTATTTTCTCATTTTCTTGCTGAACAATCTCTATAATTTTTATAACAGCCTGCCCGTGCTCCTCTTTAATTTGTTCACTCTCCTCAATTTCAACTGCATTTTTCAATTCACCATTCTCCATCTCAACTTCCCTATTTCTGGACTCCTCTTGCAATTTAACCCCGGTGTTCTCTTTCGGTGTGATCATCTCACTCTCTTGCTTTTTCTCTTATGCTTCAACTTTCACCTTCCATCGGTTTGCAAAAGACTGTTCTAATGTCGAGCCAGCCAGAGTGTGTTTGCTCCGTTTTGAAGAAACATATACATGTTCCTCCCCATATCATAAATAATCTTCCTTTCATACCTCCAAGGTATTGCAAACATTTTAATGGCACTACATCACACCAAACTTCATCACTATATCTCCCAATGATGACATTTACTAGAACCTGTTTGATCATATATACATTTACACACTTCTTCAACCAAGTCATCATATAAGATCTAGGGTGTTGTTGTAAAGGTAATCCCAATTTTTCAACCATCATGATACTAGCCAAGTTTGACATATACTCCTTATCAATACCCAAACTGTATACCGTACTACCCACAAAACACTGAAAAATAAATCTCCAATTACCATCCATCTTTTATGTAGGCATAATTAAAAAGATTCAAGAAAAGAATTGGATTATTAGATGAATGATATTTAAATTCAAGAAAGTGGTTCTTGAATTTGGATTGGACTGATTAAAAACAGATTTTGGATTTAGAATTAATAATATGAAAATTTGATAATTCCCAATATAAATCCAATTTAGCTATTTTCTTCAATTTTGTCGGTTTTTGCTTATTTCATCCAATTTCGTCAACCTATATTACAACATCAAAGCACACATTAAAACACCCTAAAACTCATAGAAATAAGTTAAATATCAAGCTTAGGTAATATTTAAAGTACAAGTGAAATACGCTCATCACAGATTCTAAGAGAAAGCTAGGATGAAGACTTGACCTTTTGTAGGGCTAGCAAGAATGAAAGCGGAACCCGTTAGGAGTAAAGTCTTTCATTTCTCGACTTTAGAGTATGAATAAAGTGATAGGATCCCATAAACTTAATAATCATGCTACATGTACATTTTCTTTGATAATAAGTTTGACATTGTGCCACGTGTCTTGACATCATTAGACAGTTTTCAGAAAAACACATATTCCCGCACATTTCAATCTGAAACTCAATGGAATGTAAATCACAATGTACACGAGAATGTACAAGTGATTTTATCCTAAACTTAAAATGTAATTAAGAGAAAAGTATATGCTAATTGATTATTCACAGAATTCCATGTTTCTTTTCATTATTGTTACTTTTGTTTCCATTTTGCTTTGTTGGCCGGATGCAATCAATTGAGTAGAAAGCATTGACCAGACAAAATGAGTGTAGAAGTTGAGTTAAAAGGCAATCGATTGGTCTTTTTAACCTTTAATTTTAGTATTATTATTAGGAAATTCACCTACTCATCATGTAGCTCAATAGGCAATAGTACATAAGAAAGACAATGTATATAAAAGTGCCTAACTATAGAGAGAGGGAGATGCTACTTGTCCCGGGATTAAACCCCGGGTCAAACCAGGTGGCGCCCCCCCTATTGGAGGGGGATCTGCGTGGACAAGTAGCTTTATTCAAAAATAGAATGGTCCATTTCTCCACAGTTCAGTAGAAGATAAGTATATGGGTGGAATTTTCAAATTTCTAATTGTTGTGTCTTTGACATGAATACATTTTGGTCAACAATACAAGAAGATAAACAATAATGTTACATTTGGGACTAGGCTATTTGTATTGGAATTGTATCCATAAAATTTAGCACACAAGTAACTAAAAATATACGTGTAATGTAATGACGGTTAGTTTCACAACTACAAATATTTAGGGGATCGATATCAAGAATCAGGTGAATTAAAAAGTATTTTAAAAATCAGCGTGACTTCTATCTTTTATTTTTGTTTAATTCTTTTACATAAAACTACATTAATGAGTTACCATTTCTGTAACTTACACAATATGTTAATTTACATTTGAATCATGTTACAATATATATAAATTTTTTATTTTTATTTTTTTGAAATTGTAACTTACATTATGTTATTACTGTTATAGTAAAAAAAAATTTTTTTTTAAAAAAAACTTTAATTTAAATTTGTTACAACAACATTGCTACCGTCACTGGTATCATATCACCAACAATCACCCTATCAACAAAAGAATATTGCATACATTATTGTTACGATGTGTATAATTTTCTTGCATTGTAACTTGTTAAATTATGCCCCACCACCACCTCATGCATTACCAACAGTCAGAACCATCAGCCCCCCGGGGCACATCCCAACTGGCAAAGGAAGGAGCTCTTAGTTGCTGGCAGTTCAGAGGTCGCGAGTTCAATTCTTGGGGCTCTTGGAAAGCAAGCTCTCTCTTGGAAGACATGATTTATCCTGGAAGGCAAGGTGCAACATATGTTGACTCGCTCGGCACTTTGGCAGATCAGTTGGGGGCTCTTGGACCCTAGCTAGTTTAGGGCACATCCCGCGATTTACCGGTCTGCGTCTTGAGGGGTCAAGGCGTAGACTCCAGGATTAGTTGTCGAAGGTGGACACCTGGATATAAAAAAAAAAACAGTCAGAACCATCAATATTATCGCCCCCATCACCACTAATAGTCACCCTATCGACAAAAGAAAATTACTTAGCCTATGTTTGGCCCTCATTTTTTTCAAAAGTCATCTTCAACCATACAATCTCCTACAAAATAATATTACACGTAAACAAAAAAACAAATTCCTTATTTTTTAAACACACATTCTCCAACACGATTGAACTCGTTGGTTCACAAAAAAGATGTTGTTAGCTCTGATAAAGAAGTCAATGGTTTTTCTTCTTCAGTTGGAAGAATCTACCGCGGCCATCTCTACTCACCTTTATGAATTGTAACCCAAACCAGCCTTGTCATAGTTTCATAGGTTGTCGTAGTGGAATAGGAGCAATCAAACTAACATTAACATAGAGTTATCGCCACCACAAACCATCATACAACCGGTCATCACCAGCCACAAACCACCAAAAGGAAGAAAAAAAATATTTTCGAAGTCACCACCATAATAATTCAACACTTAAAACTCCATCTGACCATCATTATCATCATCACGATCACCACCACTACCATTATTACCTCACACTATAGTCTCCATGACCTCCAACCCTATCAATACCTTCTAGATCCTAAGATTTCAAATCTAGATATCGATGGAGGAAGGGAAAAAAAATTCAATCGGAGTGTGAGCAATCCCAAACTCGGGTGATGGTACAAATTCGATGGTGGCAGTATAGATTGGTTTTGATGGCGATGGTGATTTTTGTGGTGGTTTGGGCTTAATATTTTTGCATATTTGGTGGTGAGATGATGGCGATGGTAGCGAGTGTGGTGGTGCATTGTCTTGGTGGTGGTGAGAGCGGGGAAGGGAGGAATGATTAGATCAATAGAGAAAGTGTGTGGAGAGAAAGGAAATGTTAGATTATGATTTTTTTGTATACCCCAATTAAAAAAATACTTTTTGACTACTCATGATTTAAGAAATTCTTTATTTTATAATTTTTAAATAAAAATAGGTGTGGGATTAATTTTCCCTTTAATGATTAATACTTTCAATCTCGGGTCAAGAACATAAATTTCGAACTAGACGAAACCAATTCCAGTTATTATCGATTAAATTTAGTGTTTGATTGCAAGTACGGAAATCAAATAAATTATAGGCAAACGAAAATTATTAATTAAATGTGTTTGATTGGTTTGATTTTCAACATAGAAAATGCTATACTTGTTCATTTTTTATTAGTATATAGATGAGAGAGATGGAAGTAGATGAGAGAGACGGAGAGAATTGCATGAAAAATAAAAATATATTCATGCCTAAAGAAAATGTTTTCTTGTTTTCGAGGAAAATATGATTACGTAATCAACTTTTGGAAAATATTTTTCATGAAAAAATGTCAATTAAATAATCCAAAAGTAGGAACGGAAAAATAACATTTTCATGAAAGATTAGGCAAAATTGAAAATTACAAACAAGGTCTCGAAAGGGATGCTAATTATGAAAGTGTACACTTGTCTTTGATCTCCTTTTTAAATGGAGCAGGTTAAATTTTTGATGGGCAAGTTGAAAATGTGTGATTGAATTTTGGTCATTGATTTGACAAATGGACCCAATATTGTCCATTGATTTTGACTAATAGCATTATCTATTATTTTGAAATTTGTCTCACCAGGTGACGTTTTGTAAGATCACTTTCTTCCTAATCAATAAGGCCAACTTCAGTTCTATATCAAATTTTGCACCATTTTTTTTAATCAAATTTTGCTCTAAACTAAAATTTATCTCCAATCATTAGGCCATCTTTGATTTTTATCATTTAAAAAAAAAATTTTTTTGTTCTTTCAAACTCATTTGCAATTACACATTCTCCTAATTAAATAATTTTACATGTAAATTCAAAAAAATTTCTATTTTTTTACCGCATATTATTCAAAAAAAAAAAAAAAATACTATTTTCCCAAAGAATAGGGCTCTAACAAACCATAGAAATTCTGATTAAAATGTAAATCAAAATCAACAATTAATTTTAATTACATAGAATTCATATCTTTTCAATCACATATTATATTAACTTTTATCAAATTTACTAAAAACTCGATTCTAATTTAAATTGAACAAGGGCTTAGTGCATAAGAAGTTGTGTCACTCTTCTTAAAAAGTCAGTTTGTATAAGAATTCAGTTTGTGGATCTCAAAAAGAATATTTAGATTTTTCAAAGAAACCATAATTTTGTAAGAACAACGAGACTATTCACTTTTATAAGTTTGAAATTCTATAAACAGAGCTTAAATCTCAATACGATCGTCAAAGCTAGGTGGCTTGGCACTTAGTGGGAGGGGCTATGTCAGCCATGGTTATAGGTAAGTCATTTCGGGCCATGGTTGTATCAAACAACTTTGATATCTCGAGAATTAAATTACAATGATATTTCGATTTCATATTTATTAATTTAATATGTTTTAATAATATATTTATTAATGAATTTAATATTTTCCTCAATTTAACGTAATTATTTATTTAGTACTTTATATTTTTCTAAAATAAATAAATAAATAATATTCCGAATAAATAAATTACTAAGAAAAAAAGAGAGAAAAAAATAACTAAACACTGTTCATTTAGTATAAGTTTTGATGTAATGATTGTAGATGAATTTTAGTTTGGTGCAGCACTGGAGATGACTTAATACAAGTGAGGATCTAATACACTTTGAAGTTGAACCATTTCTATTTTCTAAAATTCTTGTTTCTGGAATCTACTGAACGAAGTGATCAATTCGTACAATCGTGAGTGATGTGTCTACATCAATCCATTTTAAGAATCGAATTATAATAATCAGTTTAACTGATAAACTCAAGAACCGATCCAATTACACGACAAACACAAAAAATAAAAAATAAATAAGAAACCAAATAACTAATTGGTTCACACAGATATCCCATTTGACCAGTACTGGGTTTATCAATTGTCCAAGTTCTATTTTTCTAACAAAGAAGAGAATATCCAGTTCAATACTTTATCGAACCCTTTGCATATAATAATTAGCATTTTTTTAAATTTATGTGCAACAACTGAGTTCATAGACCAAATTCAATAGTTGTGCATACTTTCCAACCATAGCCTTGAAAGGTAACTGATGCAAATTCAAGGAGCTGTGTCCCTTTCGCGAATCTGAAAGGTAACTCTATGCAAATTAAGACTTGTGTCCTTTTCAAGAACCCAATTGACAAAAGAGGGAGGCATTGACCTTTTGAAGTATTCCAATTCTATTAGCATTGATACTAGGAAGAGTTGTCCATTTGACATTTCTACAATTTTTCATATTTTTTGGTAACAAGCCTTGCTCTATCCCATCACAAAATGGTTTAGATCTCAAAAAGTATTTAAATAGCTATGCAAACATTATCACCACCTTTTTTAAAAGATAAATTCAATAAAGTGATCAGCTTAAAACGAAAATTTATTTTCCTCTTAGTCAGCACTATGTAAACATCAACACCACCTTCATGCAGGATTACATTTGGAAACACTTCTAAATGGCTGCTCCACAGGAAAATACAGCTCCAATATATGGACACTCAACGGGTAACAATAGAAAAGTATTTCAAACAGTTACAAACCCGAAAAGTAAATAAAAATTACATATACTGTCGAATTTATGGAGAGAAAGAGCTTGAACAACTAATTTGCAAGACTCTGCGCCTCAATTAATCATTCAATTTCGTCATTTCACCTCTTTGTTTACCTGGCTTGTAACCCCTCGAGAACTCGTACAATCATCGAAGCCAGATGAGAACCACTTCCGAGCAGAAAATTTGATCCCAAGTCAACAAAACTGGAAACTCATCTGCTCAAGGCTTGTGAAGCTTGAAGCCAAAAATTCTTTGGGTGTAACTTTGTGTTGGCTTTTGTGGCTTGAGGTGTCCATGTGTCATCAAGAAGAGATGAGGGAATGTAGTGCCGAAATAAGCTCCGTCAATATCTTTGTCAGTTAAAGAAATCGTTTCCACAAAGTTCATGCTACAAAATAGCTTTAGCTCATCAAAGCATTATCTAATAAATATAACAAATCCTTTATGGTTTAATACTTTCAATGCATGATTTCAATTCAGATATCAATCCAAAAAAATCAACAATAATTAATCGCATTACTGAACATCAATTTCTTTGCATATTCCAGTTGAATTCCATCATTGGGGGAATTCCTAGGCACATGTAGCTGCTAAAAACAACTTTTGTCATTCATGAATTCAAAGTCAGTTGCCAATTTGAGTTCCTAGGATAAGATAATCTAGTAGCTGTGTGGGTATCTTTCACAACATGAGAAAAGTATAACTTGGTTCCCTTTCATCTTACTAGGATTTAGGATTAAATCTATTGATTTCAAGAAGGGCAATATCAGGCTAGGGCGTTTAATAGCAATAGTGGCATAAGTAATTAGTTTCTGTTGCATTGTCTGGTAGCATTTGAATCATGGTAGTTCTGATTCTAAACCAAGAGTCTGGCATATTAGGAGTTAGTTTCTGTTGCATTTTCCGGTAGCATTTGAATCATGGTGGCTCTGATTCTCGACAAGAGTCTGGCATGTAATTCGGTGAATGCATTTATACGAGCTTGTGTGTGTGTGTGTGTGTGTGAGAGAGAGAGAGAGAGAGAGAGAAGCACATGCACCCAACTTAAATAAGAACGCAAATTAAACATAGGGAAGAAGCCTTAAAGAGAGAATGATGTAGGATACTGCCTTGGTACTTGGATCGAGGGTAGTAAATATCTTCACATTTGGGACAGTATATCTTCACGGTACTTGAACGTGGAATGTCCGATTGACCAACTGGAAGGCAAGGCTCTCCACAGCAGTAAACTCTTGGGCATCGTCCAAAGTCATAGTTTTTGTACTTCTCCAACTGTAAATTAGCATCTCAACAAGTTGTATAACTTACAATTAATGGAGAGAGAGCCAATAACAAATAAATATAACCTGACTAATAGTGATACCATTGCAGCCATTCCCTTGCTCGTCAAAATGTATCGGACATGAATAAGACCATAGAGCATCTCTGCCGCCGATTCAACCAACTCATTTTGTTCCTCAGTAAACATATCACCTATTCATGTCCATAAATGGGAAAACATTATTACCAGCATCATACAACTCAGCAAAAGGATAAAAAAGAAAATGGAAGCAGCAGTTGCAACAAATAAATTGCAGCATTAACAAGTCAAGGGAAAAGGAAAGAACAGCCAAGCCAAACTGCGATCTCAGTGGCAGTTTTATTGTGGAGATTTTGAAACATAATTCAGCAGAAGGGAGCATGGTATTATGGAAGTTAACACAGAGAACAAAGGTAGGCAAGCATGCCCCAAAATTGAAAACATTTATTACAGAGCAATCCAGAAATGGAAGTATTATTTAATCCTGAACCCATGATAATTGGAACTTTCTAAAAGCTTTCAGCCACAGATGATACTGTGCTAGTTATAAAGGCAGATATTTTGTATGCTACCTACCGTATCTACTTTTCCCTATTAAATACACGCACACATTCAGATTTTGTAGAGGTTGCATTATTACAAAATAGGATTTACAACTATAAGATGTGATCAAGATCGGCTGATAATCTGTGCAGTAATTGCAATGATTCTGCAGCTGATTTCATGGGATTGGATGCTGGCATTACAAAGATACTTATATGTATTTCCTGAAAATGGATGCTACATTTGAAGATGACTAGTGGCTGATTGGTGCTGCAATTGAGATCATCCTGTGGTTGAGGGTGGAGCAGTTATGGAGATAATATATAGATACTGTGTAACAACATGGATCCACTAAATTGGTTCCAGCATTCAACTGAAGTACTTCTTAAGGGAGGTCTGAGGTTCAAATCGCTGAAGAGGGAAAAGAAATCCATGAGACAAGATGGCCACGGGCTCTCCCAGAATGGACAGTAAGAATAAGGCAGGTACAAAATTCCAGATGAGGGATCCCTGCCGTTACATCCTGATTCCTTGGATTAGTTTTACTGCCGTCTCCTTCCTAAAACTAGTGTTATTCAATATTCCAGATATAGCACTGAAAATTATGTCATGAAACACCTCCAATAGCCCAGAACAAATACAGTTATAGATCAATTAAGCCAAAGTTTTGTTCTAAACTTATATGGGGCTAGCTACATAGATCCTTCTTTTATGCGTGAAAGATCATCTTCAAAGTTATCATGACCACCTCAAACGTTAAACTACAAAGGTTTATGTCCTTTTAGTTATCTCACTCCATGTCATTTTAGGTCAGCCTCTCCATTTAAGTTTACCATTATTCCTGTTACTATATGCAACCAACAAATAACGGGTTCTTTGCAAGTGCTCAAACAATTTAAAACCCAACTGGATAGCTGTATTAATGGTGAGCTTCCTGGCGCAACTGAAAATGACTAATTTTGATAAATGTATAGAACTGAACAGGTAGTTAAATAAAATGGTTATCATTGCAAGTTTTCCAAGTGCTAAAACAAAAATGGTCTCATTACTTAAATAATGTAAGCTCATACAAGCAAGATCCTCCATAAATACGCTATAATTATGCTCTTTGTAAATGAACTTTACAAAATAAAACTTTCTACTTCACACAATCCTAAAACTTAAAGTACAGGAAACAAAGGACAATACAAGATTTTGAAATCAATCCTTTCTTTTTTAAATGAAAACTTTTGATCTATATAAAGAAAGTTGACAGTTGGTTATCTAGGGCATTATTAGTCATCAAAGGAAAAAAAGGCTAAAAGCCAGAGAAGTTAATCCAGTAGTTCTAAATATGGATAGAAGTATCCTGAATGAACAACCGTCTACAAATGTCAATTCATTCAAGGAAGAAAGTGCAACAATCATTTCCTTTGACACTGGTCCCATAAACGAGTGAAAAAAGACAACCTCCATATTTCAAGAGAGAGAAGAAAAAGAGAAGTAGAGCTTGGTACTGAATGTTGCAAGTCCAGGCATATAGGTTTACCAAATATTAAAATATAACCATACCACGAAAGAACTATTAAACTAAAGCAATATCTGTTACATTTGGAAAACCAAAATTACTCTAAACAAACTAAAATTTTACCATGAGAGGATTCAACGTCCAGAATTAAATCAAGTGCATAATCATAATATGGGACTTGACTGCTCAAGCCGCAGAGGTTAAAATCATCTTGAATATATTCATCATCAACTTCACAAAAGAACTCATTTCCCCGCAAGTTGCAAAACCAAGAAATCCACGATGTATCATCTCCATCAGAACCACTAACATCAGACTCTTCACCGTCTGTTTCAGATTCCTCTGCAAAATAAACAAACATTAGCATCAGGGTCTAGGGCTCCTGTTTGATCAAAACAAATATATACATACATGCCATATCCATGCTCACGGAGAAACCTATATGAGTGTGTTTGGACACATTTTTAAATAAACAATATAGGTAACTTCACATACATAACTATATACACATCTACATGAATATTAACATACAGCCTGATTGCTGCTTCACGTGTCTGGATATTATCAAAATTTGATCTTAAAAATAGAACAAATAACTGAAAATCACGAAGAACACAGCTATCTGCAACTCTCAGCTACAGGAACTTGAGAACCATTATCAAGAGTAGACGTACTAAAGCACACATCAGAAATTCCCAAGTAAAAGCCATTTTTGACCATACTTTCAAGAAGTGCCCCTTACATTTGACTCAAAATGAAGAAATATATGGAAGTCCCTTCCCCAACATCACCACAATAATAGAACAGTTGTCAGCTACCTTACCAGAAAAAGGACTTCATTATCACCATTGTATTTCCTTAACAAGAGAAAAAAGGTCAATCCCCAAACTTAACAGAAACATCGATTTTGAAACCATTGGTTTGGGTTCAAGTGTTTAAGTTTCGACCATTTCAAAACCAAACCAAACTGTTTGGAAAGGTTTGGTTTAGATTTCGATTGTTAAATACCACTAAAAACCAAATTGAACCACCATTCACCTAATTTATATAAAAAAAGAAATTACTATTTTTACCCAAAATATATTATTTTTTTGTTCAATTTATACTCTAAAAAATTTAGTAATTTACTTGCTAGAAGGTTTCATTGGCTTCTTAGGGAAGTAATATTTTCATATCTATTTCAAAAGGAATGAATTTGCAAGCTCAAAATGATTGAACATTGTATTGATTTAGACAAATATATTAGAATTATAAAGTTTATGTTCAGAAGGTTTTAATTGAAGTGTTATAATGAGATTTCACACCAATATATTTATTTTTAATTTGTTTGAAAGATATCATTTTAATGTCGCTAAACAGTGGTTTGAAACCAAACTGAACTACAAAGAAAGATCGGTTTGGTTTGAAAATACTTCAAAAATAGCCCAAACCAAACTGTGTTCACACTACTATTTCCAAAAGTTAATTTAACTCAATGCTTTATGCAATCTCATATCTTTCTTCCATAAATACCCATAATGAAGAACCATACAATCTTATAAAGAGATCACAATACAACATACTAACCATTCAAGCACTACTTTCCTCAAAGAAAATAACACATTATTCCTTCAACTCAAATCCTAAAAGAACTTCCCAGGAAATATCTGCTATCTAATGGCCAAACTTGCACATGTGATATGTGAATATATTTGACAGGTGTCCAAGAAATTCAAGTCACAACGATACGTAATCTGATATTTGTACAATAACAGGAACATCTTGAATTCTAAGGAGGTGTATTCAATTTAGACTTTTAGACACTTCTAGGTGTATTCAATCAACTAAGATTTCACATAAGTGGGGGTATTCAATACAAACTTTTATGGTAAAAGTCCTTAAAATTTAAGCGGTATTTTTAAAAAGTCATGAAATATTCAAAATGTCAACGACTTCAATTGACTTTTGTAAAATCCTTCATGTACTAGTTTCTTAGCAGAAAGTACAATGCAAAATCTAACAAATAGTGTCTCATTCACCCTCAAGATTTTGAATACTTCCACGAAGAAAAAAATGCTTTTGCATCGGTAATATTTTTCTTTTCATTTTTCAAAATTTCTCCTCTCTTTCATTCTACGATTCCTAGAGTCATTACACAAAATCAATATTTTTTCCTCCTTTTAACCTGTTATTTATTACCATCATTCTCTTTTTCATAGTCTCATTTCTTTCTAATCATTTTCTCCATTTTTTATGAAAAAAACCTATAAATAGAACTCTCTCTCTCTCTCTCTCATGATTTCCTCCAATCTCTAGAGATAAAATTTTAAATTGAGATTTTATTAAAATAAAATTAAATTTTTATATATTGGTTGCTTGTTTTATTTAATAATTTTCTGCAGGTTAGAACACATTAAAAATATTGAACATCAGATAATTTTTTTCATCTAAGATTACTGAAATGTTATACTTTTTTTTTTTTTTGGTGGTTTATTTTTCTAATTTAGATGACTTATAGTTTTTATATTCTTTTAAAAAATATTGTTATTGACACGAGCAATTGTTACCCTGTGTTGTGGGTCATGCAAGTGGAGTTTTTTTTTTTTCTAAAATGGAAGTTTGTAAAAGTAACATGAATTCTGTAAAAAGTAGATCAATGTTTATTGAACTCTTAAAGTAAAAATCCAAATTGAAAATAACCACCTAGTACTTTGGGAATGGAAATATTTTTGAAAGTAAGACCAGAAAAAATATTCAATCACTAAAACTCAATATCCACAAATTCCACTAAAATCATCTAAAATTTAGCATATAGCACAGAAAAAATAAAAAAAAAAAAACCAAAATTTCACCACCAGGCCCACAAACATTTGCAAATTAAAAACACCCAATTCAAGAAACCAAAAATTTACGCACCATCGGAGGATTTATTCTTGCTGGAAGTGAAGTTTGATGGCACTCGGGCATCGCGGTGGTCATTATGCTTCCCGGCACCGGCGGAGGTGGAGGGTATGGAGGAGGAGGACGGTTTGTTCCTAGATGTAGAGGGGGAAGACTTCTCCAAGTGCTTGTCCAGCGCATCGTTGATTCGCTTCCGATCCAACATTTCACCACCCTTCAACGAGCCTCCTCCTACCCCTCGTTCTTTATACATAATTTTTATATATATATATATATATATATATATATCACTACCTAGCTGAATCTACGAAATATCGAACAGAAGCGAGAAGCTTGGATTTGCACAGCGAGATGGAGAGTAGTGAAGGGAGCCGGGAAAAAAATAGGGTTCGTTTCGAGTGATTCGACTACATACATAGAGAATGGGGACAGCTCAATGGCTCGTCGGCCGCTCAGATAAGAACCTAAACTGGAGTGTGTTTGCGTTTTTTTTTTTTTTCTCCCCCTGTAATCGAGAGTCGAGTAGAAATTTGTAGTCGGGTCCCAAGATATATCAGTTAGAGCGTTTAGGTCCTCAATCGAACTTCGCTGTGATTACTAGTTTTGGTCAGTGCAATGCACAGATTCCCTTATTTTAAGATTATGTTAGCGTTACATATACATTTAAGTCCTGTCTGGAGCTGATTAAAATCTCATTTAAATTGATTTTTTGGCCGTTATATTAAAAAAGGTGGGCCCCTTCATCTCTTAAGTTGGTCAACAATTGTAGGCACAACGTTACAAAAATTGATTTTGCCTCCCAATTCAGTACGCCCAACAGGGAATTAATGAAGTTAGCAAAATGAACTTATAAGTGCAAACAAATAATTTCAGAAGAATTCAAACGAAATATAACACTACTTGATATTTGATAGAATTAAAAAAGTAAATTACGTAATAAAATTTGATAGTTGTCGTGTCCAACAGAACAAATATTTTCCAAAGTCGACCTTCAATCATCATAATAATTTCTCCAATTGATTTATTTAACAATGAATGAGACAAAAGGCAAAAAAAAATCAGACCTTTCCCACTATCAAAAACAAGCTGACAAATATGCAAACTGTAAATACAGCGTGAAAATCGTTGTTTGTTTCCACAAGTATGCAACGTAAATATCGACGAAGAAACCTGCAAGAACATATGTTAACTGCGATTTAGTAAAGGAAAAAGTATACAAATGGAGAAATGCGTTCCACCAAATTATCAGTAAATCAAATTGTTCCTGGATTTCTCTAATAGCACTCGACACATGCAATCAAGAAAAGAGTGCACATGAAGAATGGAAATCAGACTTTGTGAACATGGCAAACATGTAGATAACATTGAAATTCTGACATGAAGTTTGGGTCATCCACTTCAACATTTATTCGATACCTTCGACGATGACAATCTGGAGAATAATAGCCAAACTTAGTCTGAAATATTACAATCTCACCTGAGAAAAACAACATAATTTATCCATATAATTTAGAAGCCCCACCTCACTTTCTTCTCAAATTCAACATCTACCTTTTCTTAAAAGTTGAATTCCATAAACTGTAGCATGAAAAAAAACCTCAAATAAGAAACATATTCAAGATTCACTTTTTCTTTGAGGAACAAGAAAATGATGGAAATCATCACAAGGAAATCCCAAAATAAAAACCATCTATCAATCCTCAAATGAAGAAAAAAACAAGGGCTATTGATATGATTTGATTATACTGCTAAAACAATTCTTATACAGGAAACTATGGACGTGTGTAAATGAAACAAATAAATAGGAGAAAATAACAAGAAAAAGGAAATAGTAAACAAGGGTGTAATAGATACGTTGGAGCGTGCGTGAATGGGTTCCAAAAGAGATGGTGCTGCTACAGTTTCTTGGCAAAACAAAGTAATAAATGGGATCCCAACACCATAACAATACCTATAGCCAAAAATTGAAGATTAAAAAACCTAGAGTATATTCATCGATCTATGATTCAAAATGCCTTCGTCGAAAAGAAAAATGGTTTTACCTTTCGACCAACAGAAGCGGATGAGTGTGACGGGTCTTTCTAAAAAAGCAAATAATAAAAATGTAAACCTAGAAGAAATAGGAAAAAACAAATAGACGTGAAAAGAAAATAAATGTAAAGCATTTTCAACTGTTGAAGTAACTCCTATAGAAATTTGAAGAGTGGAGTTACAAATAGTAATTTTTCAAGATAATTATTAAATAGTAAAATGAATAAAAATTCATAATTGGAAAGGTAGTTCTAAAGGTGGACATTTAACATGTACATTAGTACGAAGGAAAATTGATTTATATGTACCTCTGTGTTTGGAAGTATAAGATTTCCTTCAATCGTGTGGTTAAGTACGAATTCAATGTACGCATTTTTTTTGCACGAATATGATTATCCATTAGTATCTGGATCAACTAAGATATAGAAAGTATTCATTAAAACAAATATATACTGCAATCTTTCGTCTGTATAAAGTCATCATGTCTGCAGAAATTGATTCTATTGATATCCTAGAATGAAGCATTCTATGTATTTGAGCAAAAAGATTCCACGATTTGGCCTACGGAAGAAATAGTTTTACATTAGATTAAATTAGTATCATAAATGTACAATTAAATTAAGTAAATAACGAAATATTATAGTAAACAATAAATAGTTTAAATACTTACCAATTATTTGCACAAGGAAGATATGGTATGATGTCTAACTCCATCAACCTGTTTCTATTTTTCCTTATATCTTGTCTGAAGTTAGAAAATTCTGAAAATGTTAACAATGCCTGAGTTAAATAGAACATTGCATTTGAATGTGCCCTAACTTGTTGTGGCATATGAACATTGTGGCTACAGTCGTATATTTGGAATTTTCATTCAAGGATATTCAAAAGAAAGAGATACCAAGTATTGTCTTGATACGATAGTTGCATCTTATCCGTAGACGACCAGCTACTTGCTAATTGTCATTTACGTATTCTCGTAAAATGATTAAATCCATTGAATCTCTATTGGTACTCCTTTCTCGTATGTCTGCTTGCAACATTACTTGACGAGTACACTCGTTTTCATATTTGAATTGCATATTCTTTTAAAACACGAGTGGAATTGTTGTTAATGAGCTGCCTCAACAATTTTAACTCGAGGTCGAGATTAATAAATAGATGTAAATTAAATGTATTAAAGATGGAATCCAATGTATTATGATGACTAAATTTTACTAACCACAATATTCATATCTTATGTTGTATCAATTAGAACTTTTATTACGTCTCTTTTGTACAGATTGTTAGTTCCATCATCCTAATATGCACTACATAACATAATTTCATTTAGTTTGAAATAAATGAAATTATAATTATAATATTTAAGCTAATGAAGTAGAATTAGATTGGTTATCTTGATGGTTTTTTTGTTATCAAATCTCTAATTGTTGCGTATCTGTCAATAGAATAGCCTTCTAAAGGATAATTTGTTGATGATGTTGAAGACTGTATTTTTTTCCTTTAGCTTTTCTTTCTTTTGTCGATTTTGCAACATCTTCAATTTGTTGAGATGTTGAGGCATGCTTTAGAACAGGGCTTCTATGGACATGACTATTTTGCTAAAGGGAACCCATAAGAGCTTCCATGTTTGATTCTTTGATAATTTGTTCAACATATTGTTATTTTATTCGTCAATATAAGATCGTAATGAACTCAAACCGGTATCTACATAATGTTGCATGCTAGTACTGTATGCACTGGTAATGTTCTTCCTGCCACTAATGCTGTTGTTAGAAGAACCGTTTTTGGTTGTTAAGTGTTTGACACTGGATTTCTTATCTTTGCGATTCTTCGTAAATGCGTGCGCTAAACAAAGTATTGTACAAACCTGGAACATCCATAGGCTGCATGCTAGATTACATGTACTGATAGTGGTCTTGTTGCCACTTCTGTTGTTGTTCAAATAATTCTTTTTAATTCTGAAGAATTGCTTGGTATTGACTTTCTTGTCTCATGTATTCTTCAACAATAGCTTTTTTAATTTGTCGCACAAATCCGAGACATATGATACTCTATGCTGCCTATATATGTTTAGCATATGTTCATTTCTTCCATAGTTACATAATTTGAGCCAATATGAGTAGAACTGGGTCAAGCTCCAACTGAACCAAATGTCCCTTAAAGTACCAGGACTAGTTGGCATGTTATTAGTGTTTTCTGGGATTTGGGTGGGTGCATTGTTCAATTCCCCAGTTACAATGCCATCTGTGGTAGTTGTTTTGGGGCAATGAAAGAGTTGCATATCACAATGTCTGCAATTCTTTCTCTATAGGCTGTAATACTGCAAATACTTCAATCTATAATTGTAATGAAATATTTCAATGATCTATTATGAATTTTCTGGGAAAAGACAAAAAAATAATTAAATGAACAATGCAATGTAATAAGGAATATAACTAAATAATTAAATTATCTCTTGTGTAGTCAAGAATTATTTAACTATTTTCTTGATTTTGTTTGGCTTCCACCTGTGCATTCTTGGACACTGTAATGTTTTATGTCTACGGCGTCCAAATTTTAGGCCAATTTGTGAAAATGCTTCGTATATCCAGTACAGAAAGATAATTGAAAATAAATATTAAACATATACGATATATACAAGTAAAGTAAACTATATATAGATTGGTGAGTAATAAAAGATTGGAGAAAAGCACCTGAAATGCAAGTGGATATCCATGTAATGAATATTTACATTCATTTTATTAATTCTGTTGCATTATCCGTACTCGTTCCAGTTGCAGTTCTCGCAGGAAGTTTAATAAAACAAAATACACTCTACGGTCCCATGGATACTGAAGGAAGTTGTGAAGGTGTTCAACCACGCCTAGAGTTCTGTAATCAATGTATCTTTTAGTAGGTTTTAGAACACATTCTGCTAATATCACCAATCTGAGTTTAAATTTATCTTGTTGATCTTTACATGGATGGAATGCTTCAAAAAGCATTCACATAGTAATTCATTTCGTACAATTAAAGTATTGATTTCGAAGCCGATCTTTTGTAAAGTCAAGATTCATAGACACTTCATGGTAAGGTAAGATGATGATAAAACAAAACTCTTGCATACCGAAGCTGGGCAAATGGTTATCTAACTTTACCCAAATAATTGACAAGTCTCATTATAAATTCATGAATTAATTTGCTGCTAGATTATTCTTCTTCTTCCGCTCTATAAATAAATCCATGGAAATTGCTACACATTAAAGATGTTTGGTGATCTGCATTGATAAGCTCCACAAAACCTTTAAGATACTGATAATTTAAATATTGAGTTATCGTAGCAGAAAATCATTGGTTTTGAGATAATATATATTTCAAAGATATCTGCACAAATAACCGATAAAAGAAAGTTGGAGTTACCGAAAAAAAAAATATTTAAACATATTCAATGTGAGAAACCACAAATTATATATGTTTGAAAAAATTTCTTTGGAATGAAAATTAGTGCATTAGGATTCATTAAGTACTGTATGAACTATTTTCGTTGTGTAATCATCATAATATAATTTCACAGCCTTAGCAACATATCAAACAGTATGTAAGTGAAAAGAAAATTATCTTTTTGGAATCGTAATTATGAAATGGAACTACACCATAAAAAGTGAAGAACGAAACCCATAAAAAGTGATCATGAAGCTTTTTTTTTCCTCATTTAACGGGCATCACAAATATTACAATAGTTTTTTTCTTGAATAAAACCATTGTGATATTTACAGATAATTACAAAAAGAAGGGTTGCTTGTTTTGTTTAGTTAGTGAACATAAAATCACACTAAAGAGTAAAAAACCAGAATTGCATCGTCATTTAAATTTTTAAGTTGAAGCTGAAGAAGTTAAAAGTGGCAGGATAAAGTTAGAAATAGTACTTGTTACGAACTGCCCATTAGAATAGGTCCATACATTGTAGATATTTAACAAAAAATTTCCAATTATAGAAACCAAGCAAAACATATAACATTAAAAATAGACCAATAATAATGCTATAAGCTTTGATATTTACTGGTATTTTTGTAGTCAAAAAATTCATGAATTTTAATGAATAGCCTGAGAAATGTACATTTTGTCTTGATAAAAAATTGAAACGTATAGGAGCGAAAAGTCGAAATTACAGATAAAAGAGATGAAACATTAGGTAATAAAATAATTGGAATAACGTATGGTTACAGAACATGTAAATATCTAAATATATGTTAATGCCTTTCTATTACAGTTCTTTTATATATAAAAATCAAATTATTTATTAAAAACTAGATGAATAAATAGGAAAAACTTAACTTTGGAGAATAAAGATGTATCATAATATTGTTAAAATTTACCTTCTCTATGTGTAATTGAGAAAGCTCAAAATCCCTGTAATAAAAAAAATAATACAATTTCAGACGAGAAAAACTTGCAAGACCCAACGATCAAATGCAAGTGTTCATAATAAAGTATTTAAGCAGAATGAAGTTTAGAAATATGATAAATAAACAAGCCATAAGCATATAGCCGGCGAACACCAGATCCGAGCTTCGTGTACACTGGTGTTCGGTTTTTTGTAGGCATGGTTTAATTGTATGAAAACTTCATAACCTTTACACACTATCACATTTATGTCTCAATTTTTTTTTTCATATTTTTATTGTCAATTTAACATATATTCTACTTGATTATGGTTTCGTTTTAAAATTTTCTTTAATATAGAGTAAAAAGACTCATTTGTCACTTGTATTTTTAAATAAACGGAATAAATAATAATAATACAAAAATATGATTGAATATTTGATCCTCATTTAAAAAGTATGATAACAATATTTTTGGACTAAAATCATGATTAAGGACACGATTTTCTAATCAATGAAATGTTAAACATAAGAATGTGATGAAGAAAACAGTTAAGAATCCAAGTGTGACAATGAATAAAATACAATAACTTTTATTCTAATCAAAATATAGTGTATTTGTGAAAAAAATGTATGCAAAGTGCGGATACCAAGTCACGACTGTGCGGACACCAAGTCCGCAAACGTGTGGACAGTGGTGTCTGTACCAGACTCCGTGCTACGGAGTGTTCTCTCTGCACGGTGCGGAGTGAACACTCTGAACTCCGCACAGCGCGGAGTGATACTCCGCATAGTGTCCGCAGCGGACACCGTCATATTGGTGTCCATACGTGGCCACCAATGTTAGATATGTGCTACTGCGCAGATTTTCTGTTGGTTGATGAAGTAGGCGGTGGTGGTGGTGGTGTATTGCAGAGAAAGGTACAAATTGAAATGAGGGATAAAAATTGTATGGTAGAGGAGATAAGTATTAAATGTAAATGTTTATATATTTTATTAATATAATAAAGTTTTAAATATTTGTTTAACTAAGAATGATTTTACATTAATTATGAAACATAATTTTCGTTTGTTTAGTTTTATAAAATATTACAACAAATGTAGATACAAAATTGATGATCGCACAACTCCATTACATTCAGGTTTAAATTCAACCGATAAGTTAAAAATAATATAAAATTATGTGATTTTTTATGTTCTGAATTTTGTAGTTATTGTTTAAATACTATATTGCTGCCTAAATACAATTGAAAAAAATAAATTTGTAAGTATATATGTATATGACGATGAATAATAATATGATTATAATTGTCTTATTTATTTATTAAAAAATATGCACTTAACTAAAATGCATGATGTAATAAATAAATTGGAGAAGTGGCGTTTTCCAAATTATATATACTGGTAATATATAAATTACAATAGCAAATGACAATGTTATCTGTTTATACATAGAAATATGTTATACGATTTAAAGTTATTTAATATTTTTTTTGAATAAAAAAAATTAATATTATATTTGGACGGTGTGAAATTGGGTAATTGGAGAGTGGATTGTTTAGAAATTGTTTTATATACACTGGTAGTTTGATTTCGTTAGAGAATGTAATATATTGAGGAGACAAATGAAATGTATAAAATAATTAAAGAATTTAAAGCATCGCATGTTTAATTACGTAGAAAATTAAGGACGAATAATAAATAAAAGATAGATTAAATAGTGAGTAATAAAACATTATTTAATAACAGGGAAAAAAGTTTCATATATGATTAGTACGATATACAAACAGTTGTATTTGGATATCAAATCGAAAATATTTATAGCACCCTATCGATTTCAAAAAAAAAAAAAAAATGCGTTGTTGCTTGGAAATTGTTTTATATACATTGTTAGTTTGATTTTTTGTGAGAGAAAGTAATATATTGAGGAGGAAAATGAAATGTATAAGATAATGAAATAATTCAAAGCGTCGCATGTTTTATTAAGTAGAAAATTAAGGACGAAGGATAAATAAAAGATGGACTAAATAGTGAGTAATCGAACATTATTTAATAACAGGAATAAAAAAACTTCATACATGATTAGTACAATATACAAGTAGTTGCATTTGGATATTAGATCCAAAATATTTCTAGCACCTTATTGATTTCCAAAAAACAAAACATTGTTGCTTGATGTAGTGCTACCCGAGGATGTTTTCTAAAACATATAAAAAAGATGTAATATGCAACCGCCTATGGTACAAAATAAAAGTAGATGTTTTGATCATTGATGTTGTTTTCCCGAAGTCGGAACATTGGCGATGTCATCAGAAGCATTAGAATTTTTTTTTTTTTTTCTTGTTCAATTTTGTATCGGTATTTTCAACCGGTGTCTGAAAGAGAGGTAGATGATGCAATGATTTTTTTAATGCATGGGGAAAGTTTAGCATCTGTCTTGTGTATCTTCTGTTTGGCTCTTGTATCTATTTTATCGGCATTTGCGTTTATTTCAATTGAATCATGACTACTCATAGCTGAAGAATTTACTTCAGCCATTGTGTTTGACAAATCAGTATCAGCAATTGATGATGTAGTGTTGAAGACAAAAACAATTTCATAACAATACTCAGGTGGATCTTGATTTTTTTGACTTGTTTTTAGATTACAAAAAAAAAAAAAGAAGCAAATCTGTTTCACTATTCGTTTGACCTAGGTTGTTTATCACTATATCTAGATTCTGTGACAATTGTAATGTATGTCGTTAGTATATTTGTGTATTCAAAAAAGTATTCCTAAAAAATGCTATTGTGTAGGATTTACCTTAAGTAAGTGTTCCATTATTGCACTGGCATTGGTTTCCAATGAGGCTTCTGATGCCTCATCAATGATGCTTACATCTAACCGTCCAATTGTGTCTTCCAATCGAACAAAAGCATTAGCCCTGGATATAAAATTACTTTGAATTAAGTATATTCTATTGTTTAAATGATATTAAAATTACTGGATATGTAAATATATGATTTACTAGGGTTCGGATTTTGCACGCTCGCTTTATAGAAGCGACATTTATGAATTTGTCTCATGTCTGCGATTGATGTTTTCTTATAGTTGGTGCAGGACATATACCAAAATATATGATGGGTCGTAATAATTGTCCAACAGGCTTTGGTCCAATAAAAATTTTTTGTACCGACAATATATGATTAAATTGTGAATATAGGTAAGCGAAAAAAGTATTTGGTGCATTCGTAGTATGTATGCTATGTATATTTAATTTAGAAGAAACATCTAAGTAGACTCCAAGTAATTTAGCAATTGGTGTGAATTTGTTGTCTACAGGGGGCGAACGCTTTGGTGGACTCACAGGAATCAATGAGTTCCCATCCATAAGTTGGTCAAGTCTTTTGTTATTTGTTAACACCCCGTGAAAAACAATTATGAAATTATACATAGAACATAAAATATAGTATTCCATTGTATTTTAGTAGAAAAAGGGAAAGGTAAAAAAATTGTATTAAATATGTTACCATTCTTTGTAGTCTGCCACAACTAATGACTCAGTACTAATTAAAATATTGATATTCATTTTATTAGAGAGTGTAATGCCTGTAAAAGGTAGACAATAATAATTACTATGTTTATTTTTTAATTTTATTTATATTATTTGAAACGATAGCTTATGTTGAAGTTACAGTTACCATTAAAAGAAGAAGCTTTAAGATTTGTAGCACATATCACCAGTTTTGAAGAATGGTTATGCACTCTCTTTAAACAAAAGTGTCCTAAAGTTAATATCATCATCTGAAAATTTTTATCTATCAATACGACATCTTGAAAATTAACTTGGGTACCAAAATGAGTTTGGATAATCTTTTTTTGTCGAACTTCTATATCAACACCAATGACATATGCACAAAAAACAAAAAAAAATTATCTGTCATGTATTTTGCAAGTATTAAGTGTTATGAAACATTACATGAAAATATTGTGTGTACAGTTTATATGGTAGAATTCTTACTTATGTTTGAGTTGTTGTCCATATAATGTTGTAGTGCATGAAATGAAGCGAACTCATATTTGGAAAACAAGAAGTCCAAATTATTTTCGTTGGGCTCTTCAACCTTTGTTCTACATGTTATACTTCAAATCTTTTCTTCAGGCATAGTTTTAAATTCACTTTTATTATTTTTTACAGTTGCATTTGAGATTATGTATGTCTTTCAGAGTGTCAACTGGTTAGCAAGGTCTATAATATTAGCATTATACATTGTAGTATTATTTTTGACAGTTGCATTTGAGATTATATATGTCTTTCAGAGTGTCAACTGGTCAACAAGGGTTGTAATATTAGCATCGTACACTGTAGCTGTAACTTTGTTACCCTGTTGAATGTTAGAATGAGATGAACATGTGAATAGAAAATACATAGTACATTAAAAGTTAGGAAATCCCCATTTGTAGTTACCTGCAAATCCATGAAGGTGAGATTTTGATATCGAGCTACAGAGTTACGTGTAGTTTTGAGTGCTTGTTTTCTTGCAACAATAAGTTTTGCAGACCAATTTGTCTCTATGTAGTAATTTGTGGGATAAATTTGTTTGCAACCATTGATTGATATCTTTAACTTGTAAAAAAATGAAGTTAAAGTATAAAAAATGTGGTTATATATGAAATTATAACTTCTTGTTAAAGTAAGAGATGAAGAAAAAAGTTGTATAATCGAGATGTTTGTCACAAAATATCAAATGAGGAATTTGTTAAATTTTAGTTGATTTTGTAATTGGAAAATTTTGTGGGCAAAATGACTTAATTGGATAGGATGTAAAAGTTTAAGGATTAATGTGCAATTTGTTCAAAAGTTAGTAGGTCTAAGGCTTCGAGTTTGGAACAAGGAGGAAAACGATGCCGATTTTCGTTGGACTATCGCTAAGGGTTGACTCGAACTACAAAAGTAGAAACATCGTCGCTAGACCGTCATCCCTCCTTCGCTCGAGCGACAGGCTATCGCTCGACTATCGCTGTACCCTCACTCGAGCTCGCTCGAGCGACAGTGTTGTCCTGATAATTTTTATTTCATGATTTCAAGGTTTTTTTTTTATCTTGCCCATTAGTTTCTTGACCTACCTATAAATATCAAAACTTACTTGTACGTTTTTCTAAGGTGAATATTGAGAGAAAAAGTCTAGAGAGTGAATTCTTCACATTATTGCTTTCAACATTCATCTTATGTGAGATCTTTTGAGAGAAAAACATCAAATCCAATATCCAATACCAAAAACCACTTCATATTTATATGTTCGAGTTATGAAGATTGTAAGAAATCGATAGGAGTTCCTGTCTGTGAAGAACGGGTCATTATTCGTGATCCACAAGAGATAAACGGTTCTACAAGGCTGAGAGTGCTGCAGGGTAGCAGATTCCTCGGAGAGCTTTGGCAATGCAGCTAAGGATTGGTGCATGAGAGCACGAGATCCAGGGAGAGCTGTAAGGAGTGCAGTCTGATGGTCAAATAGTACATGTCATTTAGTCTGATTGATTGTAAGTTGTTAAGATCGTTTATAGTGGATTGCCTGGCAAAGTACCCAAAATTTTTCCCAGTTGGGTTTCTCCATGAACATCTCGGTGTTTGATTTACTTCTTTACTATTTATTGTTTATTATAGAACTGTAGTAATTCAACTTAGGACAAATTGACTTGTATGTTTAATCATCTAGGTAAGAATTAAAAATGACTTGTTGCTGTTTAATTCGATATATTTTTAAATTCCACATATTACACCTATTTTACTCTCGATATAATAATGTACGAGAAAACTCATTTGCTTCATTTACTCTGAAAAATTCTGTTAACATTGTTTGTCTTGTATTTTCATTCTCACTAATAGTAGTTAAATCATTTTTGTCGTCATAGCGCACTTGTTGATGATTTACAAGATGAAGTTGTAAGGAAACCGTTGGATGAATTTCTGCTAAATTGAACTATAAAATCCTCCACATTGCTTCATGTGAAGATATCCATATAGTAGATTGATAAACCGAAATTTCATTGATTTCTTTTACTGTTTCACATGGTGCGATTGAGAAATTAATAAGATCATGGCATTTGTATACATATTTGTACAAAATCTTACAGCTTTAATAAAAGAACATACTTCAACATTTAAGTGACAATCAAATTTTGCACTCAAATAACGATTATACGGCACGACCCATCAGTTGTCCAACATATGACCTCTAACTTTATTACTAATTCCATCACTGTGACGTTTATAGAAAGGATATGAGTTATCACCAAATATAATAACATTGTAATAATCCTAGAGAAATTTTTTTTGATTTTTTTATTAGAGTCCGTACATACTTTTTGGGATTCAAATCCTACAAGGGCCATGCATATTATATTTGACAATAACAGAATGATGATAAAGATATTTGTTTTGGTTAGGAATCTCACAGCAAGCTATTTTATCAACATCTGTAGCAGAACAAATTTTGTAGCCACATTTGAAAATTAATTGGAGATGTGCATGAGGAAGACCTCTTTTCTGAAATTCGATAACATATATATATATGTGTGCAATAACAGGGCCTAAGTTATTTCTTTTGTATAAATCATTTTTCAATTCTTCTAATTTGGATCTATATATACGTGCAATTAAATATGGACGATTTTGAATCTCAATATTGTGCTTTAGTTTTTGCCTAATTTTTAATCAATTTGGATTACATGTAATAGTTAAAAATATATCTGGGTTTCCATAACGCTGCATAATAGTCATTGCATCCATATATCTCTTTATCATATATCTAGGACCACATGTAAAATATTGTAGCAAAATAAATCTTCTTCCAATGTTGCAACCTCTTGTCTCTCCATTTTGAATGCTATCTACAACACCTTGGTAAAGGTCTGCTCGAACTTTTTTAATTATTACGAAAATAGTCTAATCTTGCAGTTTCAATCTTAACATATATATCTACAACATATTGTTGAAACAATTTACCACCGTGAAGCAAAACAAACTTACTGAAAGGCCGAATTTGAAGTTTGTATGAATAATATTCTCGTCAAGAAACTTGATATCGGTGCTTCGTTCCAATAAGCACTACAGAAAAGTAATAATTCATTTATAACCGTTGTAGAGTACAAATGAGCGAAATGTGAAACAAAATTTATTTACAAACCTTTATTCTCGTGTTCAATAAATTCATCTGCAGAAGTCACCTTTGAAGGTAAAGCAACAAATTGAGAAGTAGGTTAAACGGAGGTAGTCATGGATCTCGCAATGCCTTCATGCCAATTAGATTCCCAGTATGGGAAAAGTAATGGATACTGCAAAGGGTCATAGTAACCGTAATAATAATGAACTCTATGTGCATTATCAGAATGATCATGTAGAATAATATCATGGATGCGGACTTTAGCATTTTTATCGTCTTCAACCCATACATCAGCTACTTAAGATATTGTAAGAGTGTTAAAGACGCATTGATCAAGTCTTGAATCGCATCTTATGTGTATTTCATGGTCTTCCAAGTTAGGCATATTAGTTAAAGACCTAAAAAACTTACTATATAGATTTACGTTCAAAATTTCAATTAAAACAATAAAGGTACATTAAACAAAGTTTTCTGAAATTTCGATACGATTTTTAAGTTCATTGTCTGTGTCATAAAATATAGCTGCATATAAGAAGGCGTATTGTCTTGTGGGATAAGTTTATTTACATAATGATATATTTTCCATTGAACCCTAAATGTGTAAATACCTTTGTATGATTTGAAGATATTTTTGTCGTATTTAATACCAAATGAATTGAAAGCAAAATGATTATTGTATCATCTTGCAAGCTTCTTGAATTTCTTATTTTTGGATTCTTTGGACGTAAATAAGTTGTACAGTTCAGAGGGTGAATTGGACATAGAAAGATAAACTTTTCCTTCAGAGCAACAGAAACCTTTGCTTTCTCTGTAAAATTTTCTTGCACTACAATATTTACAAGTATCGTATACATAGGATTAGCATCAGAATTATTATGTTCAGATGACATAGCAGTGCGTCTAGTGTGAAGCCGTTGTCATTGCTCTCTTTGCCTTTGCGCTTGTTGTTGACGATAGGACATTGTTTCGAAGTTTAAAGGAGCAGTAACTCCACCAGAACATGTATTCGGAACATCCATAACAATAGTATGCAAAGTTATGGAATATTTAAGGCTGAAAGCAACCAATAGAAATCGAAGAAAGCTATTAGCGCATATAACTCTGTTCGTAAGTGGAAATAAGATTTCTATGAAATATATTAACCTATTTAACGTATTTGCATATATGAAAAACTAATAGAAATAAATGAAACTCGCAAACAAGTTATATGGTTTAAACGAAATTTCTATTGAATATCTTTTGGAAATATGGAATACACTTACCTCAGGATGTCTGTTTGAAAACTTCCACACAAGTTTAAATCAAGAAAATGTAATTTATCTCGTAGTTTTGTACCGGTTCTTACAACCCCCGTAAGGCCTCTTTTCGATTTCAATTGATTTTCTGAGTGCAACACAGATGTGAAAATCCTTGTAGTCTTTTTATGCTTGTAGTGGGAAATTCGAAGACCGAAAGATGAAATAGTTGTTGAAGGCTGAAGTAGAAAAGTTGTAGGAGAAGTTGCAAATTGTAATGTATCTTTCAATTTTGTACCAACGGTTACAATAATGACTATTTTCTTTTTTACAGTTTCAATTGCTTTTGTGAGCTCAACGAAGGGATCTTTTGTATAAAAAAATCCTGGTAGTTGGCAAGGAATTGACATAGCGAATTTGGACTTGATGTTGTGGGCAAGACGTGTAAAAGAAGTTGTCGTTTGCCTTTTGGCCCCCTTCAAGAGCAAATGGGGTTGTGAAGTAAACATAGATATAGCTGGGTAGAAGTCCAAATTACCCTAAATACTTGAATGAATAGCAAAGGATAGAAGAATGGAAGATATTTAGAGGAATTAGTCCATGAATAGTAACTATGGAATTGAAACACTTATTTTTTAACACTATAGGTTGCCTCTGGAAAAAACCTTAACGAATGAACAGTAAAAAATGGCTTGCCCAAGAAGCAATCAGATATTAAAAAAAAAAAGATTAAGCAATGAACATTAAAAAATGGGCAAAGATTCAAAGTCAACAAGGTACAAATGGAAAAATCAGGGTAGAAATGGGATATTAAAAAAAGCTTAAAAATGAACAGTAAACGGTAGGTTCACTCTTTTAAGATAGTAGGGATAAATCTCAAAACTACTTAGGAAAAATTGCAGAAACGGTCCCTAACTTTTTCAATTTTTACAGATTTTATCCTAACTTCCAATGTGTGCTAGCAAAAGTTTCTAACCTCTCATAAATATGCACTTGGAGTCCAATTAGATGGAAACCATCCATTTGATAGTTAGTTGACCAAAAAAATGTATTTTGACCAATTTTAATCAAATTGAAATAGGTAAACTGGTAATGTTGTAAATTATCCCTAAAATAAGTTAAAGATAAAATTTAAAAAAAAAAAGAAGAAGAAAAAAGAAAATAAAACTCATCTTGCACCCATCACCTAAAATCAAACTAGAAAAACCATAGGCCATCATCGACCAGAGCCATCACCGACCACCCAATCCGTCAAAATTTCATTCCCTAGGCCGCGGCCTCAATGCACAAACACATCCCACTCAATTAATTGGACAAACAATACAACACAAGACTATCAAAATCAAATCTCCACCCTTAGCTCACAATTTCCCCATTCCATCAAAGAAAAAATGGCTACCGAATTAAGAGTAGCAATGGAGAGAATTGACGACGGGCGACGAACAAACTATTCTCAATGCTGATGACAACGAGGAACTCGTGTACGTCCAGCTTGGTGTCTCGATCATCCTCGCCAACCACCTCCTTGAATCTCCTATCACTCTCTACATCTCCACCAAGTATATAATTATAGCATCTCTTTTGCCCCTATCTACAAGTTGGTGTTAGATTGATCTTCCTTTTTTAGTTTGGGGTTTAAAGTTTTGATATTCAGTTGGTTTTGAGAGTTTAGATGAAGAGGGGTGCATGGGGTGCAGTGCATCTTTTATTTTTCCTTTTGTATAGTTTAATTGTTGTTTTTAAATTAAAGAGAAAAATTAGAACGGACGAAAAAGCCCTACTTAACATGGTAAAAATACCTCAATTGACGGTTTTAAGACGATTTCGTCAAGTTGGACTCCAAATGCATATTCATGAAAGGTTAGGGGTCTTCATTGGTTCAAATTGAATGTGAGAGTAAAATCTGCAAAAAATAAAAAAATAAATAAAATAAAAAGATTAGGAATCGTTGCTACAATTTTTCCAAACTTTTATTACTGGGGAAAATAGTCTTAAAATATAAATTATTTATAAATTCAATTGATATCAAACATTAACTTTAATCATTTATTAATCCTTCCTAGTTATTATCCACACATCTACTCCTCCTTATAAACTAATTTATGAATTGCCAAAGAGGAGTTAATTGACTCAATAATCACTAAATTTATTTCCGCGTATTCGATTGTTCACTAAAGTATTAGATATCAAGTTTATTGTATGCAAATGATAGTTGAAACACCATCCTTAAATTTTTACGACAAGTTGACGTTTTGCAAATTTAGTGACTAAAACTCGACCACTTTAAAGCACAACAAACAATCAAAAGTATCGTTCGAAGTATAGTAAAAAATCAAATACGCATATCTTAAACAACAATTTGAATAACGGTGGGCACCTCCTTTACATCTTTCACGTCACCAATTTCGTTAAAGTTGTGAAACTAATGTTGATTTTGATAAGTTGAATGGTCAAAATTCGACATTTGAAATTTTAGTGAATAGTTGAAGATATTGACATGAATTTAGTCATTATTATGACAATTAATTCTTAAAGAGGCTAATGTAAACAAATTAAAAATTATTGATATAATGAAAAATATTATTTTATTGAAAAATGTGTTGTTGAAAATGAGTAGAAGAATGAAAATGAGAAAAATAATGTGATTCAAACATGGACTAATACTCTATTTCATTTGACATGCTTGTTTTAAAATCCATTTTCAACTATGCATTTTTAATAAGATAATATTTTTCATGGTATCGATAATTTTTCCTTACTATTTACCACATATTTGTTTAAAAGACATTATTTCATCGTTTCATCAAACACCCCCTAAATTACGATTTAGGTCTCTCCTGTGTGTTCGCAATAATACTATCCTTTGGATGAGTGTATCCAAAAACCCTAACCAGACGAGGAAGTTCCAATTTTAGCGTGATAATGGCAATGCTGAGGAATCTGAAGATTAAGACATCAAGCTGCAGGAGAATAGTGAAGGAGCTGCACTCCTACGAGAAAGAGGTTGAAAGGGAAGCCTCCAAGACCGCAGACATGAAAGCCAAAGGCGCCGATCCATATGATCTTAGGCAACAGGTTTTCCTTTTAAACTTACTGCTGCGTGTAGACTGTGATGCCATTAATTCACCTACACATTGCCTATTCTTGCAAGGATTATATGTTATATTTGAGCCAGATGAGAATGGTCGGAAATGAATGCTTGATTTTACCAATCACCGTGATGAAGATTTTGAAAAGTATTGATTATTTCTGGTTCTCTTATAACCTAAAGTAGTAAGGGAATAAAAAATGCCATTTGATTCATGGAATTGCCATGGAAAAATAAAAGCACTTTGTTCGAGAAATTAATTAACTTAAGATACACATTCACTAATGCTACAATTCAAATCAAGGGCTGAGGTGAATCTCACCTCAGCCCCTGTTTAAACCCTGTCCATAGCCCCTGTTTGATTAGCATCTCTCGATGCACAATAGCAGCTAAAACAGTAAAATTAAGCTGAGAACGTAGCAGCTATTATGTTGAAAAACTAAAGGAATAGAAACTGAAATTTAAACTGATCTACTGCAGGAATAAAAAGAAATAAAAATGATAGATTAGTATGGAAAAGATATTGAAGGAATCTGAGAAGGAGGACATTTTATTAATCATCAAGCTCAAGTAAAAGTGTGAATACAATGATCTATTTATAGAGTAAAATATCTAACAAACTAACTACATAACAAACATAAGAAGAATTTGGAAGAAGGTGAGCTGGAGAAGGGCATGTGCTGGACGTGATTTGAAATTGGATATGATATTGGAATATTCCAACACTCCCCCCTCAAGATGGAACATCTTGAATTGTAGAGAGAAAAGCAGAGATGTAGGAGAAGCATTTGGAAGAGAAGCTTGGGTTTGTCCAGCAGAGAAGCATTCTAGAGAGAGAAAGAAGCAGATCAGAATTTGATGTATTCTGATCGAGAAAAAAATCATCATAATTCAACCGGAATGAGAGAGCATCCATGGCTCTAAAACCGAGCATTTGTTGAAGATAAACATCATCAACTTTGATGAGTAAAAGAACAACTGGAAATGCTAAACAAACTCCAGCAAGGATTGCAAGTAAAACCACCATTGCAATCTCCATGCCTCCCACCTTTCTCCCAGCTGATGACGATGATTTGATCTGGTTTTGCAGATCCGTGTTGATGAGAGGCTCGGTCGCCTTTACTGAATGTAAAAAAAGAAAAACAATCTCTCACCTGCTTGAACGAACTGGAATTGCAGACTGAGATAGCAGGCTTTGTTGATCTTCAGTTTCATTTCTGGATCACAAAACCAATCTCAGCTTCCGTGAACTTGAACGGACTGCTGAGGCCATCAATTACTAATAGAATTCAGAAGAAGAAAGTGATAGAGTTGCAGACGGAAGGAGCATTTTGCTCTGATACCATGTTGAAAAACTAAAGGAATAGAAACTGAAATTTAAACTGATCTACTGCAGGACTAAAAGAAATAAAAATGATAGATTCAGTATGGAAAACATATTGAAGGAACTTGAGAAAAAAGACATTTTATTAAACATCAAGCTCAAGTAAAAGTGTGAATACATTGATCTATTTATAGAGTAAAATAACTAACAAACTAACTACATAACAAACATAAGAAGAATCTGGAAGAAGGTGAGCTGGAGAAGGGCATGTGCTGGACGTGATCTGAAATTGGATCTGAAATTGGAATATTCCAACATATTATTCAAATAAATACTGAATGCTTGTGAAAACTTTATAAATTGAAACAGATATGGATTGTATTGGTCGTTTGCTTAAAGGTGTCTGTGTGACCTGAAGAAGAAGGCAGAACATAGCTGATTGCTTCGGTAAAGTCAAAAGATGGTGGAGCATTATAAGACATTCAAATGGTGTTTTGATTTGTTTGTGGAGGGTGTCCTAATTTCATCATGGATAATCAAATCAAACACTTGAGTAAATGAACAAAAAAATCACTAGAATTTGTTGAAGTGTGTCCCAAGTGCACCATTCAAGCCCCTATATTGAAATGCATGAATTGTGCCTTTAATGCCAAGGCATTCGCTTATGCTCATATTCTGATGATTGTGCTATAGCTCAAGTAGAGTGTAAAAATGTGAATTATGAAAAACTTTGTACAGGGTTGTTTTTGGACTTTGGATTAGGTTTTGTTGACATGGATTTAAGTTCTTTAAAAATATTGTTAAACTAAAAAACTATGCTCGGTGCTCGAAAATGATACAAATGAAAATGAGGGTAAGAAATTGTTAATTATTATATATACTTTATAGTTTAATAACAAGTCTTGCAAGTGAAACTAAAATTTGTAAAGAATATATATAGATAAGAGAAATCCAATCTGATTATTCAATCTCTTTGAAAAGAGCACTTTAATCAGTTGTGAAATATGAATTCCTAGATATGTAGTCTGATGCAGGCATGCAGCTAAACAAAACTTAACATTCAAGAAATGATGCACACACTTAAATAGTAATCTAACGAGTGAATTTGTGCGTGGCGCACCATTTTATGCCCACAAATATTTTAATTAACTCAGATAAATGCTTGTTAGCGTGAAGAAATTGCTTGCTAAATGTTGCTTGATAATCTGTTTGGGTTTCCTGATCTAATGGGGATTTCATTTTAATTAGTATCAATCTGAACTCGAAGCTTTTAGTATTTGAGCGCAGCCATGTTTCTACATGTCAAGGATATTGAATAAGATTCCAGAGATCGTCAAAGACTGCAATTATAATATTTCCTTTTAGTGTATGATTACTTTCCTTAGTAGTATATTGCATAATATTTCCTTTTATGTTTATTTCCTTTTACAGTTATTTGTAACCCTATAAATAGGGTCTTTTACTTTGTAATAGAAACAAGTTTATTATATATAATTTATAATATTTTTCATATGGTATCGGAGCAGTTTCGATTCTAAACAAATTAACATTTGACTTTCGATTCCGGCGAGCGGCTCGTCCGGCTACCAATGTTGTTTTTTTTTTTTTTAATTTTCTTTTCGGATGCAAAGTCGCATCACATTCCGGTGGCCACAACTCAGTTTCAGCAGTTTGTTTGGAGTTTCTTCAACTTTTGGTAATCTGCAGTTTGTTTGAAGTTTCTCCAACTTTTGGTAATCTGGAACTTGATCCAGTTTATTTGGAATTTGGTTTACTATGTCCAGTTTATCTGGAATTTGGTCCAGTTTATTTGGAATTTGGTGTATGTCCAGTTCATCTGGAATTTGGTTTAGTATGTCCAGTTCATCTGGAATTTGGTTTAGTTCATTTGGAAATTTGGTTTGCAGTTTGGCCCAATTGATGGGATTGAAAATTTGGTTTGCTTTTGGTTCTTGTTGTTTATTTGGAGTGTTCTTGAAGTGGTTTTGGAGTGGTTCTTAGTTGTTCTTGGTCTCTTATCGCCAGTACTTTTCGTCGTTGGTTGCTTTGATTTGGATTTCTTCTTCGTGGGCACAAGTATTGTCATCGTCCTTAATTCATGATTACAAATTGATGATTTTACCCGCATCAATTTGAGGGGGGATGTCAAGGATATTGAATAAGATTCCAGAAATCGTCAAAGATTGCAATTATAATATTTTCTTTTAGTGTATGATTACTTTCCTTAGTAGTATATTGCATAATATTTCCTTTTATGTTTATTTCCTTTTACAGTTATTTGTAACCTTATAAATAGGGTCTTTTACTTTGTAATAGAAACAAGTTTATTATATATAATTTATAATATTTTTCACACTACATTAACAGGGTTTGTCAGCAAAGGTTTATTTCTATCTTCAAACTTCAATTTGCTAACCTAGTCAGATGTATTACTTCAATATCTGGAACCCTGTTAGTTCTTTGTCTGATGAAACATTGTTTTGTTGGTCAAGATGCTTCGTAGTTTGGATAAAATGGACCTTTTTTATTTGAATCTCCTAGCTGCTTTCTTGTTTCTTTTTCCTTTTAGAGTAATAACTTCCACGTCGTGTTTCATTCAGGAAAACGTGTTAGCTGAATCCAGGATGATGATTCCTGACTGCCATAAGCGTCTCGAGGCTGCTCTAGATGATCTTAAAGGAACTTTGGTAATTCATAATGTTGCTTTCAAGTGCAAAATATTGGTTGATTGTTTGTTTCTGGATTGCTTATCTTGGTACTGATACACATTCTTCTGCTAAATTAAGTGAAAAAAGAACATGTAACCAGATTGTATTTAGATTTTAATTCATCATAATACTTAATGTTACATATGAATGACAACAGAGATTCTCTTATTGCAGGATGAGTTGAAGGAGTCAGATCAAAAGGAAGGCCCCGAAATTGAAGATGCACAAAGCACCATAACCGAAGTTGAACAGTTATTTCAAACTTGAGAAGCATAATTTTCTTCTGTCACTGGTGGAATTTGTATCAAGATTCAAGAGCTTCTAGTGATTACATTAAATGGATATTGAAACATGCGTTTTATATTTAGATTGTGGTGTCTCTATCACTCTACTGCTGAAGCAAAAATCTAATTCTTTTGGACTTCATGTCCAAGAATCAAAACCAATCGAGCAACATCATATATCCATAGTAGGAGATTCGACATTATATATCAAACTTGCCTACAAGTTGTTTGTTCTTGCTATAAGAAAAAAGGTTTGCTCCTATAGCTTCCCTGTGGGCAATACCCATTTCCTATGAGTGTTGAATTAGTCATGCTTGACCAAGCATGATAATTGATAAAACTTCTCTTGTATGATCAAATACTGCAGAAGGCACAAGTTTCAGCAATGTTGAGAAATTCGTTTCTTGGGGCACTTCATGGAAAACACTTCAATTCCTGCCAGTTAACTAGTCTTGTGAGGTCTCAATGCAAACCTTCATATCTCTTTCCATTTTCCAAGTGTGAAGTATAATACACCAATTTGCACCAAAAATAATTGGGCTCAGTCTCCAAATCGAACACCACAAACCAACACTTCCAAGTTTTGGTTGCTTCAACCAGATTTTAACCCACTAAGAGTTTGAGATGAGAAGGATAAAGCCAAGAAGGTTAACCACAAAGGTTAACTGAAGAAGAAAAGAATAATTCCACCATCAAGACACAAAGCAAGGCACAAAGAGATGGAAGTTGACTTCTTCAAAGCACAAAGCAACGACTTATGTTTTCTCACTTAACTTAGACAATTAGAATGAGTATGTATAAATAAGAAGAGGAAATTACACCAAACCAGCTATTTAGTTTTAACTTTTTAAAAATCAGATTTTTACTTTATTTAATCAAAAATCAGGTTTTAATTTCACAATTAATATTAATAATAATATTTTAAATTAAATTAATCTATATACCCACCCCACTATCTACCCCCACCAACTTTATTTTATATATAACATCCTATTCAAACCCCAATCAAAACACTCACACCCCCACTCTCACCCGTCGCTGCCGCCACCACCGCCGCCGGCCGCCGCAACCCCTTCTCCCTCCTCTCCTCTCCTCCCTTTCTTCCCTCCGGATCTGCTGCGCGATGTAGCAGCGTGTCGCGCAGCGTGGCGACACGCTGCTACGTGGCACAGCACAGGCAGCAGTGCCTGCTGTGTGGCACAGCACAGGCAGCAGCGTCGACGCTGCTGCCTGTATTTTTTTAATTTTTTTTAAATTTTTGAGTGGTAGACGCTGCTGCCTGTTTTTTTTTATTTTTTATTTATTTTTGAGTGGTAGAATGGATGTGCTGTGGGTGGATGATATCTGTGTATTTGGAGGCGGATTTGTGTGTGGGTGGTGGATTTGTGAGTGTTGTGGCGGATCTGTGAACGGTGGTATGTTTTGGGCGGCGGTCGTGGATCTGTTGGCGGTGGTTTTTTTTTTTTGGTCTGTGACCTAACTTTTTTTGATGTCTGTGACTTAGATATTGACCGTGATGAATTTTTTTTTTTTGGTCTGTGACCGAGCTATTAAAATGTGGTGGTTTTCTTTTTTTTTTTTTGTTTTGTTTGTGACCATGCTATTGAACACGTGGTGGGTTTTGTTGTTGTCTATGATCTAGTTATTGAACAATATCGATTTTTTTGATGTCTGTGACTTAGCTATTGAACTGTGACCCACAAATTTGAAAATATGTGACCTGTGACATATAATTTTTTTGACCTGTGACCAAGAAAATAATCAATTAAAAATCTGTGACCCATAAATTTTTTCATTTGTGACCTCAAAATAATCTGTGACCTTAGAATCGGAGCAGTCACCGGAATTATGCGACGACCAATGGTCACCGGAAAATAGTCGTCGGAATTAGGTGTGGCCGGAGAACAGTCGCCGGAGTCGTCGCCGGCATTGTAGTACGCCGGTGGCCGGAGTAGTGGAGGTGGGGTGGAGTGGAGTGGGGTGGGGTGAGTCAATTATATTATATTATAATTAAATATTTAATTTAATAGATTAATTGTAAAATATAAATAATTAAATCATGGAAAAACCTGAGTTTTGCAAATTTAAACATTGGGACCTGATTTTTGATTTTGTGAAAGTAAATCCCTGAACCATGCATTTTTCCCAAATAAGAATGGGATGGACTTTTAGGTTATAGGATAGATTAGGCCCAATAACACAGAGAATAGTGGGCTATCAACCGTAAGAGTCATCCTAATTCGGGTTGGGCCATGAGCAACCCTAATTAAATTAGGTTGCTTCGAATGGCCCAAGTGGGTTACGTGGATAGTTCCATTAATTGTGGTGTCGATATATATTCAGTCAATTGGCCAATGCCGACCGGATAAAAACAAACGAGACTTTCATCATCGCCTAGGGAGGTCGTTTGACAACAAATTGCCTAACAAACCTCCACCTTGATGTCAAAGGACCTGCAAAGAAAAAAATTACTGAGTATTAGTAATAATCCAAGAAGGTAAGACCAATAAAATTGAAATCATTTACCTCCACCGATGTTTAGAAGATCTTTGTAACTTCTAAACTTCACCAACGGTAGTACCTTAGTACCCATATCAGACGGATTATATTGTGTGTGTATTTTCTCAAGCCTTACAACTTCTTGAGACACAATATCTCTAATGAAATGTAGTTTAACATCAATGTGTTTGGTGCGTTCGTGAAAAACAAGATTTTTACATAGATGTATAGAAGACTGACTATCTGAATATACTACCACATAGTCATTTAGAACACACAATTCATGTAAAATGCCTCTAAGCCATAAAGCTTCCTTAATAGTTTCAGTAGTAGCAATGTATTCAAATTCTGTAGTGGATAGTGCAACTATGTGTTGTAACTGTGATTTCCAACTAACACAAGAGTTAGACAAAGTAAACACATAAGTAGAAGTGGATTTCATATTATCCCTATCCCCAGCATAGTCAGCATCAACATATCCCTTCAGTTTAACACCATCATTATTAACTCCAAACTTTAGACATACATTACAAGTATCCTTTAAATACCTTAACAACCATTTTAAGGCTTTCCAGTGCTCGGGACCAGGATTAGACATATACCTACTAAGAGTGCTCACAGCGAAAGCTAAATCAGGTCTAGTGCAAACCATCAAATACATAACAGAACCAATCACATTTGAATATGGAATTCTACTCATGTATTCTACCTCATTTTCATTACAAGGAGCTTGATCTTTAGATAGAATGAAATGACTAGCTAAAGGTAAAGTAACAGATTTGCACTCATGCATGCCAAATTTCTTTAGCACTTTAGAAATATATGATGATTGATGCAAAAACAAGATAGAATTTGACCTATCCTTTTCAATTTCCATACCTAGAATTCTTTTAGCTTTTCCTAGGTCTTTCATGTCAAATTCACCATTCAAACTTGTTTTTATATCACTTATCCATTTAAATGATGAACCAACTAAGAGCATATCATCCACATAAAACAATAAGAACACATAGTCATTACTTGCATCATTATGTTGGAAATAAAAGTAATGATCAAACTTACTACGATGGAACCCTATAGATAGTACAAAAGAGTCAAAACTTTTATACCACTATCTAGGAGATTATTTTAAGCCATATAAGGATTTTTTCAGAAAACACACATAGTCAGGTTTTAATTTATCTTTAAAACCTCTTGGTTGATTTATAAAGATTTGCTCATCAAGTTTACCATGTAAAAAAGTAGTTTTAACATCAAGTTATTCAAGTTCCCAGTCAAAATGTGCAACCAATGCAAGCATGACTCTAATAGTAGTGTACTTAACAATTGGTGAAAAAATCTCACTGTAATCAACCCCCTCCTTCTGAGTGTATCCCTTGGCCACTAATCTAGCCTTAAACCTTAAGGGTTCAGATGCGCTAATACCCTCCTTAACCTTAAAAACCCACTTACAGTCAACAGTAGATTTATTCTTAGGTTTTGGTACTAACTCCTAAGTTTGATTCTTCTCTAGAGAACTCATCGCATCTTTTATTGCCTTGAACCACTCTTCAGATTGGTCACTCTTCATCGCCTCCTCAAAGGTCTTTGGTTCCCTATCAGCCAGCTCCTCATAACTCGCATGAGCAAAAGCTAACTCGGATTTATAACCGAATCTCACTGGTGCTCTAGTCTGTCTTATCTCTCTATCCCTAGCTAAGTTATAGTCTGCTAGAGTGTTCTCTTCTTTAGGGTGTTCTTCTACTACTATTTCCTCTCTGTTCTCAACATCAGGTTGTTGTTCCTGAGTCTCCACCCCACTCTGTGTAACAGTGACATATGTGCTAGGTTTTTCTAACTCCACCTCCAGCTGACCACTCTCTTCACCTTGAATCTCCTTACTCACAGGTTCAGATTCAACTTTCAAACATGGCATTTCGCTCTCATTGAAAGTTACATCTCTACTCACAATGATTTTAACTCCCTTATGGCTCCTATCCCACAACCTATACCCCTTGACACCTTCTGGGTAACCTAGAAAAACACATTTTCTAGCTCTCGGTTCAAGCTTTCCCTCACTCTAATGAGAAAATGCAGTGCAACCAAAAGTTCTAGGCATGGAGTAATCACTTAGTTTACCAAACCATTTTTCATGCGGAGTGTCACCATTCAATGCAGCAAATGGAGTCAAATTAATCAAATAACAAGCAGTCATAACAGCATCGCCCTAAAAGGACTTTGGGACTCCAAAACTTAACATCATGCAACACACTTTATCAAAAATAGTTCTATTCATCCTTTCCACTACCCTATTCTGTTGCCACTACCCTATTCTGTTGGGGAGTGTAAGGAACCGTTTTATACCTTGTTATTCCACTTTCCTTGCACATATTATCAAAATCAGTGTTACAAAACTCTAGGCCATTATCAGTTCTCAAAAACTTGATATTCTTACCAGTTTGATTTTCAACTTGTCTTTTCCAATTATTAAATCTATCGAAAGTGTCAGATTTATCCTTCAAAAGATAAACCCACACTTTTCTAGTGTAGTCATCAATAATAGACAAGAAATACCTATTCCCACCTGGAGTGGGAGTACTAGATGGACCCCACAGGTCCGAATGCACATATTCAAGCATGCCTTTAGTTTTATGAACACTTGAGGATAAAGTAGTTTTGTGATGTTTACCAAGCACACAATGGTTACAAAAAGGCAAATTAGACACACAGTCATTTCCAAAAGCACCCTTTTCATTAAGAAGCTTAATCCCCTTACCTACATATGTAAGTCTATTGTGCCATTTTTGTGTGTGATCAGACTTAGTGGAAGAGATAGAGGAGTTTAAGCCTCTCATCACTTCCCTAGTGGTTATGTAAATATCATTTTTTCTAATATCCTTAATAGAGACAAGTGCACCCTTAATCAATTTCAAAATTTCATTTCCAATTTTACTAGTGAAATCAGATTTCTCGAGTGGTCCTACTGAAATTAAGTTTCTAGACAATTCATGGATATATCTAACATCTTTTAAAGTATGCACAAAGCCAGTATCAAACTTTAAAGTAATATCACCCATGCCAACGACACTGTAAGCAGAATTGTCACACAACACAACATGCTCATCATTCGATTCATGCAAAATTTCAAACCAATCTTTATGCGATGTCACATGAAAAGATGCACCAGAATCAAGAATCCACTCATGAAAACGAGAATTGACAGTTAAGTTTAATTCAACAGTAGAAACATCAGGATTTGTAATCGGATAAACTTCACCATCACAATCATTAGAAACAGAAGATAACACATTCACCTTATCTCGATCTCCCCCATTTTTCTTGTTTTTCTCTTTATAGCAATCCTTATAAAATGCCCCGTGTTTCCAAAGCCATAGCATTTTCTTTCCTTAGTCCTAGATTTGGACCTAAGTTTACCCTTGCTCTTATTTCTATGTCCATTACTACTCGACTCACCACTATTTTGATAACCATCATGACTGTTTTGCCTAAACTGAGTTCTACCTCTCATCATGTGAATCTCACTGCTTTTCTTATCATGTTTTTCAGCTCTCATCTCCATCTCCTTTCTTCTAAGAAAGTCAATGACAATTTCGGGTGTCAACGTGTCTCTACCATACTTAATAGCATTTTTTACTTCACGATAAGTATCAGGTATAGCATTTAGCACAATGATAACCTTGTATGTTTCAGACACTGACTCACCACAGTTAACAATATCTTGAACAAGTTTGTTAAACATATCCAAATTGTCATCCAATTCTTTTGAAGAATCCATTTTGAAACTGAAAAAATGCTCAAGTAAGTATAACTTGTTGGGAGTAGATTTTAGCAAATACAGATATTCCAACTTTTTTCAAAGTTCTTCAGTGGTTTTCAGTTACGCACTTTTCTTAAAACAACGTCAGCCAAGTGTAAAATAATAGAGGTGTAAGCGAGCTCATCAGCCTCTTCTTTTTGTTCTTTTGAAAAATCAACGGGAAAACTGTCATTAATGGCTTTTGAAACTTTTTGTTGAACCAAAATACTCCTCATTTTCTGTTGCCAAATAGAATAATCACATTTTCTATTAAAAGTCCCCAAATCAAAATTGCGCGTTGTCATTTTCAAACAAGAAACACAAAGTCACAATTAAGCCACACAAATCAGACCTAGGTTGACAAATATACACCGTTTTAGATTCTCAGGGTTTCGTAAGATTCACGATCTTAGATCAAGGAAATTTTCAAACGGGTAAGGTCTAGGTATTCTAGAGACTTATCAAAAATAACCGGAGAGATAATAACAAAACAATTTCACTCACAGTATATCAGAAAAGCGATAATATGCTGCAATTAATCAAAAGAACAAATTTCAATCACGTAACGAACGAAAAGAGCAATTAATTCCTAATTTCTAGTACAAGCAATGGTTACCCCTTCACGGTAACCCTAATCCTAATGTCACCCCACACGATGACGCCTAGTGCTGACAATTAACGAGAGGATCAGCCAATTTATCAGAGCGGACTTGTCTGAGTCCGTAATTATCGAGAGTCGTGAATTTACTACTTTAGAGCCACAATTTATGGTCTAAAGTAATTCAGTAATTGTTTTGCAGTCTCGACCGTCAAACAATCAGGGGCAAAATCATCCAACTTTTCCTGCGTAACCTAAAACACTAAAACAAAAATATCAGTACGTTCAGGAAATCAAATTGAATAAACTGCCTGAAGGAATCTCCACCAGAAGACTCCCCACACGCCCTCACGTGTCTCCCAAAGTCTCTGCGCGTGGGCTTCACGCGCCACCACACGCACCGTCGAAAAACTCACAAGTCGACCAGTAAGCTTCGCCTCTACCTGCAGAGGCTTCATGTGGTGTTGGTTTCTTGAAATGGTCGCTAGTTTCACCGGAAAAGTCAAAAACGTTCTCGGACAGATTGAAGAAGCTGTCCAGAAAATCTACCTGCACTGTTCCCGCAATTTTGGACCTGTTCTTGGTCGATTTTGGACCTAAAGATCACTCCTAAAGCTCTGATACCAAATGTGAAGTATAATACACCAATTTTCACCAAGAATAACCGAGCTTAGTCTCCAAATCGAATACCACAATCACTACAACCACCACAAATCAACACTTCCAAGTTTTGGTTGCTCCAACCAGATTTTAACCCACCAAGAGTCTGAGATGAGAAGGATAAAGCCAAGAAGGTTAACCACAAAGGTTAACTGAAGAAGAAGAGAATAATTCCACTACCAAGACACAAAGCAAGGCACAAAGTCAGAAAGAGATGGAAGTCGACTTCTTCAAAGCACAAAGCAACGGCTTATGTTTTCTCACTTAACCTAGACAATTAGAATCGGTATGTATAAATAAGAATGGGATGGAATTTTAGGTTATAGGATAGATTAGGCCCAATCACACATAGAATAGTGGGCTATCAACCGTAAGAGCCGTCCTAATTTAGGTTGGGCCATGACCAACCCTAATTAAATTAGGTTACTTCGAATGGCTCAAGTGGGTACGTGGATAGTTCAAATAATTGTGGTGTCGATATATATTCAGTCAATTGGCCAATGCCGACCGGATAAAACGAGACTTTCATCATCGCCTAGGGAGGTCGTTTAACAACAAATTGCCTAACACCAAGCACATCATTAACGATCAATATCATGTTAAAAACATTACACATCAAACTATACACGAAGACACACTCTATTCCAATGGTTACAAGGTGTTCGTTGGTCCTCTCAGCCAACCTACAATGATATACCCTCTAAAGACACATCCACGGTACATAAATAGAAAAGAAATAGATTTTTGCTACATAAGATGATCCTACATCTCATTCAATTCAAAAAAAGTTGGAGGCCATCATATGCATCATAATGCACAGCTTGCTACATGAAATTTAAAACAAGCTGCCAATAATCAACTTCTCAATGCTATGCTAATATTTGACAAGCAATAAAGAGATTGAAAAAAAAACACACACGCACACACACACACCAAGCTAACAAAAAAAATCTAACCCCCAAGATTACATACATCAGTAAAGAGACATAATTGAAGCTCAACCAACATCAACGATGTCAAGATCCTAACTTGACGGCACCACCCCATCCCAATCAAAATTTAGCATTCAGACATTGATATTTTCTTTGCTTTCGTAATTTTCCTATCTAAATTGCATTAGCAAAGGACTCTACAATCCTCTGTTGCGACTCAAGTATCATCTCAGTCCTCTTCAACTCCATCTGCATTTGCATCAGGTCCACCTTTCGTGCCATATCCATCTACACCTTTTTCATCTCACAAACCCCTCTCCCAATGTTTCCATTGCTGCCACCACCTTGTCCATGCCATTATCCCCCCCTTTTTCTTGGAAATTTCACATATTCTTTTCCCCATATCATCCCTCCCCATAAACCCATCTCTCGAATCTTTACGAGAAACCTCGTACCTATAACCACTAGAGGTAGTATTAATTTTAGGGTGAGGATTATTAAGGTTTTGACCACCCATCTCATTAAACTTACCATAAATCTTCGATGCACCATGGCCTGCACTTGCCACACTAGGGATTTTTTTATTCAAATAAGCCATTGATTACTAAAATTACCTTTCTGATTATTGTAATTATTGTTGTTTTTAGGGACGTAGCCAGAATTTCAATCTTGCGGGGGCGAAAATACGGAGGGTGGAGGGGGGCGAAGCCCTCGAATTTTTTTTTAACTAAGAGGATTGAAAACGACGATTTTGAGTACCAAAATAGGCAAGTTAGATTGACCGACCAAAAAGACAATCAGTTTGTTGATACAAAAATAATATGTCCATCTATGTGTCTAACGCTATACAAATTGAAGAAGTCGTGGCGCAGTCACCTATCGCGCAGAGAAGAGATTTGAGGAAGAATGAGAGAGGTCTATAGTAGGGATTACATTTTTTGGGCTATGGCCTATGAGTATGCTTTTGAGTAATTGATTTATAAATGAGTCATTTGCTTTTGGATTAGATTTGAGCTATTTATTTATTTAAGTAACTATTGGATCTTTTGTTTAGGTCTAAAATTTTTATATGGTTGAATTTTAAAGTGTAAGTTATTGGGTCAATATTTATTAATGGAAAAAAAATAAAAAATTTCAAAAACACATTACAAATTAACTAGGAATAGTGGACCAGCGAACAATGTTGGGGGGGAGGTCGCCTCCCCCTGCCCCTATCTTCGTCTCTGGTTGTGTGCATCGTAGATGCTATTTTTGTGATCCTTTTCTTCTTGCCGCTCGTCATCAGATGAAGACGGGGAGTGGTTGTGGCCTTTCTACGTGGAGTGCATGCTTTGGAAGTGGACCCAGTAAAAGGAGATTCGACGGGGGCCACCATATGGAGTGACGTGCTGGATCTCTGAACAATAACAATTGCGAAGCTTTTCCATCTTGTAACGGCATTGGACGACGATCTTTGGGGTGTTCAACGAGCACCGGAAGACGATCTCTTTAACAATCTCCTGCCAATGGGAGGCCCAAAGGTTTCCACGATGAAGAGAGCACTATTTGTCCCGATAAGCATCGATCAGAGCCACCGTCTCATCATCAGACAGTCACAGTGGAGGCAGGCGGTGGGAGAAGGAATTGGTGGCGATGGACGACAGCGTTATGGTGACGGTTGGAATATGGTCTTCGTATGGAGATGAGGACGACGACGATAGTGTAGTTGTCACGGGTACATAGGATCAGAGAACCATGCACGGTAGAATAGATGATTATAAGGTGGCGATTACGAAAAAAAGGGTGGTGGGGAGGGTTTGTGGGAGGTAGCATGACATAATGAAAGATTGAGCTTGCGTTTGAATCTTATTTTTAGGAGAATAGAAATTTTGGAATAGTGATTGATGTTAGAATGTGTGGTGGAAAAGTGATGAATTTTTTTTTATTTGTGTGTAATATTATTTTATTTGGAAAATGTGTGGTTGAAAGGAAGAATGAGAAAGAGATAGAGATAGAGAAAAAAAGGGTGTCAAACGAGGGCGTAGGGAGTATTGGGGTAGGGTTGGGGGCGGCAAACGAGGATGACTTGGAGATCTAGAAAGATGAAAGACCACCGCTAAGGAAGGAATGACCGAATGAGATGGGGAAGGCTAACATGGGCCGAGTATAGTGGGGGAAAGTTAATGTGCGCACCCAGGAAAAGATAAAATGGCCACAGCCCGACCGTACAAGGTGGCTGCCAATTTAGAGTGGGCTGGGGTGCCTCCTTTGGGCTTTGGCCTTGTACCGGTGGTGGATGGGGGCAGTGGGGAGGGGGAGTTCGCCTCGGGTCCCGAAAATCACAGGACCGACCCTGCAAGCAGATAGCACAGTTGCGTTTGCTCTTTCTTCATCACACAAGTTATTTCATGTAATGCTTCAACAGACAAATGGGAATATGAAGTGTGATCTGTTTTTGAATCCTCAACAGTTGTGTTTGGATCTTGACTTACAAAATCAAGAACTAAATAGTAGCAATAATGGCTATAAAAGAAAGAGGACTAGGGAGTTCAGTCAAATATATGGTTTTGGCTAATTTAGGTTGGATCATGCATATTTGGCCCTTCTTAAAACAGATTTTTCTGGGTAATATGCATGCGCCAAAAAACCTAGAAAAATCTGGCTTTTAAGCAGGGCAAAATATGATGTGTAATTAACCTATTTATCTTTGAAAATGTTGATCACTTAAAAATTAGTGACGTGTTTGGTGGGCGCAAGAACGCTTATTATATGGCGTGTGTAATGTATCCATAGGCCATTGACTATGCGACAACAACAATTTTGTTACTAAATTAAAGTTACAAGTATAATGTGCGTCACCATTTTTATTTATGAATAATTATTAAAATAGCTAGAGTTAATTTATCTAATCCACATTATTGGCCAAAAAGAAGTTGCTTAGATCAATTGGTTTGACATTTCTTTAAGTTGTTACTTGACAGGTATAATTCTTAGACTTGAAACCACAATTAAATCTTCTTGTCATCACATGTTTTATCCTTGTATACCACAACTGCGAACATCATTCGTTGTTCATAATTTGTGGAACGCATGAATTGAAAGCATCATTGAACACACAAAAACTTTTAGAACATGTTGATTATGCTAAACCAAACATTACCAGACAAGACATCGTACCAAACTTGCCATTTTAACACTCATAACTTTTAAAATGCTGCAATAATTAGTGTTTGTTGCATTAGAGATTTTTTTTCTTCTTTAGAAAAGAAGGAAAAGTAACTTTCACACATTCATCGTTCATATGATTAATATGTTGTTAACATTGTCGTAGTGCTGAAATTGAAGCCTTCGACTGGTTCCCCCTGCAGGCTTGCATGAATCTGCTTTCTAATTTGAGTGGCCAGTGACTTCAATTTATTTATCATAGAGATCCAAAAAAGAAGAGAAACCATTCAGATATAACCCATATAGCAGAAATAATGAAAAGATTAGAAGATACAGAAAAAATTATTTCCATTAGATATACCTCCCCCAATTCCACTCCCCACTGATCAAAAGTAAAGCAAGATTACATTATTACTGCAGTGTAATATCAAGACATAAGTACAATAAAGAAAATACGATAAATAAATCACACTAACAAGAAAATCTGAGAAAAATAAATAAATAAATATATTAGTTTCGCAATATCAAAACCTATAAAATGTCAGAAAGACTTGTAACAAGCACAGTGTATTTGCAGAAGAACAAACAAAATAACAAACCTGTCCAATGTTTTAAGCATTCAATGAAGGAAGTAGAAGGCTGAGAGAAGGTCGATTTCCAGAGAAAGTCTGTAACAGCGAGGCTGATTGTGAGTCTAAACATCAAACTGTAGCAAAAGGCTAAAATAAATTGCAATGAAGCCAACTTGTGTGTAAAACAGTAAAAGAGACTAGGGATCATTTTCATTTAGCAGCCGTTCTAAGGTCTGGAAGAAAGCACAATTAGAATAAGGGTAATTAGCACTGCCTTACATGTTATCGTGAAAAACGTTATTGCTTTTTTTATTTTTTATATTTCATTGCTCAAAAGGTCATTTTTATCAATTTTCTCAATTAAAAGGTGTGAAATGACGAATATACCCTTCCATTTAAATAAAAAAAGAAAAAGAAAAAAGAAAGAACTAATTGCAACCATAGTTCCAACCTTTTTTAAAAAAGTGCGAACAAATTATTAAAATTGTAACTACCACATAATGTCCCTACTTGCACTATTATTGTGAAAAACGTCTATATCTTTCATATTATTCTTTTTGTATTTCATCCTTAATTTCACATTTGATTGTACAAACCATCATTTTTATCAATTTACATTCAATTAAAAGTTGTGAAATGATGAATATACCTCTTATTTAAATAATAAAAATGAAAATAAAGAAAATAATTTTTAATAATTTATTTGGGACTCGTTTGCACTTTTTTTAAAAAAAATTATTCTAGTTTTTCAATAATTTATTTGAGACTCGTTTGCACTTTTTTTTTTTAAAAAAAAAATTCTAATTTTTTCATAATTTATGTGAGAATCATTTGCACCTTTTTTTAAAAAAAAAAATCTAATTTTTAAATAATTTATTTGGGACTCACTTTTTTTTTTTTGTAAAAAAAGGACCATTGTTGCAATTTATTCTTTATTTTTTTTTTTAATATAAATAGTATGTATATTCGTCATTTCACATCTTTTTATTAAGAATTTGGATGAAGATGAATAGAAATGATGGTTTACACAATCAAAAGTGTAATTAATGGTGAAAATTTCAAAAAAGAAAGAAAGATAGAGACATTTTCACAATAATAATAAAAGGCATGGATATTATGTGTTAATTACCATTTTAATAATTTATTTGGGACTCGTTTGCACTTTCTAAAAAATCTTGGGACTATGATTGTAATTAGTTTTTTCTTTTTCTTCTACTTAAGTAGAAGGGTATATTCGTCATTTCACATATCTGAATTGAGAAATGTATGAAAATGATCTTTTGCACAATGAAATGAGAAAATGAGGGTGAAAATGTCAAAAAATGAAAGGTGATGACTTTTAAACAATAATAGTAGAAGATAAGGACGTTATACGCTAAATACCCTTAGAATAACGATATTGAGAAGTGAGAAGCTTAAATAATATGAAGATGAAACCAAGATATATAAATATGCAAAAACAAAACATAAGAAGTGTGGCATCACCTCAATTCTATTTCGCGACTGCACGAGAACTGTTATATATTTGATGTAATTAGCAAGTTTGTGAACAAAAAGAACTAAAATTAATATGTTGTAAAAGTCAAGGAGTTAGTTGAAAATAGTGAAATTATTGTTATATTAGATCTAGGCTTCGAGAATGGAAAAGAAGGAAAAATAGCGTCAAAATTTGGCTCGAGCATTAGAAACAAACTGCGTCGCTCGCTTGTCACCAGGACCTCGCTCGAGCGACACACTGTCGCTTGACTATCGCTAAGCTTTCGTTCGAGCAACATGGTTAGTCGGGATTTTTTTAATCGCGATTTCAAGGCTTTTTATTAGGCTCATTCAACCCTAACCCTATCATATAAATACCAAAACACAATATAACGTAATTTTCTAAGGTTGATCATTGTGCAAACGCATAGTTTTCATATTCTCTTCATGAATTATCTTTCAACCTTCATATTGTGAACAGTTCTTGGCGATGAAAAACATCACATCCACAATCCAAATATCAAACTGCTGCTTCCTACATATTTATCAGAGTTCTGAAGATTAAGGGAATGTGACTGGAGTTTCAATTGGTGAAAAACGTGAAGTTCTTCGTTGATCCACATGAGATACACGAATTGATACAGCTGAGAGTTGGTGCACGATCGTACATTCTAAGATGGTTTTGAAAACTACAGCTGAGAGTTGGTGCAGGAGCACAAAATTCAGGAGAATTGTGGGAATTGCAGTCAAGAGATCAAAAAGTTCGCGTCGTCGTCTTGTCTGGCGGACTGTAAGTTCTAATTCATTTATAATGAATTGTTGACTGCAAAGTGCCCGGAGTTTTTACCTAGTTGGGATTTCTCCGTGATCATTCTATGTGTTATTTACTGCTTTACTTAATGTTTTCATATTCTGCAACATAGGATAATTGGATTGTATGCTTAATCATCTAGAGATAATTAATTAGTGACTTATTGCTGGTTAATTACATTTTTTTTAAGTTACACCTATTCACCCCCTCTAGGTTTAGTTTAGGTCGAATCTCGTTATTTGAAGAACAATGGCAAAATTGAAACTTGAATAGATATGTAACCTGGAGAAGGAATTTGATAAATGCCACCAAAAAAAGTCCTACCTTCCCATAAGTGAGGGCATCTGGCTGTGCAAAGAAGTTTGACATCATTTCATCATGGTTTGCGGTTACTAATCATTTCTCCTGTAAAAGCAAGTAGCCTAAGGTTCTGTTAGGGTTAACTAAAAAAGTTGATAAAAATTCTAAGTCAAAATAAACAATTTATTTTAACCATATATTTCATAGAATCCACATTTCATAATATTTTATCAAAATTTATTAAAAATCTGATTTTTAACAAAATCGAATAGGATCTAAATGTTACCAACAATCAATTATCTTCGTGTTGTTAACATAAGTTTTGTGCCAAGAGCAAGGAGACCACGGTAAGAAAACTCCCACGCCAATGAAATCAAAAGGTAGATATGTCCCTGAAAGTTCCGCAGATTAGACAATACAAATTTATGTAAGCATTAAGCATCATATATCCCCTTCGTATTTATCCAACCTCCTTTATTTTCCAGGCTGAATCAGGCGAAATAATATATAACTACAAATACAAAAGCACGGTGCATGAAGCTTTTCCCTTTCTGCTCAAGCTGAAGTTACTGCATGCATTAGTGGCTCCTGTGATTAAACGTCATTACCTGGTGAGTTAATTGGTAAAAAGCTGTATTGGCTATTTGTTCCTGGATAGCCAAAATCAATGTCACCTGACTCATAGGGAGGAGGCACACAATTTACCTACTAACCTGAATTATATAATATTGGGACAACATAAGCATCCTACCGAAAATAACATCAGAAAGATGAGCAAACATCAATATTAAAAAAGAAAGAAAGAAAGGTTTATGGTGAACAATGTTGGAATAAACTGAATTTGGCCATCACATTCTCTAGAATAATTCTTGTATTGAATCTAATCAAATGTCTCATAGAATTCCATAGTTTGAATAAGTAGCTTGAGGAGTCTTCTTGAATTCATTAAATCTAGTCAAGTGTATTATATATTTTGTTGGTTCATGTCACCTTGGTATATATTAATAGGACGGCAAGCTTGCAATGAAGTAGATTGGATGAAGAGGCTTATGGAACAACTTGGGCACAAATAAGAGAGGATTACTTTGTTTTGTGAAAGTAGATCCAAGCGCCGTCCACATTGCAAAGAATCTAGCCTTCCATTCAAGGATGAAGCACACAGGCATGCAATATCATTTTGTATGGGAAGTAGTGGAAGATGGGAGTGTAGACACTAGACATGTTAAAGATAGAGACCAAATAGAAGCTAGCAGATGCATTGATTAAGCAAATCAGCATTAACAAGTTCATATGGTGTAGGTTGACCATCAAGCTTCTTTTGCTACCTATTGGGAGGTTCTTTTCCGAATATGCAAGAGAAACTCCAAAACTTTCTATTAATAAATAGTATCTTATTTATAAGAATCGTGTTATTTAGCACCATTGGTGCTTAATACCGATTTAGATAGCATCACTTGTGTCATTAAACTATAGGTTCAATTAAATACAAGAATTTATAACTCATTTATTATGACATATCATGTATTTACACCACCATTGGGGCTAAATATGATTATTCTATTTATAATAGATAGCATGTTTAAATTTATAGTGTATTTTTACACACTCCAAATATCCTCTCTATTTTGGCTCTTCAATTTTTTTTTTTAAGAAACGTTTAAATAAAATCATTATAAATTAAGAATAGAAAGTTGGAGAGCAAAACTCCCCCTCTATTTTAAAAGAGTTAAATTACAGAGTTCATTGGAGCTTATTTTTAATTATTGATTCTTTAAAAAAAGTGAGTATTTTATATTTAGAGAGTAGGCTTAAAGTGTCAAAAGTAATGAGAGATTGTTTATGGTATTACAAAAACATAGGAAAATATATATTTGAATTCAAGTATTCAAAATTGATTACATTAATGAAACAAGTTCTTTCTTTTCTGCTTTGATTGCGTATTTAACTAGGAAAAGGACTTTGAATTTAAAAGTTGACTTAAAAAAATATTGGAACGGATCGAGAAAGTTGAGACATATGGATGGATGTTGGATTCCTTACCCGGCCCATTATCTGCTCCCAGCATTTTGGAGAAGTCGTACTTTGGTAAAACACGCTTTTCTTACCTGAAGCGTTTTTCTTTGATGATTGACGCGTGGCTTGTCATGGACCGTTGGATGCTGACCTATCTTTATACCTTGGCTGGAGACGTTTGGCTGGGCAGTCGATTCATTTACTTGGCTCTCTATAGAATCGTCTAGGGTTTTCTACCAAAAAGAGAGAATACAGAGAACAGAGATAGGGTTTGATTCTTGTTGTGGTTTTCACTTTAAATCTCTGATTTAAAGTTGTGTAATAGTTAGATCTACCTTCAGTTTGTAATATTCTGTGTGAATATTGTGAGGTTCTTAGTAATTCCTCTGAGTGTGTGCTCGAAGGTATTCTTGGTGATTTCTGTGTGGATCAGGGGCTATCTGCTGTTGTAATACTGAGAGATAAGTCCATATCTCTTTCTTGTATACTCTGTAACATTGGTTGTCATTTTATGGCTGATTAGTGCATCTGAGCATATTCCTTTTGTGGATGCTCAACGGGAGACGTAGGCGTTGGATGTGGTCGCCGAACCTCCGGGGCTTAGGGCAAAAATAATTCTTGTGTTCAGACTTTAATTTTCTGCATTTTCTTTTACTATTTAGTTAAAGTCTTGATTCGATTCTCATATTGTGTGTGGTCTGTACCTTACAGTGGTATCAGAGCCTAAATTGAAGGGACGAGCTGCTTGGATCTTATGAGAAGGAGGCAGATTCACTTCAGATCTTGAAGGTTTTTGAATTTGCTCTTGAGAACATTGCAAAGGATCGAGTTTTAATATAAACTCGCTTGGTGAGATCTACTAATTTTAAACCATTTACTTTAAAATTAGTGTTTCTTGATCATACCCTTGATTTTTCGTTCACCGTTGAAACCCCCTTGAAACTAATCTTTATCCCGGAGCTCTTACGAGGCTCCTGGAATCTAAGATAAATCAAGTCCGGGTGTGTTCTTGGAGAATCTTGCTGGATTGATCACTGAAACATTGCATGTGATCTCTATTATTGCAAATCATCTTAATATCTGGGCATGCTTATTCTAACCGATAGCTGTTATGAGTAAATCTTGTTGTACTGTGCGTACCTCTGTGATTGGTTACCTATGATTAATCTAATTGGCCGTTTTCTTTGCACTCTGTGCTGTGCTATCTGATTGAGTGTCTGATTTGTTTTCTTCACTCATGGCATCTGCTAAGTTTGAAGTTAGTCAATTTGATGGAAAAATTGATTTTAACATGTGGAGTCAGAAAATGAAAGCTATCTTGATGCAAATGAGATGTGTTAAAACTATTGATGATACTTGGCCTGCTGATATTAATCCTGCTAAGAAAACTGAACTTGAAGAAGTTGCTTGGAGCACTATTTTCTTATACCTGACTGAAAATGTGATAAGAAGTATAGGTGAAACCAAAACTGCAGCTGAGTTGTGGACTAAGCTTCAAGCCACATATCTGACTAAAACTATTCCCAACAAGTGTTTTCTTTTAAAACAATTCTTTTCTTTTAAAATGGATCCTTCTGTTGATTTGGAAGAAAACTTAAGTAGATTTACTAAACTCACCCAAGACCTGGCCAATTGTGATGAAAAACTTTCAAAAGATTAATTGGCTGTGGTTCTGTTAAACTCCATTAGTGATAGATACAAGGACATTAAAGTTGCCTTAGAATATTGTAGAACTAACCTGAGTACTGATGTTATAATCAATGTTTTAAGAAATAAGGCACACGAAATGAAGGCAGAGTCAAGTTCTAGTCACACTGGAGTGAGTTTGTTAACAAGAGGAAATTTTTTTGGTAAATCTAATAATCATCCCAAGTTTTCTAAAAACAATAAAAGGTGGACAGAAAGGAATAAGACCAAAAGCAATGCTAAGGGCAAAAAATGTTACTATTGTGGTAAAATTGGTCATTTTGCAAAAGACTGTTTTAAAAAGAAAAATGATTTAAAAGATAAAGTTTTTGAAGAAGGAAATAGTGCCCTTGCCTACAGTAAAACCAAGAATGAAAATGGCTTAGTCCTTGTCAGTGTTGGAAAGAAATTGAGTGATGAATGGATACTTGACTCAGGGTGTTCCTTTCATATGTGCCCAAACAAACACTGTTTTGTTGATTTTGTTAATACGAAAGGAGGGCAAGTTATAATGGGAAATAACAATGCCTATAAAATAAGTGGAATTAGGACTGTAAAACTCCTTTTAGAAAATGGAAATGTTTTGATATTAAAGGAAACTATATTTGTCCCAGATTTGAAAAGGAACTTAGTGTCCTTGGGTATGTTAGATGAAATGGAGTTTAACATTAATATGGGGAAAGGATATATCAACATTCTTAGGGAAAATGACTTAATCATTTCTTCCCCTAAGAGACATGGTTTATATTTTTTGAAAGCTAAACCTTTGTTGGGACTGACTGCTGCTGCTATTTCTAAAAACTTTACTTTGGCTAAACTGTGGCATGAAAGACTTGGTCATATTGGTAAAAAGGGTTTGAATTACCTAAGAACTAAAGGCGTTTTTGGAAAATTGAACATTGGTGGCTTTGATTCATGTGAACAATGCATTATTGGGAAACAAGTAAAACTTCCTTTTCCGACTGGAACACTTAAATCTAAGCAAAGACTTGAGAACTTGCATGCTGACTTATGGGGTCCTGCTTCTGTGTCTACTCTATCTGGCTTCAAATATTACTTGCTCATCATTGATGATTTCTCAAGAAAAAATTGAGTGTTTTTGTTAAAATCTAAAGATGAAACATTCTCTGTTTTCAAGGAATGGAAAACACAGGTGGAAAATCAAACTGATTTGAAAATAAAAATCTTGAGAACTGATAATGGATTAGAATTTTATAATTTTGAATTCAACACTTTTTGTAAGGAACATGGTATTGTTAGAAACAGAACAGTTACTTATACTCCACAACAAAATGATATGGTTGAAAGAATGAATAGAACCTCATTAAATAAAGTCAAATGCATGTTATTAAGTTCTGGTTTGCCAACAATGTTTTGGGGTGAAGCAGTTAAAACTGCAGCTTATTTGATTAATAGAAGTCCCACAAGTGCCTTAAATTTTGCTGTTCCTGAAGCTGTTTGGTCTAATTGTTCTGTGAACTATTCTTACTTGGAAGTCTTTGGGTGTGCTGCATATGCACACCAGAACATTGGGAAACTTGAACCTAGATCTTTGAAATGTGTGTTCTTGGGATATGATGATCATGTTAAAGGGTACAGACTCTGGGTCAAATCTGAAAAAGGATTTAAAGTGATAATTAAAAAGGATGTCATTTTTAATGAATCATTGATGCATTGTCTTGAAGGAAAAGATAAGAAACTAACTGAAGAGGACATTCAAATTGAGGTGGAGTCATCTAGTTATAACCTGGATAATTCTGAACCTGTTGTTGAAAATCTTGAGCAAAATGTTGCTACCATACCTGACACTGAATCTGATCAACCTGATGACCCTGACCATTCTGTTCATTTTCCTTTACCTCTTGATGAGTATCAACTTACAAGGGATAGAGAGAGAAGAGTCATAAGACCTTCCAGCAGATTTGACAATGAAAATTTTGTTTCCTTGTTTACTTTTCAAGAACATCTAGAAAATGAACCAAACACATATCATGATGCCATAACATGTAAGGAAAGTAAAAATTGGAAAGCTGCTATGGAAGAAGAAATGAGTTCCTTGTTGAAAAATGAAACATGGGATCTAGTTAATAATGCTGAAGGGCAGAAAATTATAGATTGTAAATGGATTTACAAAATCAACAGTGATATTATATAAACTCATCCATTAGTTCTATCCTAGAAAAAATAATGCACCGACGGTTTCCTTACAGCAGAAAGGTCTTTATTGTACAGGCACAAGTGCATAATACCCAAAAATGGATAGCAAGAATATGTTGGATGCTGCTCGCACAGGAAATCTTGAGGTTCTTAAGTTTTTTCTTGAAGAAAATCCGTCAATTCTTGCTGATTTAAGACTAATATCGCCCACAGAATCTCTTCTACATGTTGCAACCAAAGCTGGGCAGCTTAATTTTGTGCATGAACTTATGAAACTTGATCCTGAAATTGCTGAAGAATTGAACAAGGATGGCTTCAGGCCTCTGGATATTGCTGTAATCATGGGAAACTTGTTGATAGTAAAGGAACTTCTGAAGGCAAATAGCAAATTATGTCGGCTCAAAGGCAAAGACCAAAGAACATCTCTTCATTATGCTGCTATGAAGGGGAGAATTGATATTATTGATGAATTATTGTCTACATGTCCAGATTCCATTCAAGATATCGCAGGTCATGGGGAGACTTTCCTTCACCGTTCTGTGAAGAATTACCAGTGTGATGCGTTTAGTATGTCGATCAAGTGGCTGTAGAGACTTGGCATGGAATCAGTTGTAAATTTGGGGGATTGTGATGGGAACACTGTAATGCACATTGCAGTTTTTACAAAACAACACGCGGTGTGTGTTCGTCTCTATCAATAATATATTCCTTTTTTTTTTGTCTGTTCTTAATCATTACATTTACATTACATCTTAAAAATGTTTTTTCCATGTTGCAGGCCATAGAACTACTCCTTAACAGAAACAGGATCAGGGAAACAATAAATGTCAATTTGACAAATGCCAAAGGTTTGACAGCACTAGATATATTGGACACTGTTAGTGAAAATTCTTATGATGTCCGGATCAGAGAAATTCTACAAGCAGGAGGAGCAGATAAAGCACAAGATGCTTTTACCATCAGAACAGAAAATTCACCAAAAACCAAACCAATCAAGCAGCTGGAAATCCTCAGCCTTCGATGGGTTGGTTCAAATATTTCAAATTTCAGATGCAAAGAGATTCACCTAGCGATACCCGAAATGCACTATTAGTGGTGGCTGCACTGATTGCCACAGTGTCCTTTCAAGCAGGCGTGAATCCTCCGGCAGGGATTCTGGATGAACAACCTTCCATTGGCTCGGGATATCCACCACCAGGCCCACCCCCTTACTTAAACCCAGCAGGGACAACTTTACTCGCAGGTGCTGCAGGAATTTTAGGGTCTCAGGCTACTGCACAATTGTTCTTGTTCGCCAACTCTTTAGGTCTCACTGCATCACTATGCATCATAATATATCTATGCATCATAATATATCTCACAGGAGGGTTTCCATTTCAAAGGGAACTTCACATATCCTTATATTCTATGATGTTCACTTATGGTTTCGCAATCAGTGCTATACTCGAAGGAGCCAAAGCGGAAAACAAAGCTGTTGCATGCATCGTGTTAACAATTGCCTTCATTTTGCCATTTGCACAGCGATGGCTGCCAAGGTGGGGAAGAAAAGCTTGGAAGCATTGGAAACAAAAGAGCATGCACAGTTAAAAGGTCTGCTTGTTGAGAAATAAACTTGATTTAAACTAATTACTTGTTTGTCTCGTGTTTGTTAATTTTATTATTAAGTGAGCCTATGAATACAATAGTCTATATTCTAAAATTGTATTGTATTACTGAAGTAGTTAGTGCATATTAGCAAGTAAATGGGACATTCATTTATTAAGGTTGTTGGGAAATTTGTGTGGAAGAGTCTATTGAACACTATATAGATGCTCTCGTGTATTGTAGCAAGCGAACAAGTCAATTGAGTAATTATTTGAGATAAGTTTCTAGCCTCTTCCACTCCTCGATTCTCTTGAGGTTTTATCCAAATAAACCCTCTTCCGAACAAAGATTCTTTGAGAAAAATGGCTAATGGCATTGTTCTCTTTCAAGCTCCATCATTTGACAAAGGAATTATGATAGATGGAGCATTAAAATGAAGGCAAAGGTACTGTGGGCTACAATGGCAGATCCAGAATTAAAGGTCGGTTAGGGCGGTCGTTAATCATTATGACAGTCAACGAATTTAATAGCAAGATCATTTATTAATTTTTAATTAATTAACATTAAACTTTAATCTGTGTGTAAATTAAAGACTTAATAGCAGAAACCCACTACGTGTTGGACATTATACGGAAAATCCCCATACCAATTGAAAATAGCAGAAAATGTCCTATTTGAAACATTTAGTGCGGAGTACAATCTTTTAGGTGCAAAAAGACTCCCTTACCATTCAATTCTGTTAGTTTAACCGTTAAAACAATAAAAATAGTCAACATTAAAAAGAAATAATTGAAATTGCAGTCCCAAACTTTTTATTCGTTTGCAAATTATACCCAAATTTTTTATATCAATCACTCACTACTTCACACCTTTAAAACTTCATCATCTTCCCACCCCCGAAGCATTCATGTCCAATTTCTAATTTTCTCTATTCAAGATATCCATCAATCTACTATAATGATACGCACAAAACAAAACAAATCAAGAAAATTTTCCAAGGTAAAAAGGGTCCAAACATTGAAAACAGTACAAAAAGGAGACATTGGATTTTATGTTCCATTTTGCTATAATTTTTTTATAGATCAATTGTCCAAAATAAAATCAAATTAATTCCACAAAATGATCAATATCCAAAATCTCAATTCTCTAATAGTTAACAGAATTAAAAGGGATTATCAATAATTACTCTTCCATAATGCCTTTGAGGACGGTGCTCTTGTCAACACCCATTCCACCACCCATGAGGAGCAATGGACTTCTTTTACTGCCAGCAAATTCATCCCAATTATCCTAGTCTATAGGCTATTGAATACTGTTTCATTTGCAATTCTTAATTGACTGATTATTTTTTTCGTAAAAATAAAAAACCCAAGTAAAGAAGAGGCCCAAAATCTAAAAAGAAAAATGGCCAAGTTCACCTATCTTCTTCCCCGTTTCAATCTTCCCTGTAACTTCTTTGATTTGAGCAAGGGCTGTCGCGTCTTGTAACTTCTAATGAATCCAGCATGGGCGGCCACACCCCCTCGTCGGGTGCTGGATATGCCGCTGATAGACTACTAACATCACAATTCATGAAGATACTTAAATAGGTAAATAAATGTAAAAAGACAAAAACTAGAAACCACACCAACATGTAATTCCCAAGGCATCATTTTCAAGCTCTATAATTCTCAATGTGCTTGGAATCAGATGATTAATTATAACTCTAGTTTCCAATGCCATGAACCATGCATGAATAGGAGTATTCCAACATCTTGGACTATCTAAGTGGAGCATGGCGGGTACTCTTAATATGAGATCATCTATACAAGTGTGAAGTGTGGCCGCTTCTGTGAGAATGTTTCAAAGGCTTGATTCTCTGAAGCACTTATGAAATTCAAGAGTTGTTGAGGGCCGAAATGAACACAACGGTGAGAACTCGAAAATGTGAGGGAGATTATTATGTTGATTCTATTGTCTTGGTTTCTATCAATGGCCGATAGTTCAAGACACCGCGTTCACTGATTAACTAAGTAAATCCGGTAGTATTCTACTACGGAAGGTTCAAACCTATAATGTATCTATCCGAATGCAATAACATTCCGTCTAATCTCTCTATAAGGTCTGCATAGTCTGTTGCATTAATCCGTTCATGTGAGGGATTATTGGAAAATTTGGTCTTAATTAGTTGGTTCGACCAACTTTTAACCAATTATTTTAGTGGGACTCGTTAGTTAGACAAAAGATTTCATTGACTGAGTGTGTTCTACTCCATGAGTAGATTAATGTAATGTATTATTTTCTCAAAACCAATTAAGGGTGAATGAGAAATTAAGGCCAAAAGAAGACCACTTGAAGTTGAAAAAAATTGGGAATAAGAATTTGTAGGAAATTGGAAAAATGACAATCCTACATAGGAAAATTAGAAGAATAAAGTTGTTGGGAAAATTGTGTGGAAGAGTCTATTGAACACTATGTAGATGCCTTCTCGTGTTTTGTAGCAAGCCAACAAGTCAATTGAATAATTGTTTGAGATGAGATAAAGTTTCTAGCCTCTTCCACAATGATTCTCTTGAAGTTTTATCCAAAAAAACCCTCTTCCTAACAAAGATTCTTTGAGAAAGATGGCTAAAGGCATTGTTCTTTTTAAGTTCCATCACTTGACATTGGAATTATGATAGACGGAGCATTAAAATGAAGGCAATGGTACTATAGGCTACATTGGTGGATCTAGGATTGAAGGTCGGTTAGGGAGATCGTTAACCGTTGATGGCATTCAATGACTGTAATAACGATGTCGTTTATTAATATTTAATTAAATAACATTAAAAATTATTTAATCTATATTTAATTAAAGGCTTAATAGCAGAAAACTCCCTACATGTTAGACATTGTACGGAAAATCCCTCAACCGATTGAAAATAGCATAAAAGGTCCTTGTTTGAAATATTTAGTGTGGAATACAACCTTTTAGGTGCAAAAAACTCGACTACCATTCAATTCTGTTAGTTTAACCATTAAAAACAGTAAAAATTGTCAATATTAAAAATGAATAATTGAAATTGCGTTCCCAAACTTTTTATTGGTTTGCAAATTATACCAAATTTTATTATATCAATCACCCACAATTTCACACCTTTTAAACTTTATTTTCTTTCCCCCGCCCCCCTTCATCTTCTTCCCCACCCTCAAAGCATTCCAATTTCCACTTTTCTCGATTCAAAATATCCATCAATCTACTATAATCATACACACAAAACAAAACAAATCAAGAAAATTTCCCCAAGGCAAAAAGGGTCAAAACAACGAAAACAGTTACAAAAAGGGGACCTTGGGTTTTATGTTCCATTTTGCTGTAAAATTGTATAGATCAGTTATCCAAAGTCAAATCAAATTAATTCCACAAAATGATCAATATCCAAAATCTCACTTTTCTAACAATAAACAAAATTAAAAGGTGTCGGATTTTTGGGGCTCCAATAACCAATTTTCGGGCTCAGAAAACAACTAAACGAACACCACACTATCAAGGCTCTACCCAAAACTTCTACACCTTGTTTCCTCCAAGTTTCATCCCCACAAAGGAGATATAGTGGTGGAGATGGAAGGCTCACAAAGGGAAGAAGGAGAAGAGAATAACAATGGTTGGAACTCACCTAGAAATCCACCAAGAACCGCCTACCTCTCTTCTCTCTCGGCTGCCCTCTCTTCTCCACTATCTTGCACACGCTACACACCCTAGAAAAGTGGCTGGGTGAAGGGGGGGGGGGCGATAAAATGGGTTAATTAGGTCACTCAAGTTTGGGCCAAAATCCTCCCTCCAAATAGGCCAAAGTCTACAAGATGGGCTATCAGATAATTCCCACAACTAACCACACAAAATGGCTAACAACATAACCATCCAAACCCAAGTATAGGTCGTTTTCGAGTCGAGCCAAGTCTATAGTTTCATTAAATAATCCGACAACTATTTTAAATCATCGCCCGAATTTATTGGATATCAAAAAACCCAAACAAAAGGGATTGTCAATAATTACCCAGGGATAATGTCTTTGAGGACAATGCTCTTGCCATCACCCATTCACCCATGAGGAGCACTGGACTTCTTTCACTGCATCTCAATTATCCTGGTCTATGGGCTATTGAATTTTGTTTCATTTGTAATTCTTAATTGGCTGTTTATTATTTTTTTCTTAACAATAAAAAGGCCAAATAAAGAAAAGGCCAAAAATCTAAAATGAAAAATGGCCCAAGTCCACCTATCTTCTTCCTCGTTTCAATCTTCCCTGATCAGAGCAAGGGCTGTCGTGCCTGTAACTTTCGACGAATCCAGCACAGGCGGCCGCGCCCCCTCGTCGGGTGCTAGATATACCGACGAGTGCTAGATATGCCACTGATACACTAATAACATCACAATTCACGAAGATACTTAAATAAGTAAATAAATGCAAAAAGATAAAAACTATAAACCACACCAACATGTAATTCCAAAGGTGTCATTTTGAAGCTCTATAACTCTCAATGTGCATGGAATCAGATGATTAATTATAACTCTAGTTTCCAATTCCATGAACCATGCATGAATAGGAGTATTTTAGAGAAAGTTACGATCAAAATATCGAACAATATGAAATTAAGTGAATGTGCTTTCTTGAAGAGTGACAACAGCTTCATCACGAGTTCAAAGGCTTGTGGAAAGTCAGAGTTTTAAATTTGTAGAGTCTGATTATAGAGTTTGGAATCATAGTGCCAAAAAAAATAATAAATAATAATAATAAATAAATAAATGCTAAGATGATGAAACAAAAACTTTTATTTTATCTTAGACTTGATCAGACGGTACCAAACCTTTCGAAAATTCCCACACGAAATCCAATCTAATGAAAACTGTAAGTTATGCCGTCGGTTGACCTAAAAAATTAAAAAATTGATAATTTTAACCAACTAATATTTTGATAATTTCAAATGTATACTTATATTTACTAATTTTTCATTTGGCCACGGATCTTGTGAATCTTGGAAAAGACTGTCGTTTGCTTGTTCATTTGTCTGGCTCGATTCTTCATCTTGTAAATTTCCTTTACTAGATTCTGTTTTTCCTTTGTCTTTAGCCATAGAATTCCACCAGGGGTCGGCACGTAGTTCCTTTTCAATTCTTTTAATTTCTTTTTCAAGAAATTCTTTTTCTTTCTTTACGCTACGGTCCAAACTGTCAAGAAACTTTTTTGAAAGTTCTAGCTGCTTTTCTCTTTGCTGTCGTCCTTCTGGAGTTTTTCTGAAAATCTTAACGTTTCACCAAAGTTTTGTGTTGGCCTTCCTTGATATAATTGTCCCCATTGCCAATCAAATGCGTAATCATAATCTGGATCACGTGCAGTGAGAAATTTTTGAAGATTCATTTCTTGGTAAACCTGAATATCCTGCTGAATCTTCATAGTATAATCTACTGGTAAAGCTTTCCATGGTACATCATCTTCATAAACTGGCCAAATTTGAGGAGGGATTGTCTGATTAATTTCTGCCATGCGTATTTGAAATTCTCGAAATTCCTTTGGATAATGTTCCCAATTTTGATGCATGTTGAATGGTTGCACTGCATATTCCTTGACATGAGAGAAATGAGCATATGTTCCTGCATCAGTGAAGTAACCTTGTCTTTGAAAAATTAAGATCACATAAACATTGTCTTTAGTAGTTCTAAGGTCTTTGAATTTTAAAGAAAAAACTTTAAACATTTTTATCCAGCGTAACATTGGATAAAACCATTCAAAAAACCTTTTTGCAAAATGATCAACTGTTCTGTGTGGAAAATCCAGATTCATTTGGTAAAATGAATCGATTGCATCAGTGACGTGAAAAGAAATTCCGATTTGCCAAAGTTCTAAAAGATACCAAAGAAAACAAAGAGTTTCTTTTGAAAATTTTAGTGCAGTGTGTTTTTGATCAAAACGGAAAAGTGTGAAAAATGGATAATCTGGATGAAATCCAAGTCCACCAAGTGTCTCAATTCCAGTTTTCCTTATTACGATGGACTGATATCTGAGCATAAGATCTTTGGATCTGGATTTGAGAGTTTTGGTTCTTATGAGTTCAGTAAGTTCAGGAGGGAAGATTTCAATGTGAGGATATTGATTTGAAGATTTTCCTTCCATCATGTAGATAACGGAGACGAGTATAGATGGAGGAATGATTGAAGAGATTTTTGGTCTAGAAAGGAGATCTGGTAACAGATTGTGTTTTCCTTTGATATGTTTGACGTCAAAGTCAAAGTTTGAGAACCATTCTTCCCATCTGAGAAGTTGAGAGTTTGAATCTGCTTTTTCTTGAAAGAGAGCATTTTTGGAAAAGCTGTCATGTCCATTTCTACCAGGAATTTATGTCCAATAAGATGGAATTGGAATTTTTCAATTTCCTTTTTACTGCAAGAATTTCCTTGAAGGTAGAATGATAGTGCTTCTTCGACTCTAAGAATGAACCACTTTTATATCCACAAATTCTTCTCTTTCCATTTTTCTCTTCAAAAAGTACTGCTGCCCAAAAACAATCACTTGCATCTGTCTGGAGGATGCGTTTTCCATCTGTAGGAATTTGCAAAGCCGGAAGATTACTGACTTTTTGTTTAATGGTTTCGATTGCTTGAGTTTGAGCTGATGACCAAGGAGGAGAACTTTGTTTGAGCATGAGTTGAAGTGGTCGGATGATTGATGAAAGATGATCAATAAAATCTGCCATGTAATTAACAATTCCAAGAAATTGTTGAACTTTCTTTCTTGTCAAATTTTCATCTGCAAACTTGAGAAGTTCCTGGCCAACATGAGGCTGAAGTGAATATTGACCATCTTTAATATGCATACCCAAGAAATCAACTTCTTTGACTCCAATCACCTTTTTTTTTTCTAAGAAAGCATAATGCCATAATGTTTGACAAGATCTGTGAATCTGGATAGCAAGTCAGCGTGAGATTCTTCATCTTCAGAGAATAATAAGATATCATCAATATAGACCAAAGCTGACTCCAACAGTGGATTAAAGATCTTTGTCATTGCTTTTTGGAAAAGAGAAGGTGCAGTCTTTAAACCAAAAGGCATAACCGTCCATTGATAATGATGATTTGGGATGCAAAATGCTGTTTTGTGTCTCTCTTCAGGTTTGATTCCCAACTGCCAAAATCTTGCTTTAAGATCAAATTTTGAGAAAATTGTCGCCCTGGACAGATTTGCAAACAGTCTTTCTGTCTGGAAGAGGAAATTTATCATCTGTAAGAAAAGCATTCAACGGCTTATAATCAATGACCAATCTGAGTTTTCCTCGAACCTGTTCACTTCATTTGTTAACATAGAATGTCTGACACGCCCACTGTGATGTTGTTGGCTCAATAAGCCCTTCAGCTTGAAGTTGAGAAAATTCTTTATTAGCTAATTGAAGGTGTTCTGGGTTCATTCCAAGATGACTAGCTTTTGTGGGATTGACATCTTCATTCTTTTTGAAAGGAATGGAAATGAAAAAGTCTGAGTTTTTCCAAAGTGGGTTTGTGCATTTGGTGAGGAAATCTGAGTGAGATTCTGCACAACAATCTCGGATTAATATAACTGTGATATTTGGAATGGTCATGGTAAAATATGTGGTCATCTGTATGTAGGGCTGAAAATAGGATTTGTATCTGAGACCATTTGGGCGAGGAATAACATTTTTTTCCCACAATTGTTTGATAATATCCCATGCAATGATAATATCTTTACCAGGTAAAGCAGAACCTAGCAACTTGTGAGAAATATCAAGTTCGGGAAAGAACTGAATTGTGCAAGCTTACTGATTATCTCAGTTGAGAAACGATCTCCATTTGCTGCTTGGAAAATTTGTCGATAATTTTTCCACATATGATCAGGAAGTATAGCAGGATTGAGAATTGAGCAAGCTGCACCGGTATCAAATAGTGCGGCAACTGTTATGGGCCTTTCATATTTTCTTGTAAAGAGCTTTACTTCAATCATTGGCACCGGGATAGATGAAAAGGCTGGACTGACAATTTGCATATCATAGCATTCTTCAACATCATCAGATTCGTCAGAAAGACTTTCATCATAATCGTATTCAAGAGCAAAGATGGTATCCTGCGTTTGTTCATCTTCTTCAGAGAATAAAGATTCAAGATCATCATCACCATATTCAATCTTTGTAGCTATGAAAATTTGGTGAAGAATTTTCTCCTTTTTCTTGTTAGGGCAGGCTTTTGCAAAGTGACCCTTCTTTCCACAGATAAAACATCTGTTTCCTTTTTTCTTTGAGAACTTGCGCCTGAAAAATCTTTTTTTTTCCGAAAAGGATTAAGATGAGTCTCCTTGCGAGAAAACTTCATTCTCCTTTTATGAAATTTTTTCTTTCCTCTGCAATCATAGTCTTTCATGGAACGACTGCATTTGATCTGCAAATAAGGCTTATCGCAAGCCTTTTCCAATTTCTTTCCTGTTGCATTTATATTTTTGAGGAAAGCATTTTGATTGCAAAGCTTATTCAACGTTTTCATGATCCAATTATGGAGTTCACCAAAAGATGTAGCATTCAAATGTTGTCATCTCATTTCCATCGTTCTCAGCGTTTCTTGACCAAGAGGTTGAGGAATTGATTCCAGATAAGCTTGTTTGGTATTGGTATCATCCATACCACCAATAAGATAGTATCGTTGTGAAGCATTTCTGAAGTGTCTTTCAAGGTCTTTTGGATTGTATGAGCAACACTTTAGTTTGAAGAATTCTTCTCTGGCAATCTCCTTGTCGTGATCAGATTTTCCACAGAATTCCCAATATAAAGAGTTTATAAAAGAATCTGTGGTGTTTGACTCCTGGGTAAATTGTAATTGTCTGTATTCACCCATAGAATCATACCAATCTCTGAGGAATCCTGTCATCCTTGCCAAGAAAGCTTTAATGACCTTTGTATGAGTCATGCTTGGCCTTTGAAGTTCAGCAGTACACCAGGCTTTCATTTCTTGTAGTCTGTACTTCCACTGTGATGAAGGGACATCATCAAAAGTGAACTTTGTTGAAGAAGTACTACTTGAAGAATAATAATTATTTGTAACATGAGATTCGGCCATATCATCATCAAGTACTTCTGGTTCATCAACAGTAGGTTCATGAGATTATCCTGCTTGATCAACCATATAGAGGAGAGGATTATCATTTTCAGACTCATCAGAATTTCTTTCAGTTGATTCAACAGACTCGGAATCAGAACTGATATCATCTGTTATAGAGTAAACCTGAGAGGACTGTGTGGCTTGGCTATGAGTTTGTTGAAGAAAGTTGGAGATAGGATTTTTTATCATCATTTGAGGCTTTTCTAATGGTGGAGATTCTTGATAGGGAGAGGTTTGTGTTTGGCGAACAGTAGTAGATCTGATCTTTTTTTAGGGCATGAATAGTTTTTTCTTTTGTTCCCATTCTTCAGGGGTGAAAAGGGTGGAGGTGGATCCTTGGTATGTGGAGGAATATAGAGGTCCTGTTTGGGAATTGGAAGAGGTTGAGAGATAGTATGGTGTGGATGGTGGGATCATTGGATTTGACTCAAGAGAAGCAAGTTGTATTTTCAGGTTTTTGATTTCTCTTTCTTGAGCATCAAATGGTGTCTGATTTTGTAGATGGTTCATTATATCATTGTGTAGGATTTCGATTCTTTGTCTACAGGCTTGAAGAGGGGTTAAAAGAGTTTGAGTCTGCTGTTGTAGAGTTTTTTCAATCCTCTGCTGACTTTGGTCAATCCTTTTCAACAAAGCATTTTGTTGTACTGCATTTTCTGAATGCCAATTTAAGGCTGCTTCTGCTGCTGAAAGAGGTTGTACCGATCCATCTGATCTCCTAGTGCTTGAATTTTTGATCTTCCAAGAATGAGTAGATTGATCCTTTTCAAAGGTTTCTAAAGGAGGAAACCCTTCTTGTGTAGGAGGATGAAACATCATCATGGGAGAAGGAGAGGATGGCGGATTGTTGTCCCAATCCCATTTCTTATGATATCTGCTGCAGTCATCATCATCATCACATCGTGTAGGAATTATGGGATCATCATTTCTAGGTGGTGCAGTATATTTGACATAGTAGTCAAATTTTCCTGACGGTTCTCCAAGTAGTCCAACTTCTGGATCTTTGTCATAGAAAGCTTTATGTAACTTTCTTTGACTGCTCCGCTTGGATTTCCTTCTTTGAGGAGGAGGATCATCATTATCATCTACTGATAAACAACTGGTGCATGAGCAAACATCCCAGAAGATGTGTCCGGTGTCATCTGTTATGCTATATACTGGCCTTCCATTTGCATCAAAAGATAAACGGGGATTCCTTCTTCTGCATATGCAAATTGGGTAGGAAAGCAAGAGGGTCGTTTGGAGACAACATCTCTTTTGAAGGCAATTTGAACTTCACCACTAGGCTTTTTTCTTAAAAAAGGTTCTGTAGATTGTATTGGAACATAATTTTTGTTTTCTTTGTGAGCTTGTTCATAACTGGTGATCCATGTCTCAGGAATGAGTTTGAGTAACTCTGCCCTAGGAATTTGCTTGGGAACATATGTACAGCTAGGAACATGGTCTGATTCTACATGGAGAAGTAGAGCATCATCAGTTCCTTGGGATTGTGTAAAATCAAGGGAATGATTTTGTATCATGTACACCATCTGATAATGAAGAGTAGCTGCATACGTAACAGAAGATGGTACGACTCCAACAATTTGAACTTGAACTTTCAAGGCAGAAAGTAACTGCGGGTCTGATATGGGCATGTTGAAATTTGGAAACATCGTGACCAGCACAGTTCCAGCATTGAGAGTTGTTTCTACAGTTCCTATACAAGCATGTTGATACTCAGAGAAGCGAGTGTCCAACAGAGCAATACCTGAAACTGTAGGAAGACCTTTTCTTCCATGAAGGGTTAAGGCAAATCTGACAGCTCCAAAGTGGAGATGAGTATATCATTCAGATAACCATACTTTTGGAAGGTGAGAAGGTAATTCCAGTATAACAAACTGTTCTTTTTCTGTAGCGGGCAGAAGATGTTGATCAAACTTTGAAGCTTGAACAAACTCTTTAGCTTGGGATTTTTGTGGAGAGATAAGGCTACAGACAGTTTTAGAGATAGACTGACGAGGTTTTGTGTAAGGGAGATATGGATTTATAAGAGGTAAATCTGTGAGTGGAACTTTATCAGTTTCAGAGAGATAGGATATCTCGTAGAGATATTCCATCTTAGAAGCATTAGATTTTCTAAAAAAAGAGGATGAGGAAGAGGGTAATATACAAGATTTAGAGCTTTTTGAAGAAGACATGATTAAGAGACGTTCTTCCTTAATTTCTTCCAGTACTTAGCAACCATAAATTATCATAATATGAAGTAAGATAACGAGGCTCTGATACCACACATACGGAGTGACAGCAACCCACAGCAAATCACGGTATTCTAGCCCACAAACAGCCTAACACAGGCTTCAACAAAGGGCTGGACTTTTGGACTTGCCGTAAATCACTGTAACCCCGGACGGATCATACGATCAATAGAGCACTTTCTGATGCAGAGGTTCACCATAAGAGGTGCAACTGCAGAGTATACTCATGTTTCTACTCAGATCTTACTTCATATCAATCAAATCTATGATCACTTCGTACTTTCTGAAATTAAGTAAGAACTGGAAGAGAATTTAGAAGAACATGAGAAATATAGAAATACACTAGTTTATTGATAACTCCGAATACTACAAGGTTTTCCAAGATGGTTTACAATGAAGGGGGAGCTCTCCTTATATAGAGGAGAGAAAATATTAAAGTAAGCATGTGGGACCTATGTGATCTTATCATGTTACATACGGGGCCCACGTTATCTTATCACTTTAGACACATGTCCTAATCTTACAAACCTTATCTAATTTTACCTAACCTTATCACAAACTTTATCACAAATCTTATCACAATCTTATCCTTATGTTGATATGATTACAAAAGACAAACAACTTTAATAAAGCGCCTTTAATAAAGTAGCGTTGTTGTCGCTTTCTTCATGGTGTGTCCAAGTTCATAGAATCTTCTGGTTGCGATGGTAACCCGTACTAATTCAACCAAGGGGTATTGACCATCAAGCTTATACATTTTGCAGAAGAAGAATGGCTATCATTGATGGCATTTTTCATTCATGAAGTGCGATCATCTAATCACTTCATTGATTTCAAGGTGATAGATAATGCCTAATAAAGATTCTTTAACCATAAGCCTAGGGAAGGTTATATGTATCTAGAAAATGCCTTCTGGTTTACATAGTGACAATCTCATATTTTTTATAGCTAATAATCTTATCCCTTGACTTTCTTCACAAATTACTTTGTCAACATGATCTAAGAACTGATCTCAGACAATATTTTTATATTCTTATTGGAGTTAAATCTAGGCCCTTTCAACATAAGCATTACCAAATTATTTATACACCTAATGCCAAGAATTTTTTATATTGAATGTATGATTAGACCATGGACAGAAGGCTAATTGAGGCTGCACAAAAAGGAGACGTTCATCAACTGCTTAGTCTGATCGAAGATGATCCTTTCCTGATGAGGGCCGTTGCCTTATCTGGTGCAGACACTCCATTACATATTGCTTGCATGGCAGGCAGCCTTCAATTTGTGAAGGAGGTCTTAAATATGAGGCCAGAATTCGCAGAAGAATTGAACCACGAAGGTTTCAGTCCATTGCATATTGCAGCAGCTAATGGGGATGTACAGATTGTAAAGGAGCTATTGAAAGTAGATAGTAATTTGTGCATGGTTATGGGAAAAGAGAGAAGAATCCCATTACATTATGCAGTGATCAAAGGCAGAACACAAGTGATTGGAGAACTGCTTTTGGCCTGTGAAGACAGCACAAGGGAAGTGACTGCTCGTGGTGAAACCTCTTTCCATCTGGCTGTGAAAAACAACAAATTTGAAGCTTTCAAGAGCCTGGTAGTTTACCACAAGACACACAATAAAGAGGATAATTTAAATCAGAAGGATGCTCAAGGAGACACCATCCTGCATCTCGCAGTCTCCAGAAAGCAATATGAGGTAAGTACCAACCTCTTGCGTTTTTTCTCTAGCTTTGACGTTATTGAGTCTATGTCTTATTTACTCCATATAATCTGAATAAAAGTTCATTATCAGGTTATTGAGTTGATGCTGGATGAGAATTTTGTTACGAAGGGCTTGTTGGAGGTGAATTCCTTGAACAAAAGAGGTCTTACACCGCTTGATGTATTACTATCAGAAGGGGGTGATTGTGAAATCGAGGAAATGCTTAGGCTGGCTGGGGCTTCAGGAGTTGAAAACATGAACTCAGGTCAACAGGAAATGCAATCAGATAACAGGAATGTTGCCACTCATGAGCCATCAGAAAGTGAAATAGGGAGATAGAGGCCTCGAAAGCCCTCTAAAAAATTGCAGGACTACTTCAAGTATGACAAAACTAAGGAATCTCCCAGCAAAGTTCGACATACATTGCTAGTCATAGCTGTATTAATCGCAACTGCAACCTATCAAGCTGTTCTTAGTGCACCAGGTGGTGTATGGCAGGATGATGTTAGCCCTACTAGTAACACAACCAACACTAGTGACACTCAGTCATCGCCACCACCTCACACTGTTGGTCAGGCAGTCATGGAAACACACAAGCCAGTTTCGTATGGTCTATTCCTGTTTTTTAACACACTTGGCTTCTTTATGTCCATTCACATGATAAGTTTTCTCACTTCTAAATTTCCTTTACAATTGGAATTGCTAATCTCGATTCTTGCACTCATAATAACTTATAATACTTGTATGGTGGCTATTTCTCCTAATATGTGGTCTACGTTCTTTAGTATCCTTTCTGGAGTTCTCCCGGCTCTGATCCCTATTATGACCAGGGTGACAAGAGATTACTTTAAGAGACCAAGATGTGTATCGCCGAATACAAGGGCTAGTGCTTGAGAAAAGGATCAATTTCTTTCCTATTTCATCTTGCCAGAGTTGAAACTTTTGTCTAAAACTCAAGTTAGGCCACAATATGTGCCACCCTAAGGAAGAAGGAAAAGGAGAAGGTATATTAACGGCCACATGTTATCTAGTTGAAGGGAAGATAATTGAAAAATTTATGTCTTTAGACATGTTCATAGTTTATGTTAAAGTATGTAAACCATAGTTTACTTCATTATTATGTTTTGTTTTAAATAGGCTACTTTATATTTTCTTAATAGACTAGTGGACTATGGTGTAAATTTTAATAAATGAAGTAGTGAGATTGTTTCTCCAATTTCCTATCTAATTTGGGATCCTTGTGTGAATCAACAATTTTTGATCAAGAATAAATATTCGATATTTTTTCGGATATTTAAAAAATATATAATTCATAATTATTTTAGGCTTGTTCTTCATTCACATTTATGATGCATCACTAAGTCCACCAGGCGATGCTTGACAGGACGACTTTAGGCCTACTATTAATGCAACCACAATCAATGATGCCACACAGTTGCCAACGCACACTGCTAGAAAGACGGTGATGGGAACACGGAATAAATTGTCGTTCATTCTAATCCTTTTTGTTTTTAACTCAAATCCTTTTTTATGTCTGTTTCACATTCTAATTGCTATATTTTCTCTTGGAATTGAGAGTGACGCTTTTTGCTGCAAGATATGACACTTGTAAACTCTCTTTATTTTTGCTTATCCTATCCATAGTTACGCCGTTTTTTATGGCGATTCTATCCAAGGTTGCGAGAGATTACCATAGGAGACCAAGATGTGTGTCCCCGAGCACAAGGGCTGGTGCTTAAAAAGGATCTTCCTGTTCTTTTTATCTTGCAGCAGTTGAAGTTTTTTTCTAAAACTCGAACAATGGATAATGTTTAGCCATGTTTGCTAGCTTGATTTTGTATATATAGTTATTCTTGATGTAATGCAAGATTGCAAAAGATTCTTTATTTCTTTCTCTCATAAATTTCTCGTCTACTTGGCACTTGCTTAGCAAGTGTTCGATTTTGACCGAAATATTTGTGTTAGTCTAGTTTGTAGTTTGAATCCCAATCCAAATTCAATGCTCAATTATCCAAATTTTGTTAAAGAGACTACAATACTCTCTTTATGATATTCAAGAAACGTGAATATCTTATTGTCAATTTAAGCATTTTATTTAATGCAAGTTTGACCGGTGACCTGGTGGTTGGACCGGCAGGTCAATGTTTGTTAAATATATTATTATCTGTTTATTGAATAATAAAATTTTGACATTTTCTAATATTAACAAAATAAACTTATGTGATTTAGGTGACTAAATTTCAATTTTTATTTCAATCTTCAACAAATTGTAAATCCAATATAATGAAATATGGATTTGAAGCAATAAACAACCACCAATCAAAGACAAATTTATGTGGCAAAAATAAACAAGATAGCTTTATAAATTATAAGAATATTCTTGTAAAAATAAAATCAACATTTAAAAAATAATCATGCATAAAGCACGTGTTACAAAGTAAATTATTTGAAATAAACCAACACTTTCTCAATTAAGAAGAATTAGAGCGCATCAATGCTGGGGTATCAGACATATATTCTTCAATTCCTTCGCATTGTACCAATGATGGAGTCTCAGTCATACTAAAATCCTCGTTTTCATTGTTTGTATTGAATCTAATTTCATTATCATTGCCATCATCACCATTACCATTACCATCAAGATCAAGATCATCAAAATGCAATTCATCTGAAAAAGTATAAAATTTAACATTACATCAAATGTATTTTAATAAGAAGAAGAAACAATAGGCTCAGTTGAACAATTACCATCATTTTTATTGTTCTTCGTAGTACATGGACCTAAATCACGGCGAAATGTCTCCAACTCATCATCTACTAGATTCTGTGGCTCCTCCTCTAATACCCAAATGCCATAAATGCCAAACCTTTCAAAGTCGATATGATCATAATTTCGACTTTTGAAGTGATTCCTATACAATGTTTGTTTTTCAAGTAAAATAATCAAATATAATTCTAGTTAAAGAAAATCAAATCCAATAAATCATAAAAGGATGAAAACTTTTAAATAATATTTACCGTTGTTGCAATCTTCAATTGTAGTGGACATAAACAAGATCATTAAGTCTTTCGTGCTCGAGTCTATTTCGCTTTTTAGAATGGATGTGTTCAAACATACTCCAATTCCTCTCACAACTTCAAGAACTGCATGTTTGACTTAATACTCAAATTGCAAGTGTTTGTAGGTTTGGTGCACTGCTACCATAACACATCCACCATTCATCTGTAAAAAATAATAACCAATTACAATAGATGTATGTTATATAAACTAAAATTTAAAATAAATTATACAACAAAGTACATAATATAATATTTATTTTACCATGAGCCATTCTATGGCGATCAGATACAATAGATAAACGTCTAAAGTCACCATGCCCTTGCCTAAATAGTCTCATTTCACTAGTCAATTTGCTTCTTAAATCAGGTTTACCATAAGCATATCTCTCAATTACATCTAAAAGTCCCGAAATAGTTTGTTTATGATTTTCCATATCTGGATTATTATATTGAAAAGAAAGGTTTAACCAATATCCAGCAGCATGAAGATTCTTATGGGAATGACTATCCCATCGATTCTGAATAATTTGCAAATAAGGAGCAATTCTATTCTTCCTTCGTTGAAATCTACATTCCATTTCATTTTTTTCCGCATGAATAGCTTCATACAAGTAGCCCATTGAAGGCTTTTCATCACTATCAACAATTCGTTATATTTGTTTGTTGTTCTACTTTTCAGTGTTAAGTTAGCAATATGTTGCATAATGCACTGTTGGATTTTGCATATACGTTGATCTTGGGTGGGGGGGCTAATTTTCGGAGTTCGCCTCGGGCCTCGAAAATCACAAGACCGGCCCTGCAAGCAGATGGCACAAGTTGTGTTTGCTCTTTCTTCATCACACAAGTTATTCCATGTATTGCTTCAACAGACAAATGGGAATATGAAGTGTGATCTGTTTTTGAATCCTCAACAGTTGTGTTTGAATCCTCAACAGTTGTGTTTGGATCTTGACTTACAAGATCAAGAACTAAATAGTAGCAATAATGGCTATAAAAGAAAGAGGACTAGGGAGTTCAGTCAAATATATGGTTTTGGCTAATTTAGGTTGGATCATGCATATTTGGCCCTTCTTAAAACAGATTTTTCTGGGTAATACGCATGCGCCAAAAAACCTAGAAAATTCTGGCTTTTAAGCAGGGCGAAATATGATGTGTAATTGTTACACCTCATCCCTTTCATAGTCAAAGTCAATGTCAAATTAGAATTAAATTGAATAAAAGATATCTTGCGGGGTCTAATTGGTAATTACTAAAATTTGAAGGATTAGAAATAATATATAAAGAAGTCTTGGAAATTGGTTTACCTTATTATTAAATGAAAGGACTAAGTAGGGTTTAGTATGGAAAATGGGGACCTTACCTTGCAATTTGGCCATAGTTATCCACTAAGTTGACTTTAAGTTTCCCAATTCCTTTTCTTTTGGCCTAAGGGACGTGAGAGGCAGAGAAGAAATCGGTTAAGGGAGAAAAAAAAAGAGAGAAAGGAAAGGGAAAAAAGAGGGAAAAAGAGGGAAAAAAAAAAAGGGAAGAAATTAGGCTACCATCTCCAATTCCTTTGTCAATTCTTGAAGGTAAGCCTAAATTCTATTTATTTCCTAATGACTTTAGATTTTAGGGTTTATAGAAAGTGTTCCTAAATTCGAAATTCAACAAGAATGAGAAGTTATTGATGTTTATTTGAAGTTTTAAATTGGGAGATAGCAAAGAAAATGGTTAATTGCATATTGTAGTTGAAGAAAGTAGCAACTTGGAAGTGGGTTTGTGAAATTATAGCATATTCTTTGATTTTCTTTTGAGTATATGATGTTAAATACTTAAATGAGGGATTTGAGGTTGGAATTTTCCATTTTTTGGCATTTTTTGGACAAAATCATGAGCAAATGCTATTTTTAAAATTATTTCCAGAAAGTGCTATTTCTGTCCACAGTTTGCAGGAATTTTCAGCATATTAAACATGTGACAGATTTCTAAATTTTGGAATTTTAGTGCTGTTTTTGTCAAAACTTGGTTTTTCTCAAATTTTACAAGTTAAATGAAACTAAATGATAAGCATAAAGGTTAAGTATTGAATTAAATTATATATGGGGGTTATACATGTGGTGAATAATGAATTTAATATAGTTGGTAATTGGTGGGTAAATTGGTAAAGAGAAGTGAAATTGTTACTCTATTATTATTGTTAAGGTTGTGAATTAAGTTTTGACCGAATAAATGTATTATGCTATCAGGAGGTAGCGCAGAGATCGAGACAGCCTACCAACCAAACAAATCGTCCAGTAAATAGTTTGTGAGTGGAAAAACTAAAGTATTTTCCAAGTATTGCTAATTAATTATATTATTACTCATTTTGTGCAATTAAGTGAATTAATTGTACAACTACATGATTGACTTGGAAATGTTACTTCATTATGGTTTGTATGGATTTTAAAGATTGTGTATGGATTATTTGTGACTTGAAATGTGACATGGGATATTGAGATCAACCAGAAAAGTACCCATGATTGTCTATTTATTCTAGTTCACGGAGTAGCCTTGGCCGTGTTCTATACTACACTGAGGGGTATTGACCGTGGATGAAGGGGTCTGATCGTGTATCTATAGTTCACTGAGTGGCCTTGTGCGTGTTCTAGTATTGATTATAAGAGGTCTGTGAGACCCACTTTCGATCACGGAGGGGCCTACGGGTCGTGACGAAAGTAATTAGCCAGAGGGGCGGATTATTGATTTCAATCAGAGGGTACATTTTTGGTTGATTACATGTGATGAGATGATATGATGAGATGGATTTGAGTTGATGATTATATCATGATTATGAGATGACATGTTTCAGCGTTATGAGATACCTCACCTTTTTGTTATTATTATTGTTATATGTTGTTATGTTGTGGATTGTTAAATGATATAAGCTTGAGGTTGCTAAAATGTGTAAATGGAAAGGGATAATTATTTTTGAACTTCTCCACTCACTGAGTTATCAACTCATATTTTTCCCACTATTTCCTTATCAGGTAGCAGTTGAGTTTCTGGGCATCTTGTGGAGTTGAGCCTCGATTTGGAGTCAGAACCACCGGCGAATAGTATGACTCATTTTGCTAGAGCATGTAGTCAGTGTTTTGGGACACATGTTCATTTTTGGATGTCATTGCACATCATATGTAGATAGTAGATGGGCTCACTATGTATTTTGTATCCATGTGAATAGTTGATGTATTTTCATAATAAAAGTTTGAGAATACGGCTTATCTCTATATTGTGATATATAATCATGGGTTAGCATTAATATGATATTATGGTTGGGTTTGCATAAAAATGTTTACAGGTTGGTTAGTCCAAATTATAGGGGAGATAATGCCGAAATTTTTATTAAAAGGATATATAAGTGTCATTTTGTAGTAGCCTTGATGGTGGGTCCCACTTTTAGTTGGTATCTATCATCGGCGCACGTCACACTCTGGGTCCATTAGCTTTATCTGGGGTAGGGCGTGTCAGTAATTAACCTATTTATCTTTGAAATGTTGATCACTTAAAAATTAGTGACGTGTTCGGTGGGCGCAAGAATGCTTATTATATGGCCTGTGTAATGTATCCAGAGGCCATTGACTATTCGACAACAACAATTTTGTTACTAAATTAAAGTTACAAGTATAATGTGCGTCACCATTTTTATTTATGAATAATTATTAAAATAACTAGAGTTAATTTATCTTATCCACATTAAATGGGCCAAAAAGAAGTTGCTTAGATCAATTGGTTTGACATTTCTTTTAAGTTGTTACTTGACAGGTATAATTCTTAGACTTGAAACCACAATTGAATCTTCTTGTCATCACATGTTTTATCCTTGTATACCACAACTGCGAACATCATTCGTTGTTCATAATTTGTGGAACGCATGAATTGAAAGCATCATTGAACACACAAAAACTTTTAGAACATGTTGATTATGCTAAACCAAACATTACCAGACAAGACATCGTACCAAACTTGCCATTTTAACACTCATAACTTTTAAAATGCTGCAATAATTAGTGTTTGTTGCATTAGAGATTTTTTTTTTTCTTTAGAAAAGAAGGAAAAGTAACTTTCACACATTCATTGTTCATATGATTAATATGTTGTTAACATTGTTGTAGTGCTGAAATTGAAGCCTTCGACTGGTTCACCCTGCAAGCTTGCATGAATCTGCTTTCTAATTTGTGTGGCCAGTGACTTCAATTTATTTATCTTAGAGATCCAAAAAAGAAGAGAAACCATTCAGATATAACCCATATAGCAGAAATAATGAAAAGATTAGAAGATACAGAAAAAATTATTTCCATTAGATATACCTCCCCCAATTCCACTCCCCACTGATCAAAAGTAAAGCAAGATTACATTATTACTGCAGTGTAATATCAAGACATAAGTACAATAAAGAAAATACGATAAATAAATCACACTAACAAGAAAATCTGAGAAAAATAAATAAATAAATATATTAGTTTCGCAATATCAAAACCTATAAAATGTCAGAAAAACTTGAAACAAGCACAGTGTATTTGCAGAAGAACAAACAAAATAACAAACATGTCCAATGTTTTAAGCATTCAATGAAGGAAGTAGAAGGCTGAGAGAAGGTCGATTTCCAGAGAAAGTCTGTAACAGCGAGGCTGATTGTGAGTCTAAACATCAAATTGTAGCAAAAGGCTAAAATAAATTGCAATGAAGCCAGCTTGTGTGTAAAAGAGACTAAGGATCATTTTCATTTAGCAGCCGTTCGAAGGTCTGGAAGAAAGCACAATTAGAATAAGGGTAATTAGCACAGCCTTTCATGATATCATGAAAAACGTCATTGTTTTTTTTTTTCACCCTTATTTTTACATTTCATTGTGCAAAAAGTCATTTTCATTAATTTTCTTAATTAAAAGCTGTGAAATGATGAATATATCCTTCCATTTAAATTAAAAAAAAAAAAAAAAGAAAAAAGAAAGAACTAATTGCAACCATAGTTCCAACTTTAAAAAAAAAAAAAAACAAATTCCAAATAAATTATTAAAATTGTAACTACCACATGATGTCCCTACTTGCACTATTATTGTGAAAACGTTCATATTTTTCATTTTTTTTTTTGGTATTTCACTCTTAATTTCACATTTGATTGCACAAACCATCATTTTTATCAATTTTCATTCAATTTTTCAATAAAAAGTTGTGAAATGACGAATATATCTCTTATTTAAACAAAAAATAAAGAAAATAAAGAAAATGATTTTTTAATAATTTATTGGGACTCGTTTGCACATTTTTAAAAAAAAATTTATTTCTAGTTTTTTAATAATTTATTCGAGACTCGTTTGCACTTTTTTTTTTTAACTTTTCATAATTTATGTGAGAATCATTTGCACTTTTTAAAAAAAAAAATCTAATTTTTAAATAATTTATTTGGGACTCACTTTTTTTTTTTTAAAAAAAAGGGACTATGGTTGCAATTTATTCTTTATTTTTTTTATTTAAATAGTAGGTATATTTGTCATTTCACATCTTTTTATTAAGAAATTGGATGAAAATGAATAGAAATGATGGTTTACGCAATCAAAAGTGTAATTAATGGTGAAAATGCCAAAAAAAAAAGATAGATAGATAGAGACGTTTTCACAATAATAATAAAATGCATGGATATTATGTGTTAATTACCGTTTTAATAATTTATTTGGGACTCGTTTGCACTTTTTAAAAATCTTGGGGCTATGATTGTAATTAATTCTTTCCTTTCCATTTTTTTCTATTTAAGTAGAAGGGTATATTCGTCATTTCACATATCTGAATTGAGAAATGTATGAAAATGATCTTTTGCACAATGAAAGGAGAAAATGAGGGTGAAAATCTCAAAAAAATGAAAGGTGGTGACTTTTAAACAATAATAGTGGAAGCTTAATTACCCTTAGAATAACGATATTGAGAAGTGAGAAGCTTAAATAATATGAAGATGAAACTAAGATATATAAATATGCAAAAACATAACATAAGATGTGTGGCATCACCTCAATTTTAATTCGAGGCTGCACGAGAACTTTTAGGTATTTGATGTAATTGACAAGTCTGTGAACAAAAAGAACTAAAATTAATATGTTGTGAAAGTCAAGAAGTTAGTTGCAAATAGTAAAATTATTGTTATATTAGATCTAGGGTTCGAGAATGGAAAAGAAGGAAAAACAACGTCGAAAATTTGGCTCGAGCGTCAGAAACAAACTGCGTCGCTCGCTTGTCACCAGGACCTCGCTCGAGCGACACATTGTCGCTCGAGACTATTGCTGAGCTTTCGTTCGAGCGACATGGTTAGTCGAGATCTTTTTTAATAGCGATTTCAAGGCTTTTTATTAGGTCCATTCAACCTTAATCCTATCATATAAATACTAGAACACAATAGAACGTAATTTTCTAAGGTTGATCATTGTGCAAACGCATAGTTTTCATATCCTCTTCATCAATTATCTTTCAACCTTCATATTGTGATATGTTATTGGCGATGAAAAACATTACATCCACAATCCAAATATCAAACTGCTGCTTCCTACATATCTGTCAGAGTTCTGAAACTCAAGAGAATGTGACTGGAGTTTCAATTGGTGAAGAACGTGAAGTTCTTCATTGATCCATATGAGATAGACGAATTGATAAAGTCGGGGGATGCTGCACGATCGTACATTCCAAGAGGGCTTTAAAAACTACAACTGGGAGTTGGTGCAGGAGCACAAAATTCAGGAGAGCTGTGAGAATTGCAGTCAAGAGATCAGAAAGTTCGTTTCGCCGTCTTGTGTGACGGACTGTAAGTTCTAATTCATTTATAGTGGATTGTTGATTGCAAAGTGTCCGGAGTTTTTACCTAGTTGGGGTTTCTCCGTGATCATTCTATGTGTTATTTACTGCTTTACTTAATGTTTTCATATTCTGCAACATATGATAATTGGATTGTATGCTTAATCATTTAGAGATAATTAATCAGTGACTTATTGTTGGTTAATTACAAAAAATTTTAAGTTACACCTATTCGAAACTTGAATAGATGTGTAACCTGAAGAAGGAATTTGATAAATACCACCAAAAAAAGTCCTACCTTCCCATAAGTGAGGGCACCTGGCTGTGCAAAGAAGTTTGACATCATTTCATCATGGTTTGTGGTTACTAACCATTTCTCCTGCAAAAGCAAGTAGCCTAAGGTTCTGTTAGGGTTAACTAAAAAAGTTGATAAAAATTCTAAATCAAAATCAACAATTTATTTTAACCATATATTTCATAGAATCTACATTTCATAATTTTTTATCAAAATTTATTAAAAATCTGATTTTTAACAAAATCGAACAGTCTCTAAATGTTACCAACAATCAATTATCTTCGTGTTGTTAACATAAGTTTTGTGCCAAGAGCAAGGAGACCGTGGTAAGAAATTAGTACATTTCAGCTAAACAGGTTGCCGACTCCCACACCAATGAAATCACAAGGTAGATATGTCCCTGAAAGTTCCGCAGATTAGACAATACAAATTTATGTAAGCATTAAGCATCATATCTCCCCTTCGTATTTATCCAACCTCCTTTATTTTCCAGGCTGAATCAGGCGAAATAATATATAACTACAAATACAAAAGCACGGTGCATGAAGCTTTTCCCTTTCTGCTCAAGCTGAAGTTACCGCATGCATTTGTGGCTCCTGTGATTAAATGTCATTACCTGGTGAGTTAATTGGTAAAAGCTGTATTGGCTATTTGTTCCTGGATCGCCAAAATCAATGTCACCTGACTCATAGGGAGGAGGCACACAATTTATCTACTGACCTGAATTATATAATATTAGGACAGCATAAGCATCCTACCGAAAATAACATCAGAAAGATGAGCAAGCATCATTATTAAAAAAGAAAGAAAGGCTCATGGTGAACAATGTTGGAATAAACTGAATTTGGCCATCACATTCTCTAGAATAATTCTTGTATTGAATCTAATCAAATGTCTCATAGAATTCCATAGTTTGAATAAGTAGCTTGAGGAGTCTTCTTGAATTCATTAAATCTAGTCAAGTGTATTATATATTTTGTTGGTTCATGTCATTTTGGTATATATTAATAGGACGACAAGCTTGCAATGAAGTAGATTGGATGAAGAGATTTATGGAACAACTTGGGCACAAATAAGAGAGGATTACTTTGTTTTGTGAAAGTCGATCCAAGCGCCGTCCACATTGCAAAGAATCTAGCCTTCCATTCAAGGATGAAGCGCACAGGCATGCAATAACATTTTGTATGGGAAGTAGTGGAAGATGGGAGTGTAGACACTAGACATGTTAAAGATAGAGACCAAATAGAACCTAGCAGATGCATTGATTAAGCAAATCAGCATTAACAAGTTCATATGGTGTAGGTTGACCATCAAGCTTCTTTTGCTACCTATTGGGAGGGTTCTTTTCCGAATATGCAAGAGAAACTCCAAAACTTTCTATTAATAAATAGTATCTTATTTATAAGAGTCGTGTTATTTAGCACCATTGGTGCTTAATACCAATTTAGATAGCATCACTTGTTTCGTTAAACTATAGGTTCAATTAAATACAAGAATTTATAACTCATTTATTATGACATATAACGTATTTACACCACCATTGGTGCTAAATATGATTATTCTATTTATAATAGATAGCATATTTAAATTTATAGTGTATTTTTACGCACTCCAAATATCCTCTCTATTTTGGCTCTTCAATTTTTATTTTTTTTAAGAAACGTTTAAATAAAATCATTATAAATTAAGAATAGAAAGTTGGAGAGCAAAACTCACCCTCTATTTTAAAAGAGTTAAATTACAGAGTTCATTGGAGCTTATTTTTAATTATTGATTCTTTAAAAAAAGTGAGTATTTTATATTTAGAGAGTAGGCTTAAACTGTCAAAACTCAAAAGTAATGAGAGATTTTTTATGGTATTACAAAAACATAGGAAAATATATATTTGAATTCAAGTATTCAAAATTGATTACATTAATGAAACAAGTTTCTTTCTTTTCTGCTTTGATTGCGTATTTAACTAGGAAAAGGACTTTGAATTTAAAAGTTGACTTAAAAAAATATTGGAATGGATCGAGAAAGTTGAGACATATGGATGGAGCAGTTGGAAAATATATAATAATTTAAAGAAATTTGGAGTCTAGAGTGCCAACTGTAGAATTAAAGAACAAGATTTGATGAGTGGTAAAGTTAAAGTGATATGAATAGTTAATGTAAATGGTTTTGTAGAAAAAATATTCATCACGTAACATAGATCTGATGGCACACGCAAACAATGTTTTCCAATCCCCAGGATGCTCCTGTCCAGATGACTCTTCCTAGGATTTTTCTTTACAATATATTATGGCTGGTAGGTAGAATTGCAGTAACTTACAAATATTTTCAGGGAAAATTGCAGTCACGATATCAAATTTTTGATTTTTTACAGACTTTTTCAAACTTTTATTTTGTGTCAACCACAGTACCAAACCTTTAAAACATTCGCAGCTCAAGTCCGAATGGATGGAAACCGTAAATTTGACGGTTAGTTGACTCCAAAAAATTATTTGACCAAATCAACAAAGGGTAAAATAATAAATACAAAATTTTAACATAAAAAAAAAAAAGCAACACTATTCACCTCCTTCACAAACCACCCCCACCCCCACCCCCACCCCCACCCCACTCCACTCCACTCCACCAAAAGCCAGCCGCCGTTGCCGACCACCACTTTGAGGAGAAAAGTGAGTGTCATACAAGATCTACGGGAGCTCACCAGAAAAGTATTGCACTACTACAGAAGAGACAACCTGGATGAACTTCCAGGACTTGTTGACTTTGCCATCTTTCTTCAACTAAGCCCCAGACAAAAGGTTGAAGTTCGAGAGCTGAAAATTTTGGCCGGAAAATTTAAAATAAATGCCGAAGGGAGTGCAATTTTTGTGCACCCACAGTTGAAGACTCTGTCAAAGAATTCTGGAGTGAAAGACGGTCGACGATGAGAAAATCGATGGAATTTTGGAGAAATTGGATGAGAGAGAATGAGTGAAAGCTAAATTCTACCTGAATCTTCTCCAGCTTTGTGAATCTTGTGGTGAGAAGCTACTTGTTTTAAGCCAATACCTTCTTATAGATTGATTGCTTCTGGTGCTTCTGGTTTGCCAAAAGAGGAGGACCACAAGACCTGCTTTAAGAAGGAAAGCATAGCAAAGGTGTGGTTTGAATGGGACAAGCATAGCGGTTTGGGAGGTCATTCCACCGGAAGTGGTGGTTGGCAGTGGCAGCCAATGGCTTTTGGTGTAGTGGAGTCGAGTGGGAGTGGTTTGTGAAGAAGGTGAATAGTGTTGCCTTTTTTATTTTAAAATTATGTAGTTACCATTTTATCATTTGTTTATTTGATCAAAATAATTTTTTTAAGTCAACTAACAGTCAAATTCACGATTTTCATCCATTTGGATTTGAGCCGCGAATTTTTTAAAAGTTTGGTATCGTAGCTGGCACAAAACAAAAATTTGGACAAAATCTACAAAAAAAAAAAAAAAATGAAAGATTTAATACCATGACTGCAATTTTTCCATATTTTTATGACTTTTGATTATAGGAAAGTTCACGAGATATTTAGTCTTAGATAAGGTAGAATTCTATTTTATTCTATCTTATCCATTTGCAGTCAGAGTCATACTTTTCCAAATCCTCGGATGCTCCTGTTCTGTCCATCCTACCAGTGATTTTTCAAGTTCTACAAGTATTAGCATGTTCGGAATCAGAATAACGTTTCTGTCAAACCAATTTTATTCGTTAGTTTTTGGCTGGTAGGTGGCATTAGAAGTGCAGCTGAACTGCTGAAGTAATAATAATTTCACCGTTCAGAGTACATTACAAGGAGAGTGTTGGGTTTTGATACCCAATAAATTCGGGTGATGATGTTAAACCGTTTTTATAGTTTGGATTGTACTTCATAGGTCTCGATCGATGATTGAAGTGAATTATCGACACCACAATGAACGAACCACTTCGATAACCTTAGCGGATGATTTGAAGTAGTCTAATCTCATTAGTGTTGCTCATGGTCCGATCCATCTGCCCTAGACGACTTTTAGGGTTGGAAACCCATCAATTGGTACTTATTGGGCCACTTAGTTTTGGCCTAAAAGTCCACTCATGTGGAATAATTAAGTAACCCATGTTTCTTGTGTTTGGGTGTGAGAAATTGTTGGTAGCCGTGAGAAAGAGAGAAAGGTTTGCTTTGTGCTTCTCGGTTCTTGCTTTGTGCTAGACCGTACCCTGTCTTCTTCTTGTCTAGCTTTTGTGGCTGAATCTTTAAGGTTACAACATCTTCTACACCGAGCCCTTTGTGGGCTACCGAAGAGCAACCGGGTTTGGCTGTGGGTTTGGAAGGATTTGGTTGACATTGTGGTGTTGTTTGGTTGGTTGACTGAGCCCGATTTCTTGGAGATTGAAGTCTAAATCTCAGACAGGGGTATAGTAAATTATTAAAATTCTTGTTATTTTAGAAGTTATAATGTTCCAGTTTCTCTAGCATTAAATTTAACGTTGTAGTGAAAAAAAAAAAAAAAAAAAAAAAAAAAAAAAAAAAATCATCACACCAGCAAATTTATTGTGGATAAAATTTATTTGTTGTCGTTGTTTGTTTAGGTAAAAGTTACGTGGAAAGACCATTGTTTTCCTCTTAAGATTCAAGATATAATTTCTTTATATAAATATCTAGATGTAATGCTAGTTTTTTGAAACGCACTTAATTTTGTCAGCATGTTGGGTCTGCACACATGAGAATGGAATAGTCAATAAAACTTGTTTGTAAAATAAACAATTCTCTGTTTATATTAGTTGATGATTTTGAAAATAACCTCTAGCAACAGTTACCTTTTCTTAGAAATTATATAAACTCATCCATTAGTTCTATCCTAGAAAAAATAATTCACCGACGGTTTCCTTACAGCAGAAAGGTCTTTATTGTACAGGCACAAGTGCATAATACCCAAAAATGGATAGCAAGAATATGTTGGATGCTGCTCGCACAGGAAATCTTGAGGTTCTTAATTTTTTTCTTCAAGAAAATCCGTCAATTCTTGCTGATTTAAGACTAATATCGCCCACAGAATCTCTTCTACACGTTGCAACCAAAGCTGGGCAGCTTAATTTTGTGCATGAACTTATGAAACTCGATCCTGAAATTGCTGAAGAATTGAACAAGGATGGCTTCAGGCCTCTGGATATTGCTGTAATCATGGGAAACTTGTTGATAGTAAAGGAACTTCTGAAGGAAAATAGCAAATTATGTCGGCTCAAAGGCAAAGACCAAAGAACAGCTCTTCATTATGCTGCTATGAAGGGGAGAATTGATATTATTGATGAATTATTGTCTACATGTCCAGATTCTATTCAAGATATCACAGGTCATGGGGAGACTTTCCTTCACCTTTCTGTGAAGAATTACCAGTGTGATGCGTTTAGTATGTCGATCAAGTGGCTGGAGAGACTTGGCATGGAATCAGTTGTAAATTTGGGGGATTGTGATGGGAACACTGTAATGCACATTGCAGTTTTTACAAAACAACATGCGGTGTGTTCATCTCTATCAAGAATATATTCCTTTTTTTATCTGTTCTTAATCATGACATTTACATTACATCTTAAAAATGTTTTTTCCATGTTGCAGGCCATAGAACTACTCCTTAACAGAAACAGGATCAGGGAAACAATAAATGTCAATTTGTCAAATGCCAAAGGTTTGACAGCACTAGATATATTGGACATTGTTAGTGAAAATTCTTATGATGTCCGGATCAGAGAAATTCTACAAGCAGGAGGAGCAGAAAAAGCACAAGATGCTTTTACTATCAGAACAGAAAATTCACCAAAAACCAAACCAATCAAGCAGCTGGAAGATCCTAGGCCTTCGATGGATTGGTTCAAATATTTCAAATTTCAGATGCAAAGAGATTCACCTAGCGATACCCGAAATGCACTATTAGTGGTGGCTGCACTGATTGCCACGGTGTCCTTTCAAGCAGGCGTGAATCCTCCGGCAGGGATTCTGGATAAAACTTCGGATAAACAACCTTCCATTGGCTCGGGATATCCACCACCAGGCCCACCCCCTTACTTTAACCCAGCAGGGACAACTTTACTCGCAGGTGCTGCAGGAATTTTAGGGTCTCGGGCTACTGCACAATTGTTCTTGTTCGCCAACTCTTTAGGTCTCACTGCATCACTATGCATCATAATATATCTCACAGGAGGGTTTCCATTTCAAAGGGAACTTCACATATCCTTATATTCTATGATGTTCACTTATGGTTTCGCAATCAGTGCTATACTCGAAGGAGCCAAAGCGGAAAACAAAGCTGTTGCATACATCGTGTTAACAATTGCCTTCATTTTGCCATTTGCACAGCGATGGCTGCCAAGGTGGGGAAGAAAAGCTTGGAAGCATTGGAAACAAAAGAGCATGCACAGTTAAAAGGTCTGCTTGTTGAGAAACAAACTTGATTTAAACTAATTACTTGTTTGTCTCGTGTTTGTTAATTTTATTATTAAGTGAGCCTATGAATACAATAGTATATATTCTAAAATTGTATTGTATTACTGAAGTAGTTAGTGCATATTAGCAAGTAAATGGGACATTCATTTATTAAAGTTGTTGGGAAATTTGTGTGGAAGAGTCTATTGAACACTATATAGATGCTCTCGTGTATTGTAGCAAGCCAACAAGTCAATTGAGTAATTATTTGAGATAAGTTTCTAGCCTCTTCCACTCCTCGATTCTCTTTAGGTTTTATCCAATTAAACCCTCTTCCGAACAAAGATTCTTTGAGAAAAAATGGATAATGGCATTGTTCTCTTTCAAGCTCCATCATTTGACAAAGGAATTATGATAGATGGAGCATTAAAATGAAGGCAAAGGTACTATGGGCTACAATGGCAGATCCAGAATTAAAGGTCAGTTAGGGCGGTCGTTAACCATTATAACAGTCACCGAATTTAATAGCAAGATCATTTATTAATTTTTAATTAACTAACATTAAACTTTAATCTATGTGTAAATTAAAGACTTAATAGCAGAAAACCCACTACGTGTTGGACATTATACGGAAAATCCTCATACCAATTGAAAATAGCAGAAAATGTCCTATTTGAAACATTTAGTGCGGAATACTATCTTTTAGGTGCAAAAAACTCCCTTACCATTCAATTCTGTTAGTTTAACCGTTAAAACAATAAAAACTGTCAACATTAAAAAGAAATAATTGAAATTGCGGTCCCAAACTTTTTATTCGTTTGCAAATTATACCCAAATTTTTTATATCAATCACCCACTATTTCACACCTTTCTTCCCACCCCCGAAGCATTCATGTCCAATTTCTAATTTTCTCTATTCAAGATATCCATCAATCTACTATAATGATACGCACAAAACAAAACAAAACAAATCAAGAAAATTTTCCAAGGTAAAAAGGGTCAAAAAACTGAAAACAGTACAAAAAGGAGACCTTGGATTTTATATTCCATTTTGCTATAAATTTTTTATAGATCAATTGTCCAAAATCAAATCAAATTAATTCCACAAAATGATCAATATCCAAAATCTCACTTCTCTAACTCTAGTTTCCAATGCCATGAACCATGCATGAATAGGAGTATTCTAGAGAAAGTTACGATCAAAATATCGAACAATATGCAATTAAGAATGTGCTTTCTTGAAGAGTGACAGCAGCTTCATCACGAGTTCAAAGGCTTGTGGAAAGTCAGAGTTGTAAATTTGTAGAGTCTGATTATAGAGTTTGGAACCTTAGTGCCAAAAAAAAAAAAAAATTAATAATAATAATAAATAAATAAATGCTAAGATGATGAAGCAAAAACTTTTATTTTATCTTAGACTTGATCATAATATTTTATTTGTGTCAGTCACGGTACCAAACCTTTCGAAAATTCCCACATGGAATCCAATCTAATGAAAACTGTAAGTTATGCCGTCGGTTGACCTCAAAAATTAGAAAATTGATAATTTTGACCAACTAATATTTTGATAATTTCAAATGTATACTTATATTTACTAATATTTAAGTCAAACGAAGGGAATTAAATAGTTCACAGAATGCCCTATAGGTTGACCATCAAGCTTATACATTTTGCAGAAGAAGAATGGCTATCACTGATGGCATTTTTCATTCATGAAGTGCGATCATCTAATCACTTCATTGATTTCAAGGTGATAGATAATGCCTAATAAAGATTCTTTAACCATAAGCCTAGGGAAGGTTATATGTATATAGCAAATGCCTTCTGGTTTACACAGTGACAATCTCATATTTTTTATAGCTAATAATCTTATCCCTTGACTTTCTTCACAAATTACTTTGTCAACATGATCTAAGAACTGATCTCAGACAATATTTTTATATTCTTATTGGAGTTAAATCTAGGCCCTTTCAACATAAGCATTACCAAATTATTTATACACCTAATGCCAAGAATTTTTTATATTGAATGTATGATTAGACCATGGACAGAAGGCTAATTGAGGCTGCACAAAAAGGAGACGTTCATCAACTGCTTAGTCTGATCGAAGATGATCCTTTCCTGATGAGGGCCGTTGCCTTATCTGGTGCAGACACTCCATTACATATTGCTTGCATGGCAGGCAGCCTTCAATTTGTGAAGGAGGTCTTAAATATGAGGCCAGAATTCGCAGAAGAATTGAACCACGAAGGTTTCAGTCCATTGCATATTGCAGCAGCTAATGGGGATGTACAGATTGTAAAGGAGCTATTGAAAGTAGATAGTAATTTGTGCATGGTTATGGGAAAAGAGAGAAGAATCCCATTACATTATGCAGTGATCAAAGGCAGAACACAAGTGATTGGAGAACTGCTTTTGGCCTGTGAAGACAGCACAAGGGAAGTGACTGCTCGTGGTGAAACCTCTTTCCATCTGGCTGTGAAAAACAACCAATTTGAAGCTTTCAAGAGCCTGGTAGTTTACCACAAGACACACAATAAAGAGGATAATTTGAATCAGAAGGATGCTCAAGGAGACACCATCCTGCATCTCGCAGTCTCCAGAAAGCAATACGAGGTAAGTACCAGCCTCTTGTGTTTTTTCTCTAGCTTTGACGTTATTGAGTCTATGTCTTATTTACTCCATATAATCTGAATAAAAGTTCATTATCAGGTTATTGAGTTGATGCTGGATGAGAATTTTGTTACGAAGGGCTTGTTGGAGGTGAATTCCTTGAACAAAAGAGGTCTTACACCGCTTGACGTATTACTATCAGAAGGGGGTGATTGTGAAATCGAGGAAATGCTTAGGCTGGCTGGGGCTTCAGGAGTTGAAAACATGAACTCAGGTCAACAGGAAATGCAATCAGATAACAGGAATGTTGCCACTCATGAGCCGTCAGAAAGTGAAATAGGGAGACAGAGGCCTCGAAAGCCCTCTAAAAAATTGCAGGACTACTTCAAGTATGACAAAACTAAGGAATCTCCCAGCAAAGTTCGACATACATTGCTAGTCATAGCTGTATTAATCGCAACTGCAACCTATCAAGCTGTTCTTAGTCCACCAGGTGGTGTTTGGCAGGATGATGTTAGCCATACTAGTAACACAACCAACACTAGTGACACTCAGTCATCGCCACCACCTCACACTGCTGGTCAGGCAGTCATGGGCACAACACACAAGCCAGTTTCGTATGGTCTATTCCTGTTTTTTAACTCACTTGGCTTCTTTATGTCCATTCACATGATAAGTTTTCTCACTTCTAAATTTCCTTTACAATTGGAATTGCTAATCTCGCTTCTTGCACTCATAATAACTTATGACACTTGTATGGTGGCTATTGCTCCTAGTAATTGGTCTACGTTCTTTAGTATCCTTTCTGGAGTTCTCCCGGCTCTGATCCCGATTATGACCGGGGTGACAAGAGATTGCTTTAAGAGACCAAGATGTGTATCGCCGAATACAAGGGCTAGTGCTTGAGAAAAGGATCAATTTCTTTCCTATTTCATCTTGCCAGAGTTGAAACTTTTGTCTAAAACTCAAGTTAGGCCACAATATGTGCCACCCTAAGGAGGAAGGAAAAGGAGAAGGTATATTAATGGCCACATGTTATCTAGTTGAAGGGAAGATAATTGAAAAATTTATGTCTTTAGACATGTTCATAGTTTATGTTAAAGTATGTAAACCATAGTTTACTTCATTATTATGTTTTGTTTTAAATAGGCTACTTTATATTTTCTTAATAGACTAGTGGACTATGGTGTAAATTTTAATAAATGAAGTAGTGAGATTGTTTCTCCAATTTCCTATCTAATTTGGGATCCTTGTGTGAATCAACAATTTTTGATCAAGAATAAATATTCCATATTTTTTCGGATATTTAAAAAATATATAATTCATAATTATTTTAGGCTTGTTCTTCATTCACATTTGTGCTGCATCACTAAGTCCACCAGGCGACGCTTGACAGGACGACTTTAGGCCTACTATTAATGCAACCACAATCAATGATGCCACACAGTTGCCAACGCACACTGCTAGAAAGACGGCGATGTGAACACAGAATAAATTGTCGTTCATTCTAATCCTTTTTGTTTTTAACTCAAATCCTTTTTTATCTGTTTCACATGCTAATTGCTATATTTTCTCTTGGAATTGAGAGTGACACTTTTTGCTGCAAGATATGACACTTGTAAGGGTGCTATCGCACCTAATGGTAAACTCTCTCTATTTTTGCTTATCCTATCCATAGTTACGCTATTTTTTATGGCGATTCTGTCCAAGGTTGAGAGAGATTACCATAGGAGACCAAGATGTGTGTCCCCGAGCACAAGGGCTGGTGCTTAAAAAGGATCTTCCTGTTCTTTTTATCTTGCAGTAGTTGAAGTTTTTTTCTAAAACTCGAACAATGGATAATGTTTAGCAATGTTTGCTAGCTTGATTTTGTATATATAGTTATTCTTGATGTAATGCAAGATTGCAAAAGATTCTTTATTTCTTTCTCTCATAAATTTCTCGTCTACTTGGCACTTGCTTAGCAAGTGTTCGATTTTGACCGAAATATTTGTGTTAGTCTAGTTTGTAGTTTGAATCCCAATCCAAATTCAATGCTCAATTATCCAAATTTTGTTAAAGAGACTACAATACTCTCTTTATGATATTCAAGAAACGTGAATATCTTATTGTCAATTTAAGCATTTTATTTAATGCAAGTTTGACTAAATTTACTTATGATAATTAAGTAAATTTTATAGAGACACTATATGTTTTGCTAAGCTTAAAAGTAATTAATTTTTAATTTCTACATATGTTTTCATATATTACTTATTCATATTTATATAAAGAAATTATTTGTTTTGATGATGAAATAGACGTTATGATCAAAATAAATAACTAGCTCTAAATTTGATCTTGTCAATAAAAATGATGCATGTTAAATTTTTTTATATATAAATTGATCTATATAAAAGTATATTCTTGAAACCGGGCCAAACATGGTTATCAATTGAATCTACTTTTCTTGGACCCTCATATTTCTTAGTCGATTTGTCTTACTTTGGATGGGATTCCTCACTCACTATGAAATAAAGTGATATAAAAGATTGACATTCACGCCAAATAGTTTGAGACAAAACATATAGTGATGTAATATTGATTATGTGTTTCGACCAAATCTTTCAGTTGTTTGGAAAAACTTATCATCAAAGTTATTTAGAATAATTTCTTAGTTTTATATTCGATAATATGTATCATTAGCTTATTCCAATCATGATTAGGTCAGTTTATATTTTTTAACGTGTGCGTTGATTTTCTATTTGGTAAGAAAATATAAAAGATTGAGTGGGACATCTTAGGATGAGACACTTCTCTTATTTCATTGAGTCGTGAATGTCATGAGTTTTAACCTCTTATCGCCCAAGTTCATTATAAATTTTAAATCTCAGCTCATCCTAAAGTCATTTTCTGGCTCCACCCCAGTTAGCAAATAAAACAGTTCGTATCAAAACTCTCATTGATCTTAAAATCCTCTGACTGAGTTTACGGTGAAGTGATCTTAAAATCCAAGTTTAGAATGAAGCAATACAACAAATAAAAATGGAGGGACAAACATTTCTTCACCTCCATAATGAAGCACCAACATTATTTGCTGCAGAAAGTATACAGTTTTTCTTATGTAGGAATTACATTATTGACGGCACATAACCTTTGAGAAGTAAAGCTTTCTTGATGCGCATATATGAAAATTTTGAACAAAGGAATTCTTGATGCCACATAATCTGAATGACGGCGTTCTTGATATGGTTCATGTAATGTTTTATTAGTTTTCGGGTTTGAGTTCATTTCTGTATACTTTTCGTCCTCTTACTGGTGAAATTACCTATTTGACGGATGATTTTACAAAAATGTGTTGAGAACACTTCATGACAAAGTGACGGGTTGTGTATTTTTAACAAAATGAAGGCTACTAAAAAAAAACTTCTGTATGAACCGAACAGTACAAGAATTGCATCTCCTCTTTGATGTCCAACTAGGCAATTAAAACCACCTGGCTGCTTGTCTCGCATAACTGCGTGATCATCCATCAATCGTTCAAATCTATTCACAAGCTCAGAAACATATGCATCGCAAACCTCCAGAAATGAATAATTGGAGACCTTGACAAAAGTCATACTTGAAAGACTGCCCCCTGTCTATTTGGGTGTAAACCAATCAAGTGCAAATGGGTTTACTCACTTTAGCCATAACACTAGCAGCTTTGTCCTCCCCAACCCGAGCAACATTCCAACCACTATCCAAGCAGACATCTTCGATTTTAAGAGCTGGTTGATCAATATGTGATACATGCCTAGACAAAGGGCCATCCTCTAACCAATGAGCATACCAGAACGAGACAGAACCCTCCCTGATTCCCCATTGACTATTGTTGATCGCCTCAGGAATGCATCCGACTATAGAGATAATTGGAGTTTCTATTTTCTTGTACTAGCAAAATAATGAATTGTGTTCTATTATTTCTGAAACCACGATAGCTTATTAATATAAGTTCAAATGGGTTTGACCCGTCTCTTAAACTTAACTCGGTCCAATATTTATTTAATCTAATTAATTAAACTTGGTCCATGATTTAACTAATTCAAATATTTAATTCTGGTCTGTTAACAAACAACATATTAATTAATTAATTATCCAACACTTGTTAACTACTTGGTGAATCTCATTTTTCTAGTTCCCATTTTGTGTGTGACCCGTTAAGTTCCCGATCACAATATCTAACAAAGTGAATTATTATCTTGATCTAATCAAAATTAAAATACCCCCTTTTAATTTATCATTAATTCACATTCATCGTCCCAAATTAACATCTAGCAATGTGTGAGGGTAATACATGTGACGAGAAATGTCACATGGAATGACAAAATCAGACTTATTTGTTTACCGTGATACTATAATATTTTCATCAATATAATCAGATCAATTACAAGATATGGATATTGTCATTCATATATTTCATCACACTATTAAGTCAATGTAAGTCGAAAACTCTTTTTCAATTTATGAGTACACCTTGACAAAAAAATTTAGTTATCAACTTCACTAAATGAAATCTAAAAATGACGAATCATCTACTGATCATTCATAACCTTCATATGATTCTCGACATACCCAAATGATGTTGTATTAGCGATTTTTGATAGAGCATCATCAAATATCATAAAAGTATGATTGTTCTCATATAAGACACTATGATGACCTCAAATCAAAAGACCAATTTCACTACCGAACGTTAGAGATTAACCAATGACACTCAATTAGTTATCTATGTGAAATCTCCCCATGAGGTATCCAATATTTAGTTCTATAACAAAACATTCACGTGTTCATTTAAGTGTCACCATATTTTAACTTGTGAAATCAACTATTTACATCACAAATAAGAAATGTCACACGTGATGGTTTATCCGTAATAACGATATTCATATCTAGCTATTACTTACTATCATATATAATGTAAGATTCAATTATATGTAATTTGTATCTCATAATCACAACTCTTTATGATTGATAAATTACTAAGATTTGAATCTATGGACTCTATTATTTAATATAATTGAAAATTAATTAAATAATAAATCTACCATAAAAATGCACCAATTATATATTAAAAGTGTTTATATCAAAAATTGATTGAACCTAAGGCATAAAATTTTCACATATCCCACCTCACCCATAAGGGCTCAGCTCCTCATAGGGGTTCGACCAAATTACCACATGGGGTAAATGACATGTAGTGTGGGCCTAGGTTCACTTACAGTGTAGCTACCACTTGGCCATGCTTAGAGTTTCGTTGGAAGATGCGTAACAAGGAATTTAATGATTTAGTCGGTACAAATTAAAATCAAATGTCATGAACACTGCAAGATTAAGCTTAAGTTTGACAGATCACTAATAAGAGCCTAGCCTCTTATCAAGATTATTATAAATTTGTTGAGTAGCGTTGCATCAGAAAAATGGCTAGCCCAAGTGGAAGTCCCCAGCCGGGAAGTTGGTTTATGTTTCGATACAAAGAAGACAGAGAGTCTCCAACTGATGCCAGGAACGTTCTACTGATCTGGCGGCGCTATAGCGAAAGTTCTACTTTTCAGGTCGGAGTCAACCCTCCTGGTGGCATTTGGCAGGACAGTCACGGTGGACAAACGGCGGGGCGTGCAATATATGCAGACCAAAAACAAGCATTCTATGTTTTCTTAATAGCCAATGCTCTGGCTCTTTCAACGACCATATTTTTATATCACTTACTTATGGATTCCCTTTCTATTTTGAAGTGTGCATGGGTTTCTACTTTGTTTATGTTTGCAACTTATGCATTGGCTATTTTTTGCCATTGCGCCTGATGAAACCGTCAGATTTCGATATATTTTGTGTACAGCTGCTATGCCTTTTGTCATTCAGTTCTTGAAGAAGGATAAAAAGAAAATGTCTTCCAAATAGTGTTTGTTTGGCTTACCAACTACCAAGCGTAATGCTACGTTTCATTTTGCACGTAGTATTGAATAGTACAATGCACAATGTTTTAATTTCATTGTGCTATTTAGTTCTATGAGGAGCATGCCATGAATTGTCAGCTTGTTATAATTGGATGAATACTGATACACCCTATTTTTATTTCATTCTGCACTCAGAATGTGTCTTGATAACAAGTCCAAGGAATTTGGATATCATGACACTAGGTTAAGATGTACATGTTCATGGTATAAAGATTTCGGGTTCCATTTTAAAAAGTCAATTTTTTTAGGAAGAGTAGTTCAAATCCTTTGTTGGAATTTGGGTGTGATCCGAATTCATTTGTTGAAGTAATTAAAGAATTCTAATTGAAGTGCACAAAGAATTGAAGTTTTGAATACTATTGGAGTCCTATGTCAAGTTGAAATTCTATTTTGAAAGTCCATTAAAAGTTATAATTTGTTTTGGACTCTATTTTTTGTTATCCTACTTCAACAACAATTCTACTAGGAGGGTTTGGATGTCTCCTACATGTTCCCTATAAATATTAGGATCTTCTCTACAATTTAAAGTGTGAGAAAATAGATTACTAGAATTATAGGATCTATAGTAATTTCTATCTCTTCTACATTATTCTTGAGTCAATAAAATATTTTAATTCATCTGCTATATTCTTGTCTTTATTATTTCTTTATTTGATCTATACTTCATTATTATTTGTCATATAACTTCAATATCTCAATCAGATGATTGGTCTCATAACAAGTGGTATCAATCTATAACATCCTTATATTTTAATTCCAAGATATAAAAACAACCTAAGCTTTTTTGAATAAGGAAACAAGATATTAAGGGGATATATATCCCACATCGATAAATAATGTTGACACAGACCAATTAATAAAGATTTTGGGCTACTCCTCTTAACAAGATTGACATTTTAAGATGGAACTCCAAATCTTAACATGGTATTGAGCCCATTATGCTCCAACGAGCAATTCGATCATATTAAGACTCTAAAATGAGCACGTGAATTTCAAGATTGGTCTGATCAAATGAGCCACCATTTTGCGGGGGCGTATTAAGGGATATATATCCCACATCGATAAATGATGTTGACACACACCAATTAATAAAGATCTTGAACTACTCTTCTTAACAATGTTGACCTTTTAAAATGGAACCCCTAAATCGTAACACAAGACTTGCTAAAATCTATTTAAAAACTTGAAGTTTTAGAAATTTTTGAAAACAAGTTTTCTTGATCATCAAGAACTAATTAATCTTGTGTTCTTGAAGTAGGTTCTTATTTTAGGATTCTTGGTCATATCTTGGTGCCCACTCATCAGGTACAGTCTGAACTTGGAGGATATAAAGAAAACTCAAGGTTTTAAGGCAAATTCAAGAAATCATCAAATTGGAGATTTAAAGAATTTATCACGCAGCAAGTATTCTGCTTTAAACGCCTTTGTGATTTATTATTTACATCTTCAACGTATAATAATCTAGAAAAAACCATTGCAGACTCGTATTTTTCAAGGTCTCAGCTTTAGTACTCTTTAGCACTAAACCCAAGTGTAATTGATGCATTAAAAAATTAGTTTAGGACATACAAGACTGTAATGACCCATGATCAAAATTTCTAGAAACAATATGATTGGTTTGGTAAGATGGACACAACAAAACATCCGATAATATTTTTTGAAAAAAAAAAAAAGAAGTAAAAATCTAATATGATGTATTGTCCCATCTTCACGAAAAGCACACATGAGATAAGAAATACAGTGTTTCGTTGAGATTTCGAATAGCAGCCCCTTTGTCAAGTTGATTCAATTTCGCCTCTTCGTCAAACAATTCCAAACCATGGTCCTCACGGCTCGAATCATCCATATGACAAAAAGAAACTTCAGATATTTGTTGCTAATACTTTGTACCAAATATGTTATAATGTCGAATACAATCACAATTTTTAATTGGCTGTTTCATAGGTCAAATTATCTTAACTACCTTCAACAAGAAATGCATTGATCTCAAACAGCAAGTTGCTGTTGTTGATGATGGGATGATTCATCTTCATTGAAAGATAAGTGAAGCTTTGAAGAAATTCCCATATATAAGGAGGATTCTGACATATTTATCTGTGGCTGAAGCATCATCATTTCTTTCTCTAAGTAAGAACAATATTTGTAAAAAGTGGTGGGAGTCACATTCAAGTGGAATCCCAATCCAAATAAAAAATCCACTTCAAGAAAGTTCATCTCAGTTGTGCTGATTCCTCCAACATTAGCATAGCAAGCATTATTGTAATACCTGTATTTTTCAAGTCCATACATAAAAAGGTAAAGTTACATTAGATTCTCATTCTATACAAAACTTTTGGAATATATTCAACTAAAAGTTTTAGAATTATGGTCCAATTTAGTAATCATTATAATATATCTAAAAAGTTAAGATGTTAAGATTGTAACATTCAGTAATCCTTGAGCACCAAAATATATTATACAAAAAGGAAATAAAGAGAGAGGTGGATTTCTTATCTGGACCTAATTAATGTTATTGGCAGGATCGAGAAAGTACGTTAAAGCAAAAAAGATTAATCATAAATCTCTACTAATTAGAGAAATCCAAAATCTTGTATTTTATTAACTTTTGGAGAATTCAGAAGTCTTTGGAAAAATCAACCCATGATTCATAATTCAGGAATCGATCCTATATTCAAAAATAAACAAAGCAACAACTTTTTAGGGGGGGAAAAAAGAAACTTACACATCATCCATGAATTTTACAGCAACGATGACACTAGTGATTAGCAGCCTATGAACGCTGAAAGAATTGATTGGAAGAGTAGGTTGGCGCTGCGTAAACCGATCAAGATAAACATAGGCAACAACGTAGCAAGAGGGGCTACAGTTTGCATACTTGAAAATTCTTTCCATATAGCTCTGAATGGAAATACTGGGCCTGGTTAGGCCATGGAAGACTGAGAGTTTCTGGGATTGGAGGCTCTGGTTAACGTCGTTCGACTCTGCTACACGTTGAAGGAGAGAAGAGAGGAAGGTGATGAATTTAGGAATTTCTGTTGGGCTCTCGAAGTCAGCCATCTTTTGTTTGAATCTTGGAAGAGTGATGAATGTGTTGTAACTTGTCATGTTGGAACATATAAGGCACTTCTTTTTTACTTTTTGTGCATGTATCTGTCTAACAACCTGTATCTAAAGTGGTCATTTAGTTTGGAAAAGTAATTTAAGTTTGTGGTATTTGGAACATGGCTAGGATGTCTTGTCGGATTTAGAATATTCCCACTATTACACCATTTAAATTTAATTGCTCTTCAGTGCAAGTCGAGGTCATTATTTTCACCGTACACTTGACATATTTACAGTTTTATAAATGAATGACAATGAGACTTGAGTTTAGAACATTTATTTGCCCGATACAAATTGAATTACTCTTTTAAAAGTTTAAGTCGTTAAGAAAAAACTCTTCAATACAATTTTTTTTCTAAATCTTTAGGGAAAGTGCACTCTAGTTCAAAAAGTTTAGACATAGATTACATTGCTTCAATTAGTAGGAATGCAAAATCTGGTCAGCTGTCCATTTTCCATATTCCACTAAGGGTGTTTTGGTGCTCTTTTGACTCAAATTTTTGGGACTTAGTTAGAATTTACAATTCTTTAATTTGAACTTAAGCTGTAAAAAGTGGAAAATAATTGATTATCAAGGACTTGAAATCTTGATTACTGATTCTTTTGATATTAAAGTGATAAACAAGAGGAAGTGCAGGTAGCATAAATCATGTGATTACATGTTAAATAGTGAATGTGAGTTGTGGATCCTAACTAATTTTTTTATTTTTATTTTTTATAATATGCATAATTAGTATTAGGCCTAGCATTTGTTTGGCAACATCAATGCATTATTACATGATTTGCTGCCCTTTTTTTTTTCCAGCCATAATATAATGATGTTGCCAAATAGAGTTCCAAAAGGGGCATCATATTTGTGAGTTGTCTGGTGTGCATGTTGAGATCAGTGACTAGGTTTGTTGCCAAATCAATTCAAGTTTTTAATAATGCCTATATAGACTGATTTATGTATCTTATATTTTAAATTTCAATTTGGCTTGAGTGGACACTTTTTGGAATAGCTTCCTTGTATCACGAGAATTGTACATTCGCATTTTTTAGAGTTTGAGATTACTTCAGTACTAATCTTTCGATATAGCAAGAGTTATACACTCAAGTTTATTAGACGGGTTCGGCTTAAATAGACACTCGTGGATTAGTTTTTGATATCACGAGGATTAATATACATGAACGCTTATTTCTCTTATTTTGTTGTAACGTTTAAGTCTGCGACAATACTGACAATACATTTATACAATCTAAAAGTAAAAGAAAGAAAATCGAGAAAGTAAAAGAAGCTGAAAGAATTAACATAAATTAAGATTGTTTTCACTTCTTGAGTGCACATATTGAATTATTTAGGCCAACTCAATTTTAAGGTTTGATTTATGGGGTTCTGTAGTCACTGATTATACAGCAGGATGCAATTGGTTTGTAGGAATTACGAGTTCATAATAAGCAAATATAAAACAATTTTTAATGAAAATCTTAATTATGTGTGACACAAAATATTTTAACAGATTTTTTGGACATATACTCTCATTGTGTAATTTATAATATATACTGAAAAAATCTATCACCGACCGGAAATATTTCATGATCACAGAGTAGTGCAACATAATGAGTCTCATCTAAACACCGTTTATTGCATTGACTTGGCAGTTAAAAAGTGTGTTTGCATGCGTGAGTCGGGGGGAAAAAAAACATTTCAATAAGTTCAAAAAGAAATCTAGTGAAAAAATGGGAAACAAATAAAATTGACAAGCTGCAAGCATGGTTTGTTGTAATTAGTGTGAAACAAAAGCAAAAACATGTCCTAAGGAACTTGTCTAAGCTGTACATATTTTCTGTACATTTTAAGATTGAAGAGGTCAGCATTCACCGCCCCAAATCCATTTGTGAGCCGCTGCATCCTACAACAATTTTTGTTTTCTAGATGCATGTCACCCACTTCAGTTATGAATTATAAAGATTGTTGATCTGTTAAGTTGTGGAGCTTTATTGCCGCTCCGTGGAATCAGTACGCAGATCGAACTTTATAAATTTGTGTCTTTAAATCTTTCTGCTAATTGATAGCTCTCGCTAAAAACATTGTCCTCTCTACTCAACAAACATGAGGCTGCTCGATCGCTGAAAGATAATAGTGGCTGAGTAATTTGAAGTTTGATCTATATGTAGACTAGGCAATAGTTATCGATCTAAAGGGTCCTCTTAAGATTTTTGACATCAACACCAAATTTAAATATGATTGACTATAAAGTATCTATGACCATAAAAATACTTTACATCTTAGTTTTTTAATTTCCAGCAAGGAAGTTCCCATGTAGGCATGCAACACATACTGTCAGGCTATCCGAAATAGCCTATTAGGCTACCTAATACTCAGAAATGGACTATTATATTTTTAAAGCTGCTGGAAGATCAATGAAGTTGGTCACGTGATTGAAGAGAAGCCAGCGTTGCAAGTACCGGCTCATTGAGAGAGGTTCCCATTACGTAAAAGCACACTATTGCTCCTAAAGCGAATAAAATTTCAGAGAAAGACGAGAACTGATGACTCCAGCAAACATCTTTAACCATAGATTTGGAGCTCTTGACGACAATTTTATTCACTAATACTCCATGTCTGAAAAATCCAACTCTTCAATGACAATAGGATAACAATACAGCCAAATATGCTATTAAAGTAAAACTTAGAATGTCTCATTTGATGAGGACTAGGATGTCGTCACAATTCCAGAGATCAGTAACCTATGGAGCCTCAAATACAGCCCATGCTATTTTCTTTCCATTTCGTATGCAATTGTATCAAAGATTTATGACTATTGTGGTAATTCCAAAACCGTCTCAATCTTATCTTATTCGGCATCAGCCAGACGAAGCAAGAAAAGTACCGGATCATCCAGGCCCCCCAAAATATTATTACGGCAAGGGATGATAAAAACACTTCTCATAACATTCAAAGCATTGGATTCAGCATTTTCAAGAATTATCGATAGAAATTTGTCGGAGGGGCTAAACAAATAAAGCTTCTCACATTAATTTAAACCTATAACTATGCAAAAATAGATTTGTGTACCATCTCAAAAGAGGATAGCAAATACCCACTCTTAGTAATGCAAGTAATTATTGCCTCTGTACGAGAGTGATGAAACACTTCTCACAAGCTTTCCTGGAATTGAGTGAGAAGTACATTAGCTCCATCATTAATATCATCACTATCATTTCGACCATCCTCTAATGCTGAATCACTGCCTGTATATGTCCCATTAGATAGGGGAATGTACGACATATAAACTTCATCATCAAGACACCCAACTTGCTTCAAGACTTCCAGCAATTCATCCTTAATTGCCAAAGCAGCTTCTTGCTCGGAGATCTTGAGAATGGATGAGACATTTACGGGTTTAGGTTTCCAGCCCTTTGAACCTCCAGCTGAAACAGCGTTCTTTAAGCAAGACACAGCATCAGAAATCCTCCTGGATTTGATGTGATGTTCTGAAAGAATCTCCCATGTTACACAACTTGGTTTTCCTCCTGCTTCAATCATTTGATCAAAGAATATCTTGGCTTTTTCAGAAAGACCTTTCCTGACATAAGAACTCAATAGAAGATTTCCTACTCTGGGGTCATAAACTGATTTCACCGAAAGCCATTCGTCATAGATCTTTTCAGCCCCCTCAATGTCATCCAATCTAACCAGAGATGAAATCACAGCATGATAGCTCAAATTTGGAATAGTGGTAAATGTAGCTTTGTAAATGTTCCATACCCGATGCACCTCCTCTTTGATACCAAGACTACCATAGAGACTCATGAGATAATGATAAGGGATTCGATCTCGACCCGTAATTCTAGTCTCAATCTTCTTCAAACAGTCCTCTGCTTTTTCCAACTGCCCCAACTTAATGTACATGGTAGCCATCGTGCTGAAGGTAGTCCAGTTGGGATTGATGGTGGTGTTGAGTTGCATTTGTTCAAATGCTTGTTCCAGTTTTTCCAAAGATCCTTGAGAGCCACGAGATGATAACCAAATGTTGTAGGAATAAATGTCTAATGATATGTTTTTCTCCATCATCTCCGATATTAGTGACTCTACTCTTTCATAATCTTTAAGGTTCATATAAAGTGTCATCATCACATTGAATGGAAGCGCGTGACTAGCATAGCCTCTATTTCTCATTTTACCAATTAAGGATTCAGCTTTTTCCCTTATCCCAGCACGCACATATGCATTCAAAAGAGCACCATATATTCTTTTATCCTTCAAGGCATCTGGCAACTTCATAAAGTATTCTTCGGCATTTGAAATGCCATGCACCTTGGCAATCAGATCTAGCTGAATAGCAGTGTCACTGGAGGTTATTCTATATTTCTCTCCTCTGTTATTCATCCATTCGTACACCTGTAGAGTATACAGGAGGTTCATGGTAATCAAATGGAAACATAAGAAAAGGGAAGCAGCAGTAGAAAAGACTAAGTAACTGGAATTGAAATAAAAATCTGATCAACCAATTACATAAGTATTAAACATCAAGAGGATGTATTTGATAGCCCTAAAATCCTACAAATCTGATTGTAAGCTTCTATTTCGAGATAGAAAACAAAGAGGGATATTTTCAGCTACTAAATTTGCGATCAGGTTTGTAAGGCAAGCCAGCCATAGCAGTGATGTCTAAGGCCTCTAAGAGCGTTCCTTCCATTGTACAATTGTAATGCCCTATCGTTCACTTAGTTTATAAATTTTTGCAGCCTATTCTCATCATATCCTCAGTTTTTTAGTTGTCTCATTCCATTCGACATCAAAATCTCTAATAAATTAACATTAATATGTATGGCTGTGTGTGTGTGTGTGTGTGTGTGCGCGCCATTTGAGATTGCTTAAAACATCATTGCATTCAACAAACAAAAGAATAAAGAAACAGAATTATACATGCATAGATATATCAAACACATAGAGCTGATATATATTCTCCCTCTATTTTCTTAACGTGCTCTTCCTTTTCGGATTGACATCGAACAATAAGATCTCCCTCTCTTCTCAAGGAGTTTGTATAATAAACCACAGCACTTGTACTCTCAAACTCGAAGGTGCATTATATTCTAATGAATGGTTGGCTACAGCCAATATAAGTGCAAGACCCCTTAACTATTTCTCGTATACAAATTAGGGTATTAGACTCAAGTATGGGTTTCAGATGGGTACAAGTCCAAGTTTTATATTTATTCAACATCTAACATTAAAATGAAAGATCCATACGTCATAACTAAAAGCATTTTTGGGAAGTATTTATAAGTGGTTTGTATTATAAATAAATAGAAATGAATGGGGGACAAGCAGGTAGTATTAGTGATTCCTCAGAAATATGTAGATAAAAAATGACTAGTGTTTATAAATATGAGCCAAACATAGTATAAGTATTGTTCCAGGTATTTCAGTTTTTTGTCGATCTAACTTTTAAGCTACCATGTCATAACCATATCCCACATGACTAACAAAACAGGGCATGGAATATGTGTACGACTCTCCAACACATGGTAAAAAAATATTATAATATCGTGGCCCAAGTGTAAGTCATAAGCATAATTCACGAAGAAAGTAAGGACATATTTCCTCTTATATCACGTTTCTGTTGTGATATATATTCCTCCCTGAAATCTAATCTAATTCTTCATCCATAGTCTAATTTAGATTGAAAATATATAGAGCATTCTTAAATGTTGTTTAATAATTTAAAAATTATGTGCTGAAGTACCATTAGACTAAACAGAGACTCTACTTTGACTAAATCGCCCAACATGTGTAGCTTGAGCCTTAAGTTTCTCTCTCCAGCAACTCACATTCGCAATCCTATAAGCCCACATCCAGTCTGAACAGTTAGTTTTCAATGTTCACACTCTACTAAGCAATTTTCCTATTGAATGTTTAAAAAGGCTTAATCAGGTATCGAGACGTTTATCCTCTGTGAGGCGAGACGTAAGCCTCCATATAAACTAATAAATGATTCAAAAGAATATAAAAGTACAAAAATATGCTCATAATAAATCAGTCACCATCTTAAAAAAATCCATAATATAACAAACTAATAAAACTAAAAGTTTAGCATGCAAATATACATAAAATAAATTGTTAAAAGAAAAGAAAATAGACAGAAAACTAGGGCTACTAATAGAACGTCCGGAAAATACAAGACAAACGGGTAAAATCTAAGTCGTTTTGAGGCTTAGCCTTGTGGCATAAGCCTCACTAGGTCGAGATATAAGCCTCACAAATGGCACTAAAGGGGCGGGATTCGAGGCGTTTTATAAAAGCCTTAGGTGAGGTCAGTTAAATAGTGATTACATCATTCTATAGTGAAGGTGTAATATAGTTTGACCAATATAGAGCGAGGAAAAAGCCACTAAGAGCAGTGCAGTAAATTTAACCAATTGGGAGCACTATATATTATATACAACATGTTTGGCTAAGCTTAAAAGGGGTGCTTAAAAAGCATCATTTTTAGACTGTGTGAGATGTTGATGTCAAAACAAAGGTGTTTTAATAAGCTTAGCCAAATATGCTAGTAATCGTGTCCTAAGGAAGACCCTAAACTTAGTTCTTACAGTTTCGTTGCCAAGAAGCCAATCCATTAACCAAAATATGCCTCTATTTGAGCCCCATTCTTTAGAACTCATTTTTTTTTTTTTACAAACTCATTTTCATCCACACGTTCTCCCAATAAAATAATTTTGCACATCAACTTCAAAAATTCTTCCCTCTTTTTAACCACATATTCTTCCAAAAAAATCACTTTTTACTAAATCTATTCTCAAATAGGGGCTATATGTTGTGGTAAAAAAGGAAAGAAAAAGAATTTATGACTCAAAATTAAAAGATCATCATAAAATAAATCTGAAACAATCTTAGATCTTTCTTCAAGATACAAAACAATGTACACATATCACACGGATATTTGATCTAACAGTATAAAATTCCATAACCAAACACATACAAAATACTGAAGCACTTTTCTCGACTCTATATTACTACTTTAAGACAAAAAAGAAGATGTCCTCTGAATTTTAAAACCTAACTAATGTGTTGTATCCCTTGACAATCAAGAACAAGAAAATCTGACTTAAAGTCCTACTTCTCAATATATACTTCATACTAAATCCCCTTCAGTCAAAGACTGCCATATGAGCCAAGGCCCGGATAACAAATCTTTTTCACTCCAAACTCGAGATGATGCTCACAAGCAATCTAAGATATTTAAATATACTCCAAGATTAAAATAGAAGGCCATAATTCTGAACTAAGAGTCAACACAATCAAACTCGGATAAAATTCCAAATTTATCATTCCATATTCAACATTTTCTTTACTACCAAATTGCTCCAACCAAGACAAGAAACGTGTATGTTCATACAGACCAAGGACATAATTCAGTAACTAAATAGAATGCTGGAAAATTTAGTAAATACCCACCAAAATATAAATTACTGAACTAGTATTGAAGACTTAAACTTCCAAGGGGTTCTTCTTTTATCGTTCGCCGGAGACCATCAAATTACAACCAAAGATTCGAACTTAAAATGTGTTGTTTTTATTGGACCCAAGAGCCACGTGTTACTACTAAATGACTTTTTTGGGTTCTTCTTTCCTTCAGAAATCACAACAAAAGCCACGATATCAATACTAACAATCAAACTGAAACTTTAGTGGGGTTTTCCATATTAAATTTACCTCAAGAGCATATTTGTAACGCCTAAACTTCCTGAGCTCCTTAACCACTCGACAAAGCTCCCATTTGGTAAGATTTTTGCCCTCATCTTCCACCTGACTCAACACAGAAGCAGAACCCATATGTGGGTTCTCCATCATAGATATTCTCTTGTATATAGCATTCCAAGTCAACGCAGGCCTCTTCTCATAATCAGCCGTTCCATAGCTGTGGACGCGTGAAATGGAAGAACATGTAATCAAGACTGGATTTTTATGAGTTTTAGTAGTGAAAACAACAGCCTGTTTAAGAGGAAAAGTTGAATTCTGATGAAACCCAGAAGGGAATGAATTTGAGTAGACATGATTTTGGTGGCTGCGAAGGTAAAGAGGGGGTTTTGAGGTCGTGGGTTGGAGTAACATTGTTGTGGGATTGTATTGTAGGGTTCTGGATGAGCGAGTGTAAGTGAAACTTGAGGACTGTAAAATGGGGGAATGGAAGAAGACGCTTCTTCAAGGTTGTTTTAAAATTTCTTTAATACTTTTCAAAAAAAGTCCAAAGTTTATGAGTTATTCGCCCAGGAGACCATACCAATAGAAAAGTTTCACTTTCCCACCAGAGTATAGACTTGTCAAATATGATTGTCCAAAAATATGTTGTACTTGTGTTCTTTTCTATACCCATCGTCTAGTTTAAAAATTATTAAGATTTCTAATTTCCACCCTCAATTGGCTTAATATTGTTGTAATTATCTCATCATCGACTCTATCTACCACTACTAACTTCATCCTTACTTACATCTCTAGAAGGCTAGAACAAAGACGAGGTGGGGTGGGAAGATGGAAGTGGGGGATAAGTAAAACTAAAAGGATTAATTTCACAAAAGGTCATTGAAATTACGTCAAAATTACAAAACGATCACTAAAGGACTATTATGATTTTAATTCAAACTTAAATGAATAAAACACGTGAATATATAACATTGAGGACCTCAAGTGCAAAAATTATCAAAAACCCTCCCAAAAACATTTTCAACCACCACTTTGGGGCGAAATTCCACCACTTTCCTGCCACCAAAACCACAGGACCAACACACCACCTTGAAGCCATCGCTACCCTCTACGCAACCCACCTAAGAATAGCCCCTAACTTCGATGGATTTGGCCAGAATTCATCTCAATGTGGGTCGCTCGCACAGTACAAAACTGCCAGCCACCACTTTGGGATGAAATTCCACCACTTTTCGGCCACCAAACCCACATGACCAACACACCATCTTAAAGCCCTCGCTGCCCCCTACACAACCCACCCAAGAATAGCCCCTAACTCTGACGGAGTTAGCCGAAATTTCGTCCCAAAGTGGGCCGCTCGCACAATACAAAATTGTCAGCCACCACTTTGGGACGAAATTCCACCACTTTTCAACCGCCAAAACCACCGGACCAACATACTACCTTGAAGCCCTCACTGCTCTCTACACAACCCACCTAAGAATAGCCTATAACTCCGACGGATTTAGCTGGAATTTCGTCCCAAAGTGGGCCGTTGGCAATTTTGTGCCGTGTGAGTGCCCACTTTAGGGCGGAATTTCGGCTTAATCCGCTGGATTTATGGTCTATTCTTGGGTAGGTTGCATAGAGATCAGAGAGGGCTTTAAGGTGGTGTGTTGGTCTGGTGGTTTTGGTGGCTGAAAAGTTGGAATTTCGTCCTTGTGTTGTGCGAGCGGCCCACTTTGGGACAAAATTCAGGCCAAATCTGTCGAAGTTAGAGGCTATTCTTGAGTGGGTTGAATAGAGAGCAGTGAGAGCTTCAAAGTAGTGTGTTGGTCCAGTGGTTTTAGTGGCCGAAAAGAGGTGAATTTCGTCCCAAAGTGGTGACTGAAAATTGTTTTGGAGTGGGTTTTGATGATTTTGCACTTGAGGTCCTCAAGGTTATATGTTCACGTATTTTATTCATTTAAGTTTGAATTAAAATCTTTATGGTCTTTCAATGACCATTTGTGAAAACGCATTATGCTTCAGTGATCGTTAATGCAAGTTTTAAACTTTAGTGACCGTTTTGTAATTTTGACGTAATTTCAGTGATCGTTTGTGAAATTAACCCAAAACTAAAAGAATGCAATTTGAGAGGAGATGGTGATAAAAGAATGAGAAAAATTACAGTTAGGGTTCTTAACCTTTTCAAAAGATACATTGCCCAACCTCCAAAATTTAGCAATGTCATCTCAGACTTTCAAAAAAATGAGCAGTTGAGAGACATTTGGATGGTAAATGTCCAAATATTTATCAGTTCAATGCATGAATTGAACTTGACCATATTTAGAAGGGCAAAGTTTTCTCTTCACCTTTTCTCAAGTCAAAACAATTAAAAAGAACAAACAAAAAGGTAAAAGGAAGAATTAGAAAAGAAGAGAGAAAATTTTCCAACTTCCCGAGCACCCATCAATCACTACCCAATGAAATAGAACCACCCAAATGCAATCACACCATTGTTGCCACCGCCACCCGCAACCCAAATGTTTTAGAAAATAAGTATTCATTTGTCCTGTGAAAGTTGTGCATAATACATGCCGCAATCCACATCTAATGAATAGACCCAAAGGTCATCATCTTGGACATGTGCACTATATATGTCACAACTCACGTCTAATAAATATATCCAAAGGTCATTCAACTGCATAATTTCTCGAATGTGTGGGGGTAGAACTGCCAAAATCTGAAGATTGGAAACTCATTCCACATTTTGAAAAGGGCAAGGATCCCAGATGCAATTGACGAAGTCAGCTCTCCCTCCAATAGAGGGACGACACATCGCCCCCTATTTTCGGGCATGGCTTTGAGCCTAGCCTAGAAGCATCGTTCTTTTTCAATTAGGTGACGTGGAAAAAGTCTTTGAAACTAAAATAATCCTCTCAATTAATACAAAATTTGGTCAAGTTGTTTTCTCAGGCTGCTCATATTTTAAGGAGTTATGTCAAGTTCAAATATAGTTCCTATGAATAGTCTACGTTTGTTCTCCATTTTTTTCAAAAATTCATTTTCAACTACACATTCTCCCATAAAATAATATTACACATAAATAGAAAAAAAAAATTTATTTTTTAACCCCACATTCTCCAAAAATTACTATCTAGTACTCATTTTCACCCAATTTTTCATTAAAACGGAGTCTAATAGAGATTAAAAATCAGATTTTTAGCAATTTTGGATAAAAGTTAATAAAATGTGTGATTAAGAAATTGTACATTCTAGAAAATATGTGGTTAAAAAATAATTAAACATAATTAGGAAAGTTGAAAGATAAAATACAAGATTTAAACTCTGCAGCAAATAGAAAAACATTAGTTTAATTAAACCATTAATCAATACAATGAAACTAAACGACTAAAAAAATGGACATATAAAATAAAATACAAGAATCTAATCTAGAGAGATAAATGAATACAAGTGCCTTTAGAAGCAACTCCTTTAATAAGTGTAAGACTCACCATGAGAGTATTAGAAAAAATAATGCCCATAAATTTTAGAGAGAAAAATGACCTCTTGTTTCTTGATAAGAAACAAAAAATGATGGTTGGGGAGATAAATGGTTAAATTAACTACATTTAAAGAAAGTAACGACTGTGATATATTTACGTAATACATAAATGTGATGACTTTTATGTCATTTAAATGAGTTTTTTTTTTTTTTTTAGAAATATTTATATTTTCAAAATTTATTAGCTTCTTGCATTTGCATAAGACAATTTTAATTTAACGAATTTCGTAATTATAATTTTCGTTTTTCTTCAACCATTCAATTAATCTTATATAATTTGGGGTTCTCACGAAAGCGAAGCCCTAAGCAATCGTCTATGCCACCTATAGTCAAGGTCGGCCCTGTGTTTTCAGATAAAACTTTTTCCTGCGACCCAAGTCTTGGATGAAAATTGAGTAGACAGTTGAAAGTTCTTTTTTCTAAATTGATGTTTATTAAAATGAGTTAGTTTAAAGATATTCTTTATTTTTACGTTATTTTGTTTAAAGATATTCTTGATTTTGTATGTATTTGTGGAGTTTTTCCATTACTATTCATTGAAATTCTTTTAATGAATAGTGTTATATATACAAAGTCTAAATTGTTTTATATATCAATCGAAAATGTTCTAAACAATAAAGTTATATGTAAAAAGTGAGATCATGTGTAATGAATTCATCAGGACAATTGAGGGGGTGTTTGAATTCCATTATTTTTTAAAAATGTATTTTGGAATAGTAAATTGATGAATAATGTGTGGTTAAAAAAAAAAGGAAATTTTTTTATTTGCTTGTAATATTATTTTAAAGAAAAATGTGTGGTTGAAAAGAAGAGAGAAAAAAATATATTTTGGGAAAAATAAGAATCAAACATCCCTCAATGTATGAATATGAAACCGACTTTACTATTCTTATCATTTAATGTCATATCACATGGAGATCATCATCAATTGTACATTAGTGTTGACCTCGAAAAATGTGACGCAAATGTGGACAACAGATGTCGGGCCCACTCACGCCACCTCAAGCAAGTTCCAACGCATTTTGACTGGAGGATTGGTCAGAGGATCGATGAGACAAGGAGAACATGTGGAACGCAGGAGATGCTTTAAAGCGTGAAACAAAAGTGTTCGAGCACCGGCAATAGTGAGTAGGATAATTGCACTAACAAACAATCACCAACACAATGTAAATAATTTAGGATCAAACTACATATTCAGCAAAAAAAAAATTTTAAAGTATTTGTATTGAGTGTTTTCTTGTATATTAGAATCAGTCTTCAAATGACTAATCCACAGATCAAAGATCCAAAAGGCTTTTACGATTTACAAAGACCACATATTTATAGTATTTAGACCGACGTGATGTCCGTTGAATCAGAATCACGTGGCCTCTTTTCCTAAACTGAAACTCGCATCATTAAGCATACCATACAATAAATACATTGACAATGGGTTAGCCACCATATACAATAGGCAACACACCTCACATTCTTTATTACAAACATTACATCAATCATTTCTAAAGATTGTGTGCAGATCTTGTAAAAGACAACTTCAGTTTAAAGGACTTCGAATGAAATAAGGGCTTCTGCTAGAGGGAGCTTCTATTGGTGGTCTTCTATGTGAAGAGCTTGGCTTCTTCATTGATTTCTTATGTAGCGCTTCGGTTTACAGCTTCAACCATTCGGCAATGCTTCGGCATATGAGCTTCAACCTTTGTTTGACCTCTTTACATTTGACCAATTAGATCTTTGTTGACTTTCATTTTCACGTGGACTGTGATGTAACACTTTGACTGGAGCCTCAGTGGCAAGACGTAACATATAGCATTACTATCTTCTAAATCTAAAGAATATAATAGTTGAGACTGGCTAAATCAATGTCATCCTTTCTTTTATTGAAGAAAAAAAGTTATCAACACATTAAGCCCTTATTTGGTACCCATTATTTCAAAATACATTGTTCACTCTTTTATTTCAATCATATATTTTTTAATAAAATAATATTACACGCAACCCAAAACATTTCCTTAGTTTTTAACAAATACATTGTCTAACAAAATACTATTCCAAAATACACTTTGAACAAAAAATGGGACTCAAAAATAAGTTTCATTATTTTCCTTTTTATAAGAAAAAAAAATTGTCGAAGTTTGACCCCCACATCATTAAACCAAATTCTAAGGCTCAGCGTCACTATCTCTTCCTTCCACAAGTGGAACTAACTCCCCTACACCATTCCCTTCATTCACTAATACATCATCTCTTTTGCTCAACATTGCATGAAGTATAACAATAGGCATAGTTGCAGAAAGAGTCATGAATAGATTAATGGAAGCATAAGTAAAGATCAACTCGATTGATGTTATCATTAACAGCAGAAAAAACACAATTTGTTTGTCAATGACCTTATGAAGCACAACAGAATTGGGCAAAGCACGCAGTATAAGAAAGTATATAAAGGTCACTTCTGTCATGACTACCAGAAGGATCAATAAAACCTTGCATCGTGGCATAAAGATTATGAAGAGAACAGTCTGTACAAATATTGCATAGTAGAAACTGAATTTTTCCCAAGTTCTTGATAATTCTAATTGCTGCTGATTCAATGGTAAAAGATGGAGAAGTGGTGCCTGCCCTGTGTGGTGGTGCCATGCCTAGCCATTGTTGAGCTGAAAGGTGTGGCGTTTGAAGAAAATAAGAGTTGATACTTCAAAAGGTATTTTAATCTATGAGAACAGTACAACATGCATCAATGATATGAATAATACTAGATGTACATTCTCCTTGATACCTTCATTGACATTCTCCCCTAGGTGGAATCAATGATATGAATAATACTAGATATACATTCTCCTCGATACTTTCATTGACATTCTCCCCTACGTGGAAGAAATATGGGCAGTGATGTGATAGTTGCCAAAATCAATGGTGTAGATGTATCCATATGGAATAGTGTAAACTTTGACATCAATCACAATGTATATGTAGCATGGTTGTCAATTATATAACGTTGCCAAGGACCATGCTACTCTGCTAGGGCCATGTCAATTATATAATGTTGCCAAGGACCGTGCTGGATAGACCCTGTTGCCAATGGAAATAAGTCATAGTCAATTTTGGACTTTCTTTATCTTTGCTTTACAGAAAATTAAAAGAAGACTAAAAAGGAAGAAAAGTAATGTGTCTACATCAATATGCCTAACAAAGAATAAGAATGTTCAAAGTAATCTCTTAACTATACAGAAGAAAACATGAAATTTAGTTTTCTAGATAATTAAAATTTTTACTGCAACATATTTGCAACAAGCAATTATCTATCAGCAAAGATGCTCTTTCATTTAGTTCATCAAGTTTTAAACTCATATATTTTTATTTTGTACTTGAACACCAAATTGTTATTTAACAGATTAGGTCATGCTTCAAGCATATTTGAAAACCTTCTTTTTCTTTAATAAATATATCACTACATACTCCTAAAGCAGCCATTCATATGGACGATATAAATTGAACATGGTCTATAATACAAAAAATTGTCTGTCAATAACCTAATTTGCTAGAAGATTGTATTTTGGCAAAAATGACCTGATTACCGTATGTCCCCTGGTTTAGGTGCATTCTGAACTCAAAGTCTTGTGTTATAAGCAATGCATGACTTTCGAGTGTTTCTCAAGGTACACAATGCTAAAATTCAAATGTAGTACATTCTAAATAGATCTCGAGCTCTATGCAGAGTGTCAAAAGTAGGAAGATATTGGCCATATAAAGCTCTAAACGACTATCAAATCTCAAAGATAGAAGTACTCCATTAGTTTATGCCTCCCATGAGTCAAGCAACATGTAGTTTCAAGAATACCAAACGCGAAAACCATTGAATTATGTACCGTATTTTTTACGGAGCCATTACATGCTAGAGTTTCCATTAAAATTCCAGAAGTGACTGCTTATTCCATATGCTTCTTACCAACCACTATAAATCTCTTCACATAGTAATTATCATCATGACCAGCTTCTGTGGATTATTTTTAACATTTCCATGGATATTTATATATGGTAGGAAATCCAGCATGAATATGAGCCCTGGAGAAACCCTTTGTACTAAATAGACACTTGTAACGACTGATATCAGAGTGTTCGCTGTCGGAGGCTAAGCCAGCACCGGTGAGCCAGGGTTGCTGCAAAATGAGAAAGGAATAGAAATCTAAAATAAATTGAGCAATCAATATACAAGATAATAAAACTCTAGAGCATTGTAAGATATAATCAATAGAAGAAAGTTGAAAAAATGGAATCCACATTTATTGTGACAACGCCCAGTTTATGTTGACGGAAATTCAACTATCGCAATCGAAAGAATAAATAACATGAGCAGAAAAAATATGAAAAGCAGTAGATGAAGCGAGGTATGCCAAAACAAATCTCTTTAAGACAGATTTCGACCCTCAATAAAATGCAAACAAGATTATGGATATCTCTGTCTCCTAAGATACAACGCTCATTTCAAAGTCGATACTGCTTAATACCAATCTTGTCAGTCGAACCAAGGAATGATCGTACTCGAATAGAATAACCACGAAAATATATGAAAGAATTTTTGAAACAGAATATGGAGAGAGAGGAATGTAGAAATCAATGGAGTTGTAATTGATTTGGTGTACAAAAAACGAATCTGGAAGTCTCTATTTATAGAGATTGAAGTGTCTCATTGAATGGGTATGTGACATTTCATAACCTAGTGCACCACTTGGTCTGATTCGTCTTAGCCATTGGATCGCACTATTTCACGATCTAACAGTCCAGGTTAAACCATGAAGTGTAGTGTCCATTCATCATGCCTATTTAGCAATTTCTGAACAGTCACCAGCCATACAAATGTCACGTGTATGTCCAACTGCCACGCAAGACGAAGTGACGCAACATGTTAGTGTGTGCCACCTAGGATTCCAACTCATCGAGCCTCCCACTGCCATGTCATCAAACCATGAGTTCATTTCCAAAAACTATAAGACTCTCCAACTCTTCGCGACAGTGCGTACGTGCAAAGTGCAAAGTGTGCCTCTAAACCATCCAATGCGAACATTGCGACGTGCGCAGGTCGAGATCGGGGCCGAGGCCAATGTGTGGCGCGGTGGCTAGTTTGCTAGCCTTTGGCTAGCTAAAGTAAGTCAAGTTGTAAGTCACTTATTAAATTATAACTTGTCCACACATCCCACTATAGAAACAAGTCTTTTTTCTTGTAAACTTTCTATGTGAGATTCATTTCCATATATAAGACACTTAAAATGGACTTATCGATTTATAGGCCTATATTGGAGATTTTTCCAATTCACCAAAACTAATTGCAATGACTCACATCATTAAATATCATATTTAATGATTTAACCCAATAAAATCAATTAATTCCAACAGTTTATATGTTCAAAATAGGGCAAACTAGCCACATGTAGAGATTGGATAGACAGCTAGTAATGTTGTACGCACGTAAACAAACCTTATTGTAGAAGAAGGGGAAAGGGTGAGAAAACAGAAGAGGGGAAGGAGAGAAAAAGGAGAGAGAGACGGGACAGGAGAGGGAATCTGTCTTAATACCAAGTGATAAAGCTCTTCTTAGTTTCATCGTTGCATTCCTCTTAATACTGTGATTTTTTGTCTGTCTATAGCTCAATGTTGAGCAGCTTCATTGGTTGAATGTCACATTAAATTTTGCGATTAGTTTTATATTTTCGTTAACCGAAATGGAATCATGGATGGAGGGATCAATTATAATTGCACATGTTAGCTGACTTGATTGATATAAAATCAAATGTTTGTTCTCATTTATACATCGGAAATTATAGAGTAAACTTCTTTTTCTATGCATGTGATGATTGTTTTCGTTACCTACCAAGCTCTAAACAAGTGAATCACCAAAGGGTATCACCAAAGACTGCTTGTATTATTCCTTCACGATCTCCACCTTGGTACAAGCCATCAAGATGCATAGAACTATTTCAAGCACAAAAACAACATTAAGTTAGTACATGTTCCAAATATTAAACTTTATAGTTTTAACTTAACTAACCTAAGTCACTGATCAACAGACTTGGGGCCTTTTGGTATGGCTTTTGAAAAGTCAAAATAAGCATTTGAAATTTATAAGCTACTTTTGAACATGTTTGACCGCTCTTATGAAAGTGTTTCTTCTAATTAGAAGAGTTTTTAGAAGGAGTTGGACCAATATGACTTCATCTAAGAGAACTTCTTCAATAGGAAGTTCTTCTAGTAATTAGTTTCACACAAAAATTAATCAGTCGGAAGCAAAAAAAAAAAAAGGTCATGTTAAACGAAGCCTTAAGCAACTCTTGAATTTGCTTGAGGGGAATATTTTTGTCCCCACATTTTCTAGATTAACTGTTTGGGGATCTTTTTCAAGTTAACCAATCATTTTGCTACTACATCTCTCATAAAATGTAGCTTAATTATCCACATGTTTTGTATGTACATAGAATATATATGGTTCTTCCATAATAGAATTACGGGTTGGCTGTCAAAATACAATGGCATTATCTTGCAAGTATCCTAACTCTTTCAGCCTTAAGAACTTCTTTAACAGCTTTAGTAGCTACTATATATTATGATTCAGCAGTGGACAAAGCACAACATGTTGTAGCTGGGACTTGAAGCTCACACAACATGTTGGTGCATATATGTGCGCGCGCTAAATTATTGTTCGTAGAAGGGTTCATGTTTGAAAAGTTCAAAGTACTATTTCACATGCACGTCGTCAACTAGTTCCTTTGAAGAAATGTGGCACATTGACGGTACTTTGAACCAAATCTTCTACATACATACTGTCGTCAACATTGAGCTTCATCATCACTTTACGAATCAGTCCATCCAATTTTATGCATGTTGGAACAAGAATTGATGTCGTCACCCTATTTCTCCATTCACCTACCACGCTTTCGTTAAAAGTCTCCATCGTAGAGCAACACAAATAAAACTAATGATAAAGTGGCATGCTATCACATGATTGTGACACTCACACTACGGTATAACAATCGTCAGGGTCGAACCATTGTTAGCCAGAATCATCAATACTTGAATCACGATCTATTTTGAAATGATATTGTCGAAGGCACATTATTCATTCATGCACAAAATAATGAAATCAAGATCCAACACATCATAAAATAGCATCCAATCGTTATTCAAATTCTCAATGTAAATACGTATGATCACATACATCGTTACTTTTTGAGCATTCACTCATATAATATTGCATTATAAGTGTAATAATACACGTACTAGATGTTTATATCATCTCCTAGATAACATGACAACTGTTTATTGATACCTAAGTGTGATTCAACATACCTAACACTAAGGAAGATCGAGAAGGTTATAGATTTTAGATTTTGAAAATAGTCGACTATACTATATAATTTTACTTCTCAGCGATATATCACTCTCTATTTTATATAACTCTAAACCCTAATTATGCCCTTGTTTGGTACGCTTTAAAATTTTCATTCTCATTTTTTTACTCGTTTTCAACTACACATTTTTCAATAAAATAATATTTTTTTAACACATCAATAACTTTTTTTTTTTTCAACCACACATTCTCCATCAATCTACCATTCTAAAATACATTCTTCCAAAATAACGTGGCTGAAACACACCATATATTTTATTTTAAATATATTAAGCAAAGGATTTAAAAGTTAATTACCTACCTTCATCGCAGATGTTGTATCAGTCGTACAATAATATGAACATTTCTTAAAAAGAATAATTTAAACTCTTTTCATGTAATTTTGAACATTTTTTCCTTAAAAGTTAGGCCACTTTTTGACAACCATTAAAAATATATTTTTGAAATAAATAAGTTTTTGAATATATGTAATTAAAAAAATAGGAAAAAAAGTGTGTGACTTCACGGACAGAAAAAGATTGCAGTCAGTTTGATAATGATCGAGTGACATTTCTTCTTCGATTTAAAATAAGTTTGAAGAACAAAAGAATTTTATAAAACAAGGTTTGTCAATTGGGGGCAAGACTTTTTATATATTCCACTGACCAATAACAATTTCTATCTTCCCCTACTACTTGTAGGGATGGCAAAAAAGCTCGTCGGCTCGGACGATTCGGGCTTGGCTCGGAAAAAGCTCGAGTCTGGCCCGGCTCGGGCTCGGTTACAACGAGCCGAAGCTCGGGCCGAGCCTCATTTTTTTTGTTAGGCTCGGCTCGGTTCGACTCCAAAAAAGCTCGGCACAAAAAAAACTCGAGTTGAGCCTGAGATTTTTTCTTTAATTTATAATATGTATAAACCGTACAAATTTTAAATTTTTTAAGTAAAAAATGTAGATTTGACATTAAAAATAAAAATAAAAAAATCGAGCCAGCCCGAATTTGGCTCGGCCCGCTAAGGCTCGGCTCGGCTCGGGCCAAAAAAAGCTCGGAACAAAAAAACTCAAGTCGAACCCGAGCTTTTTTTTTTCGGCTCGGCTCGACTCGTTGACATCCCTAACTACTTGTCAATTTCAGTTTACAGTAGATACTTTTATTAATCACATAAATCATCATATTATTTGCCGAAAATTATTGACTCAAGAGTCAAGTGATCATCTGGCAATTTACTAGCCATATCCACGGAACCGAATTTTCATTTTCTCTATTGGCGGCGGCGCGTTAAGGTACGGTCAACTATCTGGATCTCTAAAATTGACGGGATTTGTTTTCTACCTTTTTCGTTATGGAACTTCGTATTGTTATGCTATTTGATGCGGAAAAATAATCATTAATTTGTGAGGTTTTTATGCCACTGCATAGAATCGTAGCCACCGGGGGCTTCGTGTGTGCCTGTGTGGAAATATTGGCTGCACTGCACTTAATCACAAATAGTTTTATAGTAGATGGCTTATGCAATCAAATTGTTGTACCTCGTTTTGTGATTACGTGGGATCTCCAACTGTTTGATAAAATGTCGATTAGTAAATGCTTCACTTAAATTGCAAATATTTATCCTGAGTCCTTTCCGTGTTTTCTACTGCATACGTATTCCATAATTATCCCTATGTAGTGTTTTAAAATTGATCATAACTAAAATTATTTGATGGGATTGGCATCCAAAAGCCCGAAAATGTTGGTGAATTCATGTAAGAATGCAAGTATTAATTCTGGGTAAATCAGCCATTTTTCAGATGATGTTAACGAATTATGCAATTGATAGAAGTATATGGTAGAAAATTTGTAGTCTCATCTGGTAACATGTGCTTTAATTTATCTTGACTATATTTGTTCAGTCTGACTGAATCCTCTAGCTTTTGATAATAAATTAGTCAAGAAACTCAGCACTTCATCAATTTACTCTATTTTTCTTGGCTGCACCAACATACAAGATTCCAGCTTCTTTCGTATCTATATTCAACATCCCATGAGTTTTGTGGTGGATTGACGTTGCAGTATTTGTTTTTGACCTGCCAAGATATCTCGATGCAATGCATGTTTAGTATTATGCTGATTAGTTAAAAAGATTTGGATTTCCTGTTTCTTAAGAGATTAAGATTTGTGTAGATTCAAATTGGGAAAATTCCCCTATTTGACAACCATTTAAACGAAACTTTTGTTTTCTTGAACTTATTTTCTACTATACGTTCTCATGATAAAATATTTTGCATGTATATTCAAAACATTTTTCTACTTTTTTACTACACATCATCCAAAAAATCATTGTTCCAAAACACATTTTTCCAAAAAGAAAAAAAAAATTACTCTTTTTAATAATTGTCAAACAAATGTCATTGTGATTTCTCCCGCTGGTCATAAAATATTGGACTGTAGGTAACATCTCTTGCCTTCAGATTAATATTACAAAACAGTGTTCTAAAAGGCATAATGCTTGGAGTTCAAGCTATGGACTAGACAAGCTTAGGCGAGGCATATGAATAAAAAAAGTAGAAAGACGTTTTATTATTTTAATATTATTTTAATTTTTAATCAATCAAAAAATCATTTAGTAATTAAAAATGATACTTATTAAACATCTAAAACAGATTTAAATTTTATACATTTTTTTTATAAGTTTCCAACAAAAAGATAAGTTTCAAATGTAAATCAATATTTAAGTTTTAACTTAAAAGAATTGTAAATTTAAAAAAATAATAATAATAATGCGCTCCTAATCGCGCCTAGGCATGCATTAGTGGTTAATGACTGTCGTTGACCTCTAAATAAGGCGCCAAGCCAAGTGGCTTGGTGTTCCTACCGCGTATCGCGGCCTTAGCACGTCTTTTAGATCACTGTCATAAAATATTTTTAGGACATTCAGACAAGGAGTCTTTTTCATATATTTTGTTTTTTTATATTCGGATGGTGAAGCGAGAACACCCGCTTTTTAGGAAATGTTAGCATATACGTCTAATCTTTGATCAATGGGAACTATTGAATGCAGTACTGGGTCAGCATATGTGTGAGGTCCTCCGGTTTAATTTTCATGTTTGTTTTTAATCTTGTTATTGAAATAATTATCTTTTCAGTTTTTCAATGGGACAAGCACAGAGTGCTGCTATTGTAGAAGATCAAAGCAATCCACAAACACAGTCAGCGTCTGCTGGGATCGAAAATGCAGCTCAGCCGTCACTCGATTCGTTGATTGCTGAAGCTGCAGCATATGGTGCTGAGGATGAAAATCAATCTCTCGAAGTGAAGGCTCAGAAAGCACTGGAATGCCCTTGCATTGCTCACTTGCGAAGTGGCCCATGTGGAACCCAGTTCTCCGATGCCTTCGTTTGTTTTCTCAAGAGCACAGTTGAAGAAAAGGGAGCAGACTGTGTGCATCCATTTGTGTCTCTACAGAACTGTATCAAAGCAAATCCTGATGCATTTTCGAAGGACATTTTAGAAGATGATGAAGTCGAGAAAGAGGAAAAGCCAAGCAAGGAGTATTCAATTAGGCCTCCTATTTGGTCTTCCGATTCAAAAAATCCAAACCGCTAGCTTTGGGGAGATCAAATTATCTTTCTTTCATCCAAGGTTCCCTCACCTTTATTCCCTTACTGGGTTTATAAACTTTTTACAGGCATAATGACAAGAAAAATTAACCTGTTATTGCAAGCAGCCTTTTCCCAGGAAAGCAGAAAGCTTCATCTTTATTGAGCAAGTAGAAATAGCTTTTTCAGTCGGAAGACAGATTCTGGCTGCTTTTAGTTTTTAACTTCACGTTTTTAATTGTTCATGTGCTTTCGATGTATGGATTCCATATTTCTGTAGTATTTCGTCAAGTTCTTTACGAATATCACGAATATAAGATGTATCTTTGCTTCAGCTGAAGACTCAGGTACTTGAATTTTGTTATATTGCTTGCAGATTTTGTTGCTCATATAAATTCGTTAGGTGATTGGCTTATGTTCTTAAACTTGATGGTAAGATATATGTTCTTTTTGGAGAGCATTTCCGATTTCTTTTCTAAATTTGTATTGCAATATTTGATAAGTTCGATTTTATTTTGAACCCATTACAAGGTTGTTAGAAAAATTTACCAATTTAGTTCATAAGTAAACACGCTAATACAAGGCGGTCATATAATTATGATCAATTTTTATTTTTATTTTTTTGCTAAAATGCGAAGGAATCCTTTGTCAACAAATTTTGAGATTAAGAATTAACTAGGACAATAATAATTTTAGTGCTTCACATGAATAACAAGTTTTTCATTTACAAAAATAGAATAACAGCTTAAAATAACAAAACATATTATATTTGTGGAGAAGTATGATCCTTTGGTGTAAAAGAAAAGTTGAGGGAGAATAATTTTCAAAGAAGTTGTGTCAAACAAATGCAATGACACGAAAAAGCAAGAAACACATAGTTGTAAATCTTTGAATTGTGGCCCACGATTCAAGAATTTGTTACCTCCTATAGCTAAACTCTCTTCTGAAGGTACTAAAAATGGCGAACAAGTAGGCAGCATGAGAACTCTACTGATAACATGGATGCGATTAGTATGGCTAAGAACCTTCTTCAGCATGTAGAATCAAGCATGTTAAGGCAGATGCTGAATTGATATTCATCAAAACTACCTTCGAGAAACCAATGCTGACTAAATGCCTAAACAACAACTCAAGGTCCGTACGTGAATTGGGAATGTTGGACATCTTCTAGAATCCATTTGACAGGACTCTTGAAAATTCGATAGTTACTTCTGATTTATGAGACTAAGAAGCCGATTTTGAACACGTGCGGATACTTTTCTGAAAGTGTTAGAAACAACTGGCCAAAGATAACTTCCTCAAAAAGATCTTTAATCAATTTTAAAAAGGACTTCTCAAGAATCTATTCTAAATTAGCATGCCATATGACATTATAGATGCAAGTGAATGAGCGAGGGGCCATTCTCACTCAAGCTCAAGCATACACTTTTCGAGTTAGAGACCAACGTGGGATCCATTCAAGGTAGCTCGCTTAGGTAAATATCTCGGGCCTTTCCCTACTGGCCCGACTAGAGAGGTCATTTTTGGAAGAGAAAGTATGTGCTTTTCAAAAAAAGGTTGAATTTGTAATACATATGCTTGTGACAAGTAAGATAAGTAGACAAGAAGTAAATTTCATTATTCTGTTGTCATGTTTCTCAGTTTTAAGTCAATTTCTCAGCTGTATATAGACTAATAAAAAAAGAAGAAAAAATGGCTGTCTTCCACATTCATTTCTCAATTTCCACAATATTCTCCCAAACGAATCAAACACATCCACTCACTGTGCGTTCTTATAGAGATAAACGCGCTTTCACATCTTCTTAACCCAAAATGAAATGGCTGGGAAGGGTAAAGGAAAGGTTCCTTTTTTTTAGGGTACCCCCGGGAGAGGAGTTCAAACCCGACTCAAGGCCTAGTTAGTAGATCTTCTTCCCCCAGGAGAGGATCGCTAAATCAACTATTTGAATCTCTGATTTAAAGAGTTCAAGTGGAATAAACCCTAAAACCATAGCGAGAATATCCCAATTAATCCAGAGAAAGGTCTTAACTTTCAGCTCCAAAATCTCATGCCAAGGGAAAAGTTACTTCAACTTAGCCCCAAGAAGCAACATAAAAGGAGAATCAGAAGATTAAACTACAAATCCAATACATTTCGTCAATATTTGGCCCACATTTCTAGAACTTTTTTTCCTTCAAATTCATTTTCAACTACACATTTCATCTATTTCACAACTTTTATCAACTTTTCAACCATACATTTTATTGATTTTTATCAAATCTACTAAAATCTGATTTCTAGCAAAACAAAACTCATTTCAATTTACTTATGCAGATGTATAAATAAATACTAAAAACATTATTCAAGCAAACTCAGTCATATATAATTTAACAGAACTTGGTACGAATTCTTTTAACATCTATGCTCTAGAATGAGGTGAAACACTCGTGATCAGAGGAATTTGAATCGTCGCAAGGGGAATGGTTATGTCTACCTTCATACGTTGTTATTACCATCCGACGATCCTCTGAAAGCCTTTCAACCCTTTTCTTGACTCGACAATTGCTATGAGTACATCTGTAGTAACTCCTGCAAGATCACAACATGGAGAAATCTTCAGTTTATCAACGAAATAGTAAGTTAAATCAAGAAAGAAAGGAGACACAGAGACTATAGAACCATTAGCTGTACTAGGCTGCTTATTTTGGACTTAGAAACTCCACATATGTTAACGGGCATTAGTTGCATGTTGAGATATTAGTTTTGAGATTTAATACTAAGATTTGTTTTTGAGATTTAATACTTGTTGTAATACTAAGACTTTCACAAAAGATCACACAGAAACACAAACACGTACAACCTTTGATCTGCTATAAAGCAATACGACAACTAAGTTTCTTTTTTCGTAATCTTGTTTATATATACAAGGAAAGAAAAGTACATATACCTTATTAGACTCATCCCGCAAAAAGCTAAGATGTATTCTCAATAAATTAGGGGTTGATTTCATGAATCATTTTTTGCCATTACATTTGATCCAATTCTACATCTACTTCTAGTGAAGTTTATGATAAAATCAAATGTTTCGCAAGTAATCTAAATCTCTCTTCTCAAAATGTTCCATTGAAATGCAATGGACATAAGCATTTCTGTAGGTCCACTCAACACATACTATAACCATGTAATCGCCCTAATAATTTATCTTCAATTGAAGCCACATCCACTTGTTGAAATTTACCACCGTTTCTTATTTTATCCATTCTAATAATGTTGCGCGCACACAGAGGTTCTCTTTATTCCATTATTTTAACTTTCCCCATAGATTATCAAAATATATTCATCCATAATTGGCCAGTTCTATATTGGGAGTCTGAGACTTCGAAATTTCTCACATTTCTTACATTATGGATGGACTTCAACCTGCCTAGTAAGTAGATCAATACTTAAATCAGTTTGTTTGATTTATGATGGAAAAGATCATGCCTTTCAACCATTTTTGCATCATAGAATAGAGAAAAATAATCTGATCATGAAGTGTTAATAGCTCTAGCTGAAATATGAGTACTTCATGCTTAGTTATAATTAATATAGATTAATTCTATTAATTTCAAATTTCCTTTTTAATTTTAGTAAGAGTACACGTGTACAATGGGTGGGTGGGTGGGTGGGGGGGGAACTTATCTCCATTAATCTCTTAAGAAAATGACAATTACTTGATTATTGACAAGATTGCAAACTTTGGTTGGCACACTAATTTATGATTATGATGTGATATTATACCTCATAAATCCTGTTTCAAAATGACGATTATAAAACAAGATTAAAAAAAAAAAAAAAGATTCTTTTATCATCTTTCTACAAGAAATTAAGAAGCTTCACATTCATAATTCAAGAGAGAAATTAAAGGGGAGAGAGAGAGAGAGAAGCCAACATAACTGAAACAGTATACTTTCAGCATTCTTCACCACTTCTGATCGCACTAGCTAGGGTAATAATTATAGACCATGTTATGCATTACATTTTTTACATCTTCAATTGCAACAATCTCCACAGCAATGAAAATTCGCATTATGTGAATTTTCATAACTTGCAAAATAAAATTCAGGAATATTGGAGTTATATTTCCCTTATTCTCACTCTACGTATTTGATAAACAGTACTAAACATGACCATGACCATAACCATAACTAGACTATTATGACGGATAAGATTTAAATCTAACTGACGAACACAAGAAAATGTAAGAAATCAATACCTTGGATGAAGGCTGTTCTTGACAACCTTCTGACCATATTTTCTCCATTTGTAACCATCATCAAGCACATCTACGTCACTCCTCGTCTGAAAACAGAATCTGGGCTCTCTTAGCTTTCTCCTCACTTTGACCTTGCCATTATTATCTGAAGACGGACTCTTCCACCTGCAATATTTGGATTAATTTACCTGTTAATTATCCATTTATACATGTTGACTGCCCATATATTCAGGCTTAAACCTCATACTAACCAACATTAACGGAAAAATGATCATTTTTTTCATTACAATATCACTTATGTACTTGATAATTGAATGAGTGCACAGAGAGGTAGTGGATCTAGCACATGTCCTTCTCAGTTCATTACACTACACACGCACGAACATGATCGTGCACTGGATTTGTTTGTATGTCTATATTTCTAGAGAGAGGAGTAGAGAGAGATTACTTTGAGGAGTCTCTTCCATATATAGTAGATCTCTTTAGATTCTGGCTAAAAGTTGAAGAGTCTAGCTTTTTAGGGTTATTGAACACACACAAGCATGCCTATTTGCAAACTTCCTTGGAACAAAAATACTACCAAATGAAAAGCTAGCCACAAAACCTTTACGATAAGCTGGATCCCCTCAAGTTCTGAGTGGAAACATCAAAATGAATTCTGTGTTCTGTATATTTGTGTGTGAAGAGAGACGCAAACTTGACACACCAGAAGAAGAAGAGATCTAGAGAGAGAGTTAAGATAGATTACCATGAATTGCCACCCTCGTTGGCGTTACCACTGCAGTTCTCATCATTAACAGCCTTGAGATCTAGTGTTCCTACCTACATCGTCAAGTTACCAAAAAATCAATATGATAACCAAAACGAACCAACCCTCAACTTATAGAAAGCTGCAATAGTTTATAAATTAAGAAAGTATAATAAGAAGGAAGAATTCAAAACTAATATTATTATTGGACCAACTAAACTACCTGGTCGTTATTCCATGAGGGTCTAGAGTTCAGAAGTTCATTATTGTCTAATCCTATAAAAACTCTATTGCTGGTGGTGCTGGTTGTCTTAATGGCGTGGCCGCTGCCACCGCCGCCCTCTAGAGGTTGAGATATTTGAGAAGATTGCGAGGGTACCAAAAAGCTCATCATCTGATTCTGATCTTCGAACTGTATAAACCCCATTTCATGATGTAGAGGATGAGGAGGAGGAGGAGCAGAAAAGGAACTTTGAAGCTGATCATAATTGGGTTGAAACCCTCTCTCCCCTTCCATTCTTCGAAATTTATCAAATAATTACTGATAGTGGATTGAAGAAATTGCTGATGTTCTTTTTAGTGGAGCGATTTATTGCATGTTGGCTGTACAACGTGTGGGGGCGTCGTCTCATGGCATCAATGGATGAAAATAGTGTATTCTTTTTGGTCAACCGCTGAACGCTGGATGGAATATTATCCTGTGTTTGTTCAAGAATATATTGAGTTTCTTCTCATCTTTGTCTGGACTTGCGGAGTCTACATAGCACAGTTAAAAGAGAGTTACAGTCCTCTCTCTCTCTCTCTCTCTCTCTCTCTCTCTCTCTCATGTGTAACACTGTAAGGCAGCATTATTGAATTCTTTGTGCCCATGTGTCCAAGATAAATTAATTTAAAAGTTTAAACTATTAAAAAATAATATTCATTTGTTTAAAAATCTTTGAGATGTTCTTTGATAGTAGATTGAATCTATATATTCAAGTTTTATGAGTAGATTATTAAAAAAAATATTTATCTTAAAAATCGAGTTTCAAGAATTAAAAATATTTATTTATATAAATCTAATATATTTAATGGTGGAGAATTTGTACAAAATCAACTTTTGCCGTGTTAAAGAAAAAAAAAATCAATTTGAAGGCCTGAGAATATTTGCGCAAGAAAAAGAAAAGAAAGGATATGTAAGGAAAACAAACCTTGATTACAAGAAATTTAAAGAAAATCGAGAAGATTACATGTACAAATCAAGGTTATATATATATACACAAGATGAATAGTTAAAAACAAGCTCGTACGAACAAATTAAATGCAAATAAATGGAAAAGATGACACGTTTTCAAAATTAAGACGTGTAACTCTATCACAAGGCACACAATTGAACCAATGCCTCATTATACTGACAATCACACATTTCATTCAAAGTTGGTATACGATGATTTCCTCAAGAAGTTCTTTTACAAAAAAATAAAAACATTTCTACGGAAGTCTTAAACATTGAATTAATTGTATAATTGATATATAGCCCAAAGAAATAGCCTTTTGTTGGTCTCATTTCTTACAAATGACGAATGTAAGTAGTTGTTCATATCAATTAAGAGGAAAATTGTGAGAGCAATTTTTGGATTTCTCTAAAGGATATAATTTTCATAACCAATTACCCGTTAATAAGTAAAGTGACAAATCATTAATTTAGAAAAGCAAATGATGCTTATGTGGTTTTTTTTTTTTTTTTAGGAGCTGTCAAAGTAAATAAATAAATAAAAGTTTAGGAATTTAGGGTTTTTCGTTTAAATGGCTTTCTCCATTAAAAGTTAATTAAGGTCTTATTGAAAAGACTTTCATTGACCCATTCTTTTTTGATTTAAAACAGCTTGGGAGAGGCCGGAAAAAAGTACCAACAATCTAGAATGACGGAAGAAGATCTACAAATTTAAAAGAATTCTACAACAAAGATCAAAAAAATCGTCGATAGTAGAGAAAATAATTTTCAAAGTGTTCTTGTATGAAAAATAAATTTGAACGTAAGAATTTTATTTTATTTTTTGTGTTTAAACACAAATAGTCTGTGTACATACATGTCTAGCTAGGGTATATAGATTAGGTGTATAAGTAGAGAAATCACACAATTTGATTTTACGAAATTCTATGTTCAAATCACAAATAGTCTGTATACCATTTCAAAGGTATAACACGAGTGTGGGTGTGTGAATCAAGTTCCTGTATTTTAAAGCAAGACAAGAATAACTCAAGTGATGTGTGTAAACATTCTTAGGAGCAATGAGTAGAGTAGGGTCCGCAAAAGTTTCCATCCGTGTCAACAATGTCGAAAGAAATGAAAATGACTTGAAATTGCCCTCTAAAATCCTACAAAATCTGACTCCAGAGATATGCATTTGTCCACTCAGAACCACCATTTCCCTGCAAAAAGAAGAACAACAAATATATAGTATTATATTGTGAATTAAGCTAGTTAACTTAGTTGATAATTTATCTGTTGAAAAGATCTTTACCATTGATTTCAAATGAATGGATATGATACCTGTTAACTTACAAATTGTCGACTAAATTATATTATTATGACCCTATTTGACAATCATTATTTCAAAACTCTTTAGTTTTTATACTCATTTCAATTACACATTTATACGATAAAATATTTTGTGCGTAAATCCAAAACTTTCCTTGCTTTTAATCATTTATTTTCCAAAAATTCACCAATAATACTACTTGTACAACTAGTTTGACAACTATTTAATTCAAAGATCATTATTCAAAACTTTATTTTCTCAAAATAGTGGTAATCAGGCAGGGTTATATTTCTGCCTTCTACTCATTCTCAGCTGTTACTTCATCCACAGTCGTTTGTATTTTTTCTCTTTCTTGGAAAAGACTCTCCCCCACCACCGTCCCCCACAATAACAGCAACCATCAAATTCTTTCTCTATCTCTATCTCTATCTCTATCTCTATCAGCCTTCATTACATTTACGACAGCACAACTATTTTTTTCTGATAAATAACAACAACTGTCCATCTCTTTGAGTGAAGGGAACACTGCACGAGCAACAATATACATTACACACACAAACGAGTACTTGCGAACCTACGTAACTATCATGCACAATTATGGATACATATACGTTTTGTTACAATCTGGAAGGTAGAATATAAAATGAATATATAGTTGTTTTACCTACCATTTATTATGTATTCTATGTCACGTTTCCTACTCCATTTTCATGTATATTTATGTATGACCTTTTTTTTTTTTTTTTTGGTTATAAATATATTATGCCCGTTTGGTAGAGAATTTTTGAAAATAATTTTTGTGAAGAAATATTTTTTTTTAAAAAAAATTGTGGTTTAAAAGAATGAAAAAAAAATATGAGTTCATTATATTGTTCAAAAAACGAGTGATTGAAAATGATTTTTTTTTAATAAAAAAAAATGAAGGACTACACGAGGTATAGTTCGAAGAATATCACTTTTAAAATAGAGCTCTAAGCACAAATTTATTTAAGCTACTTAAAGTTTGAGTTGAACTATTACATCTAGCCCCTGTTTAGTCTAGATTAAAATCAAAATTTTAGTTAAATTTTGATCAAGATGTATGATTGAAAAATCGTGAATTTCATGAAATATGTACTTAAAATTAATTATTGACTTTGACTTAAAAATTTAGTAAATTTGAATTTACACCCAATGGGGACTGAAAGTAGAGATGGCAAAAAAACCCGCCCCGCCCCGCCCCGACGTCGCCCCGCCCCGAATGGGGCGAAAAAAACCCGCCCCGATGGGTTGGCGGGGCGGGGCGGGGCGGGGCGGGGATTGCCGCCCCGCCTCGGGTCGCGGGGCGGGGCGGGGCGAGGGTGCCCCGCCCCGCCCCGTTAAAAAAAAATTTTTTTTTTTTTTTTTTTAACGTTGTTTGTTTAATTTTGGACATTGTTTATTTTCATTGTTTGGTTTGGATATTGATGTAATTATTTTAAGTATTATTTGCTTTGGATTATAAAATTTTGAATTGTATTTAATTGAAAATTTTTGGTTTTTAAAAAAAAAAAAAAAAAAAACTAAATGGGGCATTAAACGGGGCAAAAATTCGCCCCGCCCCGCCCCGCCCCGTCCCCGCCCCGCCCCGTCAAAGGCGGGGCGGGGCGTGGGGCGGGGCGGGCGCGGGGATTGGCGGGGCGGGGCGGGGTGGGGGTGCCCCGCCCCGAACCCGCCCCGTTGCCATCACTAACTGAAAGGGGCAATTTCGTGATGTAATGTCCCTACAGCTGAAACTTGAGAATCTCTCTATGAAAATTGAGCTTATTATAAAAAGTGAAATAAATGAAATATTTTTAGACAATCTTACATTTAAAGTTTGACGTCAGTGAGCATCACATGCTCATTTAAAATTCAAATATAAATGTTTTTAGTTAGCAATTTTAAAAAGTTAACATATATGAGCACAACAAATAGTATAGTTGGAAAATATATATGCACCGCTTGAATTTACCCTAAATATTAACAACAGATGAGATTCATTTAGTAGAGCTATGCTCAGTTCAGTCACACCTTTTGTTGAAGTTTGACTCAAATTCGATTGGATTTTTGTGGATACTTAAAGTGGGTCCTGAAGAGATCAAAATATGGACAAATGAATGATTTCGACATTTTTTTCGTTCACTACGCGCCAAGCTCCCGATCAAGTGCTCAAAGCAGGGAGTCTAGCGCTTGCTCGCCGCCTGCTCGGCGCTAGACTGGCTCTTGAGCATCGCTGTGTTCCAGTCGAAAATTATTTTCTTTATTCCACTTGTTTTTTATGTTATTTCCATTTTAGCACTATAATTAGGATTTGATGATGTATCTTATATATATAGTTGACTCTTCATACAATATTGTAAACACAACATTATTGTATTCTTTCTCCATTATAGTGAATTTTTCTTTCATTTGCCTAATTTCTTGCGTTCTTCTTCTGTTGTGATTACTACTTCAGATTGTGTCATATATCTCTCTTCCTTTTAACTAGCATCGTTCAACGCATGCATAATTCTTATTAATTTGCTAACACTTTTGCATATTAACAATCTTCTATTGATTCAGTCTACTTTTATGTAGTTTTCTATCGCCACTGATGACTTGAAAGGGGTGGTTCTCTCTTCAAGTAAGCAAGCAATTTTGTAGTTTTCTATATTAGAATCTCAAGATTTGAATCAATCAGTCAAACAAATATGTAAAAGATAGATTAAGACTTTATTTATTATCCTAAATTCTTTTTTTCAAGAAATCAAGTAAATAAGATCAACATTTGGAAAAGCAAAGTTTGTATCTCTGTAAGCCCACACACACGTCATAACTAAGCATTGAACTCCCATTAAATTTTCAAAATTACGGATTTTCGATATTTTCAGTTTTTATTATTTTTTCCAGCCATGAATCATGCCCATTGAAAATTATTGAGAAAAATAAGGCCATGTTTGGTTGTTTTTCAATTCATTTTAAGTTTTCTAATTTAAGTGTCTGTTTTAATATTACAGAAAACGCATTTGATTTGTTATTCTCAAAAAATATTTTTCAAAACAGAAAACTAGAAAGCCCGTATGTTAGAATTTTTGGGAATTATTTTATGACATTTTAGTCCATGTCTTGCTATGAAAGTGTGTTACCCACTTCTTTTTCCTTCTTTCCATTTTCCTGAACTTTTTTTCCCTATAATCTAGCAATCACATTGTTGAAAGTTAGAAATTCTAATTCTACTACCAAGAGAAATAATATCGTAAAAAGAAAATAGACACAAGAACACGCATGAAATTTGTAGAGATACACCTTAATATGAGACTACGTCATCTTCCGCTTTTGCAGTAATTCACTATAATTAAAAGAAGTTTACAAGGGAAAATCGCACACTCTAGATCCTCTAATATCTCTCTGTTTATAATTATACTAAGATTTTAATGACGACTATCTATTTATAAAATTTAATTAGGGCAAAATCAAAATTGCAATTGTGAAATTTCTACGAGTTCCTAGTTACAAAAGGTCAAATTGTACACCGATTCCGTGCAGCGACAAGTATTAAACTCCATAACTTAATAATCGTTAATCATGTTCCATTTCGCCAGCATTAATCCATCAAAAGAAATTTTTGATAAGAGAGAAAAAGGAAAGCTTTATAAAAAAACATATATTTTCACAACCAGACAGATAATTAAATTTTAAAAATTAATAAATTAGTACCTTAATCTTCATAGAGAGAAAAAAAAATACATTATATGCGCAAGTCCATTTTTAGTTAATCAATACCAAACAACAAACATATTATAGAAGTAATAGAATCGGAAATAAGTTGTAGTTGGTGATAGTGAGGTGATATCTCGTCAACTATGGGGGCATAAAACGATGACCATTGAGTTGCCATTGGAGAGCGATAAGATGGCACAATACAAGGTGGACAAAATTGTTGTTGTTGAAGAAGAAGGTCGATCTTGAATGTGAATTTTGAAAAAAATGAGTTTGTGGTTGACTTTGACGTGAGTTTTGAATGGGACCCGTTTGGCTATTTTGGAAGATCAAGATTAATTTATGCTCTCCTCCGTAAGTACATCGAAATCATGTATTTATTTGCCAAAGTTGATGCTCAGAGGAATGAAAAATTGAAGTTCAAAGTGGGTCAATTAAAAGAAGTTTATACTGGTGGGGAAACTAGAAATGTGTTTGTCCCACATAGGAAGTTGATGAAAATAAAAATCACTTTAAATATGGTTCCACTTAGAAGGGTGTAATCATGTGTAACATAGAGACTCTCTCCACGTGCACGCGTAGGGAGGTGCAAATCACTGATCGAAATAGGTTTCGGACCTTGAACTTATATACTGGCTCGACCTGCATATACAAATGTAGGACCAAAATGAGCAAAATTGTCTCGTAATTACCATTAAGTGAATGGACAAGTTACACTCTCCGGAGCCAAATATATATCTATCTGGTTTTTTCACTTTTCTACACATATGAATTCATCAAAAAATATACAAGAAGCTTTTCTGCATACAGTTCTATTTTCTGTCTGCATATATTTTAATTTCTGTTTGAGTCTTGGTTGTGATATTGTTCAGACACTAAATCAATTTGTAGAAGTAGTATCTGTAGTGCTCAGAATCTACTAATTTTACTGTTGTATCATGAAAAATGGATGCTTGATTTAAATCTCAAGCACATACGGTAAGGAGGTGAATCTATTTTAAGGAAATTGTGTGTAACATGGGCTTCGGGTTAAAAGTTTTACTGTTTAATTTGTTTTTCAATTGCTAGATCGTTAAATATGTTATATTCAAAGTTATATGCAAAATTGTATGTGGAAATTCGGTGTTTAATGTTATAAATTTGATCTTGTTTATAAACATAATTTTTCAAAAATATTAAACCAAAAAAGTATTGAAAATTGTACAAATTTAAAAACTAAAAATAGCTTAAAAATAATAAATCAAACTCCCAAAGTGTTTTAATTTTCTGAAAAGTCTAGGGGTTGAATTTTAAAGCTTGAGGTAAACCGAAAAAAAAGAAAAGATAAATGGACTTTTCTTATTGGGTCAATTATTGATTGGCCGACCTTTTGGTATCTCACTTGCAACCTTCTACACGCTTTCACTTACACATTAGAGTCTCCATGCTTGTATATATTTCAAATCTGATTTGACTCTTTAACAATGGACTCGTCTTCACAAGAAAATGGAAGGCACATTGAACTCATTAAAATTTATAAATGTTTAAAAATTATAATAATAGTAGTGAATCTCATTAAGCCCTTGTTTGGTATTAATTTAAATCAGATTTTAATCTAAATCTAAATCACACAATCAATATTAACTACATATTTTATGAGTCCCATAACTTTTTAACCATACATTTCATTTTTTTTTTATTAAAATCTACTAAAAATCTAACTTTAATCACCACCAAACAGGGACTTATGTAAATAAACTAAGCATCGTGTTTAGGAGATCAAATTCATATATATATATATATATATATATATATATATATATATATATATATTAATGCTTCACTTTTACTGAATTTAAACCATTTATGAATTTGTATCCAAATGAAGGCTTAGATGGCTATTTTATTCTTGAGTTGATGTTTATCTTTTTCTATTTTGATTTTAAGTGTCCATTATGTTAAAAACGAAAATGATATCAATTTGTTGGGAAAAAAAATGAGATTATAGGCACAATATAAAGTAAATGATAATAAGAACACAAGACCAAAAAAATTTGCGAGTAAAGGAGATTTCACTAAAATATGTGGAAAGAACAATTTTTTTGTGCTCACAACTTTGTATAGCTAAATCTAAAGCATAATGAAGAGCCAAATTTATATAGGGGACGTTCAAAACCTTAGTTTTGGTGCTGCGGAAGGAATAGAATGCTGAAAACAAGTGTAAAACACGAAAACGGGTGTGAACCAGATGAATATGGCGTTCGAGCACCGCCCCACCACTTGAGCGCCAAACAAAGCATAATTGTGATGTAAAGTCCTCGTGATCCATATCTTTTGACGTGATTGATAATTATTGTAATTATCTTTTGTTTCAATTTTGACGTGATAGATAATTATTGTAATTACAATAAGATGATAAGAATGTATTTTACCTTCTTCTTAGTAAATTTTTTACCAGTGACATATCCTTTGATAGGGATTATCCCATTATATCGTGTGTACGTATCTGGTTTTATTATTTTTCAATTAGTTACACTTTTATCCATTTGATGATTGAAAACTCTAATTTATTAATTGTTGTTAAAATCAATCAATATTATTTAGCACAATTTTATTTATTTATTTTTTATTTTTGTTTCCGCTGCGTCGCTAACTTGTATTTAGTGCGTTCATACATGTGTTGAAATTGAGTTACGAATCATCATTTTCACTCTCGAAAATGAGTTGTGAATCATCATTTTCACTCTTTGGAATCTAATCATAGCGATTTAACATGTCAATTAGTACTAGAAGTTAACATGGTTCACGATTGGACCATTTTTTCCTAATTTCAAATCGATTAGTTCAAAATGAAACTATCAAACCATTACAAAAACATGCTTACTGTACCATTCTTCCCATTTCAAAGACAATGAGGACATAAGAAGAATAAAGAAGACGCGTATATTATTTATTAAACAGGAAAGACGCGTATACACAAGTCAATTTTCTCTAATACACTGTCTATTTGTTTGTTTGAAATTGTGTTAGTAGTTTCATTTCAAACAGTTTATGATTATTGAAATTCGAAAGTCTCTTTTAAACGATATGGTTAGACTCAATGATAAAATGTTGACGAACCACCAACGATTTCGATTTGATTTCACGGTTTGGCAGTTTTTGCTCACTCTTAGTTTGAATTGACTTGAACAAAAGAAATATTTTATACCTTTATAAGAATTTTTAAGACTTATTGATGACTTGTTCAATCTCTTTTAGACTTAGGGCTCATTCGATAGGGATTAAAATTCAATTAAAATTGAAAATATGACCGTTATTGGGTCTCACTCGTCTAATAACGACTAGTTTTTCAATTTTAATCTGATTTTAATCCCTACCGAACGGGGCCTTAACTATATTAGTAGCTTCTATGGGATTGCTCTTATGTACTTGTAAATTGTGAATGCGTAAATAAATAAGTGGACAATAGGTCATGACACTTAAAAAAATAGAGTTTTGCTATATGTACACCAATATTCTAAAAGGCACGTCTAGGTGGGATGCGTGACAAGTGGCTTAGCGCTTCATTTAGCGATCAACGGCTTATGTATGCCTAGACGCGCATTATTATCCTTTTTTTACAATTCTTTAATTTAAAATTTTAAAGGTTAATTTACATTTGAAACTTATTTTTTGTTGTAAACTTTTGAAAAATGTTTAAAATTTCTATAAATTTGTTTTAGAAGTTTGATATGTATTATTAAATAATATTAAAATAAAGAAAATGTTTTTATACGCTTTTTTACTTATATGCCTCGCCCAAATTCGCATGACTCATAGTTTGGCCTTCACGCATTACGTTTTTTAGAACATTGATTATGACAATTGATTTTTAACAATACTTGCCTTGTTTGATCCTCATTATTTCAAAATACATTTCTCACTCCCTTCTTTTCAACTACACATTTTTCAATAAAATAATATTACACACAAATTCAAATTTTTTCCTTATTTTTTAACTACAAATTTTTTTATCAATTAATTATTTCAAAATACATTCTTCAATAAAAAAAATAGGGCTCAAACGAGCTCTTAAATCAAACCAATAGTACAATTTTCTACACAGCACACAATGTCAAATTTAATGTACATAAGGAATGTATAACTAGTTTAATTGTACAAAATATAGCAATAAAAATTATCGCTGATCAGCTTTTTTAAAAAATGGAGAAAATTCATGGGTTCTATAGAATGTGCAATTAAAAATAATCTTGGAATTTTTATTTTATTTATTATTATTATTTTTTTGACAAACAAGCCTTTAATCTCTGCTAATTATACGCTAAGAACATCTACAATAAGGCTGCAGCGAATCACATTACCTAAAAATGGTTACATACTGAAAGAAAGAAGTGATTTTTTTAATATTTGTCTATTTAATTTTTTTATAATTTTCTCTGTACTATACATTCCTTTCTCTGTGTATATGGGATCCACAATTAGTACAATAAGCATCGTATCTCCATTCTTATTTTCCTCGTTAGTACAACAATGTAAATTATTCTCTGCACTAACAATTTTATAAAGTAAGTCACACGTCCGTTTTGAAGTATATTATATAAATCAGAGTGTTGATTGATAGTTTAGCAGAAGCAGCATCAGAGTAGCGCATGCATGCAAGCCAATAATTGTCTTCACATGTAATATAAAGAATTACTATTTGCAGCCAAAACTTGATTTCACGAGGCAAATGATAAAAGGAAATTGATTATACAGCCTATGGCTATTAGCATAGGTGTTTCCTTTTAGGCACTTTGAATAATTACAGCAGTTTCGCAAAGTATAAAAATATCTACCTTTTTGTCTTGACAAGATTTGCTCTATAAAGTTGAGGGATATTAGTGTTCTGCATGCCTTTTTGTTTGTTTTTTTTTTTGAGATGATTTGCTCTCTAAAGTTAAAGGGATGGGATGGGATGGATGAAGGGATGGAGTAGGGTTCTGCACAAAGTTGGTAATGAGAGCTGAAAATTTTCTGACATTTGGTAATCAATTTAAGTACACCTTTGGTACTCATGCAACTTGATGGCAATGAACTACAAGGATAAAAAGAATGTGATAGTTACATTTTGTGTGTTTATGATCACCAAAAATTTTAACAACAACGCTACATGACCTGATCCACCGACCCAACCAATAGGGGGTGCCACATTTTAACTCCGGAATCGAGTTCATAATACATGCTTGGTTTGGCTCGAAAGCAACGCCAACAATGATACATGGGTTTGATTTCTGTATTGATTTTATTATACAACGATTTTTGCAATCCTATATTGCTAAAGGGGAATCCTCATTTTGGAGTGAGTTATTGCATAGAGAATGTTGACTCCTAGTCGAGAAGAAGATCGATGTATTAATGGTAAAGCTGATGGATCAAAAAGAAAAATTAAAAGAAAATAATAATAATAATTTTGAAAACCTTGGTCTCTGCCTATCCCTATCCCCACCCCCACACACCAAGCACCAAAGCAAGGAGCTAATCAAAGAAAAAGGTACTCGATTTCCATTTGACAAGATCTATAATTTATTTATAAACAAAAAAAATTCATTTTCAACCATAAATTTCAATTCACCCATAAATATTGTTCATTTATCTACAACTCTTTATTTATTTATATATTATATATACCGTTTATAGATTAGTTCCAATCAGAGAATTAGATGTCGAACTCAACAATAGTATCAAGGACAATGTACAAAAAAATCTCTCAAAAATTAAGTAAGATAATTTCTGCGTTATTATGTCACTCAATATCGTCAAACACCACAATATTCATCCATTGCACTAATTTTGTCTTTCTATGACTCTTAAATAACAAAGAGAATACACATATCATCAGTAATGGAATGGCAAATTAACATATGTTCCTAGAAAATTATATTAGCTATCATGAAATGTATTCATAAAAGGCTAAAAAGTTATCCATATTGCAATCCACTTTTATTTTTTATGATGCTTAATCAATTATTTGGCTATTATGATATACATTTTCATTGATTTGGTAATGAAAAAGACAGTATTTTTTCAATCCTAATATGTAACATTTATTTTTTTCATCTTTTCATGTAGCTTCTAAGATTTTCTTCCTCTTAGATCCACCGTCGCCATTAACTTTTAAACTTTTGCTTGGTAGATTTTTGCCTTATCTTTTCGCAATTTTTTTTTTTTTTTTTTTCGAAACTTGTTTGTTTTAAGCAAATTCTCAGACTTATAGTTCAAGATTCATTGACAATGAATATATATCTTGAGTGTTGCAATTTTCTTAAAACTCGCTTTCTTGTAGAAACTGATTTTTTTTTTAAATCATATTTTTTTCAATACTCATTTTGAGTTACACATTTTTATAAAATCTCGTTTTTAACGTTTTCTCATAATTTCTTTCCTACATTTTAACCACATATGCTCTGGAAAAAAAATCTATTTTTCATAAATTCACTTCTCAAGTCAATTTATTTCAAATAAGGGCAAATATTTTTCATTTGACATTTCAAAATGTTGAGTCATGTCTTCAATATAATGAGAATCATTGTATAAACGAATTTACCTAAGCTCTATTTAGAATATTTCAATAGTATCATAAATTCATTAAATTGTTTTACTTTAACTTTCAACTCATTAGTTCTAATTGTTGACTTCACATAATGTATTCATTTATGATAAGTGATAACAAGTCATTTCATACTTCTTCAATATAAACTCAAATCACCAATTATAAAATGCACCTTCATTTCTCCACCCATATGAGAAATTTCAATGGAACCTAGTATTAAGATTTGAGTTCCATCTTAAAAGATCAACTTTATTAAGAGGAGTAGTTCAATCCTTTATAAATTGATCTATGTTTTCATCTTTATTCAATGTGAGATTCTATCCCTTAACATGCACACGTAAAATAGTGGCTCATTTGAGCAGACCAATCTTAAAATTCGTGTGCTCAATTTTTTTGAGTTTTAATCGAATCGAATCATTCGTTTGTTATGCGACCATGCGTTGGTTTACCATATGTGAGGGCCAAGGTTAACCATGCGTCACGAGATGTTCGGGCAATAAAGGGAATCAAAGTCGGAGACAACGAACCAATTATAGCATTCAAGATGAGTAGATCTTGACGTACCCATGTGTGATGTGCGGGATTAACGGATGTGACGCCATTGACCGTGATGGTTTGCTCATGACGTGGGTATGTGCCATCAACAAATCCGAGCAAATCATAGCCAGTGAGAAGAGTTGAGAATTGTTATCAACCTTATTCACATAAAAATTGATCAAAGAGTCCGTCACATTATGTTATCAACCTTATTCACATTAAGTTTTTAGTTTAATTTCTTTCTCTCCTCCTAAATGTAGTTATGGTAATATTGAGTCATTTATGCAACAAAAATAGAAGTAAATGACAGATAATTTGCATTCTATTTTTATTTCATTTATTTCTCTCTTGACTGTAGTTTTGGTAATATTGACTTCGCATATTTTTCTCTTCTTACCTTTCCCATTTTTTATTTTCCTTTTCTTCATTGAAGCTTAAATAATTTGAGTCGTACATGCAACAAAAGCTGAAGATATTAAACCTATTTCACATTTCTAGTTTTTTTATTTATTTATTTAATTTTTTTTTTCTCTCTTTTTCCATTTTTTGGTTAAATCTCAACCCACTCATCTTTTCTTCACCATTGTAGAACGCATTTTCGACTAGAAATACGCTCTCACATTGTAAAAAGTATGGTTTTTATGATGGCTAATAACTTAGTTGTGATAGAATAGTCCTATAACAATTAATATTAAAAATGTTATTATTATTAAGAGTTGATATTCCATCTTAAAATGTCAACATTTTTAAGAAAATTAGTATAAATCATTATTTATTGTATATATGTCATTATTTGATGTGAGATTCATTTATCAACGTGTCCTCGTAGGGTGATGGCTCATTTAAGTTTTTTGTGCTCATTTGAGTTTTGATTGGATTGAATTACTCGTTGGATTTTAATGAATTTGACACTATATTAAAACTTTGAATTCCATGATCAACCATACTTAGAGGAGCAGTTCATGCCATTATTTGTTGCATTATATTATATCAGTATTCGACGTGAGATTCATCCCTTGATAATATGAAGTTATGCGTGATGGCTTGCTATTCGTGGTAGACGGTGCTCTATAAAAGTGCAACCTGCCAAATACTTGGTACAACGACTCGTCTACAACATCCAACCATACACAAACTTTCAAGGTATCTATCTCTCGAATCCATTTTTTGTGATCTTGTTTTGCAACATGTCAATGCAATTGAAATTGCGACCTAGCCGATTTTCGATGTCAAGAATGAGAATGTAAAATGTAGACCGTATTGATATACAACAAACCCATAAGTTACAATATAAGAATATAATCAACTAAAGGAATTCCAATCTAAATACTTCCAAACCGAACAACTCCCCAAACAATGGTGGCATCTGAAAAAGAAGTTTACCTAAGAGCATCCCAAAATCTCATGATTATATGCATTTAACATTTCAGAGAGACCAGTGGGTAAAACCTTGCAATATTGAAAGAGAAGGGCAGTAGTTATATGTGCTGAATTCCATGCAACAATCATAGCCTTTAATTCAATATTCCAAATTCCATCATGATAGAGTATGGCATCAGATATTTGGTGGGTCCTATTGTGTCCCTTTTTCTTGTCCATTTGTGTTTACAATGTTCCGTGAGAATTGGGGTTTGAGTCCTAAGGGAATGTTTTCAAACTTTATATTCCTTTACCAACAACTTCCATTATATATATGCACCCAAGAAATTTTTGGCAACATATAAATGATCTCATTTGTAGATGGGATATTATAATTGAGAATAAGATATGCAAATAAATAGACTATTTATAAAGGTAGGACGAATAGTGCAGAGGTGGCAAATAGATCGACCACTCGTTGGCTTTCGAGCTTGAATCGTACTAGCTCAGCGCATTAGTCGCTCCGGCTCATGTTGAGACGAGCTATGGGTAGAACCAAGCTTGAGGTTTTTTTCACTAGCCATCTTGAGCTCATGGATCGGCTCATTTTTTGACTTGTTTTTAACTTATTTATTATTTTCTTAAAAAATGAATCGGCTTAGGCTCGTGTTCATACAAGCTAAAGGCCGTAGTCGAGCTCGAATTAGCTCGGCACGGCTCAATTCATTGCCACCCTAGAACAGTGGTGAATAATTTTAAAATATAAATTACCGTAAAGTTCTTATATGACAATAGAAATTTCAATATAAAACTGAATAAGAGAATTTAAATTTCAGAGTGAGATTGAAACATAGCTGAAGAGATGTAAGATGTAAGACTAACTAATTTTTTTTTTTTTATTGAAATTAAGACTAATTAAATTTATAGAATCAATTTAAAGTTATCTCTAAAATCTCTTATAAATTTATAAGCCACACACTATGGTGATTGATAAGTTCTATCTTTTGATAGATCTTTAATATATGAAAAAAAAAAAAAAAAAGTGTGATAACATACTAAACAACACGCTTTACATGGTCTACAGGCCAAATTGGACCACCATTGGATGTTGGGGAGTGTTTTTGTAGGTTAGATAATTTACTATGTTTATGGATTCTTTTAGCAGAAAATTCGATATTGGACGAGAAAGGATTAAAATGAACAAGAATTGATCATTTAGGATTGAAATTGGACAAATTCTAGAATTCAAAAACCAAGGTGTCAAGTTTGAAAGTGTCGAGAGTAGCGGCCCTTGGTGAAGTAGTAACACGTAACGATTGTTTGAATAAGTAATTAAAGTAAAAAAAAAAATATAAATTAACAATTTTTATATTTTATTAAGGTTATTATATTCACACTACAACTTTTTATAAATACGTTATATTAAATTTCTCTTAACTTTTATATATTGTCACACTTACATATTCAACTTTTTCATTATGAATTCAACATAATATAACATGACATGAAAATATATATATATAATTTAGTAAATTTTAAGCTTCAAATCTGTCTATGTCAACTTAGGCAAAAGTATTATATCATTCTTATAATAAATTAATATAAATTGATTCCAACATAACATGAGGTTTTTCATACTCCAAAATTGTTAGGTGACAACAAAGATTTTTTTTAGTTAATTAATTACTTATCTTGGGCATGTCATATTAATCAGGAACGAAAGTCATCTGAAGCCTTTTTTAATAGGCCCAATTAATTTGGGCCTACACAAGATTGCCATTTTTAGGCCCATATACAAGACCACTAAAAAACTCTTATCTAGACTCTCATCCAGTGCCAATGGTGGAATTAGCACTTGAAAAAAAAAAAAATCAAATGAGCTCACTGATACTGCCTGCTACCGCACCTCCTCAACTCTCGACGGCACCGCCGCCTTTTCTGACACCAAGAAACTACATTCCTCCCCATGTATACAAACACCCGGCAGCTATTCTTCTTGAGCTCTGCACTTCCGTGAAAGAACTCCATCAATTCATCCCTCTTGTAATAAAAAACGGCCTCTACGGTGAGCACCTTTTCCAAACCAAGATTGTAAGCTTGTTCTGCAAATTCGGTAGACTAAACGATGCCCTCAAAGTATTCGAGCCCATTGAGTCCAAGACTGATCCCATCTATCACACTCTCCTTAAAGGGTATGTACAACAAGACACTATGAATAATGCTTACAAGTTCTTTTGTCGAATGAAGTGTGATAGTGTAGCTCCCGTGGTGTATAATTTCACATATTTATTGAAAGCTTGTGCGGATAGTTTTGATGCTAAAAGGGGTAAGGAAATTCACGCTCAGTTGATATTAAATGGTTTCTCTTCAAATTTGTTTGCCATGACTAGTGTGGTTAACTTGTATGCGAAATGTGGGTTGATTAACGAGGCCTATAAAATGTTTGATAGAATGCCTGAGAGGGATTTAGTGTGCTGGAATACATTGATTGCTGGTTTTGCTCAAAATGGGATGCCAAAGAGGGCGTTGGAGTTGATTTTGTTTATGCAAAAAGAAGGGCATATGCCTGATATGGTTAGTGTGGTTTCGGTTTTGCCTGCCTCTACTGCAATTGGGAATTTGAGGGTTGGGAAATCAATTCATGGGTATGTTCTGAGACGGGGATTGGAGTCATATGTTAATGTTGCAACTGCTCTGATTGATATGTATGCAAAATGTGGGTTGGTTGGGACTGCACGGTTAATATTTGATATAATGGATATGAGAACGGTTGTGTCATGGAATACTATAATCGATGGTTATACGCAAAGTGGCAATTCTGAAGAAGCATTGGAGCTATTTGATAAGATGTTGGATGAAAAATTAAAGCCAAGTAATGTTACAGTTATGGGAGCTCTACATGCCTGCGCTGATTTGGGTGATCTTAAACGTGGTCAATATATTCATGAGTTAGTTAATCGATTAGAGCTTAATTCAGATGTTTCTGTGATTAACTCTTTAATTTCAATGTATTGCAAATGCAAAAGAGTTGATATAGGTGCTGAATTATTTGATAAATTACAAAGAAAAACACTTGTATCGTGGAATGCCATGTTATTAGGATATGCACAAAATGGTATTGTAACTGAAGCAATTAATCTCTTTTGCAAAATGCAACAGCTGAATATGAAACCTGATTCATTCACACTAGTCAGTGTTATAACTGCTATAGCAGAGTTATCAGTGTTGCGCCAAGCAAAGTGGATCCACGGACTGTCTATAAGGAGGTGTTTGGACAATAATGTATATCTGAAGACTGCTCTTGTTGACATGTACGCAAAGTGCGGAGCAGTGCACACGGCAAGGAAGCTATTTGACATGATGGATGAGAGGCATGTTACTACTTGGAATGCTATGATAGACGGATATGGAACACATGGATTTGCGGAGGAAGCTGTGGAATTATTTGATAAAATGTGCATAGGCAGTATCAACCCAAATGATGTGACTTTTTTATGTATAATCTCGGCTTGCAGCCATTCAGGCCTGGTAGACAAAGGACGCCACTATTTTACCATCATGAAGGAAGAATACAGCTTAGAGCCGTCAATGGATCATTATGGAGCCATGGTTGACCTACTTGGTCGAGCTGGTCGACTTGAGGAAGCTTGGAACTTCATTCAGGACATGCCTGTTCGGCCAGGACTCAATGTCTTTGGAGCCATGTTGGGCGCTTGCAAGATCCACAAAAATATTGATTTGGGAGAGAAGGCAGCTGACAAGCTGTTTGAGTTGGAACCGGATGATGGTGGATACCACGTGTTGCTAGCTAATATTTATGCCACGGCTTCAATGTGGGACAAAGTAGCTAAAGTAAGAACTATGATGGAGAAAACCGGAATCCAGAAAACTCCTGGCTGTAGTTTGGTGGATTTGAAAAATGAGGTGCACACTTTCTATTCTGGAAGCACAAATCATCCCCAATCTAAACATATCTACGCATACCTTGAGAAATTGATTGATAGAATTAAAGCAGCTGGATATACCCCCGATACCAATTCAATTCATGATGTAGAAGATGATGTTCAGGAACAGTTGCTGAATACCCATAGTGAGAAGCTGGCTATTGCCTTTGGGCTCATAAATACCAGTCCTGGTACAACTATTCATATTAGGAAGAATCTTCGGGTCTGTGGAGATTGCCACAATGCAACCAAATACATATCACTTGTGACTAAACGAGAAATAATTGTGCGTGATATGCACAGGTTCCACCATTTCAAAAATGGAGCATGCTCCTGTAGGGATTATTGGTGATCTCCACTAGTCTTGACACTTAAAAGCTCTAATTTCGTGAATTTTAATGTAACATGAAATTGGCCATGAAGTTACTGTGACGAAGGATGTCTCTCTGCAGTTTATCATCCATTCTGTTGACAAAGAAATGAGTGTGCCTTTTGAAACTTCTCCATGGCTGTTCTGCAGGCAATATCCGGTTTTCTTCTCAACGACAACGAGTATCATCAATCAAAACCGAGGGACAAACCAAGAACACTGGTTCAGAAAGCATGTCGTCAGAGCATTAGGCCAAGTTTTTGCAGTATTTGCTAGGTGGAGTGAACGAGGGACTATCAGTAACCAATATGTGCAGCCTCTTAGTGGGACATGGATGAATTCATGAAATTGCTTGTATCTATTTGACTTGCAATTAGAACCAATATTAGCACCATCGAAGTTCAGACATGGTATTGAAGTCCATCGGTCTCATATCTGTTATAGAAGGTCTTCTAGGACATGGATGCATATTGCCTGGACATCCATAACCTTTTGCAGGAAAGTAATTCACAGTAGTGATTCAGTTGGGAGTGCAAGGAAGGAGATTGCTCTTTGTTTCCCAGATCGAATTGCAGAATGGAAGAGCAGCCTTCACCCTTGGATCCACGAATGAAATGCTTCATTATATTGAGCTAGAATTACATTCAGGCTCGTTTGCTATTGTTAGTTGTAGCTGCAAATTTCGAGTGTTGATGTCAAATTTAATTTTGTAAACCTTCTTGTTCTGGAGATGATTACCTCCGAAAATAATTTCATAACCACCATCTATAATTGCTATAATCATCGTGTAGACAAAAATGTTTTGTTGTCGACTGGGAGTTGTCTTTGCAGGTGCCTAATTACTATGTCTGCAATTTCTGGCTGCAACCATTTGGCATATGAACTTTTACCCCAATTAGGACCTTTACATATTAAAAGTGAACAAAAAGGTCGAAGTCTGAAAGACCCCAATCTGTTAATATATTGATTGATCAAGCAAGTCACTGAAAATTAGTTTGCTCCTTGAAGCTTGCAGCAAGAACAAATTCAAATCACTTGGTATTTGGATAAATTCTGTAGTTAGAATTCAAATTACATTTTCATTTTCATCCACACTTGCAAGAAAGCACAATGGCCTACAACTCTATAACATCGACGAGCCTTGAGAACAATCTAGTTAAAGCACTAAAAACGAGCAATACCCGAAACAGAACTTAAGTAGAAGCATCCATTAGATGGCAAATCTATCATAAAAAGGCCATTTGTCTTTCAAAAATGTTAACAATTATTGTACTATCAACTAAGAAGGCTGTATGAGGACAAGTCTTCAAGGCGTGTAATGTCTTCTTGTAGAAGCTCTGTTTCCAGGTGACGACGAGTAGCTTTCATCACAGTCTGAGTGAACAACAGAAGACAAAAAAAAAAACACCGCTGTAAAGGAATCATTCACAATAAAATGTAAGCAGAAGAAAATGTAAAGGACGATCATTAACGTGCCACTGTCAAAAAAGTAACAAAAGTTTGATGAGAAGACAATAAACTGTAGAGATAAATTTAATACAAAGATATTACCAGAAATTTACAGAATTTTTCTATTTTGTTTTAATCACATTAATGATATAATAATAGCCATATTGTTTCACAACAAATAACAAAACTAGTTCATGGGGTCTAAATACAAGAGAATCATTATCTGTGGCTATCTCAAGTAGAAATGGCTGACCTAATCTTTAGCAAAGATGAGATCTGTAAAGCAGTTGTAGGTTATTGCCTTTTTCACACATTGACCCTTTTAAGCATTAATACCACATGTATCATTTCCCAGTCCCAATGCATTTTCTAAAGTCCCATTTTGAGTGATCAAAACCTAAACATCAGAAATTTCTACAGCACCACTGAAGATGGACGGGATGCAGGCAGAAGAAAATGTGCTTTTCACACTACTTTTAATCACATAAACAAAATGGAGAAACGTACATTGAAGTCCATGTAAGAAGCATGCATGGCTAGCCACTGATGGTCCATCAGCTTGAATGCGATGCAATATAGAAGGTCAAATGCTGATTCATTCTCTGTCAGGTACAAAAGCAGGAGGAATTTACTATTAAGCATTATCAAGCAAATAAAAACAAGTACCTTTTACAAAACAAAGTAATGTTTGTTAAATTTGTGAGTTATTCATATGAAAAATAATCAAATGGGCACCTAGAATATCTGCTCACTTGATCTGATGGGCAGAAGAGCATAAAAAACATCCAGACTTCTTTTAAATATCAAACATTAACACTTAAAGCTTTTATATGGTAAAGTGAGAGTGGAGCTTAGTACCTGCAAGAAACTTCAAGAAGGTTGCTCCTACCAACGTTCTAGGCTTCACTGCAATGGTAAGATAAGATGTCCTCTTATGAACAAATATCATGCATTCAAAATCTCATGTATGTTGTGGGATTATTTTGTGAGTCATCATTCAAGATTTTGCTAATATGTTTGTGTTTACACGTGTAAGTGAAATCTGGAAAGCTATTGCCTGCAATTTATTCACATCCACTGAAAAGCATTTTCCAAGAACTAAGGAGAAGAAATTTAGATCCACACTTGAGCTACTGTTTATAAACGAGTGTGGAAACGCAAAAAATCAAACCAAAACATCAGCATGTGATCCAGACTCATCAATTATAATAAATCTAGATGAAAGATTATATCCATTACCACAAAGGTCAATCTTGGCTCTGATAGTTTTTCTTATTTTGCTTTTCTTTCTTTGGGGGGTCGAGAAGGTGTTAAAGGAGCCAAGTCCATTTGACAGTGACCACAATAAAGATAATACAATCACAAAACTTGTTATTTGGTCACACAGTAGTCCTTGTCAAAACACCCAACAAGATATAAAAAAAAAACACCTGCTTCAAGATCAAGCATCTGAATGAGCATAAATGTGATGTTGACACCAGCCACAGCAAAAGGATATTCCCACAAGGCCCGATCACCTTCCTGCTTTCGGAGAAGATCTTGAAAAGATTTCTGTGGAAAAAAAATTAATAAGATAAAGAGCAAACAACAACTTGCATATCCCACAGAACGGAAAATGAAAAAAAAAAGTCTCTGGTGAGCAAAAAATTATGGTCAAACAGTAGACAGAATTTTGGACTCATAAACCCGCATATAAATATGAAATGAATCCAACGGCAAGGAGGAAGGTTGTATGAATGTACACAAACATTCCTTAACCTTTATAAAAGCAGACTGCATATCGTGCGACACAAAGCCGCATCTTATTTGAATATGTTTCTGCTCCTGCAGAACTTTCCTCACTCAAGCCAACAGGAACCAATATGCAGGCTTTCCACCCCAATATTCCAAAATCAAAAAGCAAAAGAATTTTTTTTATGTTTGAAATAATAATGAAACCAATTCAAAGATCTAAATTGAATTTACTTCAGTTCAACAAGTAACCTTAATATTAGTTAGAAGAAACAAAGACCATGAGAAGGAGGAAAGTCCAGATCAAGAAGGTATGAAAATGCAGCCTAGGATCCAATTCCCAAGTAAAGAAAGATCTAAATGACACAACCACAAATTATATTCAAATCAGTTCAGGTGGGCAGTGGATAGTAATACCATGAATTTTCTGGCAGCTATTTTATGATACAGAAGCAACAATTTTGCATACATTTACTATAAAAGAGACTAAGAGAGTGATCGTGACTACTACCTCAGTTATTCTTCTTGACATACAGAAACATATGATACAGAGAAAAAAAGACCCGTCAGGGGTTCATAATCAGTGAGGTGCCATTCTCGGTAATTGGCACACCAAAGTTCATAATAAGTAAGCATCAAACACATTAGACAGAAAGGCAAACATTATAAAGATAACACACACACACACAGAGGATGGACATACCGGGAAATGTCTGGCGAAGAACAACAAATTTTCTAGAGATATGAAACCGCCGCCCCTGAAAGAGCACATCATATTTGAAGGTTACAAACCCGTGGCATAATAACCATAAAAGTTATAGTTAAAACTGCATTAGATATGAAGAAAGTTGAAGAAAATAATGGTGTACACTGTACCGGAAGTCTGTAGATGGATCTTTTCCCTGCCAACCCATTTCTTTCCACTGTTCAGATATTAAACCTCGGAGTTCTTCCTCGGGAAAGGCTGCATTCCACAGTGCCCTAAGAGCTTCCTATAGACAAAAGCTTACTTATTGAGAAAGAGAAGCATTACTCAAAGTTCAGATCTAATCTAAAATGAAAGAGAGGCTTCCAATCTGACTGTCCAGAATGATTATCAAAAACATGCACTACATATCCCTAAACCACACCTGATGTTCAGGAAGAGAACTGTCATAGGTAACATCTATTCGGCTCTGTAGCCTCTGTAGGCATTCCTCCTGACACAAAATGAAATGAAACATCAAGAGCTAATGGCTTATGTTATATAATGATGATTAATCAAACAGAAAACAAAACCAAAAGGAAAAGAAAAGAAGAAAAGCTCTCTTTAACTGCAATAAATCAATCTTCAAAGACACACTTTAGTTGTTTCAGTTGTTCAGATACAAACTTAAGCAGGAATGAGGACTTGATGCATACATACACACATAAAGGCAACTCATCAATTTGGTTTGGAGAGTAAAAGCCAAATAGATCAATATTCCAAGTAGTCAATAATATCAAAAATTGATACCCAAATGAGACTTGCTTTAGACGACGTGCTATCCCACAAATTGACCTCGACAAGTATCATAAACAAAATTTCAATGAACTCAAACCAACCAGAAAATTACCTGCGAAATGGTCAAATCAAATGATGGGCGAGCATCACTCTCTCTTCTCTGAGCGCAAACACATGAAAGGCCTCTGCCTAGCCATGCTGCCGATCCTGCCACAACCTCCACTATAACAAAAATTGGCAAAAGAAAATTATTGCCAAAAGAGATGGACATATTACGAATTCTCTCTAGAAAGAATATGATTAAATAAAATATGCTAAGAAAAAAAAACCTATAAAAGATAAATTAACAGTCAACTTCCTCCAAAAAGTACACACCGCAGTTATATCTTAAAACCATTTTAACTCAAAATCTAAAATCTCAACCATGGGTAGCTTTTAATGAGAATTCATATCAATCTAGGTCCGAATCATAGCATTCAATAGCCAAAAGAAAAGAGAATCAACTTGGCTAGATACACAGGGTACTACGATATACTTATGCTTTAACCTCCAACAAATGTCCTGTAATCATAGAGCGTTCAAATGCTCTTTTTTCTTACTGAAAATCATTACAGAATGGTAATGTGCAGCTTAATGGCAAATGCTCCACCCATTCATCAGTGCAAAGATAGCTAAAAACCATTGTATTGCAGCTACAGAATAAGGAAAAAGTGGTTCTGTCATATACTGCTACATTTCAAACATATGCAGTAAAAAATACAATTATTTTGTTCTCTCGCCTTAAAAAAAAAGAGTTAGTAAATCATGTATGACAAAGTGTAGTTTACTATCATAATTAAATATGGCAACATGAGCTCTATTAACAACTAAAGTCTCACGTACAAAATATTTAGAAGAAAAATATAGTTTGTGTTTTATGCAGCAGTCCAACACATGAGGCAAGAATTATTCCATAGACAATATGCTCAATTTATGATCTATCAAATTAAAAACAGAAGTGCACACGTATACATTGGTGTACTATCCTGTAGACATTTTTGCACCTAAAGCAGATAATATGAGTGTGTATTATCACCTCGACGCACAGTTATCCAGTAACAGAAAAGTCCTCAAGAAATCAAAATATATTTACTAAATACAAAATAATTAAATAAATCGAAAAAAAAAAAATACAACAGAAAGGGACCAATTTTTTTTTTTTTTTTTATAATTCAAGGTGTGCTAGTAACGAACATATAGACTGAAACAAATTCAGAATAATATATGGAAACTTACCGAAAATCTCGACGCAAGTAAGCATGAATTAGCCTAATTTCAAATTCACAGATCCAGGATCTTCAGTATACACACATACAATTATAAATACGTACATATGTATAGAGACACTCCCACGCGTGCAATAGACAGACGTGGATATGAAGTTTGACAAAAAGTGAAGAGATAGAGAGAGAAACAAAAAAATATATAGAAAAATGGAATATACCAGAGGAAGAATGGCAAGTGTTCCCTCGATCAAGACCTTGCGAAATTCGCCTCACCGCCACAAACGATCCACCACCACCACCTCCTCTATCATCCATTCCTTTATTATTACTCTGTTCTCAATCAATTAATTTCCCGAAAATACCAATCTGAACCAGAAAAAATTCTCAATACGTTCAAATAACTAATTTCACCAACTCCTTCGAATGCAACAAACCGAAATTTGAATGCGAAGTAAAATCGCTATCATTTCCGCGAAATATAAAAAGAGAAAGACAAACGAGCGTTTTCTTGAACGGTTTATTGAAGATTTCTCCGTTAGGTTTCAAGATCCGTTGTACATTAACAAAACACGAAAATTTCTCTATGTATCGATGTATAGCTATGTGCAGATATATATAATGAATTTCTCTAATTTCGTATATGAATGTATATATGCGGTTCACGTAGCTTGACAAAGAGCGAGCAGAGGATCTCTCTGCAATTTGACACGTGCGTTGCACGAATTTTATATTTTTGTATTTTTTATAGTGTGGAAATGATAGATATTTAAAAAAAAAGCAAATTTAAGATTTATTAGATTATTCAAAATCTTGTGAGCATATTATTGTCTCGCTCATGTTCCATTTAAAAATGTGATTATTTCAAAAACTAATATAATTGCAAAGTGTAGAACTCAACAAAAATAAAATTGAAAATATCAAACGTGTTATACATAAAGATTGCAGGTTTACATGAATAAGAATTATTTGATTTATTGAATAATAAAGCATGCATCAAAAAACGAAAATGTACAGCAAAGAAGTTATAAAACGAGATTTGCAACCTCTGTTTCAGTTTTGAAGAATTTGATTTTATCTTCTCTGTAATGAAAGACAAATTGGAAATTGATTCCAAAATAGAATGACAAGATGTAATACTTGTATATTGTTGTTATGCAAATTAAAAAAAAAAAATCATAATTTATTTATTTGTTTATTGTTATTATGCAAATGGTTTACCGCTTCGAAAAGAGGATCTACCTTTCCAGATCGCGAGGGTCGAGAGGTAGCGGGGGCTCGAGGGGGTCAAGGGCTGCTCGAAGACACGAACACCATGTCTTCGCGCTGCGCGAAACACAAACCGATGTTCGATTTTTTTCTTTTTTTTCTTTTATTTTAAATAACAATTAAGATGTTTCAAATCATCTTTTCCCTGCGCACGAGTATTTGTTAATGACAAATTGATGAGTTAAAACATGAAAATATAAAACAAGCATTTTTATTTATAATCTAAATCATAATATGTATAGTGCATTTAATTTTAACATTTGTTCAACATCCAAAATAGTTTCACATCCATTATAAAGAATAGATGAGTTAATGACAAATTGATGAGTTAAAATGCAAAAATAAAACAGGTCATTTTTATTTATAATCTCTTTCCGTTGCCATTGTCGATGATACAGTTTACACGCACCTCGTTGAAAGTTAAAAAAAAAACTATATATTTAATCTAATGTTTAAGCATATAAGTAAAAGCAACTCCTCAAATCACTACACTTCATTATAAAAACACGAAATCTATAGAATTAAAAAAATTCCATATTCACTAACTGACTGAACATCGCAATTTGAATCAATATTACCCTCACAGAATTTGTAAAATAATTCACTGGTGAACCTAAATCAACACTAACTTAACAGAAATAAACGACCCCCAATCAAATATTGGATGGTCGAAATTAATAGCCTTCTCAACATAGAATTGGAATGTCTATCATTGTTTTTGTTATTAAATAAATATAAATAAGATTTCACGGCCATGAATAAGCTCAAAACAAAAAATATTCGTACTTTTACAATTGCATAATTGCTTATTTTTACATCATGCGCTTCGTTTTTTACACCAAAAGAAAAAGAGAATATGGAAATGGATATAAACAAGATGAATGAAATTATAAAATTGGAAGACGCGTGAATAAAATAAAATTGAAAAATCGATGAGCGAAAACCTGTGAAAATGAACAATAACTTCTTATTGAATATTGTTGCATCTACAGTGCCCTCAAAACTGGCCTATTTATATAGTAAGGATATTTTTGGTTCTCTCTCTCTCTCTCTGGGATGATGAAGTTCTATTTCTATTCTTGCTATTTCTTCTGAGTTGGGTCGCCTGTGCAGCGGTCGTATGGAAGGGTAGGTGTTGGACGGATCGACCATTCACACTTCGTTCTCGTCGGATATTTTTATCATTTTATTCTATTCTTATACCCGATTAAAGTGGGACGGGGCATATTATCCTATTTATTTTTTTATTTTTATATCTTTCATTAGTAAATATCATTACTTTTTTTTTTTTCAATTTGTTAAGAATAACTTATATTTTAAAAAAAATTGTGATAAATCTTTTATTTTTGTTTGATAAAAAATTTAAATTTAAATTTAACTTTAAATGGGAGCGGGTAACGAGGCAAGGACTATATTTCCTGTCCCCACCCCGTACTCATTTCGAGGCAATGACCCTGCCCCATCCTCATCTTGTTTACCTATCTAGGCAGGGTAATCCTCGTCTTATTAGAGATGAGGTCTTACGAATATCGGGTTGAACGAATTTTTTTGCCATCCCTAAACGCTTGTTATTTATGAGAGAAAGAGGGGTCGATAATTTTGGAATATGTGGAATAATGAAATTGAACAATTCAATTTTTATGTGTGAAAGAGAGAGAAATGTGAGGAATAATAGGTTACCAATATTCAATTATCATGATAAATAGCATTTCTAATAATTTTTTTCATCCCCAACTTTTTACGAATGAACATGTTATGTAAAGAGCTACTAAATTATTCTTGTCCAAGGAAGACTAGACGAGACCTAGCTTGTCCAAAGCCTATCCGAGGTTTTGCTCGTTCAAAGAAGATTAAACGCCAAACTCAATATTCACACGTAAAAATTTGTTCGGTACTTGACAAAATACAAACTCATAGAAATCTAACTTGACGCTATATTTAATGTGACATTTCACTTACCATATCATAATGTACTTTCACAATTCTCTCTCTAAACTACGACGACGACATAGTGAACTGCTAAAATATATACGATACTAAGTGATCTTAGGGTGGAATTGTATGTGATACTCACAAGCATAATATTCAACTTGTTATGTTGAGCTAAATGGTAAAAACTCTCTGTAAAGCAGCTTTGATGTCACCTTTATTGTAGGTGTCATGACGACTTAGAGATTGTTTAATTAAAGTTATAAGCTCATATAAAAGAGTTTTGTAGGGCAATAAAACTACATATTACCTTAAGAAAATATCATTAACGGCGTACAAATCAAATTAGAGTAGACCACGTGTTGACTCATGAAGTTCTCCATGCAAAAAGTGCTTAGCTTCCTCGAGAACAACAACGTTAGGGACTTAATAAATTTGCTTACCTTTTAGTAATCACTTAGATTTTCGTATTTCTATTATAAAGGGGGCTCAAATTCTCACATGCGATGTTGGCTAACGTGGACCCTAACATCATCTTTAGAAACCATTGAAGGTTGAATCATGCTACACCTACGGCTAAGTTTGACATATTTGTTCATAGATAACACATGACGAAAATGCTTTAGAAGATGGAAAAAAAAATAGGTGAATGAGGTACTATCACGACAATACCCTATAGGAATTCTGTGAAGAATTCCCTTTACCAAGGCATTTTCCTTGAAGCTTCCACCCCTGAACCATGCCCCACGAATATAGTGGATGACCAAACACACACACACACACAACTAGGGGGTCGGACATTATTTTATTCACGCCAGGGACCCACGTGCAATGTGAGGGTCGGTCACCCAATGTGTCAACCATTTTCGAGTAAAGTGTCTTTACTCCTTAAAGATTTGTTAGGCAATTCTATCCATACGACAATGTCTTTGACTTTGTCAAATATAGTCTATTTAAAAGTACGTACCAAACCCTTGTTTGATATTCATTATTTTTAAAATATATTTTTCTCTCTTATTATCAACAACGCATTTTTCAATAAAATAATATTACATGTAAATTTAAAAATTTTCCTTATTCTTTAACAACATATTCTTCGTCAAATTACTATTTCAAAATGCATTATTTAGCAAAAAAATCGAGCTCAAAGAGGCTCGAAATATATATATATATATATATGAATATAATGCAAAAGAAAAGTCGAAATAATATGGTAACAAATAGGAATTTTGTAAGCTAAAGCATAAGAGATAACGAGGTGGCTAAAAAGTAGGCAACTCCCGTTTAGGATGTCTCATTACTTTAATTATTTCATGTGCTAACCATGTTATGTTGTGGTCCAATATTTGCTTTTCTCTTTAGAAAAAAAGCTCTAAAAATGTCAAAGAACATTGTACACAGACTTTTCTTTTTCAATCTTTCTTATCTAAATTTCTAATGCACACGGAAGGAAGTAGCTAATTAATTTGCCTGACATCACGTCTCTTGAAACCTGGCTAATTACACAATAACAACTCATCTGGGAAGACCCGTCATAAAATCTGACTAATTGCTCATTTAAGTTTTTCGAGCTCTAACATCATATTGAGTTTTTTTTTATTCTGATGCAAGAATTTACGGGTTCATTGTATTATCTATTCAACCCCACCCATACCTCGATCCTGAAAAGCGGTGAGATGAGATGGGGGCGAGTGGGGGAGTTCTTGTGCTTGGAAAGGTGACATAAATATATTACGGAGGATATGGTGAAAGCTACAAAGCTATGAAGAGAGTCTCAAGTCTCAACATCATTGTGTTGAAAGCAAGGATGGGTGTGACTAACTTTAGGGCCCTCATTTTTGTGCATTAATAGTGATATCATGAAAATATAGTTAATTAATGTAACGGCAATTTTCAGTCAAAAGAATTAAATGAGAGCTACTAGTTTGTTGTGTGTCAAGGCACACTAATGTGACCCACGACAATGTCGAAAGTATCACATAATTGTATGATTTTTTAATAAATTGATTTAATATAGTCAAACCCCCTTTTGATAATTAAAAAAGAAAAGAAAAGAAGATATTGCGGAGATACGACTTGAATCCATGACTTCAAGGTTATGAGACCTGCGAATAGGACCAGACGTCGATCTAGAAATGAAAGAATCAAGAATCGGTCAAGTTGAAGTCAAATCGATAGTTAAAAATGAATAATAATTTTATAAAGAATAAACACTTATTAGATAATATTACTAAAGCCCCCTAATTATTATAGAAACAAAAACAATCTACTAGTTGTTTGAAAAAAATAATAATTTATCAATATGAAGAGAAAGTTAACTAATAAAAAAGGAAAACAGTGAAAGGTGTCCTATGCCCGCTATTTATCTTGTTTTGAATACTGATCCCACATCGAAAGTTTAAGATTAAGCGGGAAGATGTAAAGATTATGAATAGGCACACGGTGTCGAAAGAACTAAGTAGCATGCATTGCTCGGATGTGCGGGGCCCTCTTCGGCACCTTGCCACCCAATGAAATCCGTGGATGTTCTTCCAGAAAGAAGAGGCCGGTCGATAGTCGCATACAACTCTTAACCACTCATATTAAATCTTGATAATTGACAAAAAAACATGTTCGATTCACCGATTTGCAGTTGAATTGACCGGTCGGACGGTTGTTATGCAAGTTTTAAATTGGTGGGTTTTTGTAGATATCGTACCTGATTTTCGAAAGGATTGATTTTGATAACGTTAAATATGGAATTAAAATGAACAAAGATTGTGAATTCAAATCTCATAGTCGACAGATTATGCAAATTCTAAATGAACATTGACTATTTAACTACTCGATATTATCATAAAGATAAAAAGTATTCGAATCCAATTAAAATATTTTGTCTCCAACAGTTTTATACCCTTTGACAATGTTAAAAGTATTCATATTTTGCTTCGTCTATCAGATTAATAATAATCCAACATTTCGTTGAACAAAAACTGAACACAATTAATTTAGTGAAACTGAATCTTTTGAGTGCAAAGAGGAATATATTCTGCATTTAAATAAAATGGTTATATTTATTTTATTAATTAAGAAATAATTTATTTATTTATTTGTAGAGTTTAATAGTTAGAATGGTATAATAAGAGAAAGTGGGCGTTGGAATTAATTAAATAAATACCTAAGTAGATATTCTTGAAATATTTGATTAGTCCTTGGTACTTGGACATATCCAACCAAGAAAAATATAGATGTGCTCCTCATGTTGTATATATTATTTTACATATTCTAAGCAAATTGGATTTGTAAGATGGTGTTAGCTAAGTTTTAACGGATTTGGTAGTGATTTCTAACTGAATTAGATGTTCAATAGATTTTGATAAAAACTGATGAAATGCGTGATCGAAAAGTTAGGGTGTGTTTGAGCCATATTATTTTGGAAAAATGTATTCTGGAATAGTAGATTGATGGAGAATGTGTGGTTGAAAAAGAAGGAAAAATTATTGATGTAATGAAAAATATTATTTTATTACAGAATGTGTGTTTAAAAATGAGTAGAAGAATGAAAATGAAAATTTTTATGTATACCAAACATGGACTTAATTAAAATTATGGGTCTCATAAAATATATTATGGGAAAAAATGAATTTTGAAAAATGAGAACAAACGGATACATTTTACATGATGAAATGTTGGTAAAAGTGAAAAATGAATTGATGAGCACAAAGCACAAGTATATAGCGTCTAGCAATATAGTTACTAGATTCAATGACTTGAGAGATTTTGTGTGAAAATTCGGGATCCGCCTTAAAACTTATTTCACCGGCCAAACCTTTTTGCACTTATTTAAGTGTGCGATAAGATGCATTTTTTAAATTGATGTTTATTAATCAGTGTTCTAAAAAGTTCGTTTATGTAATTTTAATTTCAAGTTTTTAAATGGCTTTATTCGTACAAATGTAAAAAAGTAAAAAAAAAAACGTTAGAAAATTTTAAGTAGGAATTGTTTAGTTGAAAGTTGAAACTATAAAAAATAATCTAACTTTTTCTTTTAAAAAAATTGAAAATTGTATGATTGACTAATTGGATAAATTATTAAGTAAATATAGCCCTTGTTTGACACATCATACTTTTGGGAAAAATAGTTTTGAATAGTGATCGTTAGGAAAATGTGTAATTAAAAAGTTTAAAAATAAAAAATAAAAAATGAGTTTTACGTGCAAAATATTTTATTGTGTGAGCGTGTAAAAAAAAAAAGAGTTTGAAAAGTATGGTTGTAAAATTTGGGAGTATTTTATAATTTTAGATGTTTAGAATATATTATTTTAATTATTGAATGATTTTTAGAATGATTAAAAATTTAAAATAATTATAAAATAAGAAAATATTTTTATTATATCGAAGCTTGTCAGTTTGAAGTTTGACTTCGATGCCTAACCATACTTTAGGTTTTTTAAAATATACTATTACTAACATTTGCCATTTCATTAATAAAGTGACTTTTTTTATTATTAAAAAATAGAAAAATATATTTTTTGTGCCTCATATTTTCAATTCAGTTATCAGTCAAATAATATTTTTTTTTGTTGTTTATAGGGGCACAATTAGGAAGATAAATTTTCTCATAATACTCGAATAATTTTAAAATACATGTTTAATATTCAGAATCAGACTGAAAAACGAATTTTTTTTTTAATACTATACAATAATATACGTGAATATCAATTATGTGTGTCGTTGATCCCTAACACGTCTGTGTAGGCATTGTATGGACGAAATATAGTGAAGGGTGAGGAACAAGAACATTACTAACTTGAAGGTTGGTAACACGAAGAGATAAGGAGCATACTTTATTCGGCATGGAACCAAAGAAATAGTGTCCCGCCTTTTATCTAGTAACTCACCCTCCTATTCCGATCAACTTGGTAAATCTCGTTCCATACTTCATACATTGTAGCGTTTAAAGTTAGACGTGATTAATGAAAACAAACATGTAATAAAGTTTGTCGAGTATTTTATACACCGAAGAACGAAAAATTTAGATTCCTACAGATTACCTTATCAAACAAGTCGATGGGTTTTTATCTTGAGAAATCTAAGAGATCCAATGGCATGCCTAGCAAGAAAGGCAGGATTTTGTTTGGCATGATGATCCACCAATCATTACTACAAAGAAACACAAAACTAAAGCCCCATTGCAATAAAGGAATATGCATAAATATACAAATTGGAAATTATTTAAGGACCAAATAATGAGAACAAATGAAAATAAGTTATTTTAATCAATTAAAGATGAAGAGTTTTCGCTCCCTTCATTTTCAGTTTTCGGTCCAATTGTAGAAGAGATTGAATGAAGAAACAAGGCCACGAAATATGGTTCTTAGTCTAGAGAGGAGAAGAAGAAAATTATAAACGTTGAGTTCATGTCAACTTGACCGATCTAGTTAGGGTCGAGTTCACTAAATAGGGAGAGAGTTACCCTAAACCGATTCTACTATAAGATGAAGCATTTGTGAAATTTTATGAGAAACAATTTGGATCCTAGAAGTTGAAACGAAAATTTTCATATCTAAGAGATTAACTATGACCCATTTTGAAATTAAGAAATAAGGTTTAAAACTAAAAAAATTAGATACTATTAAATTTGATTTACGAAGTAATTAATTAAAAATATATTTTATTAATTAAATATATTGAGGCCCCATATCATACAATTTAGCCACAAATTATTTCTCGCACTCAAATAAATTTTGTATATGTCACAATTTATTCATCTGTCACAAAATAAAAATAAAAAATTACAAGTTACAATTAATTTATCGGTCACAAATTACCAAATTAATTGATCACAAGTTATTTCTCGATCACAACCTAACAAATTGTGAGTTACAATAACATTTTTTTAGCTCACATATTCTTTATGATCACAAATTAACTAATTTATTTGTCACACTCAACCAACTAATTGGTCGCAATTCTGTATTAATATAATTTCAAATGTCACAATCACAAATCACAAATTTTAAAGATAACAACTTATTTTTCGATTACAAATTTATAAAATTAGTAGGTCACATATTATTCATTGCTTTCAAATTACAAATTTTATAACAACTTATTTCATGGTCACAAAATATTAAATTAATTGGTCAAAATTATTTTTAAGTCACAAATTATCAAATCATTGATCACAACTTAACAAATTCTAAGGTCACCCAACCACCTCTACCACTTGTGGCCACCACCTCACCACTCTCTCTAATAGCACCACTGAAATACCATCGTAACAACGATGCTAATGACAACCAACCCACCACAAATACTCGCAAACGCCTCCTATGTGTAAGGCTTAGCTTCCCGATTCACCAGTTAACTCTTCTTCTACCACAACGATTGCACCACCACCATCACACCATCGTCTGTACCGCCAACTGCACCATAATTGCAATCATCACTACCATTTACACAACTCAAACTCAAGCCAAACATATCCATCGACATGTCTAATTGAAAACTCAAACTAAAGCTAAACAGATCCAAAATAAGAGTAAAACCACGAAAGTATTCCAAGGTGAACTGAAATCAATTTAAACAACATATTCGAAATTAATTTAAAACAACGATGGTTATGGCATCATTGCCGACAGTGAGCAACGCAGCGGTGCTTGTGGGTGGTAATCGAGCCGAGTAGGCTAATTAAAAACGAGCCACAAGCTACTTGGGCTTCTCAAAAGACGAGCACGAGCCGAGGAGACCAGCTCGCTAGGCCAGTCGAACCTACTTGGCTCATTTTGGAAGCGAGCAGTTTGTGGGCTCGTAAAAATGTGAGGAAAAACTATAACAAATAGAGCTCGTGTGCTTAGCTCGGCTCGTGAGTTCGCGAGCTTGTGGGTCGAGACAAGCACAACCTTTGAGACGAGCTAAACTCAAAGGTAGATAGGTCGAGTCGGCTCGGCCCATTGCCATCCCTAGCGGCGCTCTTAGAGCAACATCGTGCGAAGGTGTTGCGAGCGCTGCCAAAGGCGTCATGAGCACATCGTTAATGTTGATTCGATGGAATCTAAGCAACTGATCTGGAAGAGGGACCAGGAACAACATTGCCTAGAGTGAAAGCAATAGACGGCGAAGAAACGGGTGATCCAGTAGGAGCACAAGCCATAGGAATAGAAGGAGAAGATGGGAGACTCAAAAAGGTGAAGTTGTGGTTGGGGTCGGAGTCAAGACAGCGGAAGAAGATGGTGTTGGTCCCAGCGCTACAGCAAAGACATGAGCGTCGTGTTGGAGGCGCTTTGGTGGTGTGTGGGGTAAATAGATATAAGAGAGAATAAAGAGATATATATATATATATATATATATATATAGAAAAAGAGAGAGAGAGAGAGAGATAGCTTGGATTGGGGAAAATGATTAGGGTTTGAAAATTTTAATGCGGTTGAAGGATGTAAGGTGAGGTATATAGATTAATTTATTAATTATTAATTATTATTATTAAATTAAAATGTGAATTTATTATCTGATTTTTGTATAAATTAACTTTAAACATGATTTTTGAAATTGGAACTTAACAATCATATTATTTGTAGTGGAAATTACACAAAATCAGAATTTTAAAATCTCAATTTCAAATTTCAGATATAAACTTTATTGATACAAAAATCAAATATTAATTCATCTATTTCATCTAACCCAAACCTAAAACCCTAATTTTATCATCTTCTCTCTCTCTCTCTTCTCTGGAGACACAGAGATCGTCGTCGCTGCGATCACTGGCATGGAAAGATGCTGCTACGACCGCGTCGGAGACACAGAGATCGACCCCTGTTGCGAACTCTCATCGCAAACTCTTCCACTCCTTTCTCTCTCTCCCCCATCTTCCTTATACAGTTGTCGTCGTCGAAGACAGCAATGGTCGTGGGGTAAATGGGCAGCAGAGATTCAAAACCCTTCCCGTCCTCTCTCTCTTCCCCGATGCACACATCATCAACAAAGTGGCTCGACCCAGCGGCAATCTACACCCAACGACGTCATCGTGCGCAGTGGACTGTCACCACCGCTGCGAGCGGAACAGTACAACCGAGATCTCCATCCAACGACGTGTGGCCGTATCTCTTCCACTGTGTGTGAGGTGTGAGGTGGTTGTGGTTGAGGATGAGTCGACGACACTTGGTGTGGGTTGATGTAGTTGGAGGTGGTGAATCACAGTGAGGGGTGAGAGATCAGAAAAATGGCAGTGAAGGAGATGATGGGTTGTGGCTATTGGTAGTTTGTTTGTTGATTTGGAGAGGTGATTGTGAAATTATGGTGGCCGGTGGTGTTGTAGTAAGTCGATCGATGGAAGACAAGGGAATATGCGATGGTTTTTGGGTAGTTTCTTTGGTGGTTTGAAAATGGTGGCTGCAAAAGACATGACAAAAGACGGTTGTGAGGTGATGGCGATTTTAGATCTGATTTGTTGGTGGTGAGGTGGTGCTAGTTATGTGGTTAAGTAACAGTGATGATGTTGTGATGGTGGTTGATGTAACAAATGGCAGTGCTGGTGAGGTGGTGTTGGCGGCGGCGACGACGACGACGACGACGACGATTGTGCTGCTGAGGCAGTTGTGAGGTGCTGTCGTGAAGGTGGTTGTGGTCACAAATTATTTGATTAACTGTTACCATTAACTAGTTACTCTGTGACCAACAAAAAATATGTGACCAATGAAAAGTATAAATTGTGACCAAAAAAATAATGTATAACCTAAAAAGTTGTTAATTTGTGATCGATAATTTGACAATTTACTAAGTTGTGACTTGTAATTTTTGTGATTTGTGACATGAATTTTTTTATTTGTGACCGATGAACAAATTGTGACCGTAAAATAATTTGTGATATTTTAATTTTTAATTTGTGATCGATGAACAAATTGTGACCTATAAATTTTTTTAATTGTGACCGTAAAATAATTTAATTAATAAAATATATGTTTAATTAATTAATTTAAAAATAAAATTTTAAAGATTTGAAATTTTAAACCTTAAAAAATCTGAAATTTAAAATTTTAAACCCTATTTCTTAAATTAGAAATGGGTAAAACTAAACCTCTTACCGTCTTACTTGTGAAATTTTCCAGTGTTTGTAACTTCCCCAAGTTAAAAACTAAAGGAGCTAGGATGTTATTGGGCTTAGAGCCCATTAGCCCAATTCATAATCTCATAAAAACTAAAGTCAATATATTATGATGAAAGTACACGTACTCGTAATTTTCAACTTACCATATCAAAGATCTTTTAAGTTTATTCTTTAAAAAATCAGGTAAATATCCCACCCCACGTCTCCTCACATCACCTCACATCATTTCACCTATCCTCTTATCCAATTTATCCCACCACCCCGTACTCATCATCATTACTTGTAGTTGGTCGCTATCACGAGTCCACGACTCCATCTGGATCACCAATGCTCGACTTATGTCCGTGATTTGGAGATCTGATCTCATAATCGCCCGCCACTGCTCATAGTTGTTCACCATCGTAACTCCATTTGGCTGCTATTGGTGCAGCCGATAAATTGGTATTTTTCGAGGTTTGGTGGTGGCGGGTTGCTGTAGCAGGTTTAGGTAGTTTGTTGATCAGACTGATGCAATGACTTTTGACAGCAGAAATTGTAGGATTGCAGATGGTAGTGGTGGTGATGCAGAGAAGGTGATGCGGTTGTTGATTGAGGTGCAAGTGGTGACGAGGGGTGGTGATGGCCAGGGACGGACCATGAAATTTTTCCAGTGCGGGCGATATTAATAAAAAAAAAAATTATACTAAAATTTTCCCCAAACAAGCACAGCCACATGCAACAGCAACAGCAACCAGCCAACCACACTTGTGGTTTATGGTTATTCCTATTTCCTCAAAATTTTCCTCCAACACTTGGTTTCAAATTTTTCCCCAACCGGCAACCAAGCAACGGCAAGGCAACATGCACACTTGACTCTATATCCAAATGGCCCAAATCCAATACTCTATAGCATATACTCTATTAATAATCTCACTGCATATACTTTATTCATAATCAATTTCAAATCTATTCATAATCAATTCCAAAACAAATCTGAAAAAAACCAACACGAATTGATTTCATATGCAATTTCTAAATTTCACCCATATTACTGAAGCAGGTGACAGATGAATATAGAAAACTCACGTACCAGATGAACGCCGCGACGGTATGCAGTGCATGGATGGTGGATGCAGTGGCTAGAGTCGGCGGTGTGGATGCAGGGGTTGAGGAAATTTTCGACGTATTCTCTGTTGATGGAGGTTGCAGGGACGGTGTTGGTCTTGTTGGATGCAGGGCTAGGGCTTGTGGTATATATTTTAGGCCAAATAATTGGGCCGCTTGTTTTTTTCCTTTTTTCTTTTTTGTAATAGGTTGTTGAAAATTTTGGTGAGGCCCAAATCCCAGTGCAGGCAACTGCCTGCACTGGGCCTGAACTGGGTCCGCCCCTGGTGATGGCGACGATTTGTGTGGTGCCAACATTTGTGGAATGGGATGAGGTGAAATGAAAGTAACTATGATATGTTAATTGGATAATTTATGTCTACTATATAATTTTTATGACCTATTAAAATGTTTTATTTGTGACTAAAATTCGTGCTTGTGATCCATAAAATATATCTTTATAGTGATCTTGTGTGATTTGTAATTAGTACGTGACTGTCACTATAAATTGTGCGTTCATTGTGACCGTTACCCTTTTGATTAAATATAGGTCCCAAAATTTTATCACATACCACAAAATGATTTTTTATAGAATTCATCGAGTTCCTTAATTTCAAAAGTCTATCTTGAAACTATGATAATTATGTATTTTTTTCCATACATTGTACATGTATAGAATCTAATAACTTGTTCTTTTATGTAGTCAATTGGTACAAATTCTCAGAGGAATACATGAAACAAGATCAATAAAAAAATAAAATAAAAAATCGGCTCAACACTTCCACGGCTTGTTTTAGAAAAGGCCAAACCAGTTTGCATACCGTTGGCTGGTTTTATAATTAGAAATGTTTTTGTTTCATAGATTTTAAAAAATAGTAAAAATCTAATTATAATTAATTATTTTCCCTGTTTGGTAAAAGATAAAACTTAACTTCATAAATTAAGAAAGAAAGAAATGACCTGTTTTACTAGTAAAGAAAAGAAATAGTACAATAAGAATAATATATTAAACCCACTTGATCAAATATTTGTCTTTAAAAGATAACGTCCAGCCTCCAGTTATTTCATGTTACATCGACTTTGCACAAAACAATTGAACTGAAACAGCCTCCAGTTTCCTTTTTGTGGATCCCACACGGTACACATGAAATCAATGGAGTTTACCAGTATAAATGAGCATAACGTTGGAGGCGGAGTAACCCGAGAAGCACCAAGAGAAAGCGATGGAGAAAATAGGGAACTCGGATAGCTCATTTACAAACGCAATGGAACTTGCTCAAATGGGAATAAGCAGCGTTCCCAATTGTTATATTCTTCCACCGGAACATCGCCCTAACATTAGCCAAAATCTACCTTCGTCAACTGCAGATTTGCCTGTTATAGATTTTTCTATGCTAGAAAACCCCATCCTTAGAGAGCTGCTAATCGAGAAAGTTAGCTTTGCCTGCAAGGAATTTGGCTTTTTTCAGGTATACTCGTGCATCAATAGTTATAATGGATCCAAAGCATGCAATTCTACTATGTATGATGTACCATGAAGATTTTTAAACAAGTCCCCTGGCTGATTTAGTTACTCAATATAGTGTGTGGGCGTGGCAGGGAACGGGATCGAAAAGAAGCGAGGATTCTACGTAGAAATATAGGCACATAGTTTGACATGCATGCAACATCTATTGTGGCTATACACCATGCATCTTTATTATACGTTAGAGGAGCTCATACAACATCCATCCTATTCTCATCTTCATAAATCATTGCATACTTTGGAGCTTCTTAGATAATATAGCTAAAGTAGGAACATTGGAAGCCAAATTGCAGCGAAATCTGTCGATTATGATTTGGAAAGAGACAGTATACACAGAAATTTTTTTACATCCAAATGTAAAAGACTATACGTCCATCATATCCTCAATATTTTTAGAAATTACATTTTTTGCAGGTGATTAACCATGGGATTCCATTATCAGTCATAAGTGATGCAGTAGACACCGCTGCAGAGTTCTTTGATTTGCCTAAAGAATCGAAGATGCATCTTGCATCTAATAATATACACGAACCTGTAAGGTATGGAACCAGCCTAAATCTAGTCAAAGATAAAGTTTATTTCTGGGGAGACTTCATCAAACACTACTGTCATCCAATATCAAGTTGGATACACCTGTGGCCTTCAAATCCTCCCAGTTACAGGTGAGAAAACTTAGCAATTCAAAAACAGAAATATTTAAGTTTCACCAACAAATTTTGAGGTAACCACGACACTTTTTTTAAAAAGCCAAATCCCAGTAAAATATTGCTTTAGTTTATGGCAAACACTCCTACAAATGACTCTTGTAAGAAATTTTTTAATGCATATCATACTACTATCTTCATTGAACTTATATATTGACACTATCGAAGCTCTAAATTAAAGTTCCTCTGCAGGAAGAAAATGGGAGACTATGCAGAAGCCGTGCACATGTTAAACGTAAAGCTGATGGAAGTAGTATTTGAAAGCTTGGGCTTAAGAGCAGATTACTTACAGAATGACATTAAGCAAGGGTTCCAAGTAATGACTGCAAATTGCTACCCTGCATGTCCCGAACCAAATCTTGCACTAGGACTGCCACCACACTCGGATTATGGATTCTTAACCATCATACTGCAAACACACAATGGTCTAGAAATCATGGACTGCAATAAAAACTGGCGATCTGTTCCGGTCATTCTAGGGGGCCTTGTTGTTCAGTTGGGAGATCAAATGGAAGTGCTAAGCAATGGTCGATACAAGAGTGCAGTTCACCAAGCAACCTTAAATCCAGTGAAAAGACGTTTGTCAATTGCCAGTATTCAAAGTCTAGCTTTAGAGAAGAAGGTCCAACCTGTACAAGAGCTTGTCGACGAGCAACATCCATTGTCCTACAAAGGAACCAGTTTCAGAGATTTTCTAGACTTTATATCGAGGAATGACATCTTGTGCCTTAAGTACATAGACAAGCTCAGAAAGAATCCATAGACACGGCACATGCAACAAGATAAACACAAAAACTCGTTGAACAATTTTCATTACGTACTGAAATACTAAACTATATTACGTACCAGCCACAAGAAATCGAGATATTTTCTGGTATTGACTTGGATCTCGAGCTTTCCGGAAGGTTTTCTGGTGAGCTGTTATCAATTCAGAAAAGTAGCCATTGAGTTCCCCTTCAGAGAGATGGAGAACTTAGGAGTTCTAATGCTGAGATACTAAACTATGTACAAAAGGGCGTGGTTTAATATTTATATGGTCATTTTCCACTTCCCATGGCATGAACTTCAATACATTAACAAAAAGAGCTATGATTTTGTTTGCCTTTTTTTCTTTATTTTCGACTCTATTGAGTTCAATATTTTTTATACTAATTCACGAGTTTCACTCATTTTCACAAATATGATAAGACAGTTTCTAAACCAAAACGGAATAAAATAGAAAAACGAATAAAAACACGCAAATCATATCCTAATCCCATCTGCAGCCCTCACTCCATCCCCGCAGCCCCCCTCTCATTCTGGTCGGTGTGTACACGAACAAAATGAGGTTTGGATTTATGTTTTGCTCATAGATGAGCTATTCGGACATCCAAGAAGAGGTTAATCGATATCATCAATTATTCATGAATTTAATTATCAGCACCCCTTTCAGCTATAGATCAAAAAAAATTATTCTTCAACTAGGTAATTTGTTTCTCTAGATTAACCAACTAACATGGTTTAGGTACCATAGTCTACGAATTAGATTTTGTTTCTACATATGGTTCATTCGAAAAATCTTTTCGTGTTCAGAGAAAAAAATTGAAACTGTAAATCGGGAATCATACGCAATAATATTTAAATAACTAAAATGATTATATCAAAATTCAAAGGGAAAATCCAACTCACGAGCGTGTGCTTCGAATTTCTGCTCTTTCGCCTATCCTGGTATTCCCAGTTAGTTGCAGAAATTTGTATTTATTGGTGTCGCGATAAGAGAAAGGGAAAAAATTCATACGTCAGGATTATTTTTGATGAAATAAAAAATCAGACCCAAACCACCTTCTTCATTGAATTAATTAATTATATTTTATAATTTATTTATTATATTAAATATTTAACGACGCACCCCATCTCTACCTCCACCTCCACCACTATTTCGGCTACTACTCCGACGACCGACGACTACTTCAACGACCGTTCTCCGACCGCGCTTAATTCCAGCCACTATTTTTCGGTGACTGTTGGTCGCCGCTTAATTTCTAATAACTGCTCCGATTTCAAGGTCACAAATTATTTTGAGGTTATAAATGAAAAAAATTATAGGTCACAGATTTTTAATTGGTCACAAGTTAAGAAAATTTGTTGGCCACATTATTTTTGGAGTCACAGATTTACGAATTTTAAGGTAACATTTAAATAGTTAGTCACAGAGAACTATATAATTGGTCACAGACACTCAAACACTCGTCCCCCCAATCCCAAAACACCACCAATACTTGATCACAGATCAACCAAATAGTTGGTCACAAAAACTCTTCGTCATATCCGCTCGATGCCACCGCCACCAACTACTTGGTCACAGATCGACCAAATAGTTGGTCATAGAAACTCTTCATCACATCCGCTCGATGCCCCACCGACCAACAATAACACCATCGACAACCAACCACCGACAATAGCCACACACAGATCTGCTACACCACAACCGAGAAACCACCACCACAAAATCGCTGCACCTCACCATTTTCATTTCCAAGAAACCATCACAATGTGCGAGGGAGGGAGAAGGGAAGGGAAGTGAAGGGAAGGGAAGGGAAGGGGAGGGACGGCGGGCAGTGGCGGTGGCGGTGGAGGCGAGAGAGTGGAAAGAATGAAATGGATTAGGGCATGGTTAGGGTTTTATACTTAAAATAAATTTGGTGGGGTTGGTAGTAGGGTGTATATGTAGATTAGTTTAATTTAAAATATCATTATTAATATTAATGGTAAAAATTAAAACCTAATTTTTTATTAAATAAAGTATAAACCTGATTTTTTAAAAGTCAAAACTAAACAGTTTAGTGTAATTTCCTCTAAGAGAAAGTATACTAAAAGGCCGTCATGGCCCATTGGACTCCAATAAATGGGCCAGGAAAATAGCCCACTCCTCAAGTCTTGCTACGAGATGACAAAGTTATAAGATGCCAATTGCCCAACATAACGGAAGCGACATATCACCATAGTATGGTGATTCTAGGATGGCAACGAGTTGGGGTTGAGGCGGCCATTCTCGTCTCCTGTCCCACCAAGTAATTCTGGTTCTTTTTCTCTACTTTTTAATCATACATTCTTATAAAGTATTTACTATTCAAAAATTCATTATTTCAAATTAAATTATGTAAAACATGGGTTAAGGATTGAGTATTCATATTAGAAGGTTAAAGTCCAAAATTCTTATATGCTGATATTTATTTCGGTAATTTACTGATGTGCAATTTATCGCTTAGCACATATTTGATTTCTTAGGCATGATTTTTCTTAAAACATTGATCTACCCATAGCTCTAAAATTCGGGACTAGTTGTCAATGCCGGAAAGACTTAAGTACCACACTCCCTTAGCAAAAGTAAAAGAGGCCAGATTAGAATATCAAATGTCAAGTGCGTGTATAATCAACTAGGAATCAAAGGATCACAAAGTGAAGGAGTGAAATTAGGAATAATGACTATAGAAACAAAGTATATTCATCGAAAGTTTCAAAAAATCACTTCTCAAAAATTGTGTGTATCAAATAAGCGTTTAGGTTTTTGTCTATGATTAGTAGTAGTAGTAAGGACGCTAGCGTATGAAAAAAATATTGAACACGACCACAGGAAGTCACCACTTGAAATAAGACTCTACTTAATTATTTAACGAGTCATCTTAATTCTTAGCAGGTAAAGAACTTTGATTACTAGTTCAAAATCTTAGAAGTACCAAGAGAGATCTAGCTTGGATCATGGATGATGTTAATCATGTTATTCTTCGATGCTTCGGGACGAAACAAATTAAGGAGAATATATTTGCAAGACGGAATCCATTAATTACATTGCGTGACAATCATCACTTGGAGTATTTTTCAGTGGGAAATGGAATTCTAGCTCATTAATTTAAGGCTTTTCTCATTTGTACAGAAGAAGAAGCAACATAAATTTGCCAAAATAGACTAAAACAGTGAGCCCCAAGTGTATTTAAATATTGCAAAAAATGGCGGGCCCCATATGCTTGTGTGTTGTCTGGTGTGTTTCTATGGTGTACAGTTTTCGTACACCCATCAGAATTCTTAATTTAACTTTGAGATTGAATTATATTTTTGATATTGTTACAATCGATTGCCATATGAAATGAGACGCGAAGAGTAAAATACATTAGAAGGGACATAATGATCATTTTCCTAAATCAGTATGTAAATATCTTTGCATCAGCATAATTAATTATAGAGAAAATGAGAACAAAATGTACAACTAATGCTTAAGCATTTATGCAATATAATCACCAAATTTAAGCAAACTTTCAAAATTTTGTATTGTCTAATGATAAGGTCAAAACATGATTAGTTCAAGGGAAGCTACTACTTTAACAACACTAATTTGAGAAAATTATTTCATTTTACAATTTTATCAACAAGATTTTGATGGGAAAATTTTAGTAAACAAGGTAAGGGATGGTATTTTCATGAAGAGAAGGTAAAACAACGAACAAATCTCTTTTAATCCGTTCAAATCTTTGAATCTGAACTTTCTTTCAAATTCTACTGACAAAAAACTTTTACTTAAATGTTCTTTAACCTACAATATTAACAAAATCCAGATGTGTAACGTTCGTCACAGTCACTTGCATATATATCTAATAGACCACCCCGCATATATAAATACATAGATGTATGGATTTTTCTGCACGAACTTTTACTTTTTAAAGTATTTTTAGAGAGTTTTCGTATTGAGGACCACAATACTACGAAACAAGAAGTTTGAGATTTTAATGTCAAAATTAATAGATTGACTCGTTTACTATTAAGGGAATAGATTGAATGCAAAATTTGCAATTTTGTCTAATTAGAGAGTTAAAAGTTTCATTAGTCACTAAACTTTACCGATTCTCACCTTATAATCACCGAACTTCATGCTTCTTCTCATCGGTCCCTGAACTTACAGTCCAACTCCTCCATCCACCACCCACCGTCTCAGTCTTTTGAGACGGTATGACGTGGCTTGACGGCCGTCGACGGCGTGAGTAACTTCCATGTTGGACACGTTTTAATCCTAAAAAACACGAGAATTCGAACAATTCAAACACCAAATCCATTTGAAATCCCTAACAACATTATTTCTCCCCAATTCGAACAAGAACCGACTGCCTTCAAAACCTTCCCCCAAATCGATTCATCCACACCAGCGAAGAAACATTCCAGCCTACACCCACACAGCAATTCCTTCAATTTTCTCCTCCAATTTAGTCAGCATGAAATGGGTGGATGAGGCAACAGACGGTGTGAACACTGAAAATAGCCTATGTAGTGGACTCTGAAGTGTAGATTTGCACGCATGGAAAGATCAGACAAAGGTAAATTAATTGATGAAATGTAATATGAAGTTGTCCTTCAAATTGGCAATACCCATTTTTTGGGTTAGGGAAAAAGTTGTCGGTAATGTGAAATGGCTTGTTTGAAATTGGTTGTGAAAATGACTTGTTTGAAATTGGCAATTATTGCAGTTGTAACTAATTTGTTTAGCTTCCACTGTAGTAGTTTTTGAAAAACCAAACTGCTGTGACCTTGTTGGTCATCAATGACACCTACACAGCAATAACTAATTCCACTGTTTACATTTATTTTCACAGAGTGTGACGAAGACCCTGATTTTGTTCATTTCGAGGTTGACATGGCTTCGGAGGAAGAAGATTTGTTGCATGATCGCAATGTGACGGATGAAATCGAAATTGGATCGGACATGAATGTAACAAGAAACAAAGCAGTAGTGATGTGTGTGCGGGACGTAGCATATGATGACTTGGAGTACCCCTCATCTGAGGAGTTATTATTGGCTCGTTCATCGGACGAAGAGGTTGGTTATCGTTTCCCAGAATTTTTTGCTAAGACGAATATGAAAAATCCACAGTTTGAGGTTGGACAACTCTTTCGCTCAATGGACGAGTTTCGGGCTGCAATGAGAAACTATGGTGCTCTAAATGGTTATAATGTAAAGTTAAAGTTCACCGATGGAAAGCGAGCTCAAGGGGTTTGCAAACTGGGGTGTAATTGGAGGATATGGGCTCGAAGTTGAGTACGACGGAGACACTACAAGTGAAGTCTTACACGACGGAGACAGTACAAGTGAAGTCTTGCACGGCGGAAGATGAGGCCAAGGAAGAAGTATGATCAATTTTTTGTTATGCTCTTTAGGGACATAAATGAGCAATAGTTGTATTTTTTGTTATGATCTTGAATGAAGGAATGAGCAGTAGATCAGTTTTTTGTTATGCTCTTTAGTGGAGGAGTGAGCAATAGTTGTATTTTTTGTTATGCTCTTTAATGAAGGAATGAGCAATAGTTGTATTTTTTGAACAGTTGGAATAAATGTCCTGGTGTCACTGGCTGCAGCTTTGCTTAAACCCGGTGTTGTAAATAGTTATTTAATTCATAAAATAGTTAGAAAATAGAAAAGAAAAAGTATGATTCTATAGCCAAATGATGTCTATTCCTGTTATTTGGGTTTTTCAAACATTTTCAAACTGTTCAAAAATGTCTATCCCTATTATAGGGGGTATTGGTCTTTCAAACATTTTCAAACTTACTAGTGTTTTCCCCCATGCACTAGCCATTGTAATTTCCTACTTTCGTCTATTGTAATTTTCAGCTTTCTAGCAATCAATGAAGATGTTATTTCCATTGTGTTCAATTTTACGTTGCAAGCTTTCTTAAAATTGTAATCCAATTTACTTTCGTCTCGACGCGATCGAGAAAAGGCAGAAGGTAGTCTAGCGGAGCAGACTACTGCCGCACGGTGTCCCTTTCTGTGCTAAGAAGAAAGGTAACCCGTGAAAGTTGGTATCAGAGCTGCGGCTCAAAATCTCGATAAGAAAACTATGGAAATTGATCCAAATTCCTAGAACATCATGGAGGTGGTAGATGTTCAAAAAAGGAATACCTGACAGCGTTTGGAGGCGCTTGAGGTGACAAACACTAGGTTGTGTTTTGCCATGGAGAACCTCGGGGACAAAGTCGAGGCGGCATCGACGAAAAATCGGGAATTACGCATCCAACTGGATGAATGCCAAGAGGCATGCGCAGCTATGACTGAAACTGTTGCTATCATACCTGAGTTGCAGGATAAGATGGGAGCGTTGCGAACTCAGTTACTAGTTCTTCAACGCGCGATTGGCAACGGGTAAGCCATTGCACAAGAGTCGGTGCAAAGGCTCAGAAATCCAGAACTGTGTACCTATGGAGGTGCACGCGATACTAAAGAAGTTGAGAACTTCTTGTTCGATATGGAACAATACTTTCTTGTGGCTTCGATCAATGACGAAGCGAGAAAGGTCACAACAGCTACCATGTATCTAGGTGGAGATGCAAATCTATGGTGGCGAACGAAGTATATTGATATTCAGGCCAATAGGGTCCGAATTGATTCTTGGGATCTTCTCGAAGAAGTTATCAGATCTCAGTTTTTCTCAGAGAATGTGGAATATGGGGCACGTCGGGTCTTACGGGAACTGAAACACACAAGCTCCATCAGGGAGTACGTGAAAGCCTTTTCGGGACATATGTTGAATATTCGAGATATGTCGAAAAAAGGATAAGCTATTCGTCGAAAAAAGGATAAGCTATTCACCTTCATGGAAGGGTTGAAACCGTGGATGCGCATGGAACTTCAGAGACAGAAGGTCACTGATTTGAGCGCGGCTATGGGAGCTGTCAAATGTGCAAGTGACTATCAACCTGAATCGAGAGAGGATCGACCTTCGGGAAATAGTCAGTCTGTGGAAATAGACCTTACAGACCTAGCTCGAACTCAAATGGGGGAGAGCGTTACTCTCAAAATCGGGAAGGAGCCTATCACGGCACGCGTCGGAGTAACTTTCAAGGGAACTATCAAAGCAACCGTCAAGGAAACTATAACGGTAGCAGCAATGACGACTGGAATAAAGGAAAAACAAAGGAAGGCAAGTCTGATGCCTCTCCTAAGTTGATGTGCTATCTATGTGAAGGACCACATAGGGTGGCGGAGTGTCCTCATAAACGAATGGTTAATGCATATTGTCAACTAGTTGGTCGTGGATCGAGTTCAAAGTAAAATGCCCTACAAGATAGTTGTCATAGCGAAACCAGTTTCGACGGGGGTGAGGATGTAGTTGGGGCATTCTCGCATTGGTGCAATAAACTAACGCACCGAGTTACTAAAAGGGGCGTTGGTCCCTCGAAAGAGCCAAAGATGGAAGAATCGAAGGCTCGCACTTGCAAGGCGAAAGGCCTAATGTACATTGATGTAAAGATCAATGGAAGGCCAATTAGGGCTATGGTAGATACGGGTGCTACCCACAACTACCTCGTAAGTTCCGAAGTAGATCGACTCGGACTTGTTTTGGAGAAGAGTGATGGAAAGGTCAAAGCCATCAACTCCAATGCTCAACCAATAGCTGGAGTAGCAAAATTTGTGTTGCTGAAAGTGGGCCATTTTGAGGGAAGGACAAACTTGTCTGCGGTTCAGATGGATGACTTCAAGCTTATTTTGGGATTGGAATTTCTTCGAGATACTAAGACAACAGTGTTGTCGTATCTCAATTCACTAATGATGATGAGGACCAAAACCGTGTGTTATCCCTACGCAATCTGGGAAGAGAGGCGAGAAGAGTATCTCGGCCATGCAATCTAGCAAGGGGTTCAAGAGAAATGAACCCTCATTTGTATGTACTCTTCGCTCAGAGGAGATCGAAGAGGCAACATATCCTATTCAAAAGCCTGACGGAAGGCTTATGAATGAACTTGATGAAAGCATACCGGATGAGTTACCAAAGAAATTGCCACCAAGGAAGGCAATAGATCGTGAGATTGAACTTGTTCCGGGTGCCAAACCTCTCACAAGGCACCATATCATATGACTCAGCTAGAACTTGAAGAGCTTCGGAAGTAAGAGGGAGAAGTGTTGGGAAGTGGGATGAAATCTAGCAAGGGGTTCAAGAGAAATGAACCTTCATTTTTGTGCATTCTTCGCTCAGAGGAGATCGAAGAGGCAACAGATCCTATTCGAAAGCCTGACGGAATGGCTTATGAATGAACTTGATGAAAGCATACCGGATGAGTTACCAAAGAAATTGCCACCAATGAGGGAAATAGATCGTGAGATTGAACTTGTTCCGGGTGCCAAACCTCTCTCCAAGGCACCATACCGTATGGCTCAGCCGAACCTTGAAGAGCTTCGGAAGCAAGAGGGAGAAGTGTTGGGAAGTTGGACTATTGTGAAGCGTACTTCCGTACTTTCACAACATACAAACTATTGGCCTCAAAGGCAGGATGACGTTGCAAGTTATGGGAAAACTTGCTTTATTCGTCAACAAGATGCGACAGATCATCAGAAAGAGGTAGACTTACTGGAGTCCCTTTCCATCCTGAATGGATCAGTCGAGAGTAGATCGACGAACTACATTAATGGATTGCCAAAAGTTGGAGACTTTGACACTATCATCATCAAGATGGACCGCTCATCTAAAGATTCAACTTTCAACACAGTACCCAAGTATGTATCAGTCGAAGAGACAGCTCAACTCTTCTTCAATCATATTGTCAAATACTGGGGATCGCATATCGTCAATGATCAAGATTCTCGATTTATTGGCATACGTTGGACCAAGTTGCTCAAACTTCTTGGTTCAACATTGAGCATGAATTCTAGCATTCACCGAAGATCAGACGGACAGATGGAGCAGTTCAATTCTACGCTGGGAGATTATTTTCAGCACTTTACCTCTGCCTCGTATGAAATTTGGGTGAAACTTACGGATATGGCTTGGATGCGTCTCAATGTTCAAAAGAGCTCTTCCCCTAATAAGAGTCCTTTTGAAATTTCTAATAGCCAGTAACCGTTACTCCCTCATACTGCAGATATTGATCAGAAACAGTATAGAAAGTCTACAAATCTGAAGCAGCCTGCGTTCAAATTGAAGAAATCAGTAAAGAAGGATGCTAAACAGATTTTTGGCCACCGAACTACTCGAGCTTCTATGAAATATCTTCAAGAGTACTTGGTCAAATGGAGCGGATGCAACAACGAGAAGAATACACAATGGCTCCGAGGACGTCGTCAAAACAAATGGGGGAGAATGTCACGGGCTGCAGCTTTGTTTAAACCCCGTGTTGTAAATATTTATTTAATTCGTAAAATAGTTAGAAAATAGAAAAGAAAAAGTATGATTCTAGACTCAAATAATGTCTACTCCTGTCATTTGGATTTTTGTTCCGAAATCTATTAGAGGGGATATTGGTCTTTCAAACATTTTCAAGCTTGCTAGTGTTTTCCCGCTGTACTAGCCATTGTGATTTCTTGCTTTTGTCTATTGTAATTTTCAGCTTTCTAGCAATCAATGAAGATGTTATTTCCATTGTGTTCAATTTCATATTGTAATTTTTCTTAAAATTGTAATTAAATTTACTTTCATCCCAACGCGACAGAGAAAAGGCGGAAGGTAGTCTAGCGGAGCAGACTACTGCCGCACGGTGTCCCTTTCTGTGTTAAGAAGAAAGGTAACCTGTGAAACATGGCCTGACTTTAATGCAATGAATATATATTCCTTTTAATTCCAACTTTGTATTTGTTCAGTAAATTGTTTTGGTGTGCATGTACAAGTACGAATTGCATAAAAGTAATTATTTCATTAACCTAACAACAAGGATTACATAAACCGATTACATAAAAGTCTTACATCCAAGTCTTACAACATACAAAATGTACTACATGTTCTAAGAACATTACATAAACATGAAATTTGACAAATACAATATAAGTCTACAACTAGCTCGCATGGTTGTAGCGAAGTCATATAACTTTCCCCTTACCTTTCCCATTATCTTCTGTAACCTCCTTTCCCTTGCACATTGTAATGTTAATGGATATCTCAATGTTTTTCTTCTTCAGTTATTTGAGCACATTTGTTGAGCATAGCTGACAGGTCTTCGCAAACATTACTTGATTTCGCAACAGACTGCTCTACATCCTTCCAATCGAAGTCCCAACTTGCTAAGAATAACTTCATATAAGAAACTATTTCATGGAGTAAAGTAAAATTGCAAAAAGATAACTATTTCATGGAGTAAAGTAAAATTGCCAGGGTCAGCCAATTTATAGCCAATAACTATATAAGGAAAATTTGAAACAATTTGCACTCTCTCGAGGTAATATAATTTCAAATTTTATAGAATGAAACTTCATATGGATCAAACAATATAGAACAGTTTAAACTACATGACAAAAATGTTGACATATTTTATTTGCATAGAGAATAGCCAAATATTGAAATTGCAGCCAACAAGAGCCTATGTCAGACTGGGTATGATCTTCAAGACAATTGGTTAAACACTTGAGGAAAAACACTTTAAACCAGAGGGTCCAATTAAGGTATCAGGCATAAACATTTGAGGAAAAGCTCATGTTTGCTCTGCAACAGAAACTAGCTTCTAACTGAGTAACATGTAAAGTACAATTGTACTATAAGAGAAACAAAAATGGCAAATCAACAAATGCACAAACGTAACAGAAATTAACTTCCACACAAATGCAGCCTTCATAAGCTCTCCTAAACTACAAATGCAGGAGCAAAGCAACAAATGCACTAACAGAGCAACACAAATTAGCTTCCTACAACCACTTTCAATCGACTAATGACTATACAAAACCGACAACCACAAAAATCGACAAAATTGACTAAAAAACAGCCACAGAAATCGACTAATTATTTCATTCTTTCAATTCTTCTACTGGCAGTAACTTAAAAAACTAGCTTCCAAGGCATATTTGTTCATTCGCGTATAATAGAATGCACGTTGAAATTACCTTCACCACGCAGCTTAGTTCCTTCGCGTTTTTGTGGGTTTGGGTTATAGGAAAACGAAGGATGATGGAGTAATGTCCGATTATGGTTTCGATACGTGGGGATTTTCAAAATTTGAAGGGAAGAAATGAAGGAAAATCGAGCCCTAGGGTTCGTGTTCTTGCTGGAATTGGGTAGGAATGAATTGGGGGTGAGGAGTGTCGTTTTTTAATTTGGTTTTGTGAGTGAATGTTTTTGAGTAAAAAGTTTCATTATTCACTGAAGTTTAAACTTTGTCATGTTGTGGTCACTCAACTTCCATTACCTGCTCGTCGGTCACTGAACTTGCAGGATGTTACCTCCTTCCATCACCAACCTGCCGGACGTTTGGAAGGCAGTCCATGTGGCATTGACGGCGTCCGACGTGGCATTGACGGCGTCACAAGGAAGAGTTTAATTTTCTAAAAATCCCCAATTCTCTTCAATTGAACAAATCCTATCTTCCTTCCCAAACGAATTTGAACCCTGATCTCACTGAAGTGTTGCGATTGCAAACATTTAGGTGTGCTCGAGCTCAGAAATTGACAATCGAAGGAGAGTAAACTGTTGGGTTGCCACTAAGATTCAACGAAATCAATTTAATCATCCCTTTCCAGATTCTGTCATCATCCCCCTGAACGAAACTGAGGTGAAAATGAGCAACAATGGGGTAATGCCACTTGAAGTGAACTGGAAATAGCTAGCTTCTCACTGCATTTTCTGTTGGTTTCATTGCTTTCTGAGCTTCCAATTTGCTAACATGGAGGGAGATAACGGAGGTAAAGCCCACCCTTGATTTGAAAATATAATGTGTGTTGCCGATAATGAGCCTACTAACTACGGTAGTCCAGTTTGTGTGATTTTTACAGTTTGTGTGATTTTGCATAACTATGAAGGAAATTCCAGTATGTATGATTTTACAATGGTGGTAGTTATTGTAGTTGATAGTTACGTTAATGAACTGCAGGGAATTAATTAATATAATTGTTTTCATTTTTTTGACAGACAACGAGGAAGACTCTGATTTCGATTATTCTGAGGTTGACATAGCTTCTGAGGATGATGATTTTATGTACAAGTGCAATGTGATAGATGGCCTTGAAATTGGTCCGGACATGAATGAAGCAGGAAATGACATAGTAGTGATGATGGTAGGGGATGTGGACAACGATGACTTGGAGTATCCATCATCTGAGGACTTATTATTGGGTTGTTCATCAGACGAAGAGGTTGGGTATCGCTTTCCAGAATTTTCGGCTGAGACAGATATGAGGAATTCGCAGTTTGAGGTTGGACAATTATTTCGATCAATGGAGGAGTTTCGGACTGCAGTGAGAACCTATGGTGCTCTCAATGGTTACAACGTGAGGTTAAAGTATAATGATAGAAAACAAACTAGGGTGTAACTGGAGGATATGGGCTTCGAAGTTGAGTACAACGGAGACAGTGCACGTGAAGTCTTACACGTCTGAGCACACATGCTCACGGAGCCAAAACAACATACATTGCAACTATATCTTCCTGACAAATAGATACATTGAACAGTTCAAGGCAGACCCGGATTGGAAAACACAGTCCATATTGGCGACTGTGAAGGATGATCTTAAGACGGAGATAAGTAGAAATGTGGCCAACAAGATGAGGCGATATGCTAAGGAATTGTTATTTGGAACGATGGAAGAACATTTTGGACTTTTGAGAAGATATGCTGTAGAGGTACTTCGGACAAATCCGGGATCAACGGTGATTATAGCCCTATCGGAGCAAGTTTTCAAAGGTATCTACATATGCTTCAGTGCCGCAAGGCCGGTTTCAAAATAGGATGTAGGAAATGTGTTGGTGTAGATGGGTGCCATTTGCGGGGTTGTTTTGGGGGAGTTATGTTAACAGCGGTTGGACGGGATGCTAATGACTGTATATACCCCGTGGCGTATGCTATTGTCGAGAAGGAGAACATAGACGCTTGGAGGTGGTTCTTAACGTACCTCCAAGAGGACATTGACATGGACAATGGGATGGGTTGGACATTGATGATTGACAGGCAAAAGGGTCTTCAAAATGTATGCGAGGAGTTATTCCCAGAGACAGAACATCGTTACTGTGTACGACATATGTACACAAACTTCTTCAACGCCGGAATAAGAGCAAGATACTAAAAGATTTTCTTTGGCGTGCAGCTAAGTCATCAACTGTTGCTGAATTCAAACATTGGATGCAAAAAATTCGTGAAGCGAGTGACGATGCATACGGTTGGCTAATGAAGAAACACCATCAAGAGTGGAGCCGTTCACACTTTTCATTGCACTCCAAGTGCGACATTCTCCTTAATAACATATGCGAAGTCTTTAACAAAATGTTGCTGGGGGATAGAGATAAATTGATTATAAATATGTTGACATCAGTGCAGTTGTCTTTCATGAAACGAATACAGCAGAGACGAGAAAAAATGATACGATGCCAAGGTCGTTTATGTCCAAAGATCACAAAAAAGTTGCACAAGATTGTTGAGATGTCAAGAGAATGCACGTTGCACTTGTCTGGGGGGTCCAGGTGGCAGGTTGATTGCAGTTATGGGACATTTGTAGTTGATCTCCAAGAACGTACTTGCATATGTCGAAAATGGGAGCTTACCGGTATACCGTGCATGTATGCAGTTGCAGTGATACAGGGTTGCAGAAATTTACCAGAGGATTTTGTTGACAGTTGTTACACGATCGAGACGTACTTGAGTTGTTATAATAATATCATGAACCCAATAAATGGCACAATGTTGTGGCCCGAGGTGGAAGCCCCCAAAATCATCCAGCCTAATTGGAGTACTCCTCAACGGGGAAGGAAACAGGCGGAAGAAATGGTAGTGCAAAGTCAAGGAAAATCATACATGAAGAAGACAGGGCAAGTGTGCATGACGTGCTCGATATGTGGATTGAAGGGACACTATAAAAGATATCACTCAACCGATGGTGCCCCAGATCAAGTACGTATTTTACTGTCAAGTACATATTTATTTGGCTAGACATGACACCTATTCATGTATTTTATCATTTCTTCTAAATAGGACTGGTACAATGCTGAATTAGAACCAGTTGATTCAAATAGCAGCGTAGTTGTTAACGACAATGTGAGTAAATTTAGAATTCATTTTCTAGTTATTTAACTACATTTTTTATTTATGATGACATTGAAAATGGTTTTTATCGAATTACAGGGTAAGATGGTGTCATCAAGAGGTCATGGCTTATCATCAACCTAGAACATGAACGAGGAAGGGCCCATGTAATTCATTCCAACCCCCGGCATATCTAGACGTACAACTCAGGAGTGAATGGAATATTGTGGCTATATTTTGTTGGACTTCGTACTTTTGTAGCCATTATGCCAAATTTTTTGTAATTTAGTAGGGCAGTTCTTTTGCAAGGAGACATTGTGGCAAAAATTGTTTTTTTTTTTTTGTTATACATGCCATATGCCATGTTCAACTATTGCTTTTGTAGCCATTATGCCATTTTTTTTGTAATTTAGTAGGGTTGTTCTTTTGCAAGGAGATATTGTAGCAGAAATTGTTTTTTGGGTATACATGCCACATGCCCCTGTTCGACTATTGAAAAATATATTTCTTATACATGCCTATTGCCTATTCGACTCTTAAAAATATACAAACTAAATATGCCCAAGATTATGAACCACTAGTCATAATGCAATAAAAACGATTACTTAAAATTAGTACAATGAAGTCTTCAATTGAAGTCTTACGACATACATAATTTCCTACATTGATAATTACACAAACATGGACTTCGATAAGTACAAAACGTTTCCATTTCCCTTTCCCTATCCCTTTCCCATCAGTCTCAGTAAGTATTCAACCATGGACGTCAACTAGTTCACTCCAACCTTTCCCTTTCCTTTCCCATCAGTATCGATAATACCCTTTCCTTTGCGCATGGTAATATTGATTGATATCTCGATGTCTTTTTCTTCAGTTATTTGAACACATTTGTTGAACATACACGACAGGTCTTGACACGGATATGTAGCTTCAGATTGTTTGTCATCTTTCCACTGAAAATGACCACAGTCCCTAGTACAACAGAAGAACAACTTCCCAATGTTTGGAGTATTTTTCTCCACCTCCATACATTTCTCAAATCCCTGCCCACATTTTGGACATCGTTTCTTTGTTGGGCAGTCCGACAGGTAGTGTCCACTCTTCCTACAACTGTGACATATGCCCATGTTCTTCCCTACCATGTCACCTGAAACAATAGGAAGGTATACAAATTAATTAGCAAAGCAATGAAACTGAACTACAAAGTAATTAGCTGTTACATAGTTGCCCTAGAAACTGAACTACAAAGTAATATGTCCAGTTTAGCAGCACAATCATGCAACAGAATACATGAGTTCATGACAAATTAAGACCAGATGGATATTCACAACACAATTTGATCTTTTATGCTATACAACTTAAAGGCAAATCCACTTAACTGGGATGTCAAATTACATCGCTGCATTTAGCATATGAAAATACTTTGGCATGCATTTTTCTTATGTATAATATCATAAGTCGAAAATGTCTTTTGGCTAATTGTAAGTATCTAAAAGAAAGTCTAATGTTTACTCCTTTTGTTTCCAAGTGAATGGCCTGTCATTATTTTGGTTCAATCTGCAGCTTCTTCAAGATATATTTTTACAACAAACATCCAACAAGATTTTTACAACCATAGGTTTATCTGCAAACCCACCTTAGCAATTGTCCATTACAGCAAAGAAGGCTCTACCACAATAAACAACCAGACAATAATTCCTTTTCTAATTCCATCAAACATATTAAGCACTGCCTATTAGACAACTAGCAGTAATTTCCAAGGCACATATGAGTCACTAAGCATAAACATTACGGTCTCTTTCCACACAGAAACAAAATTGGCAAATTTTTTAGCACCAAAACATAGATCAAATAACAGAGCAATGCAGAGTGAATCCAGATTCCAGAAACGAACCCATTCTTGAAAAAACTTGTATGAATAACAATGCAATTAACCAAAAATTGAGAAATGTTTACCTACAACAAAATCTATATTGGCTGAACATGTTCGTTTCAAGTGGGGCGATTTCAGTTCGGACAAGATTTAGGGCTCCTTCAACGAAGGTTTTGGGGGAATGTAGTGCGGCTTCAGCTCGTGTTTTCGGAAATGTAAGGGAAGCAATTTGAGCAAGTCGACATTTAGGGATCGATTTTCTACTGGAATTGGGTGGGATTTGGAAGGGGGATTTCAAATTGGGGATTCGTCTCTGAACGTAGACCTAATTGAAGGTGAACTGGAGTTTTTGAGTAACTTAAGGTCTTACGTGGCCAAGGAAATTACGCCGTCACTGTCACGTCGGACTCCGTTAAGCCACCTGGGTTGCCTTCCAAACGGGTAGCTGTTTAGTGATGGAAGGAGGTAACATTCTGCAAGTTCAGTGACCGATCAGAAGCATTAGTAAGTTGAGTGACCATAACGTGACAAAGTTCAAAGTTCAGTGATTAATGAAACTTTTTACTCGAATGTTTTTATTTGGGCAGCGATTGACGGCGTCTGGTGCCAGATAGGACGCCGTTAATGCGACATCAACAGGAGCTGAAACGGGAAGTTGAGGAGTGACGGATGGAGTGGATCTTTCGTAAGTTAAGTGACTGTTCAACAACAAAATGAAGTTCAATGACTATAAGGTGACAATATGTAAGTTGAGTGACTAATGAAATTTTTTACTCCTAATTAGATTGCCGATTGCATTTATATGGATTTCACCCGTAATTCCGTGAAATCCAGTTCAGGACACGTACAGATTATTTCGAATCTCATTCCACCCGACGCGCGACTTCCTCAGACGAATCAATACAAACACTCCCGCCACCGTCACCGCACGGCCACCCATGGCCGAAGAAGAAGTGGCGGCAGAAGTTGAGGCAGTTATGGCGGTGTACGGCGAAGATTGCCAGGTCGTTGAAATCTACCCTCCTCACCTCCTCATTCACCTCAAGCCCCATACCGCCGACGTTTCATCTCAACAGGTATAAAAGTGTTTGTATTGAAAGTTAAAAGGTTTTTTTTTTCTTTTTGTTTTTACAATTTCACTGCACCGAACCACTTCTGTCACTTTCTCTAATGCGTGCTGCATCTTCAGAATCGTAACCATTTAAGTCCCCGTTTAACTAATGAATTTGTGGACAGAAAATGTTAAATTGATGTGCGATTGATAAACGGAAATTAGTTTTTTATTTAGGGATTGTTTGGCACAGCTTATTTGAAAATTATTTATCACATTCTTTAAAGATATCATTTTTCACTTCAAATCATGTTTCGTTTCTACTGCTGTTAGCTTAAGTCTGAAATCTTGTACTATTAAGTCGGCCAGAAAGTAGACTTGCAATATTCGATACAAATATATGAGTTTCTTAGAAGTTCTTTTGACCTCCCATTTATATTTCAAGTCTGAAGTTGATCTGAAATTGTTTTTAATAGGTAATCTAGATTAATCTGATGACACACATCTTGTAGTTGTGTTCTATTCAGAAAATTGATGACACAAGAAGTAGTTTAAAAAACATCTCATGTTCGAGTTCAATATGGAAAAGGATACATCTGAGTTCAAAGATTTGAATTGGAATACCGTATTTGTTCCCTCAGTGTCCCCTTCTTTTACACACTTTTTCTGATGTCATCTCCAAATTCCCTTCACAAGATAATCTAAATTTTGTTGTGTTCAAGTTAACACTTGCCTCACTTCTCTTGATGTCATCCGAAGGGATAAAGTTGGGAAATTACATAAGATCACAGGTTCTGCCTTAAATGATATTTGCCTAATGATTAGGATTATTTGTCAGCAATGTATGACAGCGAGTCTCCATTTTCCTTTGTTTTCCTCAGCTCAAAGCGCATGAGTTTTTATGTTTATGTTTATTTGATGGTGAAATCAAATTTAATTCCTTTTTTATTAGTAATAAACTTTGAGTTTTTCGCGTGCAGTTTGTAGAAGCTAGTATAGCAATTCGAGCTGGTCCCAAGGTACTTGTTATTATATAAACACACACATATCTGGAGTACTACTACCTCCATAGCAATAGAATTTGAGCTGCAAACATGGTGTTATTCTTTCTTAATTCTCAAACTTCCACGTTACTGCTTGCAACTTGTCAAACTAAAAGATGCCAGAGAAGTTCATACCTTTCTTCTCCTCATTTTAAATATATACGAAGATATTTTCTGCTGCAATATACTTCTTTATTGTATTTCAGTCTATGCTTTATATATGGTCATTTTTCCTGTACTAGTAAAGAATTTATTATGACTTGACCAGAGTAAAAAATTCTGCTTTATGGCAGTATCCTGAAGAACCACCGCATATTAGTATTTTTGACTCCAAAGGTCTTGATGATCAAGGGCAGAAACATATGATATCTAGCGTTCGTAACAAGGCTTTTGAACTTGCCTCCTGTTTCATGCTTGTAGCACTTTGTGAGGTAATAAATTCACCACTTGGAATTTTGTTGCTTAAGTGTCCTGTTGGTCGAGTTTGTGATAACTTGTTTTCTATGCTGCTCAATGTTATTGCTAGATTTGGAGATCTTATATATCATGATCGGGCTAGTCTTGTCAGTATGTTTAAATGTGTTTATCGCTCTAACTCTTGCTTGATATTTGTTGTTGGTCTAGTGCATCCAATTAAATTATCACCCTTGAGATCTTATATTAGATGGAAATCTGTTCTCACTGAATTATTAACTGTTACTACATACTGATGGCTGCAAATATTTCAGGAAGCAGTGGATAGACTCTCTAGCATGAATCATCCTGATGGAAACTGTCCATTGTGCTTGTATCCATTGGTTGATGAAGATGCAGGGAGCAATTCATTGCCTTTTATGAAGTTAATGTCTTGTTTCCACTGCTTTCACTGGTGAGTGCGATGCACACCATTTCTTCGTTGAATGATAATATTTCCATATCAACTAGTACTTAGTGTATAATTTTCATTTCAATTGCAGCGATTGCATCATCAGATGGTGGAATTGGCTGCAGATGCAAAATGATACTAATTTGTCAACAGCTTCAACATCTTGTAGGGATATGCAAGATAAACAAGGTATTTTGCAAAACAAAGGGTGATATAGACCTGGTGCTTTTGGTTTCAGCATTTTGTTTCAATTTCATATGATCTAGAAGTCCGAGGAAAGATTTAGCTCTTGGATAGGATTCTACACATTCTTGAAGTATTATATCCTTATTGGATCCTGTCTATTACATATCCATCCTCTTCATCCCCGAGGTCTGTCACTATCGCTACAAACATCTGTACGATGTCTTATATTGGCAGAACCATGCACTTGGAACGTAATATGTTCCGTTGATGTTGATGCAGAAGAATTTGATATAAGTATACAAAACCAAAATGAAAAGCTGCTTGATCCAGTGAAATGAACACCTAATACTCTTAATTAACTTGTAGAATTAACATATCAAGGGCAAAATCCATGAATGAGTGGGCCATTAAACATTGCTGGTGTTTGGTTTCTCTTTTCTTATATAACCAGTTTAATGTTTTCATTGGTCAAAATAAAGGTCTTAAGCACAGTTGATAGGCCTTTGGAGGTGTGCATTTGATATTCCATATTAGCTATGTTGAGGATAATATATTTCCCTTGATCATTTTTATGAAAAGATTCTTAATATAATGAATTTGTTAGTGTTTTACAGTCTTGTGGGGACTCTTTCTTTCTATCTTTTAGGTGCTAGAACTTAAATCACGTAAGGGTGGCATGAAGCTGTACTGGAAGTGAGCACCAAGAGAAATTTTTAATGGACAAAAGGAACTTCCTAAAGTGCCTACCAGTTGCATTTTTCACACATTTATATACTTGAAGAAACTCAATTTTTTTGTCCCTTCATAAATTTTTATCACCCTTTCATTTTCCATATCACTATGAATTGCCTTTTTCCCTTTTCAATAAATTTAAACCCCCCATTTTCTGTGTTCTTCTTTGTATAGCAAGGACTCCTGCTCCACCATTCTCTTAATTTTGTGTGTTCTATTATTAATTTTTTTTTTTTTAATCTTAGAAAGGCTCCATATCATTGGAAAGTTAGTAGTACATACTCGTACTTGTTCTAATTCTTATGAATGATTATTGTCTTGCATAGGTATGCATAAAATGATGGAAGAAAGTATAGGAAAGTGCCCTGTTTGTCGTAAAGTTTTCCTTGCCAAGGATATTGAACACGTGCTCAACTTGGTTGGGACTCATACCCTGTTGGTATGTCACTAAGCTTATCTATATGGATTTTTTAAATGTTTTTCTGTTAGTATCTTTGTAAGTTGCTAAAAGATGTATATGTTTGTCAGTTATACTTATATGTGAAGGCTAATTTGGATTATGTTCCCCAGTTTCAATAATTCTTGAAATGATGCCACAATGCTTACTGTTTCTCCTCTCGAGTTTTTATTTGCTACTTCAGTGTGTCCTGGTTTAATTACCTGCTGAAACAGGTTGTATGTTGGAGAGAAAATTAGAACAAACTTTAGGGATGCATTTAGTTGCTAATGGACTTGAGGGTGATCTTAAAGAATGAGGTGCTTGCACCTTGTGGTTCCATCAATGGAATCAATCACAAACCCACTACTTTTTTCCCAAGGTTTGGCCGAGTGGACTGCATATTATGTTATGTAGAGTTCTAACATGGCTTGCCGGTTAAGATTTTACAGAGTGGAAATTACATAGTTTGCTACTGCAGTTGAAGTCTTGAGAGTTGAGACAATAACTTTATTAATCCACTACTATTGTGCACATGATCTCAGTCCTAGATTTGTTTCCTCCCATTTTAGTTTTAATTCATACTTCAGGAGTGAAATATTTTGTAAGCGATTAGAAGCTACATTTTGAGTCCCCTAATCTATTGGGCGGGCTAATTATGGAAAAAGATGATGTTGAAGTCAAACATAATGCTCCTTTTTGCTTATGTGGTTCATTTTCTTGCTGATTTATGTATTAATTTTATTTATTATGTAAAATGTTGTAAATGAAATTTTGTTAATCGTAGGACTCCGGTGGAATTGAAGTTGACGAGGACTTTCTCGAGTCTGAATCAGAGAAAATTAGGAAAGAAAAGTTCGAGGCTGTATTGGAACTCCAGCAACAAAATAGTGGCTTAATTGAACCCAAAAGAAATGAAGTTTTATTGCCAGGCGTGTATCTTCCCAGGCCAGTTACCTCACCCTTAACAGAATCGGAGCCGGGAAACAAAGATCAGACAGCAACAAATTCAGTCAACAGACCTAGCTCTAGCAAGCGCAGCAATTCTCGTACGAGGAAGCATAGGACACAAAATTCAAGAAAACATGACAGACAGTGGATTAGGAAAGAGAGTGAGCCAAAAATTTAATTATTATTATTATTATTATTATTTATTTTTTTAGGTATCCATATGGGATTAAGATGCATCTACTTATTTCCAATCGACCTCAGAAAAATGGGAGTTAATTACACTGGAATAGTAAGGTGCAGTTACTGCATCCTGTTATTGCATCTACAATACATGTTAGATTAAGGGTGTGTTTGAGCCACATTATTTTGGAAGAATGTATTTTGGAACAGTATATTGATGGAGAATGTATAATTGAAAAAGAATGAAAAATGATTGATTTGATGGAAAATATTATTTTATTGAAGAATGTGTGATTGAAATTGAGTAAAATAATGAAAATGAAAATTTTAATATGTACCAAATAAGGGCTAAGTGTACATTTGGCGTGACTTTTGAGAAGTGAAAATATTCAAAAGCAACTTTTGAACCTGTTTTATAGTTAATTTTATATTGGTGTTTTTCTAGTTAAAATAACTTCAGGAGTAAGCTTGTCCAACGTGGCTTCCACTACATGTGCTTTTAGAATAGGATAAAAATGAGTTTTCAAACAAAAATTAAGGTTCGTCTCTTTAAACGTTCTTCCATAAAATGTAAAAGCCATGTCAAAGAATCCCAAGCATTCTTGTCTACATCCCACCAGGCACCAAAAGGTAAGTTAAATCACCTGATATGAAGTATTTACTGTTCACTGATTGAAAGTATAAATGTTTTGGCCCTCTTGCAGTAGAGTAGATATTTGCTCTCGTGCAAGCAAAAATCTCTTCTACACTTCGATTCCGTCCCCCAATTCCTTTAGAACCATTCCTCAATAGGGGGTCGTCATGTGGCGTTTTGTCAAAAAAGTTGTCGTACAAATAGAATTATTGATTCTTTTATCGCTCGTGTCTCGTTGTAAGCGTGCTTGAGGGCACATGAACATTTGAAGCTATTTGATAACAATTAGGGGTGGGCAAAAACCCGCCCAACCCGCCCGACCCAACCCAACCCGACCTGGTTGGGTCGATTTTTTCCATTTTTTTCTTGGGTTGGGTTGGTTTGCAATGTTAAGTTGGTTGGGTTGGGTCGGGTTGTGGGTTAACCCATCCAACCCGACAAAAACCATCCAACCCGACCTTGCTAATTAAAAAACTAAAAAACTTTGTCAAACTAAAATAGAATAAAAGTGAGAGACCCGGTAAAAAAAAGTGAGAGACAAAAAAAAAAAACCTAACATATCTTCCATAATCTCTCTCACGCGGCGGGCGTCGTCTCAACAAATCATCAACATTGGCTATGATTTTGGATGAGATCTCTCTTCCAATACATCTCTCTTTAACACAATATATTAATGTTGCTTTAAATTTAGTACTTTAATGACTTTAATGTTTATTGATAGGTAGTCCCAACTCCCAACATAACCCGACCAACCCAACCCAACCCGACCGACATTTGGTTGGGTTGGGTTTCAATCTTTGCATGGGTTGGGTTGGGTTGAATTTATGATAAACCGACCATGTTGGGTTGGGTATGGGTTGGGGGAAAAACCGACCCAACCCAACCCAACCCACGCCCACCCCTAATAACAATTAATGAGTGTGAAGAAGAGCTACATTCCATGTATGTAAATGCAATAGTTGACACTTTAAAAGATAGTTGAATTATTATAAAAATAAAGAGAAACTTCTGAATATTTTTATTATAACAGACAAAAGCTCCAGCGTCCTACTGTCCGCAACGGATGATATAATAAACCTCAAGACAGTTTAATTATAAATGTATATTTATTATTTAGTCCCTTAACTCCCAACAAATAACTATTAAGGCTTAAATTATTTTTTTTTAAAAAAAACACCAAGCTTAACTAATATAAATCTAAATAAACGGAAAATCCGGAAGACCGTCCACCTCGTCCCTCGTGCTAACGTTTCGTGATCAATCATGACCTGACCCCTCTTTGGATAGTTCTACGCGTCCATGGATTATATCAAATTACTCAACTTTAATTTATTACAATCAAATTGCTAAACTTCGATTTACTTTCAATATTAACCGCTCGATTATCCTCTTTAACCAAATTTAACGTTTAAGTCATCCTCTAACTCCCATTTGTAAATAAATGTCATCTAATCATGTTGTGATTGGAAAATCTTGAATAGCTCTAAGTATGTCCGTCAAATTAATTTTCGTCGATTTCTAAACACGATTTATTTTCATATTTATGGTCACGATATGATTAGGCAGATATTTATTTGAAAACCTAAGACAAATCCGATTGCTATCAATTTTTTAAATTTACACAATCCAGATGTTTAAGTTTCATAACGGGATTAATGAAGTGACTAAGACCGACCCTTTATAAAATTTATCAAATATTTTAATCGAACCCAAGAAGTTAGGTATGAAATTGTTCTCAAACACAAGTATCAAGAAAAAAATGTGCTACTTGTGATCCCAAAACCAAGGAGGTTCATGCATGTGTCACTATCACAAGCCAAATACACTTCCTATACAAGTTCATCTTTAATTTAAATAAAAAAAAATTCATGAAAAGTATGATAAATTTCATTCATTTATATTGTCGAGCAAAGTCGGTTATCATATGCACCTTTCTTTCATTGTCAGCATATCCAAGATAACTGCGTTATACTTTGTATAGTACCAAATTCATTGGAAAAATGAAAACATAATCGACTTTTTGATCCAATCATTTCATTCCAACTCATTTTCTGCACTACTTGTGAACCGCCCTTTTTGTACAAATAACATAATTGTAGTTTAAAATATAATCAACTTTTTTTATCCAATCATTTCTCTCCAACTCTAATTCGACACTACTTCTGAACCGTCATTTCTGTACAAATAACACAATCATTGTTGATATTAAATCATTATCTCACATTTGTATCGTTCTTCATCAACACAACATTGATCATGTCTCGAGATTGCGATTGCTAGCTAGCAAACTTTATAGTGAAGAATGAATCAATAAAATGTTGACTGAATCTACATCCTCCATCTTTAACATATCTTGCTCGAACGTCAATAACTATCATAGTAGAATGCTCAAAGTTATAAATCTTTCAATGAATTAACAGATGAAAAATATTTAAATCCAAATAATCATTTGCTCATTGTTCTCGCAGAGTACATATATAGAGTAAACCCAACATATAAGAGTTTATGTAAATCTTTTTACAAAGCCGAACTCCTTTAAGATGGAATTCAAGTCTTAATTAATATGCTATTTGAGTCCATGAAATTTAAACGAGTAATTTGTTCCATCTAAAATTCAAAACGAGCATTTGGATTCATATTGTGGAGCATATTAAGGGCAAATCTCGGGGTATATACGGGTAAATCTTACATTAATATCTAAGGGCTTAAGTTACTCTTACTTACGAAATTGTCCTTTTGAAATGGAACTCGGGGTTTAGAACGTGTTTGGGAGTGCTTTAATTAAAATTATTATCAAAGTCAATTATTTGGTCAACTAACGATCAAACTAACACAATCCATTTGGACTTCAGTTGCGGACATTTTGAAAAGTTTGGTACTGTAGGTAGCACAAATTAAAGATTTGAACAAAATCTGCTACTAAATGAAAGTTTTGATATCACTGCTACAATTATCCTTTAAAAAAATTATTATAAAGAAATTAAAGATGAACCATACGTGAATTGTCCAACAAATGCAAATGATTAAGCCGATTTTGGCGAAAAATGATCCTCCCACAATCTCAATAACCGACCATAGAAACTCAAAATCTACTTTTTTTTAATTAATCATATCACTCTCCATTATATACACACACTTATACGCTGTGTGTGTGAAACAAAATCTAGAGCTAATAATTGTATGGTTAAATTGTACATTTCGTCTTCAACCTTTGTTCAAAGTTGAAATCTTATCTTCGACTTTTTTTGGTCGTAATCGTGTTTTCAACCTTCAATGAAATGGTAAACTTCGTCCTTCAGAATGATTATATGTCAATTTCACTGTTATTTCAATAATGTGAATTGCACTAAACTTTTTAGTAAAGGGAAAAATCGCCAAGCCATGTAAACAAATATTAAAAAAAAAAAAAAAAAAAAGAATAAATAAATCTAGATAAAAAATCAACTTTGTCGTCTTCACCCACGGTCACCACCCACCAACACCCCCACACCAACCATTGACACCTCGGACCATAGTTTTAAACCTTCGTCGTCGCCACTGCTACTTCCGCAGCCTCCACCTTTATTCTAGACTAGCCCTATCGGAACACAACTTGCCCCATTTTCCTAAGGTCGATCTTGAGATTCTGGATGCCTTTTTACGAACTTCATTGTAGACATCTATATTAAACGAAAACCCTCTAAGTGTACTATAACCTCTAGACTGAGTTGACCACTCCTCTCCCTAGTTGTAAAATAATATATTAAAACAATATATTTAAGTTGAATGAAATTATAACAATTCATAGGTTTCAAGTCTAGTCAATTTTGTAATTCATTTGTATTTGAATTGGTTCAATTTCATAATCAATATTTGGTTACAAATTCATTCAGGACTACTTTAACATTATTTGTGTTAAATACAAGATTAACTAAGAATTTAAAAACATCCCTCATCACGAGGGTGCCCTGCCCTGCCCCGCCTAGTTAAAAAAAAAAACGTTGTTTGTTTAATTTTGGACATTGTTTGTTTTCATTGTTTGATTTGGATATTGATGTAATTATTTTAAGTATTATTTGTTTTGGATTATAAAATTTTGAATTGTATTTAATTGAAAAATTTTGGATAAAAAAAAAAACTAAATGAGGCATTAAACAGGGCAAAAATCGGCCCCGTCCTGGGGATTGGCGGGGCGGGACGGGGGTGACCCGCCCGGAACCGAACCCGCCCCATTGTCATCACCACTACTACCTTAACAACTATTTCCTCTAATTTTATTGTTACTCTGTTTATTGTAATGTTTCCTTCTATTAAATTATTTATACAATTCCAACAATATTTCTAATATACTTTTTATTTTTTCCTAACATCTCCCTCATGATTTTCCATGACATGAAACCAACGGAGAAATCCCCTTGGTTTTGCGACAATACTACCACAAGCTTCCACCACTCGTTTTCCCCTTTTCCGAAGCAAAACTGGGGAATCCCTCTGATTGCACATTAGGGAAATAAGGGCAGTAGGGCGGTTTAGGATTGCGGTCGAAGGTGCCGACGGTTGGTGGTGGGTCTTGATGGTGGTGGTGAATGAGGGAGACACTTGGGAATGAAATGTGCAATTAATCTTGTAAAGCAAAACTTTGACCCAGTAATTGTTGGTTGGCTTTATGGAGTCCAGACTTGGAAGTTTAACACTTTTAAAATGTATGGCTCTACCGTACCAACCAATCGCTTTAAATTCAGTCACTCTTCAAGTCATTTTCATTGAACCATGACAAGATAAAAAATTCAAATAGATAACCTTAAAGTTAATAATAGATAGTTCACGAATATTTTGACTCCCGCCCTTGTTTGGTTTTGCTAAAGATCAAATTTTTAGTGGATTTTGATAAAAACTGATGCAATATGTGGTTAAAAAATTGATTAAAGTTCTGAATTTCATGAAATGTATGATTAAATTTAATTCTTGACTTTAATTTATATTTTTATCAAATTTTTTTAGTTAAATCAGATACATAGTCAAGATTGGACTAAAAAATATATTAAATTGAGCTAATATTTTTCTTTTTCTCACATAAATTCTTTTTACAAAGGAAAATGAATTTGGATTGGGGCTGGCTGGGACAATTTAAAAGCAAATATGCCATATTTGTAATATATTTCACCATAATTTTATTTCTGACTAGCATAATCAATGAGAATTTTGAAATGTAATAGCTCTCAATTACATTTCAATTTTTTTTTTTCCCGTGATGTAGAAATGGTTTTATTTATTCATTTATCTTTTTTCTTATTTCACCAAGCCTTGTTGAGGGTCGAACCAGTGATATATGATATGCTTCTAAAATTTGGCTAAACTTGCATTACTGAAACACGTTTTTTGAGTTGGAACATTTCGTTTGGCACTTTTCATCTTCTAGCTGTTGAGTTTCTTTGAGAAAGTTTTTTTTCCCTTTTCTTTTCAATAGTTAGGGTTTTGATCAGTGGTTTTATCCTCTCTTGAAAAACCATATGAAATTGAGATCAATTTCTTTTAGCCTTTGAAATCTATATATTCTAAGTGATTACTGTAAGAATAAGGGGATTCTTATAGTTGTAGTTTCAGTAGGCATGTAGAAGTTTCTAGAGTGATTTTTCGTAGATCTACAATTTGTTGTTGAAGATATAAGTATTTTGTACTTTCTCTTGTGTTGGAAGAAACGATCTATAATCTTGTTTCCATTTTGGACTATATAGTGCAATTGAGCAAATATCCAATTTATTGGATGCTCAACGGGAGATGTAGACGTTAGATGTGGTCGTCAACCTTTAGAATTTAGGCCGGAATAAATCTCTTGTGTTCAATCGTTTATTTTTTGCAAATTTACTTTCTGATCGATTGTGATTATTTGGAATCTTGTTTTAATATCGTGTTATCTAAGCCTTCTTTAGTAGTATCAGAGTAAGAACTAAGAACAAGATACTCGTATCTTTACAGAAAGAGATAGATATGTTGCATATCTAAAATTTTTGGAACTGCTCTCAAGTAAAACTTAAAGACATCGAGTTTTTATGAACTCGCTAGTTGAGATCTTTTTAATTTTTTGAAAAGTGTTTTTAAAAAATTAGGGTGTCTTGATTTTCCCCTTGATTTACCATACGCCTAAGCCCTTTGAGATTAATCTTTATCCAAAGGTTCAAACGAAATTTTGGGAATTTGAGATAAATCCAGTACAGGTGTGTATCTGGAGGATCTTGCTGGAGAAATCTCTGAGACATGGACCTACGATATCTAATATCGTGTTCTTTATTTGTGTTTGCTCTACACGTTCTTTGACTGTGATTGAAACTTGATGAATCGTGTAATACTAAGTATACTACTGTCATTTGTGATTGAAAATTGTTTGTGAGTCCCTGTTTGTGCCATATTAATTTTTTTTAAACAAAACTCCTATTTCTGTACCACCCTTAATTTGAAGTTACATAGTTAGCCTGTGGACTTGCCCCCTGCAAAGAAAACTGAACCTGAATAGGTTGTCTGTAGTACTATTTTCTTGTACTTGTCTTATAATGTGATAAGGACTATTGGTGAAACCAAAACTGCTTTTGAACTATAGACTAAGCTTCATGCTAAATATGTGATTAAGACTATTCCAAATAAATGGTATTTGTTAAAATAATTTCTTTTTCTTTTAAAATTGACCATTTAGTTGATTTGGATGAAAACTTGAATAGGTTTACCAAATTGACCCAAGATCAGCCAATGGTGATGGAAAACTTTCAAAAGATTGTAATTCTGTTAAACTCTATTAGTGACAAATGTAGGGACATTAAGATTGCTCTAGAATATGGTAGAGCTGCATTACTGATGAAATCATTAGTGCACTAAGAAATAAAGCTCCTGGGATTAAATCTGAATCAAGAGAAAATAACAGTGAAGACAAGTTAGCAAAGGAAAAAGGATTTGGTAAACCTAATTTCCATTCAAAGACCTTAAATGAAAACAAGAATAAGTGGAGTGATAAGAATAAATTCAAAAATAAGGCAAAAGAAAAGAAATGTTATTATTGTGAAAAATTGGGTCATTTTATCAAAAACTGTTATAAGAAGAAAAATGAATAAAAGAAAGAAATTGGATGATGGGAATGCTACCTTAGTCCGCAATAAAGAAAAGCTTGAAGATGGGTTAGAACTTGTTAATATTGAAAAGAAGCTAAGTGATAAACTGATACTTGATTCAGGTTGTTCTCTCCATATGTGCCCAAATAAAAACTGTTTTCTTGAATTTGAAAAAACCATTGGGGGCAAGTAATAATGAGAAAGAAAATGATATGTAAAGTAAATGGAATAGGGACTATAAAACTATTACTTGAAAATGGTAATGTTTTGTTTCTGAAAGGAACTAGATAGGTTCCCGATTTAGAGAAGAATCTTGTGTCTCTAGGCATGTTAGATGACATAGAGTTTGACATAAAAATGGGTCAACGACATATTAGAATTCTTAAGGGCACTGATTTGATTATTAGCACTCCTAAGAGACACGGTCTCTATTTTTTGAAAGCTAAACCTTTAATTGGTTTGACTGCAACTGTTTTGATTGAAAATTTTACTTTGACAAAATTATTTCATGAAAGACTTGAACATATTGGCAAAAAAAGTTTGAAGTTTTTACAAAATAAAGGAGTTTTTGGAAATCAAAATCTTGGTGATATTGGTTTTTATGAACAATGTGTGGTAGGCAAGCAAGTCAAGTTACCTTTCTTAACTAAAATTCGTAAATCCAAACAAATACTTGAATATTTGCATGCTGATCTATGGGGTCCTTCCTCTGTGTGTACTTTAGCTAATTTTAGATATTATCTTCTAATTATTGATGATTTCTATAGAAAAATATGGTTTTTTTTTTAATTAAAACCGAAGGATGAGACTTTTTTCTATTTTCAAGGATTGGAAAATACAAATTGATCATAAGATAAAAATTCTAAGAACTGAGAATGGCTTGAAATCTTGCAACTATGAATTTAATAATTTTTTTAAAGAGCACGGCATATTAAGATATAGAATTGTTGCTTATACACCTCAACAAAATGGCATAATTGAAACAATGAATAAAACTTTATTAAACAAGGTATGATGCATACTTTTAATTTCTGATTTTCCTAAACTGTTTTGGGGTGAAGTTGTAAAAACTGTTGCATATCTTGTGAATAGAACACATATTAGTGCTTTGAATTTTGAAGTTCCTGAATCCGTATGGTCTAAAAATCATGTTGACTATTCTTACTCGAAAGTATGGTTGTACTACATATGTTCATCAAAATATTAGTAAATTGAAACCTAGATCACTTAAATGTGTTTTCTTAGGTTATGGTGAAAATGTTAAAAGCTATAGACTATGTGTTAAAAATGAAAAATACGATAGGGTAATTGTTAGAAGAGATGCCATTTTTAATGAATCTATTATACCATATTTGGAAGGAAAGGAAAATAACTTGATCGAGAAAAATATTCAAATTGAGGTGGAGTCTCCACAAAATGAAAGAGAAACTCATGTACCTGTTGTTGATGAATCTAATCTTAATGAAAATTCTATTTCAATTGAAAATGGAAACAATCAAGAAACTGATTTTAATAATCAATATGATCCTGCAACTCTTTTTCTTGATGAATATCAAATCACAAGATATAGGGAGAGAAGACAGATCAGATGTCCTACTAGGTTTTGATTGTGATGTTTTTGTTTCATTGTTTACTTATCAAGATCAATTTGAAAATGAGTCTGACTCCTATGATGATGTTATTAACTGCAAATATGCTAAAAATCAGAAAGCAGCCATGGAAGATGAAATGTGTTCACTTCTTAAAAATAAAACCAGGGAATTGGTTCAAAGACCTACATGCTATAAGCTAATTGATTGTAAGTGGATTTATAAGATAAAAGAAGGTGAAAGGGAAATGAAAGTATTAGATATAAAGTTAGACTTGTAGCTAAAGGGTTTACACAAAAAGAAAGGTATTAACTATAAAAAAAAAAAAAAAATCCTCTGTAGTTAATTATATCACTATTAGATGTATTCTTGCACTTGTTGTTCAATTTAAATGGGAACTTGATCAATTAAATGTAAAACTGTTTTTCTCTATAGCGATATAGATGAAAAAAAATTATATGATGCAGCCTGTTGGTTTTATTAAAAGGGATTTTGAAAATGTTGGTTGTTTATTAAAAAAAAAATCCATTTATGGTTTAAAACAAGCCACAATGCAATGGTATAAAATGTTTGACACATTTGTTTTGAAACATGGATTTCAAAGAAGGAACTATCATGCTTGCCTCTATTACAAAAGTAAAGGAGGTAAAAACTCTCTATATTTAATGATTTATGTTGATGATATATTACTTGTTAATTGTGATAAGTCTGAAATTGATGATATCAAACAAAAATTATAATCTGAATTTGATACAAAGGATCTTGGTTCTGCCAAAAAGATTCTTGGCATGCAAATTCTAAGGAATAAAGAAAAAGATATATTATTTTTGAGTCAACGTGATAATGTGGTTAAAATTTTGAAAATGTTCAATATGTTTGACTAGTAAACTTGTTACATTACTTCTTTCAAATCATTTTAAACTTTCATCCGAGTTGTGTCCTAAAACTGATGAAAAATTTGCTAGAATATCTAGAATTTCATATGTAAATATAATTGGATCTGTTATGTATTTAATGGTACGTACAAGATCCAATTTTGCCCATAGTATTAACATACTTAGTAGATTCATAAGCAACCATGTGAAAGAAGATTTGAATGCTTTAAAATGACTTTTAAGATATCTGAAAGGAAATTTAGATTTTGATCTTGTGTTAAAAATGAATAAAGGTGGAATAACTTTAAAGGGCTTTACTGATTCTGATTTTGCTGAAGATATAGACAATAGGAAGTCTATTTCAGCTTATTTTCTACTCTATGTGATACTGCAATAAGTTGGAAATCTCAATTGCAAAACGTTGTGACTTTGTTATCAACTAAAGCAGAATACACTGCAGTTTCTGATGCCATTAAAGAAGGTATTTGGTTAAGTAGACTGCCGAGTGAACTTGATTTTGTTGATGAAAATGCAACTCTATACTCATATGTTATACATTTGAGTAAAAACCCCATGTTTTTTGATAGGACTAAACAAATAGACTTAAATATTATTTTATTAGAGACATTATTTCAAAAAGAATTCTGAAAATTGGTAAGGTTTCTACCTAATTTAATGCTTCAAACATGGGAACTAAAATAATACCTTTAACCAAATTTCATAACTGTTTGACATTATTATCTATTGATACTTTGAAATGCATAAACATGTACTTGGAGCAAATGAAGATTGAATTGCTGATGTTTGCTCCTGGCTTCACTTTTTGGTCCCAAATTTCTAGTAGCAATGTGGAGATTGTTGAGGCTCGAACCGGTGATCTGTGATGTACTCCCAAAATTTGGCTAAAGTCGCATTATTGAAACACATTTTTGAGTTGGAAAGTTTTTTATAGGATGATGACACGTGTCCATATCCTGGTTTTTATTTTGGCATTTTCAATGAAGAGATATATACGTGCACAATGCCATTTCATTTGTCAATTTTCATCTTCCGACTATTGAGTTTCTTTGAGAAATAGTTTTCTTTTCAATAGTTAGGGTTTTGATCGATGGTTTTCTTCTCTCTTGAAAAACCATATGAAACTGAGATTAGTACCTTCTAGCCTTTGAAATCTATATACTTTGAGTGATTACTGTAAGAATAAAGGAAGTCTTATAGTTGTAGTTTCAGTAGGCGTGTTGAAGTTTCTAGCATTATTCTTCGTAGAATTGCAATTTATTGTTGAAGAGATAAGTATTTTGTACTTTTCTCTTGTATTGGAAGAAATGGTCTGTAATATTATCGTCATTTTTGGGCTATATAGTGCAACTAAGCAAATATCCAATTTATTGGATGCTTAACAGGGGATGTATGCGTTAGATGTAGTCGTCGAATCTCCGAGGTTTAGGTCGAAATAAATATCTCGTGTTCAATTTTTTATTTTTTGCAAATTTACTTTCTGATCGATTGTGATTATTTGGAATCTTGTTTTAATATCGTGTTATTTGGACCTTTTCAAGCCTTAGCAATGAAAAATTAAAATATAAATAGGCATGCCAAAGCCTATTTATGAAAGAGATTAATCTTACTTTATCATCGTTTTAAAAGTTGTCCCATTTCTTTATGCCAAACCGGTATCAAAAAGCAAACTGACTATGACTTGTATGATAGGCTACAGCTTTCATTAAGAAATAATCTAAACTGGAAAATATATTTATAGGTGACATGTTGAAATAAATCCCAATTGAAAAAGTAGGTGACTAGTGGGTGAACTATTTTTTACTTATTTTAGAAAAATTATTTGCAAATACTTATTTATTAGCTGTCTATTTAGCGATTGGATTTACTGTGAATATGAATAAAGAGGAGACGATAGACTTATTTACATTCATAGAAAAAAAAATATGAGAATTTACCCGAAATAAATGAGCATGAGATTCAATTGCTAAAAATTAAAAAGGAAATAAGTCCATTATTGACTTAGGTTTTCAAAATTATTAATTATATGTATGGAAATTTTATAAATAGATCTATGAATTTCAAGTTTATTAATCTCGATAGACACTGAAATGGAGTCAAACATGGATCCAAACCCGGGCCTCCAAATACCGTATATTCTCCTGTCAAACACGGCCCACTTACTACACTTTTCTTTGAAAGGCCCATTTGCTTTTTAAGAAGATAAAAGAACATTCTATTCTAAGTGAATTGATTTTACCTTCCCCCCCCCCCCCCCCACCACAAAGCAGCCATAGGAAATTGATTGGTCAAATTCAATGTTTTTGGGCCCCACTTTTTTTCCAAATCTTTCTCCATCTCGAGAAGTTTAAATTACTTTGTTTAAGCTTTAAAAAAAGAGCAATGCTATTCATCCCCAGTGGGAATGCATCCCCAGTCTATGTGGCGTTAATGTAGCATCAAATGATAGGTGAAATTAAATAAGTCATTTAATTTCACTTATCATTTAACCAATCATTTAAAGACACATAGACTGTGGATGCATCCCCACTGGGAATGAATAGCATTTTTCTTAAAAAAAGTGATTAATGTAGTTGGTTAACCAAACTTCTCTTCTTAATCACAACTTTTGAACTACAACAAATTCGGGGGAAAATAATAATAATAATAATAAATCATCACGCCTCAAAAGGGAAAGAAATTTTCTAAATTGATTGTGACAATCAACGTCGTGTTGGTCTGGAAATTATTGAATTTGCACTGTGACAAGTAACAAATGTTGTACTATATTTTATCAGTCAAGCTATCAATCTTTTCACCTTTCATTGTCTCTAAAGAAATTTTCTTCATATTCATTCACTACCTACTCCAAAAGATTCACAACCCCGACTTTGATATCAAACTTATTCTGAAACTTAAATAACCTATATCCGTAATCTCATCGCTCCATCAAACATCTACCCTTATTTTCAATTTTCTCTTGATTAGTCATTATAACATTGCAAATATCTCATGACTCGTAATGATAAAGAAAATCGTTATCAATAATATAAAATCTTAAGCCTTCTCTTCAATTCGATATGCTTTATTTTATTCCTCACATAATGTACAAAAGTATTTGTATTGTGAATGAAGATAGCCCTACCGTATCAAAATTGTATTATGAATATTCCCCCCCCCCCCCCCCCCACCCCCCCTTTGTGTTGGATTCCATCATAGTTGAAGGTGATGTGTTGACTAATAATGGAAGTGATTTAAATTGGGCCCAGCACCCCATCTTCCGACCATCAGATTCTTTTCACTTCGAACTACCACATTTTCTGAATGTCATAGATTGGGTTGCCTAAATTCAATTAATACCACTATTTATCCATTTAGATAAATATAAATATGGGTCTCATCAGCTGTCTAAATGGCTAGATAAGGCCACGTACAGATCTTCGCTCTACACTCTTGCTCGTTCTTGACTTCTTGTACCTAGGTTCATCTGCACCGGCGGAGCCGTGGAGCTCGAGCCCTTTTTTTTTTTTTTTTAATTATCGGTTCGGTGTAAATTTTTTTTAAAAAATTTTTTTGTACCTTGTTGTCCTTATTTTCTAGTAGCACATGATAAAGATATCTGTATTACTGTTAAAGAAGGAAAAAAGGTGAGCTAATGGATACTGCATTATTTAGTTACGCTCCATACTATGTGGTGAAGGTGAAAATGTCCTTTTTGTCGTGATATAAAATTGAATATCGGGATCTTTTGGTTTAGATAAAAATCAGTTTTTTACTATATTTTTATAAAAGTTGAAAAGTTACGTGTCGGGTAAAATATGTGGTTAAAATTAATTACTTATTTTAATTTAAAAAAAATTAACTGAATCAAAAAGGGGTCAAATACGTGATTATTTTATTTCGTCCAGGTAAGACACGAAATAATTAGTTTTATAATTGGAGTCCAGATGTGAGAGAGAAAGGCAGCGACACTTCATTATCACATTGGATTTGCAACTGAATTCTGAATGACGGCTCTTAACGTAAATACCCTCTACTATTCCAGCCACGTGCCCCCCCCCCCACCCCCACCCCTTCGTGTTCGTGAGCAGCAAATAAGCATCATTCAAACATTCGTTGAGCTTTGAACACTAAATTTCATTGAGAATGATCCTGGCAAATTGCGAATACTAATTTGTTAAGAATTGAGCGTATTGAAAATATAACATCGTCATTCGTTAGAATGGAAATATCTGCAAAATCAGGATGATAATTCTTACCTATTAAACAAATTTTTGAAATTTTTAAAGTGATATACTCTCGCAGAGTTGCTGTATATTTTTCGTGCTAATCAACGATAATTAAGATATAGCTCCCTTCACACCCTACCTGCAACCCAAACCGTCCACACACCAAGATTCATGGAAGAAATTGAAGTAGAAAGAACTCCCCAAATCCAACTAACTTTTAAGTTCCACTTTCCTTCAATTGTTACTCATTCATTAAGCAGAAGTAATGGGACCACTTTAATCCCCCCCCCCCCCCCCCCCTTTTTCCAGATTTTAAGGTAATATTAAATCAATCTTTTGAACCAATTATGTCTTAATAGAAGGCGTGAACAATTTTTCTTCCCCTCCACAAGTCTCTCTCCTTTTCGGCTTAGAATACTAATTCATGAACCTGGTTTTTCAAGTAGGTCTTTATAAAGCCGACTAATTTTGACATTTGTTAGGCATGAAAACGAAATAAAGATTTACATTGAGTGTCGGGGCAAAAAAATTAAAGACTTCTAAAACTAATTACCACGCTACTTGTATGACTTAAACTCAAGATCTTACTATTGAAGATACGTAAAGAATATTGCAATTTATATTTTAGACTTTTTGTGTTTACTTTTGAAGTCCGTGATCACATATTTTTTATTTTTTTTAATTAATTCTATCATTTACGGTTTCTGTAACCCTATAAATCGAGTCATTCTTTCAGTAATTCATATAGATCAAAAGTAATGTGAATGCTATTATTACTTTAATTTAGTGTTTTGGTCTCATTGTTGAACAAGATTTTATGATTGGTAGGTGACCCCTAGATGCCTAGAACTTGGCATTGAAATGATATAGCAAAAGCGAGACTTTACTAAACAAACAAAGAATACTCTTTTTATCTTATTAGTCAAGCACTAACACCCTATTCACAGTGAGGGCCCCTCAATGTGGCTTGTGTGGGGGAGCTATCCTCACTAAAATAGAATATTTTAAAGTCGGTAAAGACCCACCATTTTTTCGATCAGAATTGAGTCATAAATACTCGGAGACACACATAATAGTAAACTATTAAGGATCTAAAATAATTAACAAAATAGAAGTTTCAAGTTATCAGTACTTAAAGCGATTCCTCATAATTTATTATTCATATCTTATTTGTTAATTAACCAAACAGACGTAATACAGTTCGAACTTAGTTTTTAATTTCATCTTACACTTCGTAATCTTGTCAACATCCACCCTTAACTAAATAAAAATTGGAAATTCAATCCCCAAATGTTGTCATCGTGTAAAGGTGTAGTTCTCAACATATCAAGTTATTAGATTGGGGAGCATAATTAATTACTTGATTGTATTATCTTATCTATTAGGAATTGTTTCAAGGGATTAAGAAGATTCTTGAGTCTATTAATGTAATTAAAGTAAGCCGATGAATTAAGATAATAAAATTGGAATTATCATAGAGGAATATACATAATAAGTATAGATTCATTGAGGCATTTATAATCTCTGTGACTAGTTAAACTTGGTTATAAATCCCCCACGCCACACGACCCCACCGAATCTTCAAATTCATGCCCTTAAATTTTTAACTTTTTTTAAAAAAAAGTAAATCTTGACCTTTTTAATTGCTTTGCTGTTAAAAGAAGTGATAGGTAAAATATATTAAGAGAAATTCCATCAAATCTAATTGAAAAAGGTCAAAAAGAGGTTTTGTAGTGATCTTTGCACAAATTACTTAGAATCGCTGCCTACCTAATAGGGTAAGTCCTCCTATAATCTCTAGCACGAAATCGAACAAGCAGCCATGGAACGTTCTTTTTAATTATCATTATAATTTGAAGAATAACGACGCATTATGATACTTTTTATACTGTTAAATCGTATTTTGATTCTTAATTTGATACGTACATGGTTGCAAAGTGCCAAGTTTGTGATACAAGATGTCGATCATTACCATTGAAAGACACTAAGTAAAAGCTTTTATATTAAAATAGAAGAGTTTGTGTCCATTGGATGCTCGAACATGACATTATCCTATTGGTTCACCATTCAAGCTCAATTTTGTCAATTCCACTTGTCATGGGCTTGTGGGATTCTAATCTTAAGCTGAAAAGCAGCCCCCACTCCAAGGTTATGGCTTGTAAACTAAAATGTTGACTGATATGAATATATACTGTCAGATCTATCAAATGTATTCCTTCACATAAGATGTCAATCACCTCGAAAATATATTGTATTAAGGGTCCGTTTGATTGCAAAAGTGAAAAATGGGTGGAAAGAAAATGAATTCTAGGGAATTGAATTGCCTAGAATTTGTTTTACTGAGAATTGTAATTAATTGTGTTTCATTGTTATAATTTTCCACATTTTCCGTTTTACTTTGTTTTTCATGAAAATTGTCAATTAAAGAAATAAATTTTATTAGAATTGGGAATAGAATTTGTTTGGATTGTCAAAAAGTAAAAAAATAAAAAATAAAAATAATTTCGAAATTTTTTTGTGTTCGCTTGGATTTTGTTTCACATGCAAATTGTCAATTAAATGAATATATTTTTTTACCATTGAGTTTGGAATATGTTCCAATTACCAAAAAAAAAAAAAGATGGAAAACATATTTCCACCAAAACCAAGAGAAAACAAAATTAAAAAGCTAGTAAAGTGGCGCGTGAAGGAGGTCGCTGGAAAACAAATTGCTGGCAAAAGTTTGGCTATCAAACAGCCATAAAGTTGAAAAATGGAATCTATTTTCCAACTTTCCTAGAAAACTATGCATATCAAACAAAGTCTAAGGGTTGACGCTTTGCCTTGAAAGTAATCACTTTCAAGGTGTCTAAGGATTTTAACTAGAGAAGAAAAAAAAACTCGCTCCGCTCAATCCCGAATGGGGCCAAAAAACCCACACCAAAGAGTTGACGGGCCCCACCCCGAGCCCTTTCGTGAAGAATAAAAAAATAATTACAAAAAATACAAAAAAAAATAAACGTTGATATTTTTCTTATATTTCGACCTTCTTTCTCATACTCTTTCCTTCAAATTTAATATCGTTAAACTCAAATGTTCAACTATTTAGTTAGTGTATCAAATATATTATTTACTCAAAGATCATCACATATTTTGAGAGGTCTCTAAATACACTTTAACGTATAAATAAATAGCGAAAAAGAATATTAACCTAATTTGGCAGAAAAAAATATGTTTCAACTTTTAAGTAGAAAAGAAAATAAAATGAGGGACGCGTAACCCATGCGCGACTTTTCTGGTCGGAAAAAGATTAATTTCTCGTTTTAAAATGCGCATTGGCTTACTCGTACCAGTCAAACTTCTTAGGTAAAATACTATGACTTTGTTTATTATTGACTGTCAACCTATTTCTTTCTCTCTCTCTCTCTCTCTCTCTTTTTTTTTTTAATTATATTACACTACAATTTGGAATAATAAAGTATTATACGAAAACTTTATTTGTTATTAATTAATATCTGAAGAGTAAAAATAAGAATATAATTTATTCTTATACCAAAAAGGGAATTTTGTATGATTGCAACGAGTCTAAATTTGTGTCTTCTCCTCTTGGTTCAGTTGAAAACGAGAAACATGGTATCTGATTTTAGAGCCAGAAACGTAATCTCTTAAAATTTTGATGTTTTAAAGTAATAGATAATGTTTGGTAAAAATTTAGATTTTAATATAAGTCAAAGATAATAATTAATTTGGACCACGTATTTTATTAACCTTTATCAAAATTTAAGAAATGTACACTCCCACCCCACCCCAAGATAAGGACACAGTGATGTGTCAAAATTATATTAAACAACCAAATAAAAACAACACATTTGGCAAGAATTCAGAGGCGTCGGTCCAAAGTCCGAAGCGAGTAAAAAAATCTAAAAACGTTTTTCAGTTAGTATTATAAGAGTTCTGTCCCCACAAATCCAACGTAATCCCCATCGCATGATATCAAATACAAGCCCACCCTGCACCGTCCGTCCTTCATTTTCCCCCTTGTTTCTCACTCGAACATGTACTATAAATCCGACCTCTCCGTGTGCACACACAATAGCCTTGAGTTTTGTTGTCACAATCACCGCCTAACATGAAGCTCGCCACCGGAATTGTAAGGCCATGCAATATGTTGCAAGGCTCAAGCCACCACCTGATGAACTCAACCCAATGTCCAACCACATCTCAATCACAGAAATTCTGTACCAAATTGAGAATTTCAAACTCGTGGAACCCAAACGGAAGTCATAATTCTGGGCAGTCTCTAGCTTCCAAAGCTTCCAGACTCCGGGATAAATGGACGGAGTTTCAAGGAATCAAAAACTGGGAAGGATTACTCGATCCTCTCGACAATAATCTACGCACTGAGATTCTTCGATACGGTGAATTTGTCGAAGCAGCCTATCGTTGTTTCGACTTTGACACATCCTCCCCAGGCTATGCAACCTGCCTTTATCCCAAAAACTCCATGCTAGACCAATGCGGGATTTGCAGTACTGGGTATAAAGTGACCAAAAGTCTCTATGCTACAAGTGGAGTACAACTTCCACAGTACTGTAGTGAGAGATTACCAAATTGGATGTCCACTCAATCGAGCTGGATTGGATACGTTGCAGTATGTAATGACAAGAACGAAATAGCCCGACTGGGCCGCCGGGACGTCGTGGTGGCATATCGTGGCACCGCCACATCCATGGAGTGGCTTGAAAATCTCCGGGCAACATTAACTTGCCTTCCAAGTGACATGGCTCCTGATAATTCTGATTCAATGGTACAAAGTGGATTCTTGAGCTTGTACACATCGAGTAGCGGTTCACGTCCAAGTTTACAAGAAATAATTAGAGATGAAATCAGCAAAATCCTACAAAAATATGCTGATGAGCCCTTGAGTATAACTGTCACAGGTCACAGTCTTGGAGCAGCTTTAGCTACATTAACTGCTCATGACATTACTACAACTTTTAAGCATGCACCTTTAGTGACCGTTGTTTCATTCGGAGGCCCTCGAGTTGGGAACAGAAATTTTCGATGCCAACTAGAGAAAAACGGTACAAAAGTCCTAAGAATTGTGAATTCTGATGATCCCATAACTAAAGTTCCAGGTTTTGTTTTCGAGGATAATAAGGAAATGGCTACAAATGGTGATGTTCAAATGGCAGGTGGGCTCTCAAAGTGGCTGCAAAAGAGGGTTGAAGACACCCAATGGGTTTATGCTGAGATAGGCAATGAGCTTCGTCTCAGTAGCAAGGATTGCCCTCAAATCAACAATCGAAACATGGCCACATGTCACGATCTCAAGACATATCTTCATTTGGTAGACAATTTTGTGAGTTCAAATTGTCCTCTAAGAGCCACAGCCAAGAGGGTTCTGCATAGATCACAGAATACAGCTTTAGTTTAATTAGATGGATAAAAAGAGTGTCAGGCTTTCTTTTTTTCCATTTTCAATTTGCATGTGTGTTGATCAGTAACTGTACATAGAGGGGTAGATAAAAAGCATATTCATGCTATGGAAAGAGTTCAAAGGAAGGTGGTCATTGCCTTTTTGTAGAAGCCATCTCATAATTTTACGATGATGAGGCTATTCTTTTTGTAAAGAATGATAGGTTATTTTATCCAATTATGCACACTTCTTAGTGATTTGGTTTGTTCGCTTTCTTGAAATATGAAAAGCTTTTCATAATGATAAAGTAAGAACAAAAATAATATTAACTAAAATGGAAAATGTTCTTTCAATGTGCTTTGATGGTGAGATGGTAGATACACAAGATTCAAACTCTAGCGTTATAGAGCTAATGATTTTCAATTGTAACACGATATAAATATATGTTACTGTTTATATTCACAATCATAATATGTAGCTTCTGTTGGTAAACATAAATAGCCACCAAGCACCGAGTGTTGACCTCAAAATCTGATGAAAAGAGTGGCCAACAGAATTTCGATCTCTCCCTCCATGTAGACATCACCTATACACTAAAATGCACCGTTAATAGGCAAAGGCTACCAGTCGAGGAAAATGTCCGATGATCGCTTGTATTCCGATAGTCAAGTTAACGGCCAAACTAGATATAGTGAGTGCAAGAGATGAGAGATGAGGAGTTGGTTAGAGTTAGAAAATATTACCTTGTGTGTGAAATGGGATCACCTATATAAATGTAGGAAATGGGCCAATATGGACCATTGAATTGCCCCGAAGTAAAAGAACATGTTGTTTGATTTAATAGGCCTAAATCAATTGACATAATCGATTGTCGAGTCGGCATAGGGATGGCAACAAGCCGAGCCGAGTCTGAGCCCAAAAAAAAAAAGCTCGGGCTCGGCTCGAACTTTTTTGTGCTGAGCTTTTTTTG